>JARFIY010000067.1:2428333-3642500 GCA_036346155.1 Sinelater perroti
TGCATATTTCTTTTATATTGCTTATATTATTCGTTTTACTTATTTCTATTTGACAAAATCTGTACCATAGTTTTAAATATATTGTTTATTTCGTTCTAAGTATATTGCTGTTTCTCTCCTTTCTACTTAATAACTTTTGCTTCCAACTTAATTTTTCCCTTAATTTCCTATTTTGTTTGATTTTAACATTTCTCACACCTGCATTTTCATGTTCCCTATGCCTTCCTTATCACTTTTTGATAAAGTTTATTTTTCTCTCATGTACTCTGCTAACCATTTCGCTCGTTTTCTTCTTTTTTAAAAATATATATCTCAGTACGTAACAGGATTTCCTTTTTATTTTTCGGTTGAGATGGTATCCGATAACATTATTTGCACATTTGCCCCTACATTCTCCTAATTTCTACTTGGCTAGGCTATTTAGTTGTTTCTATCTTTTGTTATTCTCCGTGCTTCTATGATTGTTTTTCTCCTTTTCCAAGCCCTTTCTGTGTTTCTCCCAGAACTTCCTTGGTCCTCCGCGTGATCTCGTTCCTTCTGTTTTTAAATTCACCATCTTTTTGGAATCCTTTTGCTGTACATTGTAGTTAGATGGCTATACCGTTTTAATTGTTTTGTTTCGATTTTGCTCATTAGGGGTCTACTTCCAGCTCTTCCCTCATATTTCTTCTATTTCGGATCCTGTCTTTTCTCGTTGTGCTCAGGTGTTTAATTTCTATTTGTTTTGTAGCTGTGTTTATTTAACATTGCCCACGATTCAGCTACATAAGTTACTGATGGTTTTGTATATGTGAATTTTGGCCTTTCTGTTTAATTCCCGTTTTGCAATCAGTATATTATTTATATTGTAATTGATCTTATTTGCTTTTACTATTCTATTATTTATTTCTTGGTTGATTTTTCCATTATGGTGAGAGTGCCCAAGAGTATTCGTACTTGTCGACCACTTCTGTTCTTCCTTTACTTTTATTTTCATTCACCTTCAGCCCTTTTTCCTGCAAGTTTTCCACCCAAATGTTTATATTTCTTTGTAGCCTCGCTTTGTTTCCTGATATTACTGCAATGTCATCTGCATATAGTAAATAATGTGTAAATATTGGATTTAAAAGGTGATACTTTTGTATATTTCTTGCAATCCTTTATTATTTGATTTATACATAATACCAGTGGGTTCAGACTCTCTCCCTGTTTGACTTCGTTTTCCATCGCACTTTGTGACATCTTCTTTATTATGAATGGGTATTATTAGGTTGTGTTCCCAGTCATTTGGTATCGTTTCTGCATCCCATGCTTTCTGAAATACTTTCTGTACCCATTTGTGTAGAGTGGTTCCTCCATTTTTACGAGTTCCGGGGCTATTTAATCTATGATTTACCGCATTTCAACTTTTTTAAGATTTTCTTCATTTCCTCTTTCCTTATTTTATCTTCTTCCTTTCTGTTATTTCAGATTCTTAATGTTCATTCCGTCTTCTTTCTTTTTTAAATTTCTCGTGATAATGTTCTTTTTAGGTTTGTAGTATCTCTTGTGTTTATTATTAATTTACCTTCTTCGTTTCTTATGTTCTTATCGGTTTTCCTTTTGTACACCTAAGACTTTTAATGATGTTTCATACAATTGTTTTTAATTTTCTATATATTTATATCTTCCATTTTTCTTTCAAGTTCTTCTCAAGAGTTTCATTTAACTTGTTTATCATTATTTTTGGTTCGTCCCTTTTCTGTATATAGGTTGCTCTTCTATCTTCTGCTGTATTGGTTCATTTACATTTGTTCCACGCTTCTTTCTTGCTTTTTAGTTATCTTTTAATATCTTCATTCCACCATTGTGTTCTCTTTTGCTTAGAGCTGGTAATCACTACTTTTGTTCAACATGTAGCTTTTGCCGTTTCCTTTATCGTTTTTTTAACTATGTTCCATATTTGATATAGGTCCCATTGTTGGTTTGCCGCCATTTGCTCTTGTTCTTCTAATTCTGTTAATTTATCTATAATTGTCGTTCATACTCGTATTTTATTCAATTATCTTCTAGTGCTTCTATTTTGATCTTTTCATACTTTCTATTTATTCTTCTTGTCGATATTTCTATCTTTATATCTGTTACCACTAGTCTATGGTCTTGTATATGCAAATAACAATAAACAATTTAAAAAGTTAATAATCCCTTTTTAGAACTCACAGTTACAGCATAAATATATTAAACCTTAAAAATTGCTATTGTTTCAGCACGCGTAATTATAGTCGTAATATCATATTTCTAAAACAATGCAGTGCAACAACAGCTGGAATTCTAAGAATACTACTATAAGACGCGCTAATGGTATTGTTTATGGCTCAGATGTAATTGATATCTGACAGGAGATGGAAAATGTTCGGCGGCGCGCGTTTACGCTTTGAAAGTCGTAAAAATATTTAATTTTATTTACTCAATTTGGTTGTTCCTAGTAAAGAAGTACAGTGATATTTAACTGTTGACAATATGCTAATTAATTGAATTTGTAAATTTGTGACTTATCCAAAACATTTCAGCTTTGCTTCAGCCTGTGCTACGCATCATTGTTTATCATATATAATCTACATTTTCCTTTCCTAACCTTGACTTTTTTAATTAAATGACTCCTGCCTCAATAAAAATAAGTTTTATGTTTTTTAATTAAATTACTATTCCATTGATTGAAAATTAAATTACTCAAAAATGAAAGCTAAAATCCATAAAGTAGCATTTAATTTACCTGAAGATGCAACAGCAACCTGTTGCAAGTGTTGTGGGCTCTGGGCTGGTACCAGGGCTTGCTGGTCCTGTTGTTGTAAAGTTACTTGTTGTATAGTGGTTTGTTGCTGTTGCTGTTGTTGTTGCTGGACAGCTTGAGCCTGCGCTTGCGCCTGGGCCTGTGCTTGTGCCTGGGCTTGCGCCTGAGCTTGCGCTTGCGCCTGGGCCTGCGCTTGGGCCTGGGCTTGAGCCTGAGCCTGGGCCTGGGCCTGGGCTTGAGCGTTGGCATCCACAATCTGCAACACACATAACTAAACTGTGATGAAATTATTGTCAATGACCCCAACATCTTATAACAACAGACCATGCAAACTAATTAGTTCATAAGCAGTTCGGTTCTTCCAAATAGAACTGCGCTGTCATGCATTTTCAGTACAAAGTATGCATCATATTTAGCTACCTGTTGCTGATTCTTTATGTCAGTCATGTTGTTCGAAATATAGTCCTGCTTGTACTCTTGCTTAATCAACGTGTCATGTCCCCTGTCCAAATTTAGCAGGGTGTTGGCGATGTCATATTTGCAGTCATCTGGAGTTATGTCGTGAATTCCAGCTTTCTGCGCTAGGGTTTCAAGGCACTGCAGCGATCGACTCTCCTGCTGCTGGTTATTGTTGCTGCTACTGGCAGTGTCGTTTTGGGTAGACTCTGGCTCCTGATTAGCCTGCTGGTCCTCCTCGCTGTTGTTCTTCTCTTGCTTAATAACTACACTAGTGTTGGTGGTGTCTTTCAAAGGCTGCTTCTGTTGCTGTTGATGAGACTGTTGCTGTTGTGACTGCGCTTGTGACTGCTGCTGGGACTGTTGGAATTGTTGTTGTTGTTGTTGTTGCTGTTGTTGTTGCTGCTGCTGCTGCTGCTGCTGATGATGATGTTGCTGCTGCTGTTGGTGACTGTCAGCTTGCTGGAGGTTATTGAAGTGCTGGGATCTAAAAGCATAATAAAAACATAATTTAACCCACCATAAAAAAGTAATATCTAGATATGTACATATACATGCAAAGGTCTTTATAAATATTCAAATCATGTCATTTCGTACAGGATAGCAAGCTCAACACAATTACAGGAAAGGGAGTTCAGTTTCATATTTGAAGTCAGTTGCGGTTTGACTTTCGTTCTGCAAGGTTGCGTGGTGTTCTCATCTGCCGGCCCAGCGAGCGATAGCGCTAATCAAAGGTCAGCCGATAACTTTCTAAATTCAAATTCATACATTAATATTTGTACATATAACTAACATATTTCACCTATATAAAAATCGAACTTCTAACAAGTTCTCAACAATTAAGGTCGCCATGTATGGCGCGCCAAATTACGGGTATCAATACCCTCCCCCAACACCGATGTTAGTTGATCAGCATCTCAATCCTGGTTCATATCAACAAATACCTCCGCAAGAACAACTACAGCAGCAACAATTTCAATCTCAACTTCTACAACCACCCATCAAAATTCCTTCGCAGTCCCAACACACTTATCTTACATAATTAATGCAACAATAAAATCAACAACGAGCGCATTCTTCAACTCCCGACGATCAATGGCAAATTCCAAACGCACGAAGAACAAAACGCAATGGTTCCGAACTACTCTGCGATCCTAAGCAAACAAAAATATCTGATTATTGGCTTAAAGCCCAATCTACCTCTAATAAATACCAACCTCTCGCCGATTCTAATCCTGAAGAAAAGACAGAATAAAACCGCCGCCTATATTTATTTATGGCGTAAATAATTTGAAACCTTTAACAGACATGTTGGAAGAAAAAGCCAAAGATAATTACGTTGTTAAACTAATCAATAACACACAAGCAAAGGTGCAACTAAACAAAGCTACTGATTATTGTAAAATTATCAAAATCCTTAAAGAAAAAAACACGGAATTTCATACATCTCAACAAAAAGGACTACGAAAAGTACAAAGTTGTACTATGGGATATGCACCCCACAGTTGATATCCAAGAATTAGCAGCTGAAATAAATAAGCATGGACATAATGTTCTGAACATTCATAATACCAGGCACAAAATCACCAAAAATTCATTACCAATGTTCTTTGTAGAACTAGAACAGTTCGACAACAATAAAAAAATCTTCGACATAGAATTTCTAATGAAATCTAAAATAAGATTCGAACCACCAAGAATCAAAAGGGAAATAATTCAATGTCAAAAGTGCCAAAGATTCGGTCACCCAACAAAATGACTGTAGCAGAACACCAAGGTGCGTGTGAACACCAAACGCAAAACTGTGAAAAAAAAGTTAAAAGCCAGAATGTGAAGTGTATTAACTGTCAGGGTAGCCACCCAGCAAACTATCGCGGCTGCATAGTTGCAAAAAAAATACAAAGAAGAAAATATCCCTCCTTGCGCCCAAGGCCATCTGATCCCCAGTCCAACTATGTACAACAAGGTGTATCATATGCTCAAAAAACATCAAACAATATGCCAGATCACAATAAAACAAATATCCCACAACAACCCATGCAAATCCCATCTCAACTACAAACAGATAACAAGCTGGAGACGCTTATGACCAAATTCATGGAAAGAATGGACACTATACTCAACCTGCTTACCACCATTACTTACTAAAGATTGCTCTATGGAACGCCAACGGCCTTGCTCAACATAACCGGGAAGTTAAATCTTTCTTATCAGTCCACGACAGATATAATGCTAATATCAGAAGCCCATACCACAGTTAACTCTTATTTGAAGATACCAAAGTATACAATATACTCGACCCCTCATCCTGATGGCACTGCTCATGCAGGAACCGCACTCATAATGAAATCCCCAGTCAAACATTATGAATTACAAAAATTTCAATCCGAATGTCTCCAAGCCACTACAATTGCAGTAAAAAAGAAAAACAGAGATATCATCTTCTCTTCTGTATACTGCCCGACCTACTATTAAAAAACAACAATTTGCATCCTTCTTCAATACACTTGGGCCCACGTTTATAGCCGGTGGCGATTGCAACTCCAAAAATCAAATATGGGGATCAAGAGTAACATTAACTCGCGGAAGAGAGTTGTACAAAGCAATGGAAGAGCACGACTTACACCACCTAAGTACATATGAACCCACGTATTGGCCATCAGATCGTAACAAGATTCCAGATCTACTAGACTTCTGTGTCACTAAAGGAATCTCGTCAAACAACTTAAGAGCTCACTCTTGCTGGGACTTGTCCTCTGACCACTCACCAGTGCTTATTACATATAGTACAGAAGTACTAAAAGTCCAAAAGCCAGCAACACTATCTTCTAGAAACACTAACTGGAATTACTTTCAGGAATTAATTACAGAAAGAATACAATTAGACATCCCCTTGAAAACAGAATACGATCTATACAGTGCCATTGAACATTTTAATCAGACTGTACAAAATGCGGATTGGAAGGCTACTCCAGACCACGAAACTCAACATGTTTCAGAATCCTGTCCAACAATTATCAAACAAAAACTACAAGGAAAGCGAAGATTACAAAGAATCTGGCAAACCACAAGAAATAAAACATTACTCAATCAAGCTACTCGGGAATTAAAACATCTTCTGTCCACAATAAAAAACCAACAATTGCAAAAATACCTCACAAAGCTAACACCTACAGAGGATACCAATTACTCTTTATGGAAAGCTACGAACAAACTAAAAACATCAAAGCTTCCAGTTCCACCCATTAGAAAACACGACAACTCTTGGGCAAGAACTAATCAAGAGAAGGCGAACACGTTCGCAGATCACTTGAATTTAGTATTCCAACCACACGACAAATCCTGCCACGTAAATGAAGAAACACTTATACATCAAACCCTCAATGAGCCTAACAACGTCTGCCAACCTATAAAACCTGTGAAAGTTAGTGAAGTCCGAGCTATTATAAAAGGTCTTAACTCAAAAAAGCCCCAGGTTACGACCTAATTACAGCCAAAATCCTAAGAGTTACCAGAAAAGGCAACAAAACTTATAACCTACATAATTAATGCCATCCTTCGTTTACGTACGTTCCCAGATCAGTGGAAAGTGGCGCAAATTGTGATGGTACTAAAGCCTGGAAAAAACCCAGAAGAGGTCACCTCATACCGACCGATCAGTTTGCTACCTATCCTGTCCAAAATTTTTGAAAAGATACTCCTGCACAAGATAAAACCAATACTAGACCAACGAAACCCTATACCAAGGCACCAATTCGGGTTTCGGGAAGGTCATGGCACTATAGAACAAATGCATAGAATAGTCACAAAAATAAATCATGATCTATACCTAAAAAGATACGGATCTTTGGTATTCCTAGATATTAGCCAGGCCTTTGACAAGGTCAATCCTTGCATCACATGATCAAACAACATCCCAGATACTCCAGCACAATCTCAGAAAAACAGAAAAATGGCTCAAATTATGGCGAATACATGTGAATGAATCAAAGTCAGCACGAGTAACCTTCACTCTACGGAAAGGAATCTGTCCATCAGTAACATTAAATAACACTCTTATACCACAACAAGAAAGCGTAAAATACCTAGGGATTCATTTAGACCGACGCTTGACCTGGAAGACTCACATAATGAAGAAAAGATTACAACTTGGGTTAAGACTCCGCTCCATGTATTGGATGATAGGACAAAACTCTCAATTATCTCTTCAAAATAAAATGCTACTTTACAAAACAATTTTGAAACCAATATGGACCTATGGAATCGAGTCATGGGGGTCTGCTTCTAATTCCAACCAAGAGATTTTGCAAAGATTCCAAAATAAAGTAATACGGTTGATAGCCAATGCTCCTAGGTACGTTCCTAATTGGCTGTTACAACAAGATCTACCCGTTCCTTCAGTTAAGGAAGAAATTCTCCGTGCAAGTACCAACTATCAAGAAAAACTTAGTGCCCATCCCAATGATTTAGCTGCTGCTCTTTTAGAACGACACTTTGACAAACGACTCCAAAGATTCGATCCGTTAGACCTGGTTAATAGGTTTACCTAAGATTAGTTTTTAGAATTTCTACGTTTAGTTTAATTTCAAGTTTACGCACACATAATTTATTATAAGATAAGAAGTAACGCTTTTGAGTATTGCTTCCTCATGTTATGTAAAATTCAAATAATTTAATGAATGTTAATATAATTAACAGATTGTAAATATTCAGAGAAATAAACACGTGAAGAAAAAAAATATTTCAAGTCTCCCAAATTCAGAACTCGATTATACAACGCAGAATTAAATTTTTTACGCGATGCTGCTACTTGAATACGGATGAGACATCCCCTTGCGTAAAAAATGTAAGAAATAGCCGTTCTATACATATCGAACGACCACTTTTATCTTTTTCTACTTGTATTCAATTAAGGTACAAATATTAAACGCAGTAGTATGTGCCCAACGGCATTCCTCCTCTCTCGAATATAATCAACCAGTTCCATCTTACCTGACAGCACGAAATTGCAGCTATAACTTTAAATAAGCCAAGCGACTAATTCGAAGAGACGTTCTTTGTAGATAGATCCAGGATCTATGGGTCCAAATAGGGATTTTTACGCGCCGTTAATTGCGAACCAAACACGCACCGATCAAAACATCTCAGCTCAAGAAACTGAGAATTAAAATTCAACATCCGCGTTCGCCCCCCGGCGAAGCTACTAGGAATTAGACGGCAAGAATCCTATTCCGATAACTCGGGGGAAGGAAGCAGCGGCGACGCCGACTAACTTCATTTCTTCCAGCAGATGTGCGTCGAACTCATTAGCGCAGTTAGTGAAACAGCGAGAATTAAGGAAGCAATTCGAGTACAAAAGACGGCTGGTTGGGAAGCTGAATTGGTAATCTCGCAGCCGAAAGATGCGCCTAGAACTGCAAGATCGCGACCCGGTGGAAACTCAGGGCAGCAATTTATTATTCAATCCACCAGTTCCGCTGTTGAGTTATGGCGGCCTTGACGAAGTCCAGGTATAAGGGACCCAAATTTATTTGAGCTGTTGGAATGACAGCCACGGCCACTTCATCACTGGCTGAGCTTTCTCGAGATTTAAGATTTCCTGAGACGGATTTTGGGAGAGAATCGAATATTTCGGCCCATCTACATGTGTTCTAAGTAAAGCAATATTTCGGGAGGTCCCAAAATTGAAATTGTTATCAAATCCCATCAACCAACGCTGTAATGGGCCATAACCTGCATTCGATTTTAATTATCCCAAATTACCTTTTTTGGGACTCGCAATAAAATACCAAAACAATGTTATCATCATAACAATAACCATTTTAATAACTTCTTCAACTTTTATGAACAAGATTATTCATCACCAAATTATACGAAATACTAAATTTGATAACTTTTATAACTAAAAAATAAAACTGATTCTTAAGTTAAAGATGCAACATTTTTCACCAACGCTATCATCTGCTACGCACTTAAAAAAGTATTTAAATATTATTCATGAATACCTGGAACATAATTACTTCTTATCATGACTGCTTCGTTAATTTGTTATGGCCATTGTGCGTCACCCAAAAATAGCTTTCATATTACTTATTCCACAAATAGATTTTATCGAAAAAGATTGTAATGTGAGGGTAAATCAAAGAAATTACTTTAACACTGTACTTTTTGTAAGCTTCAAATTGCAAAAAATAACGTGCTAAATTAATTTGATCTATATCTACATTTAAAGACGAATACAAAAATTAAACTTGTAAGACTTACACCGGGCTTTTGCGAAGCGTGTTAGGCTTTTTCCTACGCCACCACTTTCTCGGCATTTTTTTGCTGAAACGTTACACTGGAAATTCCGTGAACTCAAGCTCTGCAGGAGCTTTTTTACAGTATTATGTCTAGAGAACGAACTGCTCGTATTGACCACCACCGCGACACTCATTAGACTGAGGACTAAGCGACATAGTCTCCTGGAATACCATGGTGATGTTTATGTTTCATATCGCCAGACGTGATGAAAAACGAAACATTTTGCTGATAGCGCATACCTACAATGCAGCTTCCTGTGCAGCTTATGCTGGTTGGCGTACACGGCTGTGGTGGAGGTATCAAAATACAGGGCGGCGGGCTTCAATATAACTTTACGGTACGGTAATTCTCCGGGACTAATAAATCTCCGGTTTTTACTGCAGCCCGCGCTGGCGGGCGATCCGATTCACGGCAAGTTCGAAAGACATTGGTTCATTTGCGCAGAGCTGCATATGAAGTCAGGGCCTTCGGATGGGCCTGGACCCCAGAGTCGGAGAGGCTTAGCCTCTTCTAGTGATAGAGTTTAAGCCGATCCTTTCAGCGTGGCGATACGCGCACAAAGACGATGATAAATCACCGGTACAAACGTGACGTGAATACTAAGTTTCCGCGAATACCAAGAATTCATTTTATCATACACATTTTGACGGGCTCGATCAATCAATTCTCCTGCAACCGATCGGTGCATGAGTGGAAATTTAATTTTGCCAGACACTAATTCCGAGAACCGTCCCGCCTGAATGCAGGGAGGATTCGAATAAGCCAGGCAGGAGGAAATGAAATGCGCAGGAAGTCGACGTGACCCAAAGAAGTGGAGGAAAAGCGGCCGGAGGAAGATCTACTTCGAGATCTACTTTTGAAATTCACAAAAATACTTTTCTTCAGATTCGGCATCTTAACAATAATATTACTGTCATATCACTACATCTATCATTTTTAATAATATCCTCGAATTAATGTCGAATATAGAATTTTGAACAGCAAAGTACTTTCTCCATTATTTTAACAAATTGATAAAAATTGTAATGGAAAAATTCATGGTGTTCAATATTTGATTTAAATGATCTAAGAATATTTAAATATAGAAGTCTTTAACACATCAAAGAAAAGTGTACTAATAAGAGATTTAGAAACAAAATCAACTAGAATAGAAAACCCATCTACAGTATAAATCAAGTTTTCGGACACGCATATTTACTCTTGTAACTTTTTCCAAAGCTGAGTGATTAACGTGTTTTTAGGATATGTTTGTACAATATGTCTAGAGCTTTGAGAAATCTGAACATCAGATAATGTTCATGCCTCATCGTCAGGTCTGTTGTGCCCAGGGGCATGTTTTGGAGAGCACCAGAAAAAATTTAGATCACGCAGTAAAAATCAGCAAAAAATTTTTATTAAATACAATGCATGGACTCACATCCCTAGTGATCAGGGATCCAAATGGCCGCTGAGATACAGCCTCTCAGAGGGCTACTCTTTGAGAGAACTTGAACCTTTCCGGAAAATAGCAAGTGTGAGGCTACCAACTAAATATGGAATTTTATTCGTATTTCCCAAAGGCCGCTTACGATAGGGTTAGTTTGAAGAGCACTTGCTTAAGAATGGAGGGAGTTTCATACTCGTGATCACCTCTAGAATCACTCAAAAATAACTAAAGCTTCGATTTTGCTGAAAATTGATTCTAAACGAGTAACGTTGAGAAATGTTCTCAAAAGCTTGTATTCAAAAAATCGGTTCGATATCTCATGCCTAAACCAAGTTATGCTTATTTTAATAGGGCCATGTGCGTAGCAGCGCGCGTAGGCTATACCCCGTCATTGAGTAGGGAAGGGGAGGGGGGTAGTAGAATCACACGCGCCACTACGTTTATCGATGCTCGAATAACCGTTTCAAGTCGTAATACACAGCTCCTACAGCCAAGCATGGAGCACTACGGCCTGGGGCGCGTTCATTGGGGATAAAGTAAAGCTTTTGCATAAGATAGAGAGGATCCCAAGAGCGACTGATCCCGTCGAAATTTTAAGGGTCAACATAGGTCCTGTTGGATGGATTCTCCAGCAGGACAATGATCCAAAAGTTGTCAAGCCTTTCCAAAGCCCGGATCTTAACCCGATTGAGAACTACTGGGAGACTGACTCAACCGGACATTTCACAACTATGAAAATTCATTCCAAAACAAGTACTCTTCAAACTAACCTCATTCACACAATAATCAAACAATTCACCACGAGTTGGGCAATAACGATGTGCAACGACCCCTATTCAACGATAGGGGGCGGGGCTTACGGGCGCTGCAACGCACGTGGCCCTACTAAAATGGGCATTACTCGGTTTAGGTATAAGGTATCGACCCGATCTTTTGAATATAAGCTTTTGAGAACATTTCTCAACTTTGCTAGCTTAGAACTGATTTTCAGCAAAATCGGCGCTTTAGTTATTTTTCAGCGATTCTAAAGGTGGTCCAAGTATGGAAATCCATTCCAAAGCAAGTGATATTCAAACTAACCTACCGGCGTGACCCTTGTGGAATACAAACACGATTCTGTTTTGTTTTCAAGGGATTTCAAGTTCTCCGAAAGAGTAGTTCTCTCTTTGAAGACCATATCCCAACAGTCGTGAACCTTGATTATTAGAAATGTAAGTCGATGCTTTGCACTTAATAAAATATTTTTTGCTGATTTTTACTGTGTAATCCAATTTTTCCTTGGGCTCCAAATCTGCCCCAGACCTTATTATATGCATGCGCCTCTTAACGATTCGGCATGAGCATCGTCTGATATTCGGGTTTCTCAAAGCTCTTTATTGTAATATTAACTGATGAATTCATCTGTATATATTAACACGCCAAAAAATTATTACAATTAATAACCGGTAATGCTCACCAAGCACAAATCAAAATCACCCCAAAAAATGTATTTCGACACCAGAAAAAGCCCTGATAGTAGGGACCAGCAAAAAGGTACTTAAGAGTTCAGCATTTAAGAGTAAAAATAAAAAAATTTCTCAGAAATAATTTTAGATGCTGTTAGGTATGTACTGGAAGAGATCATAAACAAAGCACATTGGGAACGCGGTGGCTCAGGTGATTCTCAACTAGTTGGCTCCGTCCTCTAACCGGCGTGCGCAAGTTCGAGTCTCGCTCAACCCATGGATGTGTGTGTGTGTGTGAATGTCCTAGAATAAGTGCATGTTAGTGGGCACAATAAGCCCTTGAGGATGCAGTGTCTGTAAGTGCGCCAAAAAAAAACAAAAAAAAAAGCACATACGTTTAATAAAAACATAATAAAAACCGGTTAATAGTGAAAAATTTGATTATCAATTATTTAAAAGTAAAAAAAAGCTTAAAACCTTGCACTCATTTTTTAAAGAGTATGTCCTCCGTTTTTCGAAATTTAAATTTGCCGCCCATGTATTTCAAGATTGAAGAACAATATTGGAAGAGATCTACTTTTTTTGAAAAATCTATTTCCTCAAAAAGGCGATCGCTAAAAAATTAAAATCCTTGGAAACAACACTAGGGCTACATTCAGCTTATATAATTTAGACCCTTCAACCATTAACTGAGAATAATTACAAAAATTAAACGACCTTTTTAAATGGTTGAAAAACAAACTTTAAATTATATATAGTTCATTAGTGAGTTGCTGTGGCAAAATAGAACAAAACACTGCGTTCATCGAAGCATTTCGTGTATCATTACTACGACATAAATTCATATATCTTAACAAATATAATTACTGATTGGCTTTGTCGGGAATACTTGATCTTTTTTTCGGTTCTGTGAGAAAATGTTGGCCAAAGATTTTGTTTCATGTAATATGGCGTTAAATTTCATCCAGCCCCACTACCAAATAACCCCCCCCTCCCCGTCTTTATAGTATGAATTAATCTTCTAAAATGAGCGAATAGATCAGTAATAGATATAAAACATTATCTAACGATTCTACCGTCAACTAAAGACTAGGCACCACACGCGCTAGCTAATGAATATTTACACTGCCAAACAAATTTTATAAAAAAGTTGAAAGCCATATGCTAACACAGATTACGCCGCCTTCTCGAATGCAAATCGAGGCTTTATCGGCCATTCGGAAATTTGCAGCCCAAGATGACGACCTGTCACGTGAATAACGAAGATAAATCTGCGGTATTGAATGCTCCATCCTTAATCCCTTGTTTAAATACGAATGCGCCGGTCATTACGGCGCTATTGTGGCCCGGCTGAAAGGCGTCTGGTTCGCTGTATCCACCTTTAAATTCTTCGCGTTCTGCATCATAATACCGGCTAGGGTCTGGCTGCAGGCGGTTCCATTTCCTAAATTGCCTTCTTTGCCCGCAGACGCCTGGCTGCGGCCCAGAAGAAGGCGCAGATGAATTCGCAGATTTGCGAACCGAGGGACTGGCAGGTCAGCGGATTTGCCAGCAGGGGACTGGAAAGTGTGGCCCCGGGGGGCGGAGCGCCATTAAGACATTGAAATATGCAAACGCTCGGATTGTATGGAAATCGAACAAGTTTGTAACTGCCTGGGACGGTTCTTGCCGATTATAACTGTACATCGAAACGCGGTCTTGGACCAGTTCTGTGCAGGAAGGAATTGTCCGATTTCGGCGCACAGAGGAGACGCCCGATAAGGGTTTCGCATCTTGATGCCTATCGCGTGATCTCCGATACCTTTGCTAAGAAATATTTTAATGCATTCTGAATAACGGATCACACACAACCCCAAGGAGATACCGTTATGCCATATTTCCCCCAACTCTTTCATTTCACCTCGTGGGTATAATGCAAATGAGAAGATTTAAACAAAACCATAATTTATTTGGTTCCAAGGTAACAAAACAGTTACATCACAGTAACTTTCAAATTTTCCAGAGAAATGGGTATCCAATTTTACTCCCCCATAGATTTTCCAAAAGGAAAAATGGCAATCAGCGCATAAATACAGCAAACTACTACTGCTGATTTTCAAATAATAACAAATACGTTAACATTCATGATTTTATACAACCTACATTAGGTTCTTGGTGTTTTTTCTAAAATGTTCCTTCCCATTTACATGTTTTAGATCTCAGTAATTTTCATTTGAAGTTGTGGACAGATGCTAAGCAAAATATGTATGCTAAAGGTCAAGTAAGGTAACACACCGTAGAGTAGCTCCAAGTTATTATATTCCAAATAGCCCCGCAGAAATATTAAGGGAGCGCGCTCTCCGCGCACAATTTAGTCTCGCGCTAATATACGGCGAATATGCAAAAATATGCAAATTGGGTTATTTTGTGTAACATGTCCCCGCGGGTTGTAACAAATATAAACAGCCGCGGGCTTACATTATTAAATGTGTGTGTCCATAATGTTGATCCTCATTTAGGAAGAAAAAGGGAATAATGAAAATTTGATTTGGTAATTTTCGTCGATGTTCTCACTAAAGAATTTTCAAAACCAGTAGAAAAAGTTAGCAATTAGTACAACATTGCTCACCTAAGTAAAATTTTAAAGAAAACAAATTAATAGATATAATTTTTGGAATCGCATTCCGCAATTATCTGAAATATTTCCCAAACTATTGTAAAACTATTTTCATTATCTTTGATTAGTGTAAACAGACAAATTACCGCATTTCTATATTTATGCCATACTTCTCACACTACACTCTCAAGTTCAATAAAGATTTCTATACAAAAGTTTTCTAAATATTTCAAAAACACTAAATACCTTTTTTGTCATGAGTTCGAACAGCCTTCTTACTATAAATCAAAAACGTCTTAATTCATCGAACACTTGCAAGTGATTAAGGAAAATAAGGAAAAATTGAACGCATTCATTAATCCAGAGCCGCTGCACATGCATTAATTTGGAAGCCTGTCTGAAGGGGAGTAAAGTACACCTATAAATCATTTCTTCTGCAATATTAGGTTTTCCAGGCCAGAGGGGAGGGGCGAATAGTAAAATGTCGCTACGTTTTTAGGTGAGAAAGGCAATTGGGTGGATTTAGGTGTTCCCTAAGCATTTTGAAATCAATTATTAATGATACAATTCTACTCTATCTACAGTTCTGAAATTTTCAGTACCCCACTGCAATTATTTATTTCTCAAGCCGTGATCCTTGCAAAAAAATCTCTTGGTGGTTAAAGCATCGAAATAAAAAACATATTTTTTTAGTTTCAATATGTGGGGACACGTGCAAAACATTTAAGAGTTTCTGTTACAAAAAAAAATGTAATAAATTACAATCAAACACATAGTTATTCTAGAAATGAATAAATATGGTGAGAATTATTAAAAAAAAATATCAAGAGAAAAATAGCCGCACAAAATGATTGATATAGAAAATAATGGAATATACCCAAATCTGCAAATTAAAGCGACGTTCCTAAGACACCATAAGCAATGGACGAATTAAGCAATAAAAAGATATCTTGCAGAAGAAAAAAGGAAATAAAGATAACGGTTGACAAGAAGAAAAAAGTGGTTGTAGTTGCACGTCCTTCAAGTTATGTATACTCAATGTGAGAACCATAACAGTAGTGTAAATGTGGATCAAACGCTAGTGTAATTATCAAGATGTTTGATAAAAAGTACAGTCTATTAATGACAAGAAATTATCACAATTACAACTGGTTAAAGGGAAATGATAACACAAGTAACGCAAGCTTAGTAAGTGGCAAAGTTAGAACACTCTATATCCCTATTCTTAACACTCCCACTCAGAGAGTGGTCCAAGACCAAATCGCAAGAGTACCAATGCAATTGAGCAACCCTTTGCTCAAAAGATTGGCCAACTGGTCCTCCGTCGTAATGTATTGGTCTGCCAGGGCTTTTTTAACAAAATGCCATTTAACGTCGTTTAGTTTAGAATAGATTTAGTCCTTTTGTGAAATTCCCGATTCAGGACTAATCGCACAGCACTCTTCTTGTCACAACACAATGTTATCGGACACATGTAGCAAATCCCTATATCTTTAATCAGTCTTCTGAGCCATATCGCATCCTGATATGCTACCACATTTTGTTTCTGTAGTCGATAGAGTCACGTGTCTCCACGCCCTACATAGTTTTCATCACAATAACCAGCCAATTCTAACGCTGGCGTATTCTTCTGATAGTGAAGTAACATGTCTTAGGCCTTTTTCAGAAATTTCAACAGTCGCTTCACTCCATGCCAATGCACCAGCTCTGTGTTTTCTAAGAATTGATAGAGAACTCCGCACTACACGATATCTCCGTTCGAGATGCTGTGGCTAAGAAGAGAATAGCTATGTGGTATATTTTTCATCGCTTCTTTTTGTCCTTGGACATTGTTATAGTTCTATCCATTGGTGTCGACAATGATCTTCTCACTGGAGGTACGTTTTGTTGACTTTATGAGATATCATCTCTTCTTTTATCACTTTGCGTCAGTCTCGTACTTTTGGACAATTCATCGTTTGTTTCACATCGGCTACCATAGCACAAGTAAAATTATTCTTGGACGGCGGTGTTCTATTTTTCAGATTATATGGACGCTTAAAATGTGAAAAGACGCGCGCACAACGTTTCTTCCTTGTAGATATAATTTGTGTCGGTTCTTCGGCAGAATTTTAATTTTCTCTTTCTTCAATGAGTTTCTTGGAATTCTTCATTCGCGTCTTCATTGTTATTCCATTCATAATACAAGGATTCGTCAATACGTGCGCTCAACGAAATTAATTATTCTTCATACATCCCTTAAGATGGTGATTTTCCTTGCAAACTGATCCCAAAATTGACATGCTTTTTTGTGTCAGGGTAGCCGACAACAGATGTTTCAGTGACTTCGCGTCCCATTTAAGTTTTTTTTTTGTTAGGCACCAACTCTAATCCAACCCACCCAAACATACGAAAATGTCTCACCAAAGGTTTGATACCATTCCACGTCTCTGCAGGTGTTAACTTCCGATTTCCTTTCGGAATTCTGTTCGATGTATAAGTCGCACAATTGATGTCTTCGGCTTAAAGCTCCTTTGAAGATTGCGCGCGTGTATCCAAATTGTTGTGGAGTGAAGGCGATACTTGTTTGATGTCGAACACGCGCGTCTTTGGAAACCTTGCTCAGATTCAAGACCATTTTCAATTCTGAGCACTCGAATCTTTTCTGGTGTTTCAATTTCTAATTTAACCATACAATCTTTAACGTCTTACGGAGCACGCCAAGGGCGCTTTCCTACTATTAGGTATATAAATAAGTTCTCAGCTTTTTTCTGCAAAATTAAAGTTTTATTTAAAAACAAATAAAAAAAGCATCGATGACCTTTCTTTCGGATAGCTTGCGAATTCCCTGGTGATAGAAGCTCACCGACTTCGAAACGATAAAGTTATCGATGCATTTTCGGACTTCTTCTTCTGTTTTGAAGTGCTGTAACGACCGGGCTATACCCCGCATGTGGGAGAAGTTCCCAGCCTAACGCGAAGATGTGTTCTTGCGTCGCCTTCGCAACATGTGGTCGGGCATTATCATGAAGCAGGATGACTTTGCGACTTCCTTGTCCAGTAAATGGCCTCTTTTCTTCGATTGCGTCGCTCAAATTGATGAGTTGCTGTTGGTAACTGTTTCACCTGGTTTCAAGAGTTCATAGTACAGCACACCTTTACAATCCCACCAGATACAGAGCAAATTCTTTTTGGCGTGGATATTGGGCTTTGGAGTCGATGTCGAAGGTTTGCCAGGGTCTACCCATGATTTTTTGCGCTTGGGATTGTCGTACAAGATCCATTTTTCATGGCCCGTAATAATTTTATGCAGAAAATCCTTTTTTCGGTTTCTTGAATGGAAATGGAATGCGGTGTCACGCCGTCGATTTTTGTTGTCTTCGGACAGTTTATGCGAAACCCGTCTGCCTTCCTTTTGTATCTTACCCATTACATGCAAACGTATGGAAATTGTTGGCTAAGTGACGACAAGCTGTTCTGCAAGCTCTTTTTCAGTTTGCGCATTGTTTTGGTCTAGCAATGTCTGCAGCTCATCCGTGTCAAATGTTTGAGGGCATCCAGCGCGTGGTTGATCTTCAAGACTAAACTCTCCTCCGCGAAATCTTTGGTACCACTTTTTGCACGTTGCATGATTTACAGCATTCTCACCATATGCAGCACAAATCATTTCGGTGGCTTCAGCCACGCGAAGTGGATAGAAAATCGAATATGCTCTTTTGTGATTGCCATCGTGAACACAGCTGATTATTGAGGTTATGTGCATCAAACGCCAAATCGCATGATGTTTCGAAAGACCAAATGTCATTGCTTTAAAACCGTAAGAGGGCGGAGTAATACGTTACATGTAAACGGTGATTTGCGTCCTGTGAAATCTAAAGCTGAGAACTTATTTATACACCTAAATGTTCCTTATATTTCCGTGTTATATAATTTAATACTTATATTTGATGTAAGATTGTAGATAAAGTTGAATGCCAAAAAAAAAATTTAACTCGAGCGGTAACTTCTTGAGTTTTGGTTCTTAAATGCACTGTTAAATGACCACTATCGTAGTCTTTGAATGCGATGTATTACCACGATTCCGAGATTATACCTCCATAAGTTCGCATTAATTCTCTGGATTTAGTCGACTCAAATTTGCCTCACGCGTGCTTCTTTGCCAACGGAGTCTTTAAATTTGATGTCATCGATTTTCATAACGCTAGGAACGGGCTTCATTATATTCATCCAAATGTGACCTAGTCTTCTGCTTCGTGATGCTTGGGAAAGAACCTTTAATCGCTTTTATTTGGATATAATATTCCTTTTGTTCATTTCAGGTCACCTCTTCTTCGTTGTGGTGGCAACAAGACCATGATCGCATGCGAACTCCACAGAAAACAGGTATCTGATTTTTTTCGGTATATAGAGGACGCCCACCGTTGTCAGTTGTATAACAGTGGTCGGTAACCTAGACTATTTGTATCGTTCATTATCGCGCGCGTCCAATTGTTTCTCCATTGCCGAATTGGATGCGCGCCTGCAGTAACAGATGTTAAAATTTTGAAGAAATCGCTTTCGCCTGTCATATATGATCACTGATCAAGTGTAGACTTGGCAGCAATGCAAGCATCGCCTTTGTCTTTATCTTCTAATACACTTCCAATGTTGGCGAATTTGTTCTTTATCTTCTTTGACTTCCGACACATCGTAATAGAAACATTTGAATTTATCGTTTTTCATTTATCTTTTCGCGCGCAAGATACTTCTTGTTCTTTAGAGCTGCCAATACACGCGTCACGCTATCCATACTAGCGTTGAGTCTGAGATCATGCTTTTGTTAATTTAGCGGAAAATTTCAGATATATATATATTTAAAAATCTTAGTCGTTTACTTTTAAAATTATAGGCATTCAAAGAAAATTGAAAATATTAACAACCTGTGATGATCTTTCATGTACTGTGACTACAAATCTTTATTGTTCTTCATTTTTGTGTGTGATGTAACCCTGAATAACTCTTCTGTAATTTAGAATCTAAAATTAAAACACAACTGCCTCGGGTTTAAAGAAAATATCACTTTTTTACCCAAACGTGTACTCAAAATTATTACATCGCCCAACTTTAACTGACTGTACTGGGGGGAAAAATATACAACGCTATTTTGGAAAGTGACTTTCAAATATTGCGTTTTAGTTCGGATTCCAGATTCCATGTGATTTTAAATAAACTATTTTCCAGTTTATGAATTGTATATACGTATCACTCGCAAAATCATAATTTAACATTTCTAAGCCAAAACAATTTTAATGAGCTTTTAACCATCTTTTTAGGTCAGAACGTACAGGTCACAAAGCACACCTTTCTTTGAATAGTTAGGAGCCCTAAAGCACAAACATTTTTTCAGCCTTATTTACAACCCCGGCATAATTTTATTCGATGCTTAAAAAAGGGCGCCCCATATGCAACGAAGCCACTTTCCGTTATCCGCACTTTTTGCCGTTCCGCCCCAAGCAGACCAAATCGCACGGCGTGCATCCCGCAGCGCTTAATCAAGCGACACAATTAAGCATTCATGTATGTTGATGTATGGGCGATTTTAATATTCACGCACCTCTCCTCTAACTAGACATCATCAGCGGCCGCGGACGGGGAAGACGCGTTCATAAAAATGCAAATAAAACGCGCCGATCCCGTCGGCGGGCACAACATGCCAGTGAAATTTATGTGAAGGTGAGATAGGCCGCGCGCCGCCGAGCGGCTTCGCTTCGACAGATGATTTTCGATGCTGGGGGTGTGAGCCTCCCGCTCCCCGGATAACCACGTGGGGTTTCAGACACCGGGTGCGACCGACAGGAAAATAACGAGGGTTGGTCGATAAGGGGAGCCGGGGGCACATGCCCGGCAGGAGGAGCAGGGCTGAATAGTGCATTATTCCATGATTGCAGGTCCCCGCTGGAGTTCGGCAATGTGCAGCGATCATTCGCAGAGGAACGAGGTATGGAGAGCGAGTGCCTGCCACTTAACTACGTCAACAACAGGAAATGTTACAAAAATCGTTTTTTTTATAACCTCTTGGGAGTTCAATGAAAATGTAGCCAATGATTTGTTTCTGATGGGGTCTCCCGTTACAAACCGAGTAAAAATCTGAATATTAATCCATAAAACCGCGAATCAACAATTGTAACTGCACAAATTCGAAGAAAATCGTTAGTATTTTCATAAAAAATCTTTCAATGTTCAACGCAACAATGTTAAAGATATGTATAAGATGGGAGTTTAGTTTAATCTTGTTTTTGGACTTTCCCCCTCTAATATCAATTTGTTGCAACGCTTTAAAAAAATAAAATTATTTTGCAATCTCTAAAAAGTGTTCGAGAAAGTCTAAATTTAAGTGATCTTAATAGAAAAAATAAAACAAATAGATATTAGATTACTCCTTCTGGATGAACCTCGTAAAATAACCAAAATATGCGCATGTATCTTACCTATTATTACTTAGTACGAGATGAATACCATTTTCATTTATCTATTTAGTCATCAATAAGTTGTTCTTAAGTTCAAAAAAAGGAAGATATAGAATGCTACAACTGTACCATGACCATTATCCGATCAGGTTCAAATTAAACCAAAAGTAAATTTTCCTTTAAGCGGAGATTTGGATAAAAAGCCAAATAGTTTTACAAACATTCTGCATACTTTGGGCGAAAAAAAAAACTTTTCTGAAACTTGAATAAACAAACCTTTGTACATCTAGGAAATCAAAATTTCCTAAATGGGTCCTGTTTGACAAATATAAGTAATTAAATAGAAATAGGAACTTAATCAAAACGAACAATGTGAAACATATACGAAAATAACTAGTGACACTTACCAAGTCAGGAAAGCGTGAAAAGTAATAGACAAAATCTTTATTATTTCAAAAATTGCTTTGGGACCTCTCAAGTTGATTCTGAGCAAATTTAAAAAACTGATTAGTATCAATACACACAGTTGTATACTTGACCTTACCTCTGTGGAGAAGCAAAACCTGCCTCGCAACAATGTATACGGCAGAATTCGGCAATGTGCAGGGATCATTTGCCGATGAACAAGGCATGGCTAGCTACTTAACTATGTCAACAATGGGATGTATTACAAACATATATTTTTATAACTTCGAAGTTAACTGAAAATTTCGCCTAGATAGAAACAATATTAATTGGTTGCTTATATGAACTGCAAAACTTGAAAAACGCTACTTAGAGGTTTTTCATTCCATTCATTATAAAGATAATGTTAATTACTTTGCTATAATGTTCATTAAAAGCGAGAGATGTATAAATGCAATTATCTATCAACAGCCCCAAATATAGGCAATAGGAAAAATAGGAAAAAATGCTACAATCATCAATGCACGAAGAACTATCAAATAAAATAATATGTAATAAATGTTTATATCACCCAAAGTTCACGTTTTCTTAGAAACATTAAACTATTCCACAAAAAATAAAAGTTTCTGGAAATAGCAGCTTTCAAAAATATATTCGTAATTAAGTAAATTGGAATAAATCAAACAGAAAAAAATCAGTATTATTTATATAAATAAAGTTCATAATTAGAATTTTGTTAGTGACGTAATAGGATAAGAGCATGTATTATTGGTTGCAGCTGCTTGCCTATGTTTTTATAAGTATTGCATTCCTTTTTCCCCTTACAGGACGTGTACTTCTTAATCCTATTACATCACTTTAATTTTTTTAGAATGATAGTGCTTTAAGAAAAATGCAAAACACATGAAATTTTTTTTTATTGAAATCCAAATTTATTTACAATCTGCACAAGTTGCATTTAGTAAATTCTGTGATAGATTATTTGGACATGTAGAAGCATCCCCAGTGGGATGCTTCTGTAACAATTGTCATCTAGATGAGTTTTGAGTTTTTGGGTATAAAAGTAAACTTATAAACTAGATCTTAAAACTAAAATAAAATTAACGCAAGACTTTATATTGATTAAGTAGGGAATCTAGTGGGCAAGTCATTTGGTGTATATTTTTGGAGTCTTCGATTGCGATTTTGGGGAACTATAAGATCCATTACTAATGTGTTGGGGTGTGCACTAAGACGGTCACTGTATTTAGCACTGAAACGGCTGACTTCTTCTTTCACTGAAGGCATATGAAGATCGTTACGGATAACCGTGTTTGACACGAACCAGGGCGCGTTCACAATCATGCGCAGCACTTTAGATTGGAAGCGTTCTAGGATTTCTAAGTTAGAGTTGGCAGATGTTCCCCAAAGTTGAATCCCGTAGCTCCATACGGGTTTGAGAATTACCTTGTATAAATATATAATATAAATTGCTTAATGATAACTTCGACTTACGTCCCAGTAGCCAGTACATCTTGGTTAAAATTAATCCGAGCTGCTTGCGCTTACTGAAGATATGCTTGCGCCAAGTTAGCCTTCTGTCAAGATGTAACCCAAGGTACTTTACTTCTTCTTTTTGCGGTAAAGGATTGTTCTTTATCTGAACCGGGGGACACGTACCTCTGCGCAGGGTAAAGGTTACTTGAGTTGACTTAGACTCGTTTATTTTGAATCTCCAGCTTGTTAACCATTTGTCAATTGCAGTTAAATTGGCTTGAAGTTTGTGTGAGGCTGCAAACACAATCAGAACGTGATTATATTAGGCTATACAAGGATTGGAAAAGTATTGGAAAATGTCTGAATATGCACTATTTGTATACATTTAACCGCATCAAAAAAAGATTCCTTATAATAAATTGATGTTGTCATTTTTGTACCCTTTTGAAGATGGGAGAAAACAAAATATATTTTAGACACTAATTATTTTCTGTTACCGGAAAAGCAAAAGTGCTACACTTACAACAAGAAAAATATATGTTGTTTACGAAGAAAGTTCTTTAACTGAAAGATCTGTTCGAAAGTGGTTTGCTAAGTTTGGAGCTGGTGATTTCAACCTTAAAGACCAACAATGCCCGGGTAGACTCTCCACCACTGACATGAGCAAATCAAGACGCTGATTAAAAAAACTCCGCGTTATACGACATCAGATTTAGCCGAGATATTAAAACTATCGAAAATCACTGTCCAAGATCATTTAGTGAAGCTTGGTTACGTAAATCGCGGCGATGTTTGTGTCCCGTACAATTTAACGAAAAAAATTTAATAGATGGCATTTCCATCTGTAGCGCATTGCACAATGGTAGCGTTTTTCAAGCAATTAGTAAAGGGCGATGAAAAATAAATCAGTTATAACGATGTTGATGAAGAAAAATTGCTGAATAAAACGACGAATACGGAACTGAATAATTAAACATCGACACATATTAATTTTGCATTTGAATAATATATTAAAGATCTTTTAGTATTTCTTTTTAATTTGCTACCACCGAAGGTCCAAACTCAAATAAAACGAGAATTAATACAAAAGCGATGTGTATTTTAAGTCAAGCTTTCATACTACACTCTCATTACCTTCTTTTCATCCAACACCCATTTCTTCTTTGAACGGACCCCAAATTAACAGTATTTACATATGACGAAATTAGAAAAATTATGTGTCATTTATGGTCAGTCCAACTAGAATTTATTTGAGCTATTCAGCATTTAATTAGTTCAATCCTAATACACAAATGTGGGTTTTAAATGCAAAAGCACATTTAATTGCAAGAAAATGATATTATCAAATCGATCGATCATATTTTTGTATCTTAAAAACGATAATTTCGTTCCACAAACATCCAACACACATGCAACATCAACAGCTCAACACTAAAACAAGCAAGAACGTTACACGGTAAAGCATACAATACACAAAAAAATCAACAGCATAATGCAGTCACAATTTATACATAATAGTGTTTATGGTATTATTTTTTGTTTAAAATTCTTTCTGTGGAGTAGATCTAACCAGTTATTTATTAATTTGCCGTTAGCAAATGATTAAATTAATATTGACCCTAAACAGTGAGCGCGTTTATTAGAGTATAAAACAATTAGTCAACTTAAAGACATTAAACAATTACCTACACGCCATGACATTAAAAACGGGTTAGCCTTACACTCTTAAATCATTTTCCTAATGGTAGGTTGCGGCAACAGAATTTGCTAGACAGGCGCTTATCACACATCGTTTATGGTTTTCTCTTCATTTAAATTTCGCTTACATTTGCGCATGCCATTTTATAGTTAGCTTTAGCATATATATCTGTCCGTCTCTAAAAATTCATATCTTAATGGTCTTAACGGATTGTTTCTAAGAAAAGTAATTAAGTCGGTGAAATCTCTAAGCCGCGCAAGGTTGGAAAAGTTTTGTCGGCTTCGCCCGCAATTTGCCACCGTTGCAGTTGCGGCCATGCAGAATGCCTAATGAAGCTACTCAAACGGAATACTCTCCTTTGTGGCATCAATCTCCCTGGCATCGCACTGCAGACCCATCAATCAAAACCCATTTATCTTGTCATTTCGTCAATTACCCAACAATAACTTGCACACTGCGCTGCTTCGCGTTAGCGACGTTTATTACAATTTGAAGCGTCATGCCCGGTGCATACGTCTTAATCTGGCTCTTTGTGCCGCGCAGGGGCACTCGAAATTAATTTTTCTGCCGCAATGGGGCCAAGGAGCCTGCCCTCCGCCGACAACGGCGTACCTTAAGAAATTAAGAGGATTGGAGCAAAATGGATGGCCTACCTTCACTAAGGAGATTGGAGCCAACTCTTGGGCCGCTCATTAATTTTCCTCCTTCGCCCTCGCAGCGCGGAGATCACCTGCTTTGTCGAATTCCGCGAATTTCAATTACGAGTCACGGGCAATCATTTCTGCAGCCTTTAAAGGGCCGCTCAGAATCGATATGCTATTGCATTATATTAAAATCATCGTTAGGCCTTAGAGTTTTAACGCACTTCTTGGAACATTTTAGCGCCCAATTTCAAATTTTTAAATTGCTTTAGCGGCGACATCTGGCAGCCGCTGCGGTAACATCAGTAAAATGACAACGGTTTTTCTGTGCGAGCCCCCGTGTGCAATTAGGCGCCTAATACGACGAAAGCGAAGACGGTGCACGTATGCTGCAGGTGCAGGTTAATTTTCAGCAAGGCGGAACGCCCCGGCCGCTCTCGTAACAACCCCGAAGCGCAAGCGAAATTTGAGGTTATGTCGCGCCACCAGCTAAGCCGAAGTTTTTCTGCTGGCGCAACCCTGCATACTACAATTGACTCGAGAGTGCGAAACGGGCACAAAATGATGGCAGAAGCATCACAAGGCGGTGTTTTGCGGAAATCATCCGATTGAGCTTAATCAAGATCTTCTATCGATGGCCGAACGAAAGGATCTGGCAGAATTTAAATGCAATTGTAAGTATTGAAGGAGCGTACGCATTTTATAATAAGCCAGTATTTAATGTTAAGAATAATCAGACAAAAATGTATTAATATGAATAAAATTAAGAAAGAATGGCAACCGATTTAAGGAGCAGCGTAGGAATGTAATACTGATCCTGTAGTATGACAACATTAAGTTTAGTATTTGATTAAAAGATATAACTTTGCAACCCTAAAAAAAACCTGAATTATTAAAATCTTACAGTATTAAATTATTCTTAATGTACGAGTTTATATAGCGCATTAGATCACTGTTGTATACTGCTCTAGATGTGAAGTTTGAATTTCGCATAAATACATTTTTTACCATCTTGTAAATCATAGAAAGCAACAAAATGCTACTATGAAACCACATACATATTCCTACAAAAGATCGTATCCCAACTAGTACTCATGTTTGGATATGGCTACGGAAATACTGTGTATGTCTCCACCAATATTGAGTAATAAACTTCAAGAAAACTGTAATGTATCTGGTCTGTTGCCAACTTATGTTTTAGTGCATGTTGAACCAATTACGGCTGTACAGTTGCAAAAAGTAGCATCCAATAAAATTTCGATATTCTCCATTCGATGGTTTATCCATCATTAAACACACTAAGTAAAGTTACAAGGCCATGTTATCAATATCAGCTCTCTGATATTAATTCAATCACTAGGATTACTAGGCAATGTAAATGTCTTGGTATCGATTTATTTTTCAGTCATAATTTTCAAGTTTCTAAATTGTGATTATTGAGTCGTTTAAAGTTACATAATTCATTTAGTCGTTAACTAATATCTCTCTGCCTCTATGACGGCCTATAAACAGATCCAGATGACAGTTTATGGCACTGTAGGAAATTTGGGAATGTTGAACTAAAATGTGCTCGGATTGTTGACAAACATTTAATTATTTAACAAATTTAAGGAGCAAAGCGTGAAGAGGGGGGAGATAATTCTAGTGCAATGTTAGGCAGGTCCCAGAAACGAGCATAAATTTCCTTTTTTAAGCTCCGGCTACAAAAAGCGTTAATTATTTCTTGTCGTAATCGATTTTATGTTAGCAAATTTGTTCTTTAGTATATACAGATCCGATAATGACGCCAAAAGTTAACATTTGAGAATAAGGCTTGGATTTTCTGCAGCACAAATCGCCTTATTATTTATTTGCATTTGCTCTCTATATACACAACAAGACTAATTTAAATAATGTAATATATTGGAAAGTTATTAAAGTAATTTGATTTTATAAACTATTCGGCTTCTTCAAATCATAGTTCGCTTAACTGTATCAACTGTAAGCAATACAACAGTGTATTTATAGTCTGCTAAGTGAACTGGCTGCATGGAGTGTGCGGTGCATTGTAGTGGAACCCTGGAAGCTTTATTTGCTACCAATGCCTATATAATATGAAACTGGCAACGATGTGTCCTAGTAGTTGGTAATATTCATGATTACAAAAGAAACTATTGTCTCGGTGTTAGTGATGAATGCATGGAAACGGTCTCTGAAATGTTCATATAAAATTCTGCAAAATCCACACACCCACACACACCCACATATATATATCTTCGCGAGCATCGACAATTCGATGCTCTAGTTATCATAAAGGCCTCTTGAAAGGTTGAGGTTATGTCCATACAAGGTCTAGTTAACGCAATAGTTGAAGCCTGATATTAACAATTAGTAGAAGAAATGCTCTTTTACATTTTATTCGTGCAAAATATTTCATATCCACAGACAATGCTTGCATGTCGGATACCAAAACTCACATCATTAAGAGACCACGACGCACTAGTTCTAAAGTGTACGTGTGGTGTTGTTATGCATGGGCCCTTATAAAGATGATGCCCCACCCTATTAAGAGGTGTAGGTACTTTGCTTTCCACGTTCACCTAATTAACCTTACTGCATTTTTCTATGAAGTGATGTAAAGGGCCATGCGTTCTAAACATCGATCAGTGGACTTGAAAACTTGGACTTGAATTTGTATCAGGGATGCGATTTGGATTATTCCAGGAGGCATGCCTAACAGAACATGGCAAGAGCTGCAATATCGTTCGGACGTTCTACGTGTTACAGGTCTACTAATTCCAGAATTCGCATACAAAATCTGACAACCTAATTGGTGATCGCTTTAATTTTAATTAATATCAAAATGGAAAACTAATCGTAAGTGAAACTGTAAAGTAGTATCAACTACTGTGGATGAGATTTATAAATAAAAACTAAGTGAAGTCAGTATATGCAGAATAAACACAGTAATTAAATCGAGCACTCTTGAAGTACCATTATAAAATGTCTGAATATTCAACTTCTTCAGGCATAGTCCAGTTTGAATAAACTTTGGAATCTAGTTATTCAATACTACAATGAAAATGAATCTGTCAAGTATGATTATTTAAAAAAAAGGTTAGGAACAGCGCCATCTGGTATCATTGCATGTCTTTGCAATATTATGCGAAGTAAAATTAAGGCTAATTTTACTGAAAATTTGATAGAGATAATCTTCGGGGTTTATGTAATGCCATATCAATTATGTTTTTTATATATTTTGCTGATCGATACCTGGAAATTAACTTAATCTTGTAATTATTAACTGTAACGGCACTATCGTGAGGCTAATTCTAACGATATAAAGTAATGAAGTACCAAATTGCATCACACGCGTGGTCCGGGCATGAACTGTATTCTGGCTACGGAAAAGTCGTTAAATATTAAATATAAAAAAATTTATTATAGCTTTTTTGCAATTACGCAACTTGTAATTTTTGAATGGGCAAGGAGGGGAGGGGCGTTCTGACTGATAAGTGCCAGTCCTTTGTTCACATTGTCAACTGTGCAACGCAAATTCACACTCGAGTAATAAAAGTCTAAAGAGCGAGTATACCAAATAAAAACATAAACGGAAATAGAAGGCACATATATTTTTAATTGTTGAGTTAGTAGAAGCAGAAAAGTAAGTTGTAATAATGAATACAGAGTACGCACATAACAGATGACCGGATTTAAATTTCCGCCTTTTGGTTTTTCTAGGGTTCTTTTGAGGGATGCCATTCATGATGGCAAATATGGAACGCTACAAGCGAGTTATTATCTTTAAACATAGTGCAAACAAAATTGTTGCGGGAAATACTCACATAACTACGAAAAGCTAATGCACCCATCAAAGAGAAATCGTTAGGTGTGGATAGGCTCATACTTTTTTGAACACGATGCTGGAACTAAGTTTTTTTGGCACCAATTAAGTAACATGGATCTGAAACAAATGTGATTCCAGCAGGACGGCGCCACCTATCGTACAGCTCGAACAAAGTCGATTTCATGCACCAAACTGCCTTGCATAATTTTACGAAAAGGCCAAATAAACTGGGCAGCAAGATTTTGTTATTTAACATCGCGAGACTCTTTTCTGGGGTTATCTGAAATTCAAGGTTATGCTGGAAATTCACAAACAGTAATGGATTATGACGAAGCTGTTGATCCCGAAGCAGGCCCATCTAAGATTCTACTTCACTATCAGATGTTGAGCCAAGCAGAAGAGACTTTGGGTAAAAAAATAAACCAAATGAATGCGCACAAATTTCGTTGTATCAAGCGGATGGGTGTGATTAATTTGTTTTGTAGCTGTTCCTACGTAATACCCAATTCAACCTTAATTTTTTTTTTATTAATTAAATACATATAAATTAGTTTTGTATTCGAAATATTGGTTATTTTTGGATACAAAGATACAACTTTTGGCAAAATAAAAACGCCGGCTTTTTCTAATTATGCAACTGTCTAACATACAAGAGAAATTTTGCAAGACAATAAAAAATTTTTTTCAGTTTTCACTGATCTTCACTCACGTCTTATCGTATCAACATGTGATGTTTCAATAATTACTAAGCGAGACAAATTGCTCTCCGTTTGGAACTCACCATTGATTTTTTGGATAGATGAATTTTTGATCATTCGGCTTTAGATGTGGAAAACATTATATTACAGTGGATTTGGGTTCGCATGGCTCTATATTTGGTTATTAACCACTTAAACGCTAACTTTTGTTCTGAATAATCATTTTTTTGAAAAAATCTTTTCGATATTTTCCAAGCCAAAGTTAGACCAAAAAACATTAAAACATTAAACTGCTGTCTATTTACTTAATTAATCAACTACATGATAGATATACCATGAATGTACAAAGTATCAATTGATTGATGAATAAATCAAATTAGACATTTGTGCTCAAACCAATTTTGTTGAAAAATACTCGAAAAGCTTTTCACTTTTGATGTCATTCCAAACACACTTATAGGGAATAATTTTAAATGAAAAATAACAAAAAATTCATTAAAAGAAATATCAATTTTACCATGTAAAAGAAAAAAAATGTGACCAACACCAACTGTAACGAAATCTACAGAGATTTTCAAATTTTTATTTTGTTCTTGTCCAATGAATATTTATGGAAGAATTTAGCATAGTCATGAAATTGAACTTCCTTTTTAAATCGATTATAATTGGAAAATATGACAGTGGGGAAAGAAGTATGACTCTGATTATCTAAAAGTTATTTTCTATTGAATTTCTACAAGTCTGTCACCACATAATACTCGAAAGACCATTCGAAAAAACGGGAAGTGCCTAGTGAATTGAACTGGAAATCTCATCGCGACATCTGTCTCCCACACTTGTAAATATTATCAATTATAGACTTCGTAGAGGACAGATATCATGCGGTGTTACTTCAGCTAGAAATTTAGATGGAAACCTAAACTCTTTTTAAACATTACTTTTAGGCAAGTTAGTAAAGATCTAAAACTAATTAAATAATTTCTATGAATTATATTCATAGGTTAGGTTATTACTAAATCAATCTATCATCATCTGCCCCTAAATATCGCGTATGGCCCTTACCTTAGTATATGCATGTAACGTTGAATAAGTGATTTGTTTGTCGTATACAAGATGGAACAAGAGGACACAGCATTAACAAGAAATTACGCTCTAATTACTAGGTATTTGATAACCATTATATAGATTTAGATGCAGAAACAAGTGAAAACAATACGTTAGACCCCAACAAAAAAAAAAAAAACTTTCTAGAAAAGCCAAATTCAAAAAGAAAAATTAAAAGACAAGGTTGTAATTCTGACTTCCTTTAGTAGAACTCTTCAATTTGAATTTTTAATTTTTTTATGCGCAACTATAATTTCTACATTTATATTCTCATAATATGAATTCAAATATTCAGCACTGTTGAGTCTACTACACACATATTGGGACTGCAGCGTAACCAACAATATAATCATATACATGTAGAGCATTTGAAAAATACTTGCATTATTTAAATTAATGGCGCAGCTATCATTATGTTATTAAAGCATATTGACAGTCTTAAAACTTGTTTTAATGAAACTGAGACCGAAAGCAATCTCTTTAATTGAACTACGAGAAGTTACCCATGAAAGATTTTACTGAAAAGGGCGCCACAGAACTGTGCCGTTAAATGTCCGTCTTCTCCGGTTATTAAGGAATTATTTTAACACTTGTGTTGCTGCGAAGAACCGCTTTTGTTTACCTCGTCGGTTTTTTTTTATGAATCAACAATGTTTAGCGAATGTTGGTAAAACCTATTTGAAGAAACAAAGAAAGTGGTTAAAATATATTGTTGAGTAATGAAGATACATATTCAAACCTAAAAGTAGTGTAAGCAATTAACAAACGGCAGAAAATGAAGATTAAAAAGAAAAATTTAAACCATAGAATATATTGTTAAAATTATGATAGGAAAGTTTACTTTTTTAAGGTAAAATTCTGGATTTTTTGGGTAGCATCTTGCATACTAAAGATAGGCAAAATTCTAAACAATTTAGTGAGTACAACACTGTCTATTTTGAAATAAAACAAAAATTGTCCGTTGACACCCAACCGCCCACTCCACCCCCGTATATAAATTGCAAATTATATACAAGGACGTACATATACTTAAAACTTGGTATAGATAATAATGAGGTTTAGATTTCCATAGCGTTGATTTTTTCAGAAATCACTATAAAATTTCAAGTCAATTACAGCGCATTTGGAAAATTAACATCATTATCAGACTTTAGACTATATTAACGTTGTGAAAGGAAATATGCAATATTTACTGTTAGATTTGGAATTCTCTAACAAGAATAATTAAAATTTGACTCGTCAATCTCAGAAAATTGTTTTACGGAAATTTAGTATTTCTCCATATTTTTTATTGAGATCCACCCTATATATGCTAGAATATTTTTAACTGTCAGTTTATGTGATCCTTGGATATTTCGTAATTAAGTAATTGTAAGCGAACATAATGCCTATTCTTTTAATAAGTTCGACTTCAAAGGGCCAACGCGTCCCTTGCCGCCGACGTTGCAAAACGGCCGACCTTCCGCCTCCTCGTCACTTCCCGTCCGGTTCGGCGAGCGCTGCCCGATCAAGTGACAGCCGGCCGCGAGACAGCCGGGGCGCCGCCGCTTTAAGCTTAAAGGGGAACTGCCAGGACGAGGGTCTGGCGCACACGCGCGCGCACGCCGCAGGCCCCGCCGTAGCCGACGCCGCGCCGGCCGACGAGCGTTATTAATGTGCAGTTGACACGACCGAATGGGCGCTTTTTGTGCCACCGCTCGCCGCTCCGCGCTATTCCGGGAAGCCGGGCGGGAGGCAGCCGACTATTCGGGGCTGGAGGCCGACGAACAAATTTCCGGCCGCACAATCGGACACTAGCAGTACATACACAAATTGGCAACGAGAAAAGCGTTGTGTTCAGCCCAGCGCAATCCAGTACACAAGCATGCACAGGCATTTCCAAACTAATTTTTCACTCCTAACGACTCGCCCGTTTTTCCTATCACACTTATTACCAACTACGGTGCAGAGCCTTAATTAAGATATAATTAAACGATAAGGCAATAATTTACGGCCAGCACACACCTGCAGCCAACCATCGCAAACAAGGAGGCGCGTATGTGGCCAGCAGGCGCGCGACAAGGACGCGCTACAAAAACAAGCACATCGTATCCGCCATTTTGAACTTGCAGCAACATGAAGAACACGAAACGTACCGTGGGCTCAACTGAGGCGGCCGCAGCCTTCTTGGAAAACGCTCGCTCTTTGGGGGCTGTGCGGAGGAATCGATAAATGGCGTGCAGCGCTTTATCCATATTCAAGAACCGAACTCTCCGTTCGGCACTGAAACTCTTGAATATACATAAAGCCGCAGCTGATTGAAAACAAAAGAAAAATCGCAAATGATGGCGAAAAAAAACAAAACTGACCTCTTGGTGTAAAAACCGTAACCCCGGCGTTCCATGGCACGAATGAAAGGAAAACCGACGCAACCCGCGGGCAACAAAAACGCGAACGCGAGCAACAAATACAAAACCGAGTTTTCCGCGATAACTTTCCACACTACATCTCCTCTCGCCACAACGTTGCGGGCGCGACTGCGCACTGAAAAAACTCTTGGAACTGGTCGTCCTTCGGTTAGCCAATGAGCGCGCGCGGCCCCCTACCTGCGGTCCCATTGGTCGGACGCCGGGACATTTGAAAATGACGCTGTCCGAGAGAGACGGAGTCAGCCGGAATTGAAAAGTCTCCGGCCGGGGAGATTGACGGCCGACCATTCCAAGGATTCGCGCCGCCAACGGCTTTGATGATGGCGAGGATCGCCGACATTTCGCATTTGCATTCGTGATGGCTCCCGACTGGTTTCGCCGACTCCCGATATAAATATCACGCGCCGTCCTGCTCGCTGTGACGCGGCGATCGCCATAATTGGCGGCGCTCGGTAGCGTCCAGCTCAGCGACGTTCATTTGCTTGACGGAAACCGCCCGTCCCGTCCCCGCTCAGGAAATCGCGGAATCGTAAAAAACAGCCCATTACGCCGGTTGGGCCTTCATTTTCTGCCAAATTATATCGTCCGTGAAACTCATTAGAGCACAGTTGGGCATACAAGTGCAACGAAGAAACGGCCGGTTTTTACGACTTTTACTACCATCGCAGAGTCATATCTATCAACCTTTAATGCTAATTGCTCCGTATCACCGTACAATCATTAGGAGTAGCGAGTTTTGGATTTTTTCTCTGTATTATGCATTTATAAACACAAAATCTATTTTTAGTTGATGAAATTCTTCGACAGCCATTGTTAAACTGCACTGAAATGAATCATTTTCAGAGTGAAAATGTCGCAATTACATAAGAACGTCTATTTGATGATTTTTGGGAATTTCTGAAAATGTAAATGCAAAAATGTCCCACAAATTCAGTAAATTCCCAAAAAATATCCTTTAATTTACTGAAAGGGGGAATTTTTATAACTTTAATTTATCTTCCTATTATATACTTATATTTTTAATTATAAATATCTACGAGGGCTATTCAATATGTCAACGCAATCATTTTCGTACAGATTCAGTCTAAATGGTTTTTTAGCGTATATTTTGCGTTCTTTTGCCCATTTGTGGATCTCATCTTTCGCAAACTTTATTAAAAATAAATATATAATAAAATTCTACTTAGTGAGTCCATATGAACATTGCTTTGTTATCTATGAGACATTTATGTTGGTACTTACACGACATGTTTAACTGTTCAAGAAAACTGTAATTTAAAAACCTATCTTTGTTTTCGGAATATCTATAACTAAAAACAATTTATTAGACTTGAAAAACATTTTTACTAATAAATACATTTTATACCCCACTTCAAACCTTGAATAATTTTTACTGTAATTCCTTTCAATTTGTAAAATAGGTCAAAAAATCGTAATGACAAGCAAAAAGTTTAAGTTGTTCGATCTCAACCATATTTCAAATAATGCTTCGATCATTTCCAGAGATGTGCAATAATGAATTTCCGAAGAAAGTCGTAACCTTTTTTATCGATTCAAACTTTAATCTAGCCAATAGCCCAATAATGCAACCAACATTTGAAAATAATAGAACCAACATATCTGACATGTGGTAAACCATATATGACAAGGTTGCTGCTTAAGTCAAGTGAAATCAAAGATCTTTCGCAAAATAATTTCGTATGATTTATGAATGAAAATGATCTTACAATTAAAGTAACTATTATAAAAGTTTAATTAAAATATTTAATAGAAGCTTGCTGTAGGCTATATATTAGTCTAATAAGGCTTAAAAATATATCTATGAAGGCGTGCATCTACATGTTTCCTAATTTTTATCAAATGACGACATTATCAGAGCAAGCTAAGCATAATTAGCTACCCCCTAACACATTTTGCCTCATCTTCCAGATTACATACATACATACATACAGATCATTCTCCCTCATCATTACTGTTAATCTGTGTCGACAATTAAGGAATGTTCAAATTTGAAGCATAAAGGACTTTACACGAAATTCCCCAAATTATGCCAGATTATTCCGGTTGGAATTCAGCAAACTTAACGAAAAATGCCTAATGAAGTTTGGACTGCTAAAAAATGAGTTTGAACTCTTTTTGTAATCTTGAAATTATCAAATAAATTAATTAGGGCAGATGTACCAAAAACTTTTTACAGATTCTTAGTCAATGTATTCCTCAAACGTTTCTTATATTATTGATGGATTTGATAATGGTGATTACAAATCCAGAAGAAAAGTGTTTGGAAAAGCACGCTCAGTGCTAATTTATATATATATTTTTTTTAAATTTCCATAGCACATGGTGGATAAGAAATACTTTTTTGTATCTTCTGTAAAATGAAAATTACCAGAAAACAACACTCGGTTGATTGAAAAGCTCTTGTTGATATATATTATTGATTTATAGTATAAGAACAATTACTATATCTCTGCATTTTTTAGATTTCCAGTAAAAACGTGCCCCTACAGATCCATCATAGTAATTACAACATTAATATACTGTTTCGGCTGAAAAACCTATATTGGAATAGACCGAAATTCCTTTTGTTTTACTCTTGGTAAGTGAAACGTTTGGCGTTACAGTGATTTCGTAATCGAAATTCTTATTTTAGCTATAACCATATCGATCTGGACTCAAACCTAGAAAGAGGATTACGCAACGACTGTTTCAAGAACTTCATTAATTTGTAAAATGAACGTGTTCCATTGGCAAAGCAGAATATTTTTGTGGCATATGGTAATTCAAACTTTTTTTTAATTATATTGCATGTTAGGACTCTTTATTTCATATATGTAGAAAAATCAGTCATTGTTGCAAATATACAGGGCGTAACAAAAATTTTGAATTGGCTAAGCCTGTACTTTTCATGAGAAATCATTAACATAGGTTCCTACACCTAAGACAATTTTTTATTACTGAATGTAGTTTTTATTCGTGAAATCTGAAAGCAGTTTATATCGGGTTTTGGATTCTGTGAAACACACCATCCTATTAAGGCAAACGAAAATGTGCTTATATAAATGTAGTTCAACCATAAACTTCCCTTGTTATACTCAACCCAGGTATGGTTGTGAATATTATAAATTGCAGTTTATATTTTTGCTTTTTATAGGGTTATACAAACCATACAAGAGAGACGACTTTGTTTATCTGTACAATACAAACGTGAACTGCAGTTATCTTTTCAACATGATATCCACATTCACAACTGACCCTCATGAAGATATACAAACCAGATACCAAAAACATTTCATTATGGTGTCGGTTTTTGAGACATTAATAGGGTTTTAGTTATTGAGAGTAACACAATAATCGCAGAAAACCATTTCAATCTTTAAAGAAGTTCGACTAAGAAAATCTTCAGAAAATGGCCTAATTTGTAGTTTTTTTTTAGCGCACTTACTGGAACTCGCCTGCATCGGCTCGCGGACAGAGGAGCAATGATCTTGTCCGTATGAGCCAAAGCGTCAGCTCAATTTGTGGGAGATAGAGCATATGTTTACAAATATTTTAAGGATAGAAAAATTGAGTAATTTTAAATATGACTTTTTAAAATATTAGTTGTTCTCTGATTTTTCCAACTTCCATCTCTTTCAAAAGTTAAAGTCTTATTCACTCTTCAGAGTTTTTCAGCAAATCAAGAAGTGATTGCTTGCACTTGTAGAAAGGTATTTTATTGAATTTTTAGAAAACTTTAGGGATGGGATCATGGCTTTGAAATAGTACTTTTTGGCTTCCATTTATAGAATTAATTGTTTATTTTACCAATCCGATGATAAATACCTTTTAGTCACACTACTTTCGTGATGTTCCCCGTAGAGCACTTCCTTTATAATGATGAATCGGATGTACATTCTTGTCGATTGTAATCCGAGTCTTTTGATATGCTGACAACGTCGTATTGCCACACTTAATGAATTAATGAATTAGAATGTAAGGCGTCGCTATCGAAAGATTCACTAAAACACCATTTAGCTGCGAGAGTTGTGCAACGCCGCTGAAACGCACAACTGCAGCGCGGTGCGTGCATGCAGACGGATTGACGATACTGGAATTAATTGAAGAGTATCCTATGACGATGGAGTGCACCATAAATATTTGTTTTGAACTAGCGGGAGTCGCAGAGCGAAAGCGTTTCGCGTTTTCCGAGAAACTGTCGTGAGGCGCGAGGTTTCTCGTCTTGCAACTAACGAGAATTTATACTTGCAGAAACGAGGCGCAGCGTGGGGTCTACAGCTTCTTTGCGATGTTTTTGTGTCCTGGCGTCTATGAATTGCGCATAAATATGCTTAAATTGGCGCAATCGTGAGGTAAAGGTTAGGCTAATTAGTGCGTTGTAGTAATGACTTATTCTATTATTCTTATATGCTGAGTTAAACCTGAATGCGATAGATGTTGCATTTCAATATATAGAACATAATTAATGTTAACCGGTGGAAATAGTGATGTAAGCGGTAATTCTACCGTTAGTTTGTACCAATTCTAATTGAACTGTAAACTAACCAAAGGCATTGTGACTAAAAAATGCTACAATGGATTACTACCAGTAAGATTTTGAAATCAATTCTGATTGGCTGGTAGAAACAGACTGGTTGCCTATAGTAATGTTTTATATATAAATATAGCAACCAAATAAAATTGACTCGTAATTGTCACTCCTGTAGAAGAATTTATTTATTTTTACAATTGACGCCATGTGGAATATTCATATATCTAGGGACGGGGTTTAGATAAGGCAGCATTTAATTGTTAATGAAGGAATGATGAAAAGTCGTTTTACGATTTTACAATAACGGGGTTACGCTGTTTTGTATTATTAGGGAGAGACTACCAACACAAGCGAATGACATTTACAGGGCACAAAGTTCAATTTTGATGTCCCTTTAACACCACTCCAATTAGGGCGCATCAATTGTTAGACAGAACGTTGATAGTTTAGGTTTGCCAAAACGAAAAAATGATCTAAACAATAGATGTGTACGTATTTTCCAAATAAATCCAAGATAAGTAAAGATAATGATAGAGTTATGTGTACGTAATAATTTGAATTTTACCAGTCTGAAGCTAATTTTAAAATGATCCTCATATTTAAAGACATTACTGTGATTACTGGTGTATATTCAATCAAGGTCTAAGACATACCAATTTAATTTATTGTAATTTATAATATGCCTATGGCTATGTTTTCTAAAATGTCTATAGGGTGAATGTTAACTATACTGAAAAACTTCAAAAGGTGATTCCTGTTTAGAAGAGGAAAAAAATCATTATAATAAATGTTAAAAAATGCATGTGTTCTATGATAGATGACAATATTGTTCTTTATGACATTAGTCCCTTGTAAGAACACTCATCTTGGTCACATTGCAGATTTGACCATAAGTAGACGTATGTTTTGAAGTGTTAAAATGGAACGGAGAGATGATTACCTGTATGATCAAATGAATTAAAATGGGCGAAGGACCGCGTGGATTTATCAGGAAACCTATTTTGACAGACAGCAATTGAATAAAAAATTTGCATTAGTGTTCATTTGTTTGAGATGAAGTCGTTTGGTGGTAGAGAACATGAGGAATGGGCACATTATGTTCGTATACCTGAGTTGGAGGCACATGTAAGATGATATTAAGGATAACCCCAGTACGCATTCCAGGCAGGTGCCCCGACGCATGTTAAGTGATTATTGAGTTTCCTAGATCTAAACTGTTTTTATCCTTATTACTTGCAACGTGTGCAATTTTTCTTTCAAGAAAAAAGCTTGTTGGTTTTTGCAACGGACTATTATCATGATGAGATTTCTGTTGCCAATCCTTTTTATAGGTGAAATAGACTTTAGATAACAGGTAGCACCATCATCTTACACATCTATAGGTTAGGCAAAATCCGCATGAAATCTTTGAAGTTCATCATTAGCACTAGTTTAGCATTGATGTTTAGGTTTAGATTATTGACGATCACCAACATGGGCCAGTAGTCGTTCTTTCACAACGCCTGAATGACCTGGTGTATCTACAATTCCTGAGGAACACTCTTTATTGTTTAAAGATGTGCTATTGATAACACGATAAGACATATGGGTGACGATGAATTATATAACTTCAGCTCACTTCAGTGTTAACGTTCGTCACTATCTCAATAGCTTCCCGTTGGGAGATGAAATGTCACTGGACTTAAATTCTTTTGACTTTATCGTTGCAGCCACTTGAAAAGCATCTTTTACGTTCATAAAGTTGAATATTGCTATTATTCATATTTCAATGAAAACCATAATTTGTAAGACATTTTTAGTTGAATACATTGCAACTACCATTCTCACATAGTAGAAGACTATTTGTTTGAATAATCATTTATTAGATCAAATTTGTGTTCACTCACCGCATGAAGCTATAACTAAATACTATGCTCACTGTAGAGTATAGTTTCAATAATTTGATCTAAATACAAAGTACTTTTCTAACAACGTGTGGGTCAACTGAAACGAAACACCGTTATAGAGTTCTTTAAATCACCTAAAATAGTTCTTTTTGCTTAGAAATGAACTTTTTATAAGATTTTGATTTGTACAGTCAGTGAAACATGTAAATAAAAAGGTCTTACAATTTTTCTTAAAATAATGCAATTTATAAAATAAAAATAATTATTATCATTACTAAAATAAATCATAATTGCCCCTTCTTTTCTCTTCTTAATTTCTTTTACTATTATTATTGAAGTAATAGACCTTGCATATATTACATATATGCAAAGAAACTTATTTTAGTACTATTATTCAAGTAATTTGGAAGTTTCGAAACATATCAGAATTGTTAAATTTTGAAGATATTTTCGTTACTAAATGTAAGTAATATTTTTTATTACACATTAAAATTATTAGAAGTTATCAGTTAGTACATATTTATAACTAATAAATATAATGAGCCTTAGTTGACAGTGCATATCAATCATTTTCTTTAAAACACTCGTAGATGTGTATTTAATTTAAGGCAAAATACAGACGTCGCCTGGTTAGTAGTCTATGAAACCATTTTAAAATTTGAATATCTTGGCAATAAACTTTAATTTTGTTGTGATCAAATAGCTACTGAGTATTATTCAATTTATCACAAATAATAACTCTGAGCTTCATTTTTCGCGAATGTGACTTTCAAGTTCCTCCCGGAGAATTCTAGCATTTTATCAAATCATTTCGTATTTTATAAGCTTCATTGCATTACTTATGTCGAGCAGATGATCGAATTAATTCAGGTAACATACCGAATTAGAGTGTGCAGTGTTTAGTTTGCATCTTAAAAAGAACGAATTAAAGAATAAGTGGATTAACTTGAAAATTCTCATTTCAGTTGAATTTACGAAATTTACTTATTTTATGTTCATACGAGTTCAAAATTAGCAAAGTAATATTTGCTCTACAATACATTATTTGCAGTTAGGAATAAGATGAGGCCACATTTCTCTTTTGCACGTCTATATTTGGCGGTTTATTTGAAACCCTAGTATACATTAAATTAAAAGAAAACTTTTGAGGTGGCCTACCACTTATAAATACAGTCAAACTTCTGTAAATCGAACTTTCGTATGTTGAATTGCTCCACAAGACGATTTTTTTGGTGGATATTGAAGGTTCTTATGGAAGTTCGACTGTACTTACTACTGTTTTATAATGAAATCCAATTGCATAAAGTGAATTATTCCACTCAAAAAATGAAATTTCTACATTAGACAGGTTTAAAAAAATGGGAGACACGTATTTTTGTATTTTTCTGAGAGATTATCAATTTTAAAGAAAAAATCAATATGCTGTTTCTCGCCTAAAGTAACGTATAATAAAATGGAATAAAGAATCTTAGAAGTGGAAAAAGGAAATCTGTATTAATAAAAGGATAGGAAACCAATAATACGCCCTCTTATCTTATTACGTCACTAGCAAAATTCGAACTACAAACTTAAATTAATTAACTAAGTTGTTCGAGGATAAACAAGTACGGACGTGGAACTCCGGTTCCACAGATGTCCGGGCTTCTATACATAAACAAAAATTTGCGACCACTTCCAGTCAAACCGATCTCGAGATTTTCCGATTAGGTTGATTTTGCGTCTGGACTTGACTTATAGTCCTTAGTTGAATACTTAAAAGGTTATTTCTCGATCTATCACAGATCAAAAATTATAAGGCTCGACAGATGACAGAAATAGAAACTTGTCTCCAGCTTGGAAGCTGCCTTGATCAAACGTTGAAAAATAAAAGGACGGACAGATGGATAGACAGACGACGTTACTCTCTACATAAGGCTTCTCATTTTAATATATAGAAGCCTAAAAAAGGGCGTTTTTAGGATTCCAAATAAAAGAGATCCTGAAATCGCAGGATTTTCTTTATAAAATTGTAGTTAGAAAAAGCCGCCTGGAAAAGTTTTATTGAAGCAGTTATTTCGGAGATCAGAAAACAGAAAAGTAAGAGAATTTATTGGAGTTCGTAGAGAACTAGTGTGAATTAGTATGTATGATACTATGTCATGCCTTTATCTGAACAGTTCCGTCTAAAGCTAGGAGACTGCTCCGAGAAGTAAGATACATTTAAAATTTCCAATACCGCTATTAAAATCAACATAAGCGTACGCATAAATTCACAAACACTGCAAGCTGCTCAGAAACAGTTCGCTAGATCTATTTGGATTTCCATTTTCATGTTGTTTCATGAAATAATTCTAGAAGTGCTTAAAGTATTTTCAATGCAGTATCAAACTATTTACGAACTGTTCTTGAATTATTATTAATTCGCCTATGTTTCACGAACTCCGGTGTATGTATATACATTAATGTGAATATGATTGAAGGTTACATTCGGAGATCATTTGAGAAAGCCATGTAGGATACATAGGAAAATCATCCAAAATTTCCACTTTTGAATAGTTTAAGATTGTATGACCATTTTAAATATACACCACACCGATCTAACTGTGTATAATGGTACAAATACTCAGTTGATGTCTGTTTTTTTACGTTTTTTTAATGCTCTCTGGTTACATAGACCAGTATATTGTTCAAATCGTAAAAATGAAACCTATTCCTTAATCCTCCCAAATTAGAAAGGTCTTGGAAGACGATGGAGAAATACTAAATTTATTATCAAACCTAGAATTAAATTTGAAAAATGACCTTTTTAGAAAATCAAATATTTTTTCATTGCTTTTGATCACAAAATATAGGACTCACATAAGTGTTAATTTGGTTCAAAAACGTTTAATGAATTAGTCTGGCAACTAATATGTACATCTCTTGGAATTATATATTTCAGAGTTATACAATAAGGTGAATTAAAAATTAAATGCAAGAGTGCCTCAAATGCTGGGTCCAGTGCTTTACCTGTCATACAAATATGACATTCTAATAGTAAATAACATCAGACTAGCTACATTGTTGATGATACTCTACCGAATCTCCAAAGCGCATAGATAACATAAACACTGGGCCAAGAAATGGCGTATAAAGTTAAAAAAGTAAATATATTTATGTCAACTTTATAAACAGGAGAATAAATTATAACCCAGTAGAATTGAATAACGACACATTTACATGCAAAGAAACAGTCATATACTTGGGTCTTAATCTAGATGCCAACCTTAAATGAAAGCAATAGATCAAAAGAAAACTCAAATATAAAAACATGTATTAGCCATTGGGAAAAAATCCCAGTTGTCTATCAAAAACAAAATACTGATCTACCAGCCAGTCCTTAATCCAATACGGACATATGGCCTTGAACTGTGGGGCTGTGCCAAAGAAAGCAACTATGATTACATATGATTCTAAAACAAAGTGCTAAGAAATATTGTAAATGCTCCTTGGTATGTTTGGACTGAAGATCTTCAGTGGGGACTCGGGTGAAGACAGTCAAAGAAGAAATCAAGAAGGTGGCCGAAAGTTATGAGAGGCTCTATAAACACTCAAACGTTGAAGTGCTTCAACTTCTACTGCGACGGCTCAAAAGTACCAAACATTCAGAGCATCAGAGTATAGCGCAGCGAAACTACATTGGTGTAGTGAGCAAGTTATGATAAAAACTAGGATGGACCAATGGGAAAATCCAGACTCGAGTAACGTAGTAACTTATTTGTCAACTTAAAAACGTTTACTAATCTTGAAATTAGATGCAATGTATATTTTCAACAAAAGAAAAACCCTGGCAACTACATTTCTTGTTCTGCTAAATATTTGTAAGGGTAGATTAAAACTTGGTAATTATTGTGATGTGTCTATGCTTATTTAGTATAACATCATTGATAGTGAGACTGAAATTTAGGCTTACATTTGTCGTATAATTTACAGTTATTAATTCTCACAAGCGCGTTATGGAAAGGAAATTGTTCGCAGACTCTTCCTGTGAAGTAACCAACAAAATTAACGCCGAACTTAATTTTTTTTTAGAGTCGTGTAATTATTTCGCCCGGAAACATTAATTTTATGGCAAAACCGAACGCAGCATTTTAACAATGTTAGCCCGGTTGATATATTTGGCTTATAATTTACAGTATCCGTTAAGAGTTATAAATATATTTCTCACGGGCGTTGATAAACTGTACCTCTTTGGTTTAGCATGCAAATAAACATTACATTTCCGTGGTTATCAATTGCTAGTGTCTTTACTTTATGGGGTTCTCATTAAAACATGAATCATTTTTCTTCGGAGCACTTAATGAACGACTCACCTCAGAAGCAATTGTGTTACAAAAAATAATTACGTAACGTTTTTTTCAACTCTTCCATTACCATTGTACAGAAGTATTCCATTCCATATTTCAGACTAAGCGGTTCCTCATCCTGCTATCATGTGTTAATTGTTTTGCATCGCATAATGAATATTTCATTAATTCAATGTTTTTGTAATGTGATCCTTAACGATTATTTTTCGACTACTGAATAGATTCGGAATATTACTGTAAAAGTGAAATTACGTGGAATTAAGACAGGTGAGCTCTTCAGAATACTGAAATTTCTCGATTACTCGCGAAATTAACCAGGAACACCCCATGTAACCAATTTTCATATAGATGCCCAAGCTTAATTGATGCCTCACCGCTGTTGACCTATTCACATTTATGCTTCTGATTACTGTTAGATTCCATAAATATCATTCCGATGATGATTATACCAAAAATTCGAAAACCCCAGAGAACTGAACCAAATATGACCGGAAGCGAATTTTGCTTTTAGGCTAAGAATGATCTTTCGAAAGTGATGGGCTATGTTCGTTAGAGAGTCAACCCAAGTAACTCCAGCTCCACATTATGAATCGGGGAGGTCGATTGACTACATCCAACGGAGTGTTTGTCTTTAAAGCCCAGCATCCTCTTAATCAGATTGGCTAATTTTATTTACAAAAATATGCATTATACACTCTAAATATATTTAAAAAGCACTTAATAAGTTTTAAATTAGCCTAACGCAAGTGGAAAGTTAAAAGTACAACAACACGAGATATAACAATGGTCATGGGTGATATAAATGCCAAAATTGGGAAAGGGAAAGTTGAAACAATTGTTGGACCCTATGGACTTGGTACTCGCAATGAAAGAGGAGATCGTCTAGTCGAGTTTTGCCAAGAAAACAAATTCATAGTATTAAACACATTTTACAAACTGCCTAAACGACGGCTATACACATGGAAATCTCCTGCAGACAACGAAGACAATATTGATCGACTACATATTAATAAATGAACGATACAGAAACGCAGTTAGATCTGTGAAAACATACCCGGGAGCGGACGTATCTTCCGATCATAACCCCCTAGTTGCCAAATTTCATCTCACCTTAAAAAAGGTTAATATAAAGAATAACGAAAATAAACTTAATGTAGAACTCCTCAAGGCAACAGACCTACAACAAGTGCTAAAACAAAAGATCAACAATAATCTATCAAAAATTAATACTGAACTTGAAGCAGGAAACAAAGTAGAACAACGATGGGTATCCTTCAAAGAATCAATCCTAAAACCTAGCAAAGAACTACTGAAAGAAACAAAGTATAAAAGGGAAGAGTGGATAACAGACGAGATTTTGAACTTAATGGAACAAAGAAGAAGATACAAAAATCGAAATAAAACATGTACCAAAATCTACAGAGGGAAATACGAAGCAAAATAAGAGCAGCAAAAGAACAATATTACGCTGAAAATGTAAAGAAATAGAAAACCTTCAAATTAAGCATGACATGTTTAACCTACATAAAAAAGTAAAGGAAATAACTGGTACAACACGTAAAAAGAATGCCAACATACTATTAAACAAGGAGGGAAATATAATAACAGAAAATGCTATGAAATTGTGTAGGTGGAAAGAATATATAGAAGAATTATTCAGAGATCAGAGAGAAGAAAACCCGAACATACACACACCCAACCAAGATATAGGACCAGACATAACAAAAGCGAAATAATACATGCAATGAAAACAATGAAAATCGTAAAGCCCCAGGCCCAGATGAAATACCAAGTGAACTCCTACAACTAATTGACGAAGAGAATCTAGATATACTGGTAAATCTATTCAACATAATATATAAAACCGGAATTATACCTCAAGAAATGTTAATCTCAACGTTTGTATGTACACCAAAGAAAGCTAATGCCAAAGAATGCTGTGATTACCGCACTATAAGTCTTATGTCTCACACACTAAAAATTCTCTTAAAAATCATTCATTCTAGGATGCACCGGAAACTAGAAGCGGATATCAGTGAAACACAGTTTGGTTTTCAAAATGGAGTGGGGACAAGAGAAGCATTATTTGCATTCAACGTGCTTATTCAGAGATGCTTGGATGTTAACCAAAGTGTATATCTATGCTTTATAGACTATAATAAAGCCTTTGATAGAATTAGACACGACGCACTCATAGAAACTCTCAAAAATAAGAAATTAGATTATCAAGATATAAGACTAATATCAAACTTATATTACAGCCAGAAGGCTACAGTACGAATAGGAAACGAAACATCAGAAGCAACTGAAATTCAAAGAGGTGTCAGGCAGGGTTGTGTTCTGTCGCCCAGTCTATTTAACGCCTACTCAGAGGAAATAATGAAAACAGCCCTGGAATCTGAAACTGCGGGAATAAAGGTAAATGGAAAACCAATAAACAACCTAAGATATGCAGATGATACCGTAATTATTACTGAAAACTTAAGAAGATCTAGAAAGGGTAATGAATAAAGTAATTGACTATAGTGAGGAATACGGCCTATCACTCAATATCAAAAAGACGAAGTTTATGAAGATCAGTAAAAACAATAACAACGACAGCTTAAGAATTAGAGGAGAACAGATAGAAAGAGTCAAGAAATACACTTACTTAGGAAGTCTAATTACAGAAAACAACGACTACACGGCAGAAATAAGATCAAGAGTAGAAAAGGCAAGAGCTAATTTTCTAAAAATGAGAAACGTCTTCTGTAGTAAAGATCTGTCGTTACCATTAAAAATACGACTGCTCAGATGCTATGTGTTTAGTGTACTTTTGTATGGTATGGAAGCGTGGACGTTAAATCAAGCCGCACTAAACAAACTTGACTCCTTCGAGATGTGGACTTACCGGAGGATTTTAAGAGTATCGTGGACGGATAGAATGACAAATCTGGAGGTACTGAGAAGAATGGGAAAGGAGAAGGAAATTACAAATACAGTCAAAGAAAGAAAACTCCAATATCTGGGACATATCATGCGTGGAGAACGGTACAACATACTACGACTTATACTACAGGGCAAGATCATGGGAAAAAGAAGCGTTGGTAGAAGACGAATGTCATGGCTGCGCAATCTACGAGAATGGTTTGACTGCAGCTCTGGCCAACTGTTTCGAGTAGCAATATCAAAAATTAGAATAGCCAATATGATTACCAACCTCCGAAGCGGAGATGGCACTTGAAGAAGAAGAAGTGGAAAGAATGGAGCATCGTTCTGTAAGTGTGACTACAAGACTACAAATAAAAAAACATAGGGACGCATTTTAATATTTGTTATAGAGAAACTCACGTCCAACTTCTTCAGCTGTGCCGTCATTATCAAGTTTCAGACTCCATATTATTTTTATAGTCATTATTTGTTAATAAATCCTTGTTTTTGTTAAGAAACTATCATAGAAACAGTTTTCTAGGAGCTTTTCTGAAACTTTAATATAATGTATACATAGTAGCGGCAGTCAGTTCTAAGGTGGAAAATTTTGAAGGTGATTAACAGAGAAATATTTTGCAATGACGAAATATCCTGAACCTCGAAAGTTCAATTAACAGTAACCCCAGAAGATGCGGCCCCTGTCAATAATGTTCAAGTCACATCTAAATGCACATATATGGTACCAACAACATCCACACACTTGTTCTGTGTTCCGTTTTATATATATCCAAGTTAAGTAAATCACAACTTTTTCTCTGGAAGTTTGAAAACATTAAAGCAGTCGGAAAGCCCGGAACATTAAAGGGTTGTCGAGCCCCAGCCATTCAGCAAGGCCGAATCTATTATTATAGTTTTATATCTGCAGAATAACTTGTAGAGGCGGCGGCCCTTCTGAAGGGTGGGTCGCTGAGCACGTGCCCTGCGCGCTCGTCCCAAACACATAATCCCCTCGTTTTCCCGAACTGGCGCGTAATCCCAGAAATGCTGTGCTTGTAGAACAAAGACGTTAAGGCCTACTTTTTAAACTCGTCGCGGATCACTTACGCGATTGGAACAAAGCAAAAAGTCGTGCAATAAAATGCTAAAACAGTCGTTAAGTTCAGATGAAGTTGTGCCCTGGGTTAATGCCATTAAAACACCGGTTATTTTATGATAAGTTTGATATTAAGGTGATCTGATTTGCCCCTACAGTGCAGTAGGCGATTTAAAAAAGGCAAAGTTGCGTGATTATATCGGTATAATTTTTTTAATTGCTTGTAAATCTTGCCCTACTTCAAATATATATATATATATATATATATATATATATATATATATATATATAATAATCATTTAATTTAAGTAAAATTAACTATAGGAAACAATATAAAGTGGAAAAAAACATGGAATAACTTATAAAGAAAAGTTATATTTAGATTTTCTGGAAGAAAAAACGTGTCAGATCATACAACATTTTTTCTGAGTGCTGAGACATGTATCCTTCTCCATGATTAAACAACGAAAGTGGAAAATCTATAATATTGCAATACTTAAGTCAGTTTTAATTGGATGAACGTTGTTTCCTACTAGACAATTCCATAAATTAATTCTACGTTGAGCACATTTTCGACACAATGCAATGGTTTTCGTTTTCATCCAGTCCGTTCCACTCTCGCAGCAAAGTTTCATCAATTTTTGCTTCAATAATTTTTCAAATAATGTATTTGTGAAATCATTGCATCGGAATGATTTTGATACTGAAGAAATTTAGTATTGATTTTATAGATTACAAAAAACGATAAGGCAAAATAAAAAGGGGTCGCATAAAACCTAAAAATTTCATTCACATTAATCAAGATTTAAAACGGATGGCATGAGAAATAACATTCTATGGGTGGAAATATAGCCTTAACTGATAAGCGTTCATCATTAAGTTAAGTTTAATTCAGGCTGTAGCATACTGTAAAATACAATAATCGTTTAATTTAATTTTGTTACCATAAATTGAATTCATTATTTTGTTTGGTTCTTCGATCCGAATTTTATTCCATAATTGAATAACATTACTATATGTCTGCTCATTGTAGTATATTTAGACATAAAGATCGTTGACAATTTACAGTTACAACATGATTTTCAGAAGTATACGGTTAAGAAACATCTCTCAGACACAAAAAATTGATTCGTATTAATAGTTTCGGCATAGACCCTGATATTTTAGTTGGAATATATAGGGACGGAATACACACTCTTCTGAAGGAAATCGTTTGGGATATTGCTGGGAATCTTCTGAATCTGTGCCTCCAAGTTGAGGCTGCGTCCTGTACACCTTCTCCTTTGTGTAGCTCCACATATAAAAAACATCTATACTTCTTGGAAGCCATTCATGAGGTTAGAGTTGTTCCTAACAAAGGCTTTGAAAATATTGTTGGTGTACTATTTTGCATAAAAATAAAGTCACCAACGTTATCCCAGCTTGATACCATGGGCTACACGTAATCTTCGAGCATCCGGTCTGCATTCATGATGTCACACAAGATATGATCCGATGAGACTTGTTGCCGTCATTCCGTATCACACGGTTATTTTTGGTCGAGTTTGCATCCCCTCAATCGCGATTGCGGAATCGCTACCACGTGACGCCCAGTAATGGCAGTTACGGCGATTGACGAAACCACCGACATGGAATATGACTCCATCACTCCAGAGAATGTTTACGTTCCATATACTGCCCCTTGCGGACAATGCTTGTACCATTGACGCAGAAAATAAGAAATCCTATTTACTATTGTGTATTTAGAGATTGTTTTCATTATGACTTCAATTATCCTGCAAGTTCTATAGTTAATTTTAATTCCTAATCACTTTTCACCCTTCTGTATAAATCGATTTCTACAATTTACGGTATTAATATATTAGGGATAAAAAATTATAACACAATGCAAAAAAGAAAGATAACAAAGGGCAGAAAAATAAATTATTATTATTCGATAAATAATTGTATCAATTCAGAAACTACTTATAACAAGAAAAAAACTACCAGATAACCCTCGAGAACATTCATTCTACAATTGACCCCTTAAATGGGGCAATTTAAACTAAAATTTTTATTGCTTTGGAGAAATTAAAATTTTTAACTTTTAATATAATATAAAAACGAATTATTACGATAGACTAATTTTTAGTAGCATCAAAATATTACTTTTGAAAACTTCAATGTGCAACGCCCGGTACGTCATTTCGTCGCAATAATAATAATATGTCGTTTGCGGATGATAATACAAAAATAGTATTTATACAACCGTTTAACCTGAAATTGAATAAACCATCAATGCTATATGTTGTACGTTTTCCTTCATCAAGTAAATTTGAACAAAAGTTGCAAAAAATATTGATGGTAATCTCTTTCACTTCGTAGTGTTATAAAACTCAACTATTTGACTTTACTTATTGGAAATGATTATTTAAATGTTCATGGTGCTGATAAAGTTCTAACGCTCCGTGTGGGAGCATGATTTGTGAACCAAAAGGTTAAGGCTGTTATACGTTTGACCGTATTATTGAACCCGGGTCCGTCCGTACCATTTAACTACACTAACATCAATTAAATGTTGATGCCTGTTAGAAAATTAAAAATAGTACGGGAATGGTAGTAGTGTAGCCTTTAGTGCTACTAGGATTTCAAAAGTTTACAGTAATGACGTATGATTGAAAAGCCTTTTTTGCTTTATCCTATAAGTGAGAAATCCAATATGGCCCAACAAAAATGCACAATTTGGAAAAAATATAATTATCATTGAGATCCTCATCAAGAATGTGTGACAATAATATGTAAATTTGATCAATTTGCGTTTGTTCGAAGTACCTCGAAACCACAAAAAGGACAAATACATCTAAAAGCAAACTAAACATCAGGTATGATTACTGGGATATTTCTTAATTTAATTGAAGTTGTATCTCGTTTCCGAAATCCCAGTGGTAAGCATAGAATTGTGGACACACCGTATTACATTCCTAAAATTGTACAATAGATAATTCACCATAAATAATGTATGACTGTCTTCCTAAATCAGAAATTGTCAGCCGTTTCCTTATAAACGGTCATTGCTGAATTGTAAAAGGAGTGGCCGCCGAGCCGCAACGAGGCTGTTCCAAATTTTACGAGATTCCTCCGAAAATATATTAACCTCGTTAAGGCGCTCGAAATTCTGCACTTGGCCATAATGATACCGAGCACGATACGTGCAGACATCAGACACGTCATATAATCCCCGGCGGAGCGCAACATCATTAGCAGATGCATCAATCACGCCCTCTCCGCCTTTTAGAAATACTTCATCCTGCATCAGGCCAACGAAAGAAAGGGCCTCCTAATCGCTTCGCCAGTGGTTGTCGAGAAGCTCGAAAAGCGTTCGCACATTTACAGTTGCCTTGTAAGGAGAGGGAGGGATCAAACAAAAAGTTATTCAAGCAATTTTTTATAATATCGTGCACTGAAATGATGCCTAAAAAAGTTATAGGATTGAGAAGAACAGAAACTTTTGAAAAGCGTAATTTTTAGTAAGAAAGTCATATTTTAGATTTATTGTCAAATTTTGGATAATGGCAGGTAAAAGTCACCATTTACTATGGATTAAATTAGGATTGCAAAAAATGCATCCCTAATTTATTTTCGCGCTGCGATATGTTTAAAACTTTGAATACGATAATCTATGGAAAAGATTATCGTAGCTATAACGACCATAACTTCCCACATGGTAATGTGCACAAGGGAAAAATTCAGTATTATTTGAAGCTAAGCTATGAACGGGAATGTTAGATTAATTAAGTACGCAATAGAAACTTCGGTGAAAAATAAGAATAGTGCCAGAAAAATGTTAGCCTGCTTATCAGAACGCAGCTTTTCTTTTCCCTCCTTCAGATTATTTAAGTAACGTTCTACAGAAAGCAAGTTAATGGAGACCAGTTAAGTATTATATGTTGATGACTTTAATGGAAATAACGTTTACAGCATAGCGAATAACAAGTACATGAGTGATAATGCGAGCAATATTCAAGAAGTTTCCAAACATTTCTCTTCACATCATGATATAAAACAAGATTCAATACTGAAATTTCACGATATGGGATCATTTCATAATGTTCTTCACAATTTTAAGTCAAGTGTGGTCTAAAAAAATCAACAGACAATGTTAGAAAGTTTTACAAAATGAATACCACTTAGAAGAAGTTATCTCTGTTTTCTTTACAAAATAATAGTGGTACTAGAAATGAAACCACAAAACTATAAAAAACGACTGCCGTCTGCATCTAGTATTCTATGATTCTTGTAACATCTTATTTCCACCTTATTAGAAGACATAAATGCCATTAATTTAAGATTGTAAAAAAAAGTTCAAATTTTGTTCGAATACCGTTGCAATAAAAAGTAATATCTGAATAGTGGAAACAGATTGTTGGGCTAATATTCTTCTATGAGACCCTAAACTCGGATTATTACATTCCAAACATTATGTCCAACTAACAGAATATGATAAATGTTCACTTTCGCTAATGCTTTTCCTCGAGAAGCTGTTTAGTAATTGCATTATTTTGACTAAATTGTGACCACCAAGGCTGTGATCAAATACCAGGGATAAAATTAAAATATATGGTTGGAAATTTATAGAAAACATTTGCAAAATCCAATGGTCAATGAAAAATTATGGAAAACATTTTCAGCAACTAATGCGGTTCATTTTATGTATGAGGTATCCGTTACAATCCCTACCACATTATTACAGAAAATGTTTTTGAATACCCCGTATCTTCTATCTCATTATCAAGAAATATTAGTTGAATTGTTGTTTCTGTGTATTAAATTGTGCAGTTCCTTTGCAGATAAGTACAGCATATCCCAAAGTATATCATCGCCAAAAAAATATTAAAACAAAACCACAATAGATATTGAAACTAATTAACAATAGATGGGATTAAATAAAAATATTCTTAGTCACCTTTTATTCTTGTTCAATAATTTTCAATAAAAAAAAAAGATTCACCGGCATCTTTAACTCAGATGGTACATTAATATCTTTGTAGCAATATCTATTTATGTGACTGTATGTTCCTAATTGAAATAAAAAAAAATCTTTGGTTACGCCCTATCATGAATAAACCAAAATACACGCTTCATCGAATTTTTACTTATATAAGCGAAGATGTCGATCAGAAACTATGGTCCAACAATGCCAAAGTAACTGATTGCACACCAAACTGTAACCCGTTTCGAATGTAGAGGGCACACTCCTATGACTTCCGGTTTTTGCGACCTCCATATACGGTAATACCGCCAGAGTGGTCCAAGCGGTTGAGGCGTGGGCTGCGATGTGGACGAACCAGAGAAACATTCCTGGAGCTCTCTGATGTCTGGCGGGTGGCCTACTCAGTCACTATGAATAATTGAGTACCTGCGTTCACTCGAACAGGGGTAATAATGGCGGTCGTTTAAGGCGCGGTGCTTGCCACATCGCCCCGCATCAGAGATGGTGCGCGACGACCGGGCAGAGAGAGCGAACATATGAGAACCTTATTCTTTCAGTTTGCAGGCTATGATCCAATGGCCCTAAAGCTTACCATTATTATTATATATACGGTAAAGGTAATCTTTTCAATTCATAATGTTATTTGTCTGAGAACCGTATCTTTCTATAATTGATTTGTTTTCAAATCAATCATTTGTGTCGAAGTAATGCAAAACAAGTTGATAGCGATGTTCAATTGCTCTGTTACTCAATGGCTGATGAATTTGAATTTTGTAAGAAAAGTTCTAATTCTCGTCTGTCGACCAGTGCAAAAATATTCTGTTAGTTTTGAGCTCTTTTGATGCATTTTCACTGATGTTGGAATTTATTGAACGCCCTCAATGTTCTTTTTAGTCGTCGCTGTTTATGGTCTACCAGTTCTGCCTTCATAATCATTCTGGACACTTTCGATACTCAATCAGTTCTCGATTAAACTATAAAATTTCAAAGGAATATTTAATTATTAAATTTAAAAAAAATGTCTATAAAAATAAAAAATATCAAGGTTTACTGAATGATTGTTCGTCGATCTAATGATGATTTTCAGCCCCCCCCCCTCTCTCTCTCTCTGCCTCAATTTGATGGTTTCGGTGGCACTTTTGCAATACCTATACCAAAATTCGATCATTAGTATCGTTTTGGAAATCGAATAGTTATCGTTCGGCGAAGATATTTCACATAATCTGAAACGTATTGTGTTCACTAGATGTCAACAGAACATGTGAATATTGAAGAGTTTGATTAAAGGGTCAGTAAATAACGTGACAAAAAGTGATAACAGAATATGTTTATTTATTGTGATGATCTTTTTCCAAAAATCTTATTATGAAACTACTTACCATCACAAAATCAACATTACTGACAATCTACACTATTTTACTCACCCTGTTTGTCTATCTAATATATGTCCACACGTTTTCCTGAAATTGAAGCATCGGCGGAACTTGAATGCTGGTGGTTTCTGAAATCAAATATAAGCAATAATCGAAACAGTACAACTGTGTAATTATTATGATCAACTTTGTTGACATTATCACCAAACAAGTATAATCTCTTTTAAACACGATGAGCAAGTATGATACAATCAAAATGTTGTACACTCTTATGAAATATATAGTTAATATAATTTAATAATTTAAATGTGAAGTTATTCTATTGCTTTATCACATTATTTTTAAATGCAATTAATGTATTTTCTTTAAATGGAAATTCTGTTTCCTTTTTCTGTTCTCTGCATTATTTTGTTAGATTTACATGTTACATTTTTATTGACCTTATTAACAATAGTGTTCTTAGAAAGCCTTATTTTGTAAAAAATGAGTGCAGTAATGTTCGCAGCTAATTTATTTATAGGTTTATTCAAAAATATAGTCTACACTAGATTCTATAAAAAAATAACTTTATATTCAAACAAAAATTATTCAGAAGATACAAATTGAATTTAAAAGATGGTGCTTGAATATTTCGGCATGGAAGGAAGATCCTTGCAGCGTAAAGGCTTCTGCCATTTTTAACATTGATCAAAGTCAATAACTATAGGGTAGTAGCTGTAGAAAGTAGAAATAAATAATTAAAGCAATAATCCGAGTTTGTTGCGATGCCAGTACACAACTATATTCTAAAGTTATATTTAGAAATAAAAGAAAATATCATTCTATTTTAAAGTTAATTTTAATACGAAGGTGGTTTGATGAACATAAAGTCTCTTTTTCATAGATTAATGTTGTCTGGGTGCAAATCATTAATTTTTTCGTTATTTAACGCTTGTTTAACTATAATTTCACAACAACACAAAATGAAGGAACTTTGAATTTATGGCGTTATTTTAGCATTTTTAGAAGGGATATAGGGAAATCTATAATAGACATGCTTACATTGAGTGATTCAGTATGAAAAATATTTGACTTTATGTAAATTAATTCAAAATCGCTAGAACAAAACATCAAAGACCACAAATTAGCGACATAGTTAATGATATGGTTTAGAAAAAAGACAAATAGAAGTGTATAAGTTAGCGAGAAGCCACGGGCATCCTCAAGTATACAAACATCAGCAGAATGTTTGCAAGTAGCCAGTCGAATTGGTTGTGGTATTTTGTGATCGTCGACGATAGTTGCATTTATTTATATGGCGAAGAAAGTAGTACTCTAAACAGTGAACTGCACGAGGTGAAAAGCGTACCATCCGCTAGAAAACTAAAATTATTTTATAAGATGGGAAAAAATTCTCCTGACTAACTACATTGAGAAGGAAAAAACCATTACTAGCAAATATTACGGGGTATGTTTAGACAAACTAAAGACAATAATCGCGGGAAAAGTGCTGGAATAATAAAAAAGTGTTCTACAACACACCCAGCGCATTTATGTCGTGTTGATGAGAAAAAATTGAATGAATTATGGTTTTTAATTCTTTTAACCTATCTTATTCGCCCGATCTAGCTGTCTCAGATTATCTATTCCTGAAATCCAAAAGGTTTCTGATTGAATAAAAATTTGAGTCAAATGAAAAGGTTGTTAGGTATAAAGAAAATGCAACATAAGAAACAGTGGATGACAAATGACGTAATAAAACTGTTATAAGAACATCGGAAATATAAAAACAGTGACACAGAATAAGGTCGAAGTAAATATAAAGAATGAAGAAATAAAATTCAACGTGAATGCAAAAATCCAAAGGACAATATATAAAGAACAACTGTAAAAAGATATAACAAGAAATAAGTGTTGGTAAACTTGATAAAGCATACAAACAAGTCAAAAATATGCTCAAGAGTAATAAAGTAAAAAAAACCATGGAATACAATATAATAATGGAAGCATACTAACCAAAGACAAAGAAATATTTAGAGGTAATATATACAATTGAGTATAGTGATCAATTGTACAATTAGGTCGAAACTTCTGACCACCTTTTTTGAACTCCTCATTAAAAAGTAGAATAGGAATGTCTCATAAACCCGACTCATTGAAACAACCCTAAGGGGGGTTTTCCTGATTTTTTTATTTTAAAGTGACATATCTCATGAACGATAATATATAGAGTGGTGAGACCTTCATAGTTGATCGGTTGGTCTAAGTTTGAGTTTCCAAGGTGTTTATGAGTTTCAACATTTGTATATATTACCGTTTCGCCCCCTGATCTTGTTAAACAATGGAAGGAATACCTACAATATTTATACAATGAAGACGACAGAGGATTTTATGAACCGCCGAGTACGCAAAATATAGAAGATGAATATCTATGTATTCTAAGAACGGAATTCGATAAAGCGGTGAAAGTCCTTAAAAACAAGAAATCCCCAGAAATAACCTAAATACGGAGACACTAGATAAAATTTTCAAAATAATTAAAGACAACACAGGACAAATTCCAACCAGTTTCACAACAACAAAGGTAATTACTATCCCAAAGAAGGCATCAACACATAAATGCGTAGAACAGAACAATAAACTTACTATCACACGCATCACAAATATTGGTAAAAATAATTCAAAAAAGAATAGAAAAGAGAATAGAAGAAAATTTGACCGAAGGCCAATTTGGCTTTAGAAGAAACACAGGCACTACAGAAGCCATACTGGCCCTAAAAGTATTAATAAAAAATATGCTAAGCAAACATAAAGAAGCATATATAGCCTTCATCGATGCGGAAATAATTGGTATTAGCAAGAACGATAGGCAGATAATCTACAATTTATACAAAAATCAAACCGCGGTAATACAGTACAATGGTGAAAAAGAAGAAGCAAAAATCAGACGAGGAGTTAGATAAGACTGCGGCCTATCACCTCTACTGTTCAATATATGGTATATATACAACAAGCCATTAATGAATTTCATGAAACGCAGGCTTCAAGCGTATACATTCACGGGGTAAGAATTAACACTATAGGTAAGACACGCTAACGACATAGCGCCACTCGCTCAAAAGAAGAGCTAAGACAAGCAATAGAAGACATGGACAATGTTTTTAAAATCAGCTACAACATTAAGCTAAACAAAAGTGATGAAATTCTCAAGAAAAAACCAAAAGATGCATAATATCTACATTAATGGGGAGACGGTAAAGGCTGTGAGTGAATTCAAATACTTAGGGAGCACAATTACACAAGATGGAAAATGTACGAAAGAAATATATAATAGGATAAACATGGCTAAAAGGGCTTTCTACGAGTAGAAACAACTACTTACATCTAATGGCCCAACAATAGATACCAGAAAATAATTTACAAAAACGTACATATGGAGCCTAGTACAATATGACTGCGAATCATAGACTATAGGAAAAGCAGACCAAAAGAAACTAAAAACCTTTAAGATGTGGTACTACAGAAGAATATTGAAGATCTCATGGACGCAAAGAAAAACAGACGAAGAAGTATTAAAAACAATTCAAAAAAAAAACCAAAAATTTGGAGTCACATAAAGAAACGACGAATCCAAACGATAGGCCACATAATGAGAACAGAAGGACTGCTAAAAATTATAATAGAAGGAAAAAATTTCCGGAAAACCCCCAAGAGGAAGACCACGTCTACAATAGATTAAATAATTAATAGTAGACTCGGGCAATTACATAGAAAAGAAAACAAGGCTTTAGAACGATAAATATGGAAAGCTGCGACACACCAGTCGTTAGACTGATGACCTTGGAGGAGGAGGAAAAGCTAATATAGAGCATAGACGAGTATTTTGAGGGTCTTTAAAAAAAAAACCTCCAACGAAGGAATTGCGAACTTGGTTCGAGTGCACTGAAAACTATACTGCTTTAGAGAACTTAAGTTGTTTTTTACATTGAACCAAGTTACGCAGAAAACCGCCTTTTCATAGTACAAAACTTGCTAGTGAGGCTCAATTTTCAATCATTCTGATGGTCCAGGTCCAGTAAATTAAAATGCAAGAGTGAATCAAATGAAAGATTTATTCATAATTTATTGAACGAAAGTGGTACACAATTTTTTTGTGTTTTACGCTTTTCATTACAATCAATATAATTCCTCTTACATATAATGTACGGATTACTTTGAAGAAACTCTTCTGATTATACACCTATACAAGTGTGCATATATTGTAATCACCTCTTTATCACAACTGAATTTATTTTATCTGCTTACTTTTTTGAATGTATCTCGTTTCGTATCAAGCGAAGCGATCGTCGGAACCAGTTCCCAACCTTTTTTTGTTCTGGCCCCACCTAAACATTCCTAAAATCCCGACCCCCTTCCCCCCGTTATATATGATTCTTAGTTATTCAAAAAGTGAACTATTCACTTGGTGAAGGAAACCTAAAAGGTCATTAACTGTTAATAACTCATTCTCGAAAATAAGCAAAACATATTGCAGAAGATATTTAGTGTGACATGAGTCTAAATCCAATGATTTACACTGAGATACAACTTAAGATTGTTATGTGCAAATTTTTTTGCAGCATAAGTTGCGAAGTTACAGGTTACATTAAACACTAAAATCTATATGGCAGATCCAATGGTTTGTGTCTGTTTAATATTTGTGTATAAGCACTATTGTCTAGTAAATTTAGCACTCGAACGTTAGAATGAGATTCTAATTTACTAAGATATATTTCACTATATTTAACAATCACATTTTTAACCGAGTTCACTTTTAAGTCATTTAGGATGTCCACTTTTCTAACAAAGTATCGCGCATCACATATTGCACATAAAATGTTAGGTTGATACCTTTCTATTATCAATATATTGGAGTTTGCTGTTGTGCCCCACAGTTGTATGTCATATGTCCATATGGGTTTAAATACTGCATTGTATATAAGAATCTTGTACTTAAGGGATATTTTGGACTTCCTGCCTAGAAGCCAATATTGTTTTTTAAATTTATCGCCCAGTTGTTTGCGCTTCTTCTAAATATGAGTCCTCCATGTCAGGCCCTTGTCAAGGGATTACCGAATTGACATTTATGGTGGTCAAGGCAGAGGATTCCGTTTCAGTACAGTATAGGGCGTTGCAAATTTTGATGAAATCGCAGACCGAGGATGTAAGAGTGACGGAACCGTCTTCCAAATACTTATATTTAATATATAATTTACTAAACACTAAAGCACTATTTAGAATTATTTATCCAATTATAGATTTTTGAAACTGACTACTATAATGTTATGTATCTAATCATAAATTTGTTACTACCCTTCTATTAACACATAGCAAGTTCGCACTTTATTTTTAAAACAAACTTAATGATGAACGAAAACAGAAGACTCGGGAAGCAAGGCACGGGTCTCCAAAGGCTCCCAGATAAACAAGACGTAATGATGCAATGTTATCTTTTCAGACGCGAATTTAGTTGCCCTAACATAATACAAGATAAACAAAACGTTATCTGTCCCTCTTGATTTTTAAATTGTTGTGGATACGCTCTTTTTCGCTGTTTAAAAGGTTTTTGTTACAAAATATAAACTTACTTTTTTTATTTTCTAAACATTGGAATAATCATTAAATTTTGATTTAACTTAATACCTCATTTACCATCATTTTTGCATATTGTTGGATTTAATGTCATGTATTAATTAAACACACAGATGCAATAACAACTTCCCATATCCTGTAGTATCCACAGAAATATATGCTTCCTCCTTTTGATGCTGAGATTAAGTTTTTAAATTATTCAAGGATATGATAGGAATATTTAATATGGAATACTAAATAGATATTGTTAAGAACATATCCTGAATTACAGAAATGGCGAAATTCTGTTTCCATCATATTAAATCAATGTTTTTGTATAAAATATTATGTTCTACATATTTTGTTGCAAGAAATATATCCCAACTTTTTTCGAATCAACATTTATAATGGGTGAAATTGTTATACACGTCGGTGTTAAACAATTTCACCGAAAACCTAAAACTCATAATCATGGCTGTATTATGCAGCTGTCCTGACGACGGAATTCAAGAAGAAACATGACAAGCACATCGCATACCATCGTGAATAAAGTAATTGAAATGTTAAAAAGGATTAGATGCCGCTTATAACACATACCGACATGTTCGAAGATAATAAGCAACATTATATTCTGTTATGGCTCTATCAACTGTCCCTAGCAGCTCAAAACCTAATAATTTCAAATTTGTGAATTTGAAAATGAAGAATACAGTTCCAAGTGCTTCAAATTTGGCATTTTATTAAAGTTCTGCAAAAATTTTATTTAGTATAATGTAAGGATTAATCAAAAGTAAGATTTCGAAGAGCATTCCAATTGGATTCTCACGGAAATTAAAAAATAGCTAATAGAAAGACGATTTTAAAATTTAAACGACGAGAACTAGTTATATAGTTTACTTTATTCCAACGAACAAAAAATCCGAAAACTGTGAATTACCAAATAGTTAATGTGGAGAAAGTAATTTAAAATATAAAATCTTGTTCTATAGTATTTAACAGATCTTAAAGAACTAACTGTTCTAGAGCCATTAAAGATAGAAGTACAAATAGTGATTGAAATGCTGCATACAACGGCAGGTCATTGAAAATTATACATTTGGATATAAAGTTTTTCCTTTTGCATTCCCTATATCAAGGCTTTTGCAAATATAGACGAAGAAAGCGAAGCAGAATAGATTTGGAAAAATTAAATATCCTATCTATATATAAAAATTGCTGAAATATGTTATAATTTTACACAACATATACCAGTGTGGCTGAGAGGTGGAGGCGCTTGGTTGCATTGTGGACGGACCCAGGTTCAATCCTGGGCTCAGAAGCCTGGCGGAGTGGCTTACTCATCACTAAAAATAATCGTTTTGATTATAACTGATCATCTTGTCTTATTCACGGTCATATCGTCGAAATAACGATGTAAATGCACCAATTTTCATTACCTGTCACAATAGAATCGAACTAGATGTTGATTGGGACAACATCAACGCAAGACAGCTTCCGAACGGCACCAGCGGTCGTTAATAAACAGCTTAGGGTATTCACTGATTCAACTTGTCACATAACTTAGTGCGTGCATGTATCTGTGAATGTCGCGACAGTATGTGCGGGATTGCCTCAATTAATTTTTGCAACTGATTGAGGGTCGCTCAGCTAGAGTAACTTAGGATGGAAACAATTTAAAAAAAGTTGCTTCCCATGTTTTTTTTTGTGCTTAGGGTATGTCTTCTTTAATGGATCCATGTTCGTTGCAGCCTATTGTCATTACCCTCTGGGTTAGATGACGGTATCTTTGACAAATGCGGCATCGATGTGACTAATTCTATTGCTTTTAATCAAGATTTGAAATCTTATAATAGTACACAGTTATGTATGAGAGGTTTGGTTGAAGACGTTGCAGAATTTATAATCATGATCACTCATGACCATAATGCTAGTACGTAGTCGTGTTGCTAAGATCTAACTAATTCCACCATCAAAATATACGTGAATTTTATTTCACAATTAGATTTAACATAAAGTACCAAACCCAAATTACTTTTGCAGAAATTTAATAAAACATAATAGGTACAATTGTAAACTTAATACACATATTTTTACAAAAAGAAGACCTAAAGACTATACGTCTTTAGGCCTTTTCTATATGTTAACATTTATTGTAAACGATATATATCAAACTCGTCATAGAGTCAGCGCCAGTAGAGTCACCGGTGTCTCTGTGAACAATGTTGACACCTCTTGAAATTTAAATCAGAACCTTACAGTTTCATAATTAATAAGCACGTTACCATCCGCTGTTTGACGTCTCTGTCTTAATCAATTAACTGCAAAATTTCTAGCTTTAGAATTGTATTTTGGCTAAATAGTCACATATCTATCAAGTGTTTCTAATTTTAGTTTATATATATATAATGGATAATTCGTTTCTTATGTACGAACGAAAGATTACGCATTCAATAATTTATACTAAAAGCAATATAGACAAGAATTTAAAAAATACTGAAAACCTGATAAAGTTAAGATGTAAAAATCTGGTGTGAACATAACACGACTTTCCTTATCCTATTATTTGGGTAATTCTGGCAAAAATCCTGGGCTCGATTTTTTCAACTTCCTATTTTACCAACTTTTACTTTAAATTCATGTTTAGCTCGTGATAACAAATCATTTTTATTCTCATGAATTTTTTGTATCTTCAACCGTTTAGATTCGCGACCGCTTGACCGATTTTGCGACCTTGCGACCAAACGGCTCGACCGATTTTTACCAAAAGTTTCGCACTGCGTCCCCTACCTACAAGTAACTTGCATACCAAATTTCAAATCTCTATATCTTACGGTTCTCGAGATATCCTGTTTACTGACAGACTCACACGCACAAGCGCGCGCGCGCGCGCACGAATCAATGTCCCTGAGACTATAATTCTTCCAGAAATGTAAAAAACTGGGTTGGTCAAATTTCCGCCGATTACATAGAAAAGCATACAGCTCTCAGAAATATAAAGTTGGGGGAATTTTTTTGCGGAAAAAGGTTGGATTGAAAGATAAGGAAAATTGCTAGCAAAAAATGAAACACATATACGAATTATTAAAAGCTAAATTGCAAGAAACTAAAAAGAAAGCTTAAAATCATTGAAATTAAGTTTTTCATACCAATGGTAATAATGATAGTCACTCTATTTTCTTACTAAAAATTAGAGCAAAGCATATTGTAACGCAGCATAAGACCTTATGCTATGGAAAATGACTCAGTCAGAGAAAGATCTTTGACGCCCTATATTCCTAAATGGAATGAAAGGACCGAAGAAGAATATTGTAACGCAGCTTACATTAAAGAAGATGGAAGATTTTATTGGGTTTAGGCTATCAGTCTAATTTGGTGAAAGATAATTGGTTAGACTCAGGTAGTGGAAAGTACAGATACGGATTTATCAGTAATGATTTGGTTGTAAATGATAAATTTTGGTAAGCTAAGACTAGCCACAAGTTGACGTGGAACAACATGGACTGGTATAGCGCAGTTTTTCTGTGAGGCCTTTGAATAATGCTAATTATCTGGACTTCATGAAAAGTAAATGGAAAAATCAAATGTAGAATAATATGGTAAGGAATGCTATTTCCGTAAAACACTTCTATTTTATTTAACATCTTACATAATATTCTCTGGTGAGAAACAACTGTATAGCAACAATGCGATCGCACTGCGTCCTTAACTTTTTCTTAAGCTACGCTGCTCCGAATTGGCGCGGCTCAATTTTCAGTGGCCCCTAACTATTTCATAATAGAGAAATAAATCTATGAATTCTTTTCTATAATTTGATGTTTCTATAGTTTAATGACTATTATTCTTCAAAGGTAGATCTATGTTTATTTTTATTTTTTTAGAACTGCTTTCTTTGATACCCAATCAGTGTTTAACAATGTTTTTACTCTTAGTTTTAATAATTGCAACAGTTTTTTTACAAAACTAATTTCAAAATAAGTATCGTGTTAATTAACGCAAAAAAGTTCAAAGCCCTTATTGACTATGATTTTCAAAGTTCTTTGTGCACATTTTTTTTTTGCAAAGACAAGACCAGTTTCATCATACATAGACGACGCAGTACGAGAAATTTATACAGAAGGATAATTTAGTCATGTATAGCATTATTAGGAATTATTGGAATTGGCATGCAATAAGCAAACATTTAGATGGGCACTTAAGTATAAGAAAAATCTGTTGGTAGATACTTCACAATTTAACAAGAGCACAAAAACATTTAAAATTTTTTAAGACAGCTCTCAAGAAAAAAGTCTAAGCTGGCGACGAAAGTTGGATATATCCGTTTGAATCTGAATCAAAGCGACAAAAAGAAACTGTTTTCTATAAAATCAGGATCTATTACAATTCTCGCACTTTCATATAAATGTAAAGGGTACCGCAGAATGGTTCGCAACATTAGGCCTGCCAGATGTTCAAAAGGTTCGTTTACGACATCCTAAAATTGAGACCGTTTTGTACCACGATAATGGTCCAAGTCATGCAACACATCAAACAAAGGAATTTTAAAGGCTTTCACGTTAAAATTACCCGCCATACAGTCCTGATCGGGTACCTTCTAATTACTAAAGGGTAAATACTATTTACAACTCCCGAAGTTGCGGTGGAAGGCTTTGAAAAACTTATTTCTCAAAAGGAGCCAAATTATTTTTAGCTGCTAAACTCTGTACAGGGTCCGGCAGAATGATCTTCCCTCATCGAAGCAGTAATAAAAGAACCACATTTGTTCAATGTTTTATTGCACACAGTTTTGAAGATTATGTCGTCCAGATGTTTACCCGCACGAGCCTCACCTTAAAGTTCCGCATTTCCATTGGGTACATCGCGTTGCGAATAGCATCCTTTAATTCCTCAATAGTCCGCGGCCTACGTTGAAAGACTTCAGGTGTCCCTACAGAAAGAAATCGCAAGGGGATAGGTGTAGTAACCTAGCTGGCCATGGGATGTCACCATGTAATAAGATGAGGCGACCTGGAACATTCGTGAACTTTCTAAAAATTCTCGCCGTATGTGCGGTAGTGTCATCTTATTGGAACCGCAGTAATGCATTTTTGTGTTCGTTGAGTCTGAGCTCCGGGAAATTGCGCATCATCGCAACGTAGTGGGCAGATGTGATCTATAATGTAAAATTCCGTAACAGCACATAGTCACACGCTGACTGTTGAGAGGTCGCTCATGGAATTATCGAGGATTTTGTGAGGCCCAATACCGAAAATTCTGCTTATTGAAGCTGCTCGATAAATGAAAATGAACTTCTGATTACAGTTCACAACATCAATTTGAACATTTGCCAACATATTCTCGCAGCAACCAGTCACATTCTTTAAATGTTTAGACCACTATCAGTTTTTTCCCCTTCTTCTTCTTCTTCTTGTTAGTAGGCAATTCTGTCTGTTTAATTGATAAGTTTATGCCTTTACGTGATGTTGTCACTCCATCTTTTGCGTGGACGACTCGTATTTCTTAGACCCAATTGTGATTTGTCTCTGGCTGTCTTGACTAACCTGTTCTGTGCCATTCTACTTATGTGGTTGTCCCATTGCTTTTTCTGTTCAACGTCCATTAGTTTAGTTTCTCGATGTTTTATTTCCCTCTAACTTTATCACTCCTTTTTCACTCTCTTAGAGTATTTCCGGTAATTCCTAATATTTTCATCTCTGCTGTTTCCTGCGGCTTAGTTGTGTCAGGTCCCGTCTTTACCGCGTAGCTTTATATATTATTGATTTTGTCTCCGTTCTGATGTGTTTGTTTCTCCAAATTGTGTTGTTCAAACAACCCGCTATCTTATTAGCTTTTTGTACTTGTTTCTTAACTTCTTTCTCAAGCTCCCCGTAATTTGATAGTGTTATCCCTAAATACTTCATTTCTATGGTTTGTTCTATACTTGTTCCGTCGATTTCCAGTTTACATCTAATAAGCTGCTTACTAATTACTAATGACTTAGTTCTTTTGGTTGAGATGGACATAATAAACTTTTTTGTATATGAAATTTCAGTGTATAGTTCTTTGTACGTTTCGGTCAGATATTCTCCTGCCTCACTGTTGCGATATTCTGGGATACCCGAACGCTATGAAGTTTACCGTATAATTTCAGTTTTAACAATGAACCAATCTATCAGAAATTATGTTTCTACAACATTTTTCTTCAACAGTTTTCTTGGGCGAAACTCTTCCGTGACGACCAAATATCTACAATATAGCCGCTGGGCCGCCACAATCACAAAATCAGCATTTTTAAAATAAATCTTCAACACGAACCACGCCGTGTTGGGGACTAAAATGACATGCATTGTGCTGCTCAAAGATATGTAAGCGCCATCTACCAATACACCGCCAGCGGTGTTCAATTAAAAAAAAAGAGATTATTCTCCTGGTCTGTATATGAATATACAGACATTTTCGATGCTTCCTTCGTATGATGCAATTCGAATTCCGAAAGAATACTTCAACACATCTATTATACAGTAGAGAAATTTTAATAATTTACATCATAATATAATAATAGGTATACGCGTTGAATAAGAAACGTCAGTGGTACTAATAATATGAACAACAAAAAAGTCCGGTTAAATCCGTTATCCAAATAACCTCTGAAGATTATATCGAAATAAGTTTTGCATTTTTCATATTTTTCTGGTATTTTGCATATATAAGTAGTAATGACTAGTATTTTTTTATATTCACCACCTTAAAAAAATTTGGAGGAATTTACGAACTTCATTATCGTTACAAACATTTTGTGGCATAATTAATACTTCAGTGATCCTTAATTCATGAAATTCACATTAGTTCCTAATTAACGAGACACGTTTTTATGGCTGGAAATATTACACCTTGAATTTTTTAAATTAATAAAATTCTACTCTGTCATCTGTCTACGTCTGAACACATTTCGTTATTGAAATGAAGAAGTCTGAATCTCCCAACTAGAGGTTTTACATTTTGTTTGTAAACTTGATTTGCCCTTCTTCAGATGAAGGCTTACCATATTTTACCAATTTAATGTCTAGTTTAAAAAAAATTATAAGTGCCTTTGCACGAAGTCAAATAACGATTCATAATGCCGGATGTCAATGTCTCCAGGTAGACACGTTTGGTAACTTAACATGCAGGGATACCAACTGTATCAGACAGCGCGGCTTCCGCGAGACACTCAAACAACCATAAAATGATCAACATAATGGAATTGCACGAGATAATATTTTTTACTTTCCTACAATTAAGTGAATGAAAACGAAAAAGAGAATCACACACTATAATTTACTTCATTAGTAACATTAAAAATACACACCATTGTTTATTGAAATTGCAGTACCATTAAAGCACATTATAATGTATGTAAATGACTTTTATATTAAATTAAGCACATGATAATTAAAAAATTATTACAGTTTGAGAACCACATATTTATATCTTTTCGAGATTTGGTTGTATCGTTTCTTTGACATGAGGTATGGAGGAAGTAGTGATTTTAGATACAAAAATGTTCTCAGTTATTCAGATTTGACAAGTGGAACTTAAACGGTATAAGAATGCCTCGTCATCGAAAAAAGGTACATTATCAAGTTAGCGAATTTGTAAGAGAACGTGTTGTTGGCCTACATAAAGCGGGTGTTTCCTTACCAAAAATATAACGAGGATTTGGTCGCCATAACAGTGCTGTGATGCGAATACAAAAATCAGTTGATCGAAGAGATACTCATTCGCGAAGATCGTGGTTTGGAATAGAACGCAGGACAACCAACCGTGAGGACCGTCATCTTCAGAGACTTCAAATGTCCTAATGCGACAATAGTGGATCATTATATGAAATCGATTGTCTACGTCCTCTATTCGATGTCGATTACTCACAGTAGAATTAACAGCATGACATCATTTTTTTGCGACAAGCACCGGCTTCCCTGTATCCACAATGAAGGTTACAATGGGCAACGGAAGCTGTCTGTGGGCACACGGGTGGCATAGAATCGCCTTTTTGATGACTCCAGATTATGTTTCATAAACTATAGACATAGAGAAAGGAAGCAAGGCTAGCATTCATATGAGGAATACAACGCCAACTATGGGTGTTATGGCATGAGAAACTATCACTTATGACAACAGGTCACCTCTAGCCAGAGTTAGAGATAACAGTACTAGTCAGACCTACATCGACGTGGAATTGCAGCCCGTTCTTCTTGTTTTATTTTGAGCGTGCCCCAAACAATCTTTTAACAAGGTAACCCTCGACCACATGTGGCAAGTAACACATCTAATCACGCCCACCCATTTAACCTTTTACCGATTGAAATGTCTGGAATATCATTGCGCGAATCTGACTGAATTATGGGAGCGTGTCAATAATGAATGGAATGCAATCCATTAAGACACCATTTGATCATTGAGTCGATGCCAAGAAGTATAGAGGCGGTCATAAAAAGTATATCATATAAGCTATGTGGAAATCTAGTCTACATTGTACGAATTAAACTGACTTAGCAAATACCTGAATATTTTAGTTCTTAATAAACTTTTCAAACATTAAAATTGAAAACAAAATAATATATGAGGCGCGTTTACAAAATGTGTTGTATTTGAGCAATCGTTCTAAATTGCTTTATCCTGTACCAAATTACAAATTTAGTTGCAATCAAATCGTGTTTATATATTTCAAATATCCTTCTTTCGATTGTAAGAAATGCAAAAATGATAGACATTTGGTGACTATGAGGTGCGGGGGATATATTGTACCAGAGATATTTGAAAAGTTTGTGCCTCGACTGAAATTAAAAATAATTTTATTTTTTTAAATTGCTTTTAACATTAATGCATTTCATCCAACGTACTGAAAGTGTACACAAAATTCTTCCGTAATAGTAATTACCTTCCCATTTATCGAAATTTTTTGTTTGGACAGGAAATTTTTCAATGTAGGAGATGTCTAAAAAACATATCTGGTGTGTTAAGGGTATGGGCGAGTCTTTCGTATCGTAGTTGCTGAATTTTTACCTTTAGGTCCACGGATGTAGAACGGATCTTACAGCCACTTTTGAGGTGCCCAAATCGTTATGTAAAATATAATGTACTTAAATAAAGGAAAAACAAATTATTTCGAATTGCATGGACATTTTTAGATTTGTAAAGAAGAATTTTTGTTTCCAGGTACATTGATCAACAGCACGGTTTCCGTTGCAAGTGTCACTCTACAACAGAAATATATAAAATTCATCTTTGTATTATAATCATCGATGTATTAAAAAATAGCAAAACATACAAAAGCTGACCCAATTTGAGTGTCGGATTTAAAATTTTTTTTCCATTTTCCGATCGACAACTCTATTTTAACACATACCATGAACGATTGAATGGAACGCTGTACACAAGAACAGCGAATTATTATTCTTAAAATACACTGAAAATTTGCTGAAAATTTTGCAAAGACGGTACGAAAACTACTTGTAATTTTTGATCGAAACAGTGCATCAAAATTGCCCGAAGATTGACTAGAAAGTTTGACAAAAATAAAATAATAATGGATGCAAAACCTCGTAAGTATCAAGGTGGGGTAAGTCCCGTGAGAATTTTGTCATAGTTGAAACATCAACTAGTCATCGTGTACAACAATTGAACATTTCAAAAAGCTCACTTCAGCGAATACTCACTAAAATCTGCACATTTATGCATACAAAGTTTAACTAACATAAGAGCTTAAGCTTGTTAATTATTCTCACGGTCTCGTTAATTCGATTTTAAAGCCTCACGAAGTGGATTCTCATTTTAATCAAAAATTGCATTTTCGATTCAACAGATTCGTAAACAAACAAAATTGTCGCATTTGGAGTTGGGAAAATCCTCGTGTAACTTATGTAAAGCAAATAACTATAGCTGCCACTGTGTGACTACCTACTTTCTTTGACACCAATTGAGCGCAACATGGATTTGGAACAAGTGTAATTCCATCAGGATAGCGCCACCTGCCGTCCAGCTCGATCAACAGTCGATTTACTGCACCAACAATTTCCTGATCGCATAATTTCACATGCCGACATCACCTGGTCAGCAAGATCTTGCGATTTAATATCGCGCGACTTGTTTTTGCGGGACTACCTGAAATCTAAGGTCTACGCCAGTAACCCACAAACGGTTGACGATCTCAAGAACGATATCGTGTTATCAATGAAATTAATCAGAACATGCGAAATTGTAATTGAAATTTTTGTGAATAAAACAAGATTTGCAGCAGAAACCAAGCCATTTGTCAGATATAATTTCCATATTTAATAGGGTATTGTTCATATTTAATAAAAATTCAATTATAAAATCAATTCAAAGGTGGTTTTATGTACTTCTAATATTCAAATCCGTTTTTCGTTTGGGCTACCTTTCGGTGAAAAAGTACTTCTAATTTGTAATGAGTTTTTTAAATAGCTAATTGGGACTGACCTTTTGAACAGACCTCGTACAAACATGGTTTGCTTTAGTGTATATATCGGTAAATTTACTAAAACAATTAGGCCATTATTAATATCTGACCACTTACCTTGAAAAGATAACCGGAACCCCTACAATTCCGGTACTAAAAAACTCATACATTGAGATAGTTCCTATAAAATTCAAAAATTGTATGGTGTCTTAAAAATTCATAAAGAAAACGTCCCTCTATGTCCCATATATAGTTAGTATATATATAAAAGTCTTCAAAACACTTATCATTTCTTAAAAATACTTTCCTTATACCCAAAGATATCATCGTGGTCAGCTTTAATGTCGTGTTCTTGTTTATGAATATCCCAGGTCCTGAGCTTTTTCACTTACAGTGTACAGAATGGTACCTTCTCCTTAATTGCCTTTTGCATATCCAATGATAGGCAACGACATTTGATCTATATTACCTTTTAAAATAAATTTCATCACCAAATTAATGGCACTTTTATGAATTCCCCACGTTTATCCGTCATAGCTAACCTTTTCATGGTCGATTTTGAAACAATGATCTCACCCCCTTTCATCTTTAACTTACCTGTTGAATACATGTCGATGATACTTTTGTTATCTGAAGCCTTCCCAAATTCCTTTCCCACATAAACCATGGAAATTTAACAAAAGAAGACTCTTCTCGTTCTACTATTATAACTAAAAACCTTGTAAACGATAGCTTCAAATAAATATTGTTTTTCGGAAAAGTACTCAAATGAGATGTGTCTATAGTCCATAGTAAAAAAATTGAGATTATAAAACTACAAGTAACTTCGGTGACAGTTAATGAAGCTTTTCTGATGTACAATGCCGCGCAATATGAAACTGTTTATTTTCTTCCCTTACTTTGTTTTCTTTAACGAAAGAAATGTCTGCAATAAATAGACGCATGTGATACCTATTTACTAGATTTTTTATTTTGCTAACCGTAGCAAATTGACGCAATATAATTGCAGTAGTAATCTTAAAAGTTCATCAATTGTTATCAATGGATCATGTTCATCTTATATATACATATATGGTTATGTATGTATATAATGGAACCAATCAACCGTCCACAAAGAGGTTTATTAAGCAAATTCAATTTCCCTTGTTGAGTTCTCCTCGTCATTTATTTATAACATATACCATTTATATAATTTTTTATTTTAAACTTTCATTTTTTTTAAGTGAAAAATTAAATTACTGGAATATCTCTGTTGAACACATTTTTAGAAGTATTGCGGTATCTAAGTAACAGAAGAAGTAGAAAACAAAATAATTAGGAATTACGAATTGTGGTTGGCTGAAAAATAGACATTTCCTGTAATAAAACTCGGCGTGATAAAATTCGTTATATGTGATAGCTTTCTTAAATGAACAATATATGATAACTTCTCTTTTCTTATTTTTACAGAAGTATTGGCTAATATTAAAGGACTGTGTCCTTTTTACAATCGACTTGAAGGTTTATTATTTTTTCCTTCAAGATATTTAAAAAAGATAAAGCAACCCCTTAAACCTCATTATTCGTTTTATTTTCGAAAATTTCTAAAACAATAATGTCCATTTTTAAATATTGAGCGATACAAATTAGAATCGGTTGGTATCTACTGAATAATGAGGCAATTATAATTCATTTAAAGCAATCTTTGATACCACCACAGAAAATTTGCTACAATTCAGTAAGATAAACTCTGCTCTTTGCCAAATTTCCCGATCGACTCTACAAAAATTGTGATTAGAAAAAAAATGTTCAACTGTCAAAACGGCGTACTAATGATTATAATGAACCAAACGAAAGAACCGGGGGGCCACTTTTTAAATTTACCGTTTTTCATTTCTGCTACTTTCAAATTACATTACTCTGAGCTTTTTCCGTTGCCTCCTCCTCTTTAATTAAGCCATATGTTTGTGCTACTATTGTGTTCTGAGAACATGTTTAATTCAGTCGGGAGAAATGGATCCCTGCATAACACAATGTGCTAATTAACGATTTCGTTTTACGGCACGTTATCTCTCCTGACCACGTGAACATAAAAAACTTCCCGGTGCGTGCAGGCGGCCCGGATTCGGCGCGCCGACAAATTCCTCTCGCCAGACGTCATCCGCCGTCTGACACCTGTCCACGGGCTCCTTTACATTCTGTAATCTCCGACGTCGCCTTGAGGATAACCCCAAGCCCAAGAACCTGCAGTCGGAGGGTTAAACCGAGGGTGAACGTTCGCTGTCGCTATTGTTGCGGGACGGCTGACAGGCTCTCATTCGGCATGCGGCACTCGGGTGTCGCGCTCTGAAGCTACCTGGTCCTCCTTCGTATTGACACAGTTGGTCAAAGGCAGCGCGCTAATGACGGTCTCTGTGTTCGTTCCCTGGAACGATCGCTTAGGCCGTGGGTGCGCAACGTTTAAAATCGCGTAGGGTTTGAAAGGCTTCCACAGCCGCCGATATCGTTATGATTCTATCAACCGTTGGATCTATTGAAAATGACGCTAAAAATAATATTGACTATAAAATTCATATTTAAAATAAGACAAATCTATCGCAATGATTTTCATTAATAACAGAGTTTATTATAATATCTATCTTCTCTTCCTGTTATCGAGATTGGGCTTATTATGGTAAATTGTTCTTCGTCTTGAGCTGCATAAAAATGTCGCTACTTTTGTTTTACCCATTCTCTTAAGTTCCTCAATCATGATTTTCTTTTCTCTCTATACTTCTTCCTTCGATCTGGTCTGTAGCATGATTTGCAAATGTTCGCATTCTTCTTGTCTCAATAAATATCTAAAGTATGTTTTCTTGATTTATTTCAGTATTCGTAGTATGGTACGTTTTGATTATTTTAAATTACAAAAAGATCTACGCATTTTAATAAAGCCCGCCCTTGCAATTTCTGTACTGTCTTACTTTTTGTATAGGTCTAGTGTAATGTTAACTTATTTTCCTACGTATATGTAGCCATTGACATTTTGTATATATGTTCCGTCTAAATTTATATTTGAGGAAACTGGATTTAATTGTTGTTTCTGTATTTCCATTAGGATAGCTGTCTTCAACTATATAACTGGAGACCACTTCGTGGTCAAATATAGTATGATATGAGACATAGTAATGTATATATATATTGGAAAACAGGAGCTAAAATTTCAATACCCAAACGAAAAAGAGAAATTAGCTGTAAGGGATTATAAACTGATGAGTTCGCTTTCATGAAACTTCGGCTTTAACATAATAAAAGGAGAAATAAATTGAGAACTTGATTAGAATTTCAATAAGGCAAACACGACTATATCATCTAAATATTAAAATATTTATGACTAAAAATAAAAATTGCAATTTTCATAAAAGACTAATTAATGCTTTAACTCATTAGGTTAAGTTATACTTTTAATTTTAATGTCCTAAAAGTAAAAAATGATAGTTACCATTTGTTAGTACACCATGATACTAAAAAAAAATAATTTTTTCTGATTATAACTACAAGTATATTCTTCCGTTGGTTCGTTAGAACTACAACCAAGCCCGTCGAGGGAGGGATTCTTAGGGCCCCAGGCACGCTCCAACATATTATTTTTATATGAATAAAATTTCTATTTTTTTAAGTACCCCATGAGTTCGTAATTTAATTCTATGCAAATTCAAAAAACGAATTGATATCGATATACAGTTACATGTTTTTCCCTACATTTTTGCGGTAGAAAAAGCAATCTGGAATGGTATTCGAAATTAAATGCGTAATCTGTTCCGAAAATATTGAGCTGTATAATTGAAAAAATTATAATTTCATTAACAAAGAACTCTTTTAAAGTAAGCACATTGGCATCTCGTACATTTTGCGGACCGAGAGAACCAGGAGACTTCCATTGGGGCGGTCTAGCTTTTGTTTCCAGATCGTAGCCGCAGACTTACGTTTTATTTTCGCTTATAACTTGAGGAAATGTGGTTTGGTGGTAGCAACTGCAGTTCTATGTTCCTTCTGCTTTGACAACAGTAGCAGCGGAACGAATTTTGTCGCGATACGTTTTATGCTAAAATCTTCGGTCAAAATTTGTGTTCTGTTTATTGTTGGTTATTGTTGTCCCGGCCATCACAAGTACGAAGATCGCAGGTATTCAATCACTAGCGTCCAACTTTCAACTAACGCAGCCAGTAAAGTCATCTTCATTTACTTATTCATTCTCATTGACTGCCAGGTTACATTGCGGCCGCGCAAGCTCTTTTCATTGTGTTAACATTGGTGGGATATTTTCAGGACAGATGTCATATGTTTACCACCTGTGTATTTGCATGCAACATAACACAAGCCGGTAACAGTTTGAATTAGTTTATTATAAGTTGTAAAATTTGAAAAAATTGGCTTCTATATTTAGTAAAGTATCATATAACAATTGTTTTGATATTAGTAACTCCTAAACATTTATATATAATATTTTAGGGACCTGGTACAAAACTCTTCCCCAGGCTAGACATTGACTCTCACAACAAAAAATTTTATATTAAAATACTTCTTCTATCACAGGCTAATGCTTGTTCCTTCTTCAGTTGGGCCTTTCTGTTATTCTACGTTGAGGTTGTCCCACCATCTCTTCCTAGGTTTTCCTACCGGCGTCTTATCTCTGACAATCTTAACGATTCTGTTGTCGGTCATTCGATTAATGTGGTCATTCCATTCTTCATACTTCATTGCTATAATTATGCAGTTCAATGAATCAAGGAGAATAAAAAATCGCCTATGAAAATGATAATGTAAAGTAGTCCAAAAATGTTATTTTTATTTTATTATGAATTGCAAGATTTCGAAGGCAAAAATTGCAGTACTTTGAGTGTCAGTTGTTTTAACTAAAATTCCTTAATTGTACAATTAGATACTCGGAATGTTTAAGTGAAAATTTACTAATTTTTGATCTTTTGGTTGCATTATTAACCTATGTGAGTTTTAGTCGAATTTCTGATTTTCTCGTTTAACATAGAATCTCTTAGATCTCAAATTAAATAAGTTCATCAATGATGAGTACTGAATTGTATGGCATAATCTAAATTGGACTTCAGAATGTAGATAGTAGATAGTAGCAAGTTTGTTGATATAAACCGTTTCATTTGACTTAAAGTAAAGTGAGTGTTTCACGTTCTGGGTTCAAGTGGCTCCATCTTGTTGAAACCACATGTCATAAAAGCTCAAATTGTTGGTTTAATATAAAAAGTTGTTTAGTATCTTCCGATAGCATACACTGTTCACACTAACAGCGTTGCCAGCTTCGTCATTACAAAAATACTGTCCAATGATTCATAACTTCCACAGAACGCAAAAGGTGCACAATTCAAATTCTAAAGTTCAATTTGTATCACCCTATAAAACAATTGATATGAATTTATCAAAAAGAAAAACTGAAAAGCCCCGAATATTTGATTATTGCAATTTACATACCTAGAATTAAAATGTTGGGGTCGGATACAATTATAAAAGGTGACGGTATGTCTATAGGGAACTAGATAAAAACAGTCAGTCGTAAAGGGAGTTACCATTTAATCATTTAAGAAAAGCATCACCGTTAACAATAATCTAATACTTAATAATAGGAAAAAAACCGTATGCATTGCGTAACACTTGATATATGAAACCTTAAATACGAATTAAAAACGTTTACAGATGACTTTCGATTGTGATAGATATATATGAATACAGTCTTAAACATATGTAATGAGGTAATGATAGTGATTAATGCAGATCTTTTCAGCAAAAGAAAAGTCTTACTACTTGAAATTTTTTTATGCAGTATTTTATTTTTACAATTACTTTGAAAGTTTTGTCTGAAAATATTATTCATAAGGTTTTTCAATTCGAGTTCAGATTGTTGAGGTTTTTAGATTTGACTTTTTGATATTTTGTATCAAATTTTGGTAGTCAATTGTAGTGCCAGTAAAATTCCACTATAACTGGTTAGATGTGAAATTGAGAGAAACTAAATTATTACTTATGTGTCTACTCCACAGGTCCTTTGTGTGATAAAGTTGAATTATTCAAATTCCTTGCAATATCTTTTAATAGTAAAACTTTCATCAAAAATAGTGTTATTGAAATTTTTATTTTTCAGTCTATTTTTATTTTCAAATGTTTTTTATCGAATAAAAATATAATTATTAACCATAATATCAAACCGAATTATAGAAAATACCAAAAACCATAACATGACTAATAATAGGTCAGTGTTAACTGTACAACGTGGTTTGTGCCGCAGCTAGATACATAACAGTGTTGACTTTATCTTGTACTTTGATGCAGCCCCTTGCCACTACCATCATTTTCTGAGGAACTTCCTTAATAAGAGACTATTAAATCAATGGTTAGGGATAAGTAACAACGATCGACATATTCTATGCTGGCCATCTCACTCCTTGTGACTTTTTTATGGGGATATTTAAAAGACTATTTATAAACCACCTGAACCTGCTAAATCGCATGATCGCCGTAATGCGAAATGAAAACATGATGAAATGTGTCTAGTAAGAGTTAGATTACCAAATTGACATTTGTAGAGTAACAACGTGCTCTCTCTGAACATTTGTGAGATGACTCCTTGATAATCATTGAGAATGTAGCAATAAAATAAGAAACTGAAATCGTTCAAATCATTTTGAAACAATTATTTCTTGTTGTGGATAACGCGAAATTAAATAAATACCTACATTTATAAAAAAAAAACTGAACACCACAGATGTTTTCAGTTAATTATTTTCCAAGAAATATCCACACAAAGACGTACGTTATTTATACAGATGCAATGATAATTCACCATGCTTACAATTAGACTTTTCATTTAAATAAATTCAAGCCTCTAAATATTATTTATAACTCGACAAGGCAAGGTCTTCTGATTCAAGTCGTAATTTGATATTTTCAAAACTGAACTAAGTGAAGGCCATTAGTCTGTTACCGCTAAATTCTTTTTATATTAAACCCTCTTCAATGTTATAACGTTGCTGACATTCGAGTCACTTCGTTTTTCGTTCTTTTTCTCAGGTGCAACCTGTAGCAAGGAAAGAAAGAAACGCTGGCTACCAAAAACCAAGGAATATTTGAATAAACAATGAAATCCATAAGGAACAGCTACATTTAACTGGATGATGGATGCAGAATAAGTTCAAATATCTAAGAGCGCTGCTAGCTATTTTAATTTGTTTATTGGCATATGCTTTTGAAAGTACTACATTATTATAATGAAGTCGAAATATTTTAATCACGATACTATTTAATCCTAAGCACTGTAAAGATTTGTATGTGACTAAAATTGTTTTATTGTACAGGCAGTTTTGAAAGACGACAATTCTTAACTATACAAAAACATGCCACAATTTTGCCTTTTATGTACAGATCTAGTTTGGATGATGTAAAATTCGACTGCAAGTTGGTCTGTCTTTTTTTAAGCTTTGGTTTCTAATTTTTCTACATAAAAGGCAAGTAAGTATTTTAAAAGATCTAGTTATGTGATGGAGATGAATAAAAAAAAAATTTGACATCAAAAAAGGGGTGATGCTTATCTTCACAGAACTTTGTGAGATGTATCAATTCACATTCGTTGTTAATTAAACGTACAAGGTCCATCCCAAAAGAAATGAGCCTTATTTTTTTTCGGACGCGAGTGTACATTCCGGCGTGCTCTGACGCTTGGGGCAGGTGGTGGGGGGTCTTAGCTTCCATACGCGGTCGGTGCAAGTCGGCTCTGAGCTCTCGGAGCGGCAGGACGGGTGTTTCCGTGAATGTCTATTTTCAATTTTCGACACGGCGCGATGGTTCGGTGTGAAGAACTCTTGCAAATGTGCGAAGATGACCCGGAGTTTTTAAACAAAGTGGTAACAGGAGACGAAACATGGTGTTTCCAGTACGATCCGGAGACAAAAAGGCAGCCACACCGCGTTCATCGTGACCAAGTACCTGGCCCGGATTCAACTCGGCGTGGTTCCCCAGCCTCCCTACAGCCCGGACTTGTCTCCCCCGGACTTCTTTTTGTTTCCGCGGTTGAAAAGAGTGCTAAAGGGCAAGCACTGGGACTCGGTTGAGGACATCCAAGAGAATGTCACAGCAGCCCTCAAGGACATCCCTAAGGAGGCCTACCAGGAAGCCTTCCGGACTTGGAAGACCCGTCTCCAAAAGTGCATTGATGCAGGAGGATCCTATTTTGAAGAATTTTGAGGTGTTGTAGCGATCTGCTCAATAAAACTATTTTTTTTTGAAAAAGGCTCATTTCTTTTGGGATGGACCCTGTAGTTCAAAGACTGATAAGTGTAAAATGTAAATGTAAAATCGTAATCTTAAACATGTATTAATCGACCTAACAATGTTATCTAGCTGGAATAAAATTCAAATAAAAAATCACCTTTGTATCTTTCATCGTGGAGATTAAAAATGTGTCCCTTTTTAAATAAATTCTTCACATCACCAAACTTAAATGTGTTCATCACAATTTTCACATTACTTCTAGCGTTGTTTGGCTATTATTGACAATGACTGCAATAGATTCAATGAATTTCCATAGAAAACGTTTAAGTATTTGTATTTTGTGGGGATTAGAACAAGTGATGAAAAAAATGACTTCTCTAGAATTGCCCAAAAAGTTTTTTTTTCAAATAGTTATAGAGTTCTAGGTTGTAGTTAAAATAAAATATTGTTTCAATGTGGTTTTTATGTGACTGCAGATTATTATTTTTTTTTTAATATGCCACAAATTTATTTTTATTCTTCTTCTGCCATATCTAAACCACACGTAGATCATTACTTGTAAATGTAATTGGTATTGCTACATTGTTTTCTATCAAAAATCTCAGATATATTCCCACATTAATAATATATTAACGAAAATGCAAGAAAATAGAAAATTTGGCTCCAAATATATTCATACTGTGAATGATGTATTCAATATAATGTATGAACAAAATTTTTCATGTGTTGTATAACTTCATTAAATAGCGTAGTCTCTTTTTCAGTTTATGAACGAACAATTTCAAAATACATTATAACTTATCCTCTCCAAGACAATAAAGCTCCACTTCATCCACTTTCCAATTTAAAAGAAGCACGGAATCGATCATTCCCATATCCGCGATTGACTACCTACAAATCCTTATCGCGAATCCCCATCGATGCAGTCATCACTGTAAATCAAACCCTCACTTATCTCTATGGTATCATCACGCACTGCCAGGGCGCATGTTCGGCGGCGAGGGATGTTTTCAGGACGGCAGATGTATTCTCTACAGGGAGCTTTCCCTACGGCCAGCTCAAATCCCTTTTTCAAATAGCCGACATTTTCTCCCTCGCAGTGCCTGGATATTACATTCCAGCCCTACAGACGCGCGTTATCGATCCCGAGAAGGGCCCTTTCCATCCAATCAGCATTGCACAAGGAGGGGGGAGTGTAATTACAGATCGCACGCTGACGTAATTCGGTTTGTCTGATTGTGTGCACCCTGAACACCCCCCGAGCTGCACACCGAGATGTGCACCGCTGCAGAAAGCCAAGAGGGGGAAGACAACCTTGCGAGGGCATAACTTTTTACGGCCCGGCGTATGCATTTGCGTGGCTAAGGTCAGAGATATTGCAGATGGCGCTGTTTGCTGCGATTGAGTGCAACTTCGACTTGTCGGTTTTCAAAGTATACACTTAAATAATATATATTCATTAATTAGTATTGCAAATTATACATCTGTCGATGTATAGCATAATTATTGGCAAGAGCAGTAAATATTTTTTCACGTTATTGTTCCACCCTTAACGCAGCAATTTACCGTGGTCAGTAATAACAAGGAGGACCGCATAATTTTGCTGCTCATCTGTTCGTGCAGTTCGGAGAAAGGCTGGCGTGGCATTTCGGAAAGAGGGGCGAGTAATAAGATGCCGCAATAACCCTAATATAATGCAATACCAATCGCCAGAAAGAAGCCCATGCAGCATTCGCATGCAGGAGGTAAAACTGCCCTAGGGAAATATGTCATATGTTGCTTCAGATATTGAGTTTTTGACATGCAACCCCACAGACGGAGATAAAGCGCCGCTGCTGGCGCATGCCTGACAGAGACGGATAGCCGGCGCGGCGCACAATGGATCCCTTAATCCAGTAATCCAATTTTAAGTTTTGACGTTTTTTCCCGAAATATTATAACTTATCTGTTCCTGGAAATAAGATTTGCTGTCTTATTCTCTTGTGCTGATACGCTATCGGTGCATACTAATTTACTCTACTTCTAAATTTTGGATCATAACGGCTAATTAGAGACGACGAACAATACAGTTCAGGATGAGAAAAGGGGAGGAAATTCGTTAAAAGAAAAGAAGGCAATATTTCGTTGGCTGTGGCAAGTAAGGATAGACTCCAGAGCGCCATGAATAGGTAGGAACTTTCCTATTAAAAAGAGAGAAATAGCATCGGTTCCTTATTGTACTAACAAAATGAAGCCTGTAGTCGGCCATTTTTAATGATCGATGCTCAGCGACCGTGACAAGGGTCTGAAATGATTAGTATGTGCAGCCCACCCCAAAATGTTCCATTGCGCCCCTGCTGCTAGCGGCAGACGAATTTCACTTCTATGGATTCTGTTTTTTCAGCCACGGCCTTTGTGGGGCTAAGTGCTTATTTTTCCACGGCGGAATGCCATGTGAGACCGGCCGTACGAAATGTTTTTTGAACGAGGAAAAAGGAGGCCTTTCGGGCCATATGTCATTCAAAATTGTCAAGTCATGATGGCTTTACAAGTTCCCCGGGTCTTCATTGTCTAGGTAATGGGACATTTAGGCCGTGGAGTTGCTGCAACCACCGGTGAGGTGAGGAAATTGGAAATTATTAGTGCATTCCTGAGGGAACGTGTACATGTAAGTTGAAGCTACTACCGCTGTAATGCCTTAATCGGTAAATTCAATCACTTTTTAGACCTTGACGCCAAATTATGTTTGAAAAGGCGAATGTGTAAAAATGAATTATTTACTTCTACACGTGTTTATTATTATTGATTATATGCAGAATTCTTCCACAAGTTATGCGAATTATTAATTAGAAGGTGTGAATTAATAGATATTTAATGTATGAGCATATCAATAATAAATATGTAGAAGAAACACATCCTCGACGACACTTACATGATATAGGTGAGATAAATTTTAATTTTTGCTAATTAAATCCATACAATCATTTCAAACATATATATAGAATGCGGCAAAAATAAAACATCTCATTTGAGTAGCTTAGATCATTTGCACTTTTAGTACAGCAGTACTTCCATGGTATGACTGCAGAACATGAAAAATGTACACTTTAAAAAAGTTATTAATTTCATGGCATTCTTAGTAGTACAATGTAAAACTTGAATTTAAACGTTGTAGGGCGCTAATTAAAAAATTGCTCCAACTTTTCTTTCGAAAACTATTTCATATTTTATTTGAATTAAATATTTTTAAAGTTTTGCTTTAATAGTTTTTGGGACAACTGTTGCGTGATGTTGGATTTTAACATGCGTTTATTTGGAATAAGGGATAATGGTGCGGTTGTATAAGGCGTAACGATCGGATTGCAAATATGCGGGAGCCGAAACCTCTCAGTTGGTAGGTCATTTTCCTCTGATTAAATGCAAAGCCTCCGCCCTTATCTCTACACTCAAGGTCACTACGACGTAATGTGTGTGAAATATTCGACTGAAATATAATTCAGAACCTCTTCTCAAAGAACGAAACGAGAGCATGGATGGGGCAGCTTCTTTAGGTGCTCGCAATGATTGAATTCAAATTATAATATAGATCGTGCTGTGTTCATATAAGCACGACTTACAAACGTGATGATTCAAGTAGTAATTGCATAGAAAGGTACCTATCTTTACTTGACGGTTACTGTGGAATAATGTAAGCATCATAATTTCATAAAAGCATAACAATTACAACATCAGAGTGTCACATAGAATCCAATTGCGAATTTTAAGAGTAAACTTAAAGCTAAGGGATACAAACCTAGTATTTTCAAAGACAGTAGATCTTGCAAACATGTGACCATGCTGTGTACTTCTGTCGTTGTCCTACAACTGGAACACTTCTCTTTCTCTAACAACTAAGAAGGTGATGGTGACAGTAAGTCTGTGGCAGACAAAAAATGTAAAAAGCAAAAATAAAATTGTTATTTATGGTTCAGAATTAGTATAGAAAGCTTTCAATTTTTTTTATCACTTGATCGTCTTGGAAAACGAGATGATTTTTGACTGCGCTTACTTGTAAATCGTTTTTTTTTTTAATTCCAACATACGTTGTGAATACCTATAATATTTGAAAATGCAAAATGAATTAGGTTTTAAAAAGTATATTTCACAAAATATCACATAATGTCAAAAGTGGGTTTACAAACTTAGTTTTAAACGTCTAGATGGTGGTAACACGGACTCAGCTTGCAAAATGGCGATGGAGGACGGTAAATTTACCAACTTCCTGCTGTTCGACGACGAGGCGATATTTCATGTAACAGGAAAAAATAATTTTCGGGTATGGGGCACAGAAAATCTTTATACCGCTGTGGAACATAAAAGGGATTTGCCAAAATTTAATATTTTTTTCGCAGTCTCCAAAATAAAATTATACCGACCCTTTTTCTTCGGCAAAAAGACCGTGACGGGTACATTTTCTTTTAGTACACTTACTGGCACTGCAGCCTTATTGTGCCTACTAACATGCACTTATAATAGGACTTAAACTAGAACGTCACATACACCCTTGAGTTTCCAGCGACTCTTAACTCGACTGCCCCGGCTCGCAGACTTAGGAGCAATGGTCGTGTCCGTATGAGCCAAAGCGTCAGCTCACGGATACAACATACCTAAATATGTTGCAGTTATGGTTGTTTCTGCAACTGGCAGAGGATTCGAACAGCTTCATATTCCAACAAGGCGGGACCCAACTTTATTGGTATGGTGAAGTGCATGGTTTTTTAATTATTTTTTTTAAATTAGAACCTCCCTTATTGCTAAATTACGCGATGTGTTAGAAAGGATTTGGTATTTTTCTGCTGGCCGCCCAGGTTTTTCGACCTCCTGGTTTGCGATTTTTTCTTTGGGGATACATTAAGGATTTGGTACGTAGTACCCTACAGTTTTAAGAAAATGAAATGCAGCATTTTTGTTTTTTAAGGTAGAATTTTATGTAACAATGAATAGTTATGTCTTTCGCCTGTTTTCCTCCTTTCGCCATCTCTATATTCTAATATGTAAGAGAATATTTAAATACTACTAAAGTATGCAGTAGAAAAATAACTTGAACCTGCATGCTACTGATATCGATTGTATCCGACGTAATTCTATCGGAGAATTTCCTGTTGCTTATTCAGGCATTCGTCGATGGGCCGTCGAATGTCCACATCAAAAATAACATAACGAATGCTGCTGTCGCGTATTCCGCCTCCACGCCGCGCTGGATATTGCGAAAGGGCATGAAGACGCTGTTTATTTTCCAACAGTCCCGTTCGGCTGCAATTTTAAAACATAATAAAACGCGGGCTGGCGGCTTCGATGAAAAATTCATCACAATTACGACTTGCCGGGCTTTCGAAAACAAACGCGCAATTAAAAATGCCGTGTGCGGTTGTGTTGGGTGTTTTATTTAGCGGCGTGTCTTCGAAACGTAATCACTGCTTCTGTTGCGGGACGAATTCATTCCGTTGCGAATAAAAATAAACGTTTAATTGAGTTTCATCCAGGGAGAGCAAACAGGGAGCGCGGGTGTTCCGCAAAGATTGGCTGCGTGTTTGCCTCCCTTAACACTTCAATTAAAAAGGCGCGACCTTTGAATTATGAAATGTTTGTTTATCTGTCGAGCAGTCCTGGCTCGGCTGGTGGCTTAAAATGTTTACTTTGCGAACAGACATCCACACCAATATCAGTTATAACATAAACTATGTCAACTTGGTTCATTAGGCATAAGCAACAGATGGCACAATAATGCGGCACAATATTGTTTTATAGTTTAACATCTAGAAAACGAATTAGATTCAAGGTTTTTTCTAACAAAGTAAATCAAATCATACTTACTCGGTGCATAATAAAAATCATCAGAATACTTTAACACTCAAGTATCAAAAAGTATTTGCTGAGGGATGTGCAAAGTAATTCCAGAAGTCACCTTAGAATCCTAAAATTATCAAAACAATTACGGTACAGGATTACTAAGATATCAGCTTAGTGCTTTACTGCCGTGGTAAATTACATCTTTGATGTTTGTGATGTTTCGCAATTGCCGATATAACTCTCAATAAATAATACTGCGCCACGAAACACACTAAAACTGTTGCTTCAGAACAGTATCTACCATATGGATAGATCCAACTTTTATCAGAGGTCAAAAGATGTCCTAAAAAAGGCTTGTCCTTCTAACGGTCGAGCGGAGCTCGAAAAATCCGCATTATATTTCTACATTGCTAAAGTGTCTTATTTATTTTCTTCAATTGAAGATGCACATTAAATGTGACAGGTTTGATCTTCGTAGCAAGTTTTATCGGGTTGGCTTAAACAGTTTCGTGTAATGCTTCAAAATCCACTGTAGAGGGTCTTCCAGAACGTTGTCTGTCATTGATGATGGGCCAGCTTCTTACGAAAGTCATGATACACTTTTTTACAACATTGTGGCCTAGTGTTTTTTTAACATTTTGATTGGCTTTGACCACCAAATAGCCAATTTGTAATTAGCGAAGTCAACGTTTTTGGATTTTCAATTTTTGTAGATTCATTTTAAAATTTACACTAACTTGAAACATATCATAACAAAGCATAAAAGTCACTATTTACAAAATAACAAAGTTTCAATCGTTTACTTGGAAAGATAAATTTATTTACTTTCAAAATACATAATACATTTTAAAACCGTACGATCTTTTGGACTACCTAAGTACTTTAAGATGAATAAATTATTAAATCCACAGAATTTTTCGTCATTAAGGAACATTTTGATTTGTGCATGATCTTTTAGGCACTTGTTACTTCCACAACGATTTGTAGAACTAGTTTAAATTCTCTGTATTCAGTTGAAACTAGAGTAGGTTTTTTTTTAATATGAACGGATCAATTTGATTGAAGCCTTCTTAAACGAAGTTTTTTTTTTCATCATGATAGAAAATCACAGGAAGTATATGTATATCAATACATTTAAGGTACAATTCTGCTTGTTTGGCCCGAATATCAATCTTCATTAGTATTATCATAATTACATTTAGTGTTTAGTTGTTAAAGTTACCAACAGTTAGTGATTTTAAATTGTTTTCTCACACTTTAAAATAAATGTGTGCATATAAAGTCTTTTGAAAAGCTTTACCCTGGTAAAACTTAGAAATATGTCGTTTTTCTATTTTTCACATATGTAATTAGGACTTTTTGAGATTAATTTTCCTTTATTTGATTTTTCTCATAAAGTTCAATAATCCAAATATCATAAAATGAACTTAAACGTTTTTATACTTTGCAAGACTTATTACATTAATTCATAATTTTGCTTATTCAATTTCCCTTGTTTATCAGGTTTAGTTATCTTTTCATGAGGTACTTTTTATTGAACTATTCAAGAGTTGGTTGCTCTCTGAAATACAATCGAAGATAATATGCGATGTTGTTTTATTTTACTTATTGTGCTAAAAATATTATTTGTATATGTACGTTCCCATACCTTGCAGTAACTGGTTATCAGCCCAGCCTTCTCACTATGTCATCAATCAGTTTTTTAGAAAGTTTCTTAATATTGCCTCAATTATACTGGTTAGTTAACTGCGAACTTTGATACTAGGAATTAATCTGACAATTAACTAGGGCTTTTATAGCATTTCGCTTGTTTGTTACGAGAAAGATGTCTTTACCGCAATAATTCTTACTTATATTAAAATAAGAATTTGAAAATTCCCAGCTGTTCTCGAGTTTTTCCTCGGACAGACGGACGAACAGACAGACGGACAACATGGAGTTAGTGACTTCGCTTCGCTTCGCCACTTAATAATAAATTTGTGACAATATTTGTTATTGCGATGTGATTTAGGGCAGAACTAGTTTACCATTTTATTTGTATTTCAGCTTGCAAGACATGATCTTTCGCAGGCCTATTAGGATTTCCAATTTAAGTGCTTTTCATTATATCTATAATAGAGACAGGTAATTTTCTATAGTTTAGATGACTTCTGAAGAAAACGCTAAATATTGGAACAAACCAGATTTTATTGTTATCAGTGTAAAGTATAGACTTGGCAGTTTTCCATAATGTTTTCCCATAAATGCAATTCTATGTCACCAATTACACGTCTGTTGTTCTTTTTTAGCCTTGAAATCGTAGCAGGTTTGTTGACATAAATCCTTTCCTTCAAATAGCCTTAAATAGAGAAAAAGTTTATTAGGGTTAGATCGCAAGACCGCGGTGACCAATCGGTGTCACCCTTCATTTAGATAACGCGACCAGGAAATTTGATTCGAAGTAAAGTGGGTGTTTTAGGTGCTGTGCAATATATAACCTAATCTTCTTGAAACCACGTGTCATTCAAGTTCAAATCGTTAGTTTTATTGTAAAAAAAGTTATTTAGCATCTCCTGTTAGCGTACATCATTGACAACAGCAGCGTTGCCAGCTTCGTTCTCAAAAAAGTACGGACCAACAATTCCTCCAGCTCACAATACGCACCAAACCGTGCATTTTGTGGATGCATTGGTTTTTCATGAATATCACGTGGATTTTTAATACCCCAGATGCGACAATTTTGACGATTTACAAAGCCATTTAAAGAAAAATGAGCTTCATCGCTCAACAGTCTATTTTCATGATATTCTTGAATGATAATTGATGCCTTGTTGCACAGCATACGGTGTCATAATGTCTTTGCCATGTGTTTAGATACCATCTATACCAATTCAAACTTCCAACGTTCACAGAACGCACATGCCACGCAATTCACATCCTAAAGTTAAATTTGATTCACCTTATATAAACTGCAGGTTTAATAGTCTATACTAGTCTATAGTCTATTACTAACTGTTTTAGTTCTTCCGATGAACACTGATTGAGAAAGTTCATTAAGCTGATGATTGTTTTTTTCAAGTTTTATTATTATTACTATTAACGTCTATAACATATATTTTCGATTTATAATGGCCGATATGTTAAATATAGAAACAAGCTTTTATATGGTTCAAAAACGAAATAATATGTAGTGACTATAATAAATATTTTGAATGACGTCACCGATGCAAACGTTGCTAATCTTACAAAGTTCCCGATTTTTGTGAAATGTTTAATTTCGCATATACAACTAAGTGAATTTAGTTGAAACAATTTGGAAGTTTTACTTCGTTTGTTAACGGTCGAACTTATTATACGTCAATTTTTGACTTTTGAAAAAGTAGAATGAGAAAAATATTGCATTTTGTGAGGATTTAACTACTACATTTATGATAATGTTGAGAGCCATGGTGGCTTAGTGGATAGATTGCTAGACTACAAAACCAAGAGTTGAGGGTTCGAATCCCGCTCTCGCCAATTCGATCACTGGCCTTCAAGGCCTGTTACAGGGAACTATTATGATAATGTTGTACATTAATGCATTTAATTTGTTCATAATCTAAATAGTTAATACATCTTGGTTGCCAAAAAAATCAGATATATCACCTGGTGGCGATTAAGACTACAAGAGTCAACAAAAACGTTGGAGGGAAAACTGGTCAATTGAACTATAGATGAAAAGACTCACATATTATAATAGCTTTTCACCAGAGTGATTCCAACATTGTTTACATTTCAGTGTGCTAAACTTGTTAGTGCTTCTTCAATTACTTTTCTATTGCAAAGTGTATTGTTATATTACAATAAAAATGCACAAAATTGGTAGTAAACATGGTAGCAACCTTTCGGTTTTTTTATTCATTTCAATTTAACAGTTAATATATTAGATATTATCGGGAAGGTCTTCTTCTTGCGATGCCTATCCGGTGCGGATGTTGGCGACCAACATGGCTATTCTAACTTTATTCGTTACAGCTCGAAAAAGTCCCGCAATTGTTAACGAAAACCATTGTTTTAGATTCTGGAGTCAAGAGTTTCTTCTTCTACCTGGGCCTATTCTTCCATATATTTTGGCTTGTAAAATTACTTGTAGTAAGTTGTATCCTTGTTCGTTTCTTGTGATGTGGCCTAAATACTCAAGCTTACGTTATTTAACTTTGAAAAGGATTTGACATTCTTTATTTAGTTTTCGTAAAAGTTCGATGTTGGGAACATGGTCTCCGCCTGTAGCACCACATTTCGAAAGCTTCCAGTTTTTTCATTGTTGCTTCAGTTAATGTCCCCGATTCAACTCCATAAAGAAGGACTGACACATAGCATCGTAATATGAGGGTAAGATAAAGGTCACAGTTTTAAATTGAATAGCTGGCCGCAGGTAAAAACATTCATAGCGCAAATCATTACAGAAACAGAGAACGTTTAATAGCCATCATTTAAAAACCAACTACTCTACATTTTAGTGGAAAGCCACCCCTGAGTAATGACGAGCCATTTAATACAACTGTCATTTCGGGCGCGTCGTAACCGTCGCTGCAGAACCCCGGGGAACAAAGCGGCAAATATTTTATACCAGCCGGCCCTTTCCTACGCTCGAAGTAAATAAAACTCAATCAGTTCGACCTCCCTGGTCAGCGACGCGTCCAGCTATCTCCGAAGACCCTTTAGCCCGGATTAACGAAATTAACCATGGATACACTCCGGCGGCCCGTTATGGATTCTACCTGAAATATATCGAGGCTGTTCGCCAGCTTCGGCCTATCGATTTGTCCCTAGCGCCTGAAAAATGGACGACTTCCCGCAAGACGCGCACGGGGTTGACAAATAATTCATTTTCACGGTATCGGGGCGCTGCTGGCCGCGTTGTTTACAGTTTTTTAGGTACGGGCATTGACGAGTGCTTGCATACCGTATAAAAATGAGAGTGCGCTAATGAAAATGAACTTTCACAGTAAGGGTGCTCGACAAGATCGAAGAATCGCCTGTAAAGAAAGAGGGTTGAAGTTTTATCGCCTTCAGATTAAAGAAGAATATATCTGGCGCAATTTGTCATTTGCTATGTGGAGCGAAAGCGTCGGGGTACTTCACTTGAGTCAGAAAGACAATGAAATTTTTATTGCAAGAAATTATCGTTTTGGCAAATGCAGCTCAGTTATGCAGCCATTATTCTATTAAAAGTCAGCAAACCTACTAAGCAGTAAACTTTTTTTAATTCTTCAATGAAATAATATAAAGCAACTAAAAATATTATCAGAAAAGAAGATTAAAATTTGTTTTACATATCAATGAATTGATAAAGGGGAATATCTAAAAAATATTTGCAGGGGCTACTATTCGAAAGTGGTTCGCTAAGTTTAAGACTAGAGACCTTAAAGACCAACAACGTTCAGGTAGACACTCCACCATTGATAATGAACAAATCAAGTTACTGGTCGAAAACAGCCCGCGATACGCGGTACGAGATTTAGCAGAGATACTAAAAATATCAAAAAACCACCGTCCAAGAGCATTTAGTGAAGCTGAGCCACGTAAATTGTTACGATGTTTGGGTTTTGCATAATTTGATCGAGAAAAATTTAATGAACCACATTTCCATCTGTGATGCGCTGTATGAACGCAAGGAAACGCACAGTTTTTAAAGCAAAAATAGATTTACAACATCGACCACCATCAGCTACTCCTAAAGTTAGTCTCCACCAGAAAAAAGTCGTATCTGGGGTGATTGCAAAGGAATACTGTGTTATTAGCTCCTACCAAGTGGCCAGTCGATAAATTCAAACAAGTACTGTTCACAAATGGACGAATTAAAAATTAGCTAATAGGAAGGACGTCGTGCTCCGTCGGGATTATGTTGGACTTCATGCCTCTTTGACTATCCGATAAAAATGTTTGAAGTTTGGCTGGGATGTGATTCTTCCTTCACCCGTCATATTTACCAGACATTGCACCTTTTTTCATTTATTTTAGGTCTTAAACTTCAACTGTTTGGAAGCCATAAAAGACCACCTTGAGAAGTTTTTCACCCAGAATCCTGAAATGTTCTGGAAGGATGGAATCTTCAAGTTGAAAGGTGGAGAAAGGTTGAATAAAACGGTGAATACATAATTGAATAAATAAACATCGACGCCTCAAAAGTTTGCCTTTGAATTTTGCTTAATAAGTGACACGAACTTGGCAATTGCTTCTACTTTTTTCTGCTGTACAGGGAAAGTTTATTAGCAGCATTCAAGCAGATTTCACAAAATTAACAATTTATCTGGCGATAACTTCTCTTCAGCCCTAGTTTAAGGTATATATTTGAATTTTAGTGTTTGAAGCTTAACTATTCCACGAATCAATTTATTATAAATAATAACTAAATTTCAATTGTTTCATAAAATAAAGGAGAAGTTAAATGAATATTTAGTGTAGTCGTAAGAGATTAGATTTGATCAGGTAAACTAACGATCTTCCTTCTCAAATTTGAAGATTGCATTGCATTTGAACTAAAGAGCTGTTCAATATACATTTAGAGGTAGAGATTTATTTGTTGCTAGATAAAATTTCGTTGAAACATGCCGGTAAGATGAGATTCAGGATTAAAATGTAGTCTACAGTTTTTTTTACGTTGTTGTTAACGTTAACTCTTACAATTAATATCGTTATTTTTTTTTTACTGAACATTATTTTCATTGATATCATCGCAATGATCGGATATCTCTAAGGATAAGAAGAAGCTGATCCGACAATTTGAATCAGCGTTTCCTAAGCTTTTATTATAACAAAATGTTAAGGTTCAATCTATGCTACTGTTCAAATGCAGATGTTTAAACCCTCAGGTTAGCGTGTCTTTGATTAAAATATGTTTTGCGAACGTTACTTCGATTCAAGCTACATTTTTTATTTCCCTAGTTTTTACTTTATTAACAACTTCCCATAAGATGGCTATATTTAATAAATTGCAAAAATTGTACGTTTTTTACTAGAGTATATTTAATACAATATCGTCACTAAGGAACTAAACATATGTAAGAGTAATAAATAATTGTTAAATATGCGCATGTGTTGTGTATACAGGCATTTATTCTTTCGTTTCTTTCCCGCTGTACCATTACGCAAACGAACAACTCGGAAGAATTTCTGAAAACATCATTACATATACTACATTCTCACTTTTCAATATTAAAGAATGGCAAAGCTCTTTTATTTTTTTAGTAGTCTGTCATTTACGTGTAATCTTGTAACTTTTGTAAATTGGAATAATTGTTACGCAAACTATAACCTTAAAAAAGATACCAAAAAAAACCTGTAATGTGGAGAACATGAAGACCATGCAGTTGTAACATAGCAGGTAATCTAATGACCAGCAAAGAGTTATTCCACGTCTCTATCTAACTGTTTGAATCTAGATAAATTGTGCTGCGGTGGTGTAATTGCATGGATCCGATGTTTCTTCAAAGCTATTTTGTTATTTTTTGTGAGGACCTCATCGAAGACGTTAATGTTTTCATAATTACAATTTCTTTATTACGCAAGGAATAAACAAACAAATTTGTTTCTAAAGTTACCTGTTACTTATCTAATGACAGAATATCTTCTACAAATTCAATTTTTTTTATAATTAAAAATGGTAGTATCCAAGTAGAATTTTATTCTTAAAAAATGTTGGTTAAAAATATAAGCGAGAAAAAAGAAATGTTATATGAATTTGTTATTTCGTAGAAATTATTGCAAATATTTTAGTGCAGCTGTGCACTAAGCATCATGGAATTCGGATTCTAGTGTTAGTTATGAATATACACTCACCGACATAGAAATCTGCCCACTCCGGTTTTCTCAATAATATCCAGTTATCCACCCGACAAAAACAACCACGATGTAAAGTTCTAATATTGCGAATTGCCTCTTCGTGCGCGAATCACTGCAGACATCCGGCGATTCATTTTGTAGATCAACTCCCGAATATCCTCTTGAGGGATCTAATCCCATTCTTCGAGTAAAGCAATTCGGAGTTAGTTGAGGTTATTTGAAGCAGCGGGTCTGGCTCTCAGGCGTCGTTCTAATATATCCTAAACATGTTCTATAGGATTTAAATCGAGACTATGTGCCAGCCAATCCATAAGGAGAATCTGAACTTCATTTAAGAAGGCAGTTACGATTCTTGTAGAATGTGGTCAGGCGTAATCATGCATAAACAAAAGGAGCAAAAGGAATCACACGAGGTAATACAATCTCTTCTACATACCTATCTGCTGTTAATGAACCTGCTTCGATACATACAAGCTCCATTCGTGCCTCAGCAGAAATCCCTGCCCACACCATAATTTAACCTCCACGAGATCGTACCCTTTCCGAAAAATTACAAAGAGCAAATCTTTCTCCCCTTCTTCTTCATACTTGTTTACAACCATCTGAGCCACGAAGATTAAATCTGGACTCATCAGAAAAGATAACGGTCCTCCACTGTTGGATTACGCCCAAACGCCAAACGTGCTACTCGATGTTGCCGTAGCAATCTTGGACCTTGTGCTGGTCTTCTTGCACACAAATTTGCTTCGTTGAGTCTCCGTCTAACTGTTCTTTCAGAAATATTGACATTTATTACACGCTGAAGGACATTTTGAGTCTTCACTGCAGTAGTATGTCGATTTCTTAACCTAGACAAAATGACACAACAGTCGTCACGAGCGGATATCTTACATTTAGCTCATTTTCCTGACCTGCGACTATAGCTACCGGTTTTTCTAAATCTTCTATGAACATCTTTTAGCGTTGAACGAGGAATATCTAGCCGATTAAAGACAACGTTGACTGCGTCCGTCTTCAGGTAATGCAACTACTTTAGCAACAGCTTCTACTGGCAAAAGCATAATTTGAATGCACTATAAACCAAACACACTAGCAATAAAGGAATTAAACAGAAGGTAAAGAAAAAATTAACAGCGATTTAAAAAGAACACAAGAATAAACACAAAACTTTACGCAGCTCAAATTTAGAACGTAAATGACTTGAACAAAATTTGTTTTAAATGCTTGTTTTGGCAATTTTTTTCTAACAGATGTGATCGTTATCATCATCAACTATGCCCGCTAGTAAAATAAATACCATTTTCAATAGAGTACTTAATGATATTATAGAGAAAAACCGGGGTGGGTGGATTGCTATGCCGGTGAGTGTATAACGAAACTGTCAATACCTAATTACAGCATGAAGCTTACATTAGCACCAATAAGTCTATAATTTTGTGAAATGGAGAACCTAACAGTTTTTCTTTAATTGCCATAATTTTTTAAAAGATAGGTATAAAATAAACTTATAATTATTTTTTAACTCCTCGCTGTCTGTAATGTAAGGTAATTCATTTCTTGTGAACATTTTCCTCATATATTACTGTCAAATATAATTTTTATTATTAGTATTACATGTTACAGTGAAACATCCATTATTCGAACTAATGGAGGCTAAGATTATTCTGAAAAAATCGAGTGATCTCGACAATCAACGTCCAACTTCGTCTTTTAAACATAAGTTGAATAATTTTTTTCAATTTTTCTCCTTGATCTAAATCATACTGGTACACCACGTAACCAAAAAAGTTCTGTCGTTTATACGCGTACAGTACTTCTAAAAATTGTTTATCCGTTATATTAGCATGTGTTTTACTTCAGTCGTTCGCTGAATCTCGAACTGTTCGCTTTAATTTATAATATAATTCTAATCCTTAAACATGTATATGAAAAATAGTGTAATACGTGCATATTTAGTTCACGAATTTAAACGTGGGACTAATGCTACAGAAGCTGCAAAAATTGTACTGCATTTGGACAAATTACATCAAAAAACGGCCCAGGTATGATTTAAAAAATTTATGGGAGAAAACGAGACCAGATTAGACAGATCATCAAATTTAAATATCGGCGAATTGGAGACAATGATTGATACAAATTCCACTTTAAGGTGTCAGTAACTTGCAGAATTGCTCACAATAAGTGACGAAACAATAGAAGCATTTACGCCAAATAGGAAAGAGGTGGAAATTAAATAAATGGGTACTTCACAAACTAACTCTCAATAACAAATTACAGCACGTTACAATCTGTACATATTTTATATCGGGGCTAAAGTCAGATAACTTCAGATCAAATTTTAATCACTCATGAAAAATGAATTATGTATTCCAACTATAAACGTGCTCACCATTGACTAGCATCAAGAGTTCCTATGCTACAACATCCTGAAGGAAAGTTAAGACCACTTTTCTCTTAATTTGATAGACTTCAAAAGAAATTATTCACCAAGAATATCCACGAGTTGGTCAAAATCTCAGCAAACATTTATAGCGAACAATTCCAACGAGTGCATGATGCATTGCAACATAAAAACATTGGTAAATGGTAAACAAGTTTTATTTTATATATATATAAAAGATAACGCCCGACCATACATTGTAGTAGAGACCAGAGAAAAAATAATACTGTGAAAGAACCTCTTCCATCCCCTATATTCCTCAGACATATCTCCATCAGATTTTTACCTACCTTAATCACATGCGTTGTAAACAATTTAATAACGAAGCAGACTTAAAAATTGAGTTGCCTATATTTTTCAAAAATAAAAATAATCAATTCTATAAAAATTGGAATTTATAAATGATCTTGTTGCTCGAAATGAGTTGTTCAATGTGAGGGTGGGTATTTTGATGAATAAAGTTATTTTATGTAAAAATTTGTTTCAAAAACGACAATTTTCTTGGTTACGTATTATAATAAAATTTCCCTTGCCCACTGCATGAATATTTCGACATTTTTACGGCGCGCCGACAAATACTTGCAACACTAGGGTTTATTAAATTCTTTTTATACTACTTGCAAGTTTTCTTATTAAACATTTTTGATTTGCAACTAAAAATGTGAGCAAACGATCTTTTTCAGTTTAGTTTTAAGACTAAATTTTTCAAAAAAAAAGTAGGGGCCTGACACCTCTTTAATATTATCCCAATAATACATACATAATCCTTTTCTCTTCCACCTTACAGTGTCGAGGAAGCTTATTATCCCAATAAATAATTTCTTATTACATTTAAGAATTAAAAAAAGTGTTGAGAATTGTGCCAACCATCAAAATTTATTGATTTTGCTATTGTAATTATTATTTTGCAAGTTTGTCCAGCACCACACTTTTTAATTTCTGATAGTGCACCCCTCAGAAAACTTAAAAACTCAGTCGTCTAGAAAATAATTTTTTAACTTGAACACAATACCTATATAGCAACAAATGGTGAATTAATAATTGAAATTGTATTAAATTTTAATAGAAACGAATGGTACATACATATATGCAAATCCTATTTTATAATGAATAAATCCAGAATTACACTATCAACTTTTTTCGATGAATGGTCGGCTGCTGAAAATCCGAAAGGGGTAAGTTTGAATTATAATCAAATATCATAAGATCGCATGGGGAAGTTAAAAATTTCAAATTTAAATTCTACTCTTTGAGCAGCTTTGCGACTTCTCAACGTCGGACTCGACGCACTCTCGCCAGGTAGCCGAAAGGCGCGCGATTACCGGCCCGCAGACCCGCGGCTACAACCTTTGCTACGCCGGCTTCCGGGACAACTCGGGCGCAACCGCTAGTAGGTTACTGGCCCTAGTAAGTCAGCTGATTACTGCCGGTACTAACTGTGCCAAAGACATCGCTTGCCCTGCCGCCCGAAACGCAGATGCGTCCTGCCGTGCTGGACGTTTATGGTGTCATTTACACGGCAAAGCTCGCTGAATGCACAATGGGCTTGGGGCACGAACTCGCCTTATCGTGATGGAAGGATCCTGCCTTTATTTTCCAGCAAACTGTGCGCTGATATCGTGAAATTCAAAATTAACGGTCGCTCCGCGCACGAAGGGAATGCGGCATAGCTTCGCTCAAAAAACTATGAAGCGCAAAATTACAGAGAATCGCATCATTGATCCCAGTACAGTAAATAAAGTAGTGAATTTTGGAATATCGGAGTGTCCGAATTTGTAGGATAACATCAAATGATCTCTTTTTAAGATTTACATAAATATAAGTTGAAAAATAAGAGAATACAAAACTTCGTAGAAGTCTCACACAATGGAGTAAAATTTAAAAAAACTTCGATGTCTCGCAATATTAAGCAAGATCTAGGATTAGCTGCTTACAAAAGACCGGACATTTGCCAGTAGATGCTTTACAGAAAGGTATGAGAGAAAAAGCAAAGAGGTTGTTGACAGAGTTCATGCATAATGGCTGCAGAAGACCTTTGTTTACGGATGAAAATAATTTACACTGGAGGAATTTTTTAATAAACAAAATGACGGGATATTCGCTGGGACATCCAAAGAAGTATCTCAGCTAATCTGAAGGGTTCATAGTCATCATTCAGCAACTGTAGTGGTTTTATTGGGAGCTTGGCGGTCGCTGTGTATCAACAGAATGTTTTGGAAGATATAGTGAAACCTCGAATCACACGTTTTCTTGAGATGAACCTTGGATCTTTGAGCAAGACTTTGCACCCTCCCACAGTGCACGGTCAACTCAAACTTGGTTGAGCAACAAGGTGACTCATTTTCTAACAGTAGAGAATTGGCCTTCTGATAGCCCCAATCTCAATTCATTAGATTACAAAGTATGGGCAGTGTTAGAGAGTTTGCTCAAAAAGACCCTAATGTTGATTCTTGCAGGCAATACTTTTCCAATGGATGCTGTCATACCCGAGTGGACATCTTAAAGCTTGGGTAGAGGCTAAGGATGGCCATTTTGAATAAATTTCTTGATTATACTAACCAATAACCATTTAATAAATCCTGAAAATATTATAAAATCACTTAGTGTCCTCTAGCAATAAAATCTAGTCATATTTCAGAAGCATCACTAAATTTGATATTAAAACGTCATAATAGTGGATTCTGAATTAGACCCCCCCCCCTATTCAAATCAAACCACCAATCGAATTAAGTCGGTAGAGTCGCCAATAAGTGTAATTCTGATGGCTTATCTTACATTCTGAAAACATTCCTCTAGAAGGCGTGTCCATAAGTGACACATCACAAATAGCTGTCTATGAGTTATATTCGACTTATGTTTATGTTAAGGGTATTTAGATTAACATCATTCTCACCACAATGTTTGTGCAATATTTTGCCGCCTAAAAGTACAAGTACAATTTAGATGGTTTTTAGTTCCCAATGGTTGGAAAATCACTGACCAAAGCAACGGCTAGACTATTCACTAAGAGGTGTTAAGAATATCTTAACTGTAACTAGACGATAAGCTCTATAAATTAATTTGTAATACATCGATCAAAAAATTAAAAAAAAATGATTACCATATGGTTTGAAAAAGAACTAGCTATTTTAAATATAAAAAAAATAGAAGAAAAGAGTATTAAATTAAAAATACATTCTATTTTTTAAAACCAAGGTATAAAGAAACACCTTGCTAGGCAAGCAATTGCCTCGGGCATTTGATTCATAAGATCTAATAAGATTACCATAAAGAAGAGAGTATATCGAATATATAGAGGAAAGGTACATAATTTGGACTGGTTTTCAAATTGGACCAAAGAGTCTTCTACGTTATGTTAACAACTTAGGTACATTTTTGGTAGATTGTGTTTAAATGTATTACTTATTATAGGTGGAAAAATAGGAATCTGTATTACCCACACATCAGTCTCATAAAACCGAATGATTTATTGTTGTGGCGACTCATGTAGTGATATTTGCACTTTATCTAAGCGTAAGCTATAAAATAATTTTGGAAAGTATACCTATGTTGGTTGTTTTTCAGTAAACATTTTGAAATATCCATTGCTTTTTTTGCATTATTTACAGTAGATTTTACTACGAAAAGCAATAGAGATTAGTTCCTTTAAATGGACATTTAATAATTTTTAAATTGAACCGCCCCAAATTAAGTACTATTTTCTTCTTTTAGTAAATATATCAAAATGTGGCAATTACGGAAGATAAACTGAAGAAAATGTGGAACTAGCTGTAGCTGCTTATAAAAAAGCACTTTCGGGTTAAATGAAGCAGCAAGAAGATTTAATGCATCAAAAGCAACGTTGAAGCATCGAACGGACGGCAAAGTAAAAATGTTGATGATAGCATAAAAATTTGACAGCAGTACAGATCTTCCGCTGAAACCAGAGGCGACAGCGTACCATATTCTCAAATTAGAAAGAAGTTTATTTGGCATCACTTCATATGTTTATGATGTTGCACAATCTAGTAGATTTAGAATTGGATGAGCTAGCAAAAGTGAATTTATGTCTGATCATAAAGAATTATTACTTCGACTATCTCAACCTACTTCTGTAGCTTGACCTATAAGGCTTAACAAAGAAAAATATACAAATTTTTGCTGTTTACAATGATTACATTTTCGGACCATATTTAATGTCGATGAATCCTCCACACACCTCAAAAAGTTACTTGACAAAAAAAACATCAAATAGATGCAATTACTAATGGGAAGCGTGGTGTAAACACTACTTGTATGTGTTGTTTTAACGCGGCTGGTACATATTCTCTCAATACTTATACGAGAGTTGTCGTATGTCTCAAAGAAGCCGTTCATAGTATGTGTCCACAACACAAAATGACACTGTGATCTTCTGTATCGCCGTGCAGGGTAGATGTGACCCGAATAGAACACAGCGTTCGAATATCAAAATAACCGTTCTCCGTGGCAGAAATGCCAGAGAGTTGCAATAATGCTCTTCCATACCAAACAGTCGCAAGATGAGTAATAGAGTTTCAGCTCATACCACGTGTATAGTGTATCTCTGTGATGTGTCACTTTTAGTTCTTATGACATTCAAACAGCAGATAAGTGGTTTCGCAGCAATTATATTCAAAATTAACGCAATTCCAGGTTTCGAGATTACTTCGAGGCGCAACCATTAAAAGTGGTTCAGTTGGAAACGCTATAAGTGTTTTTTTCAAATGCGGAATATAGCCTTTGGATAAAAATGCTTTTGACGATGGCAAATTTGTTAGTATTTTTAACTAGCGCATAGAAAACCAAAGTACACACTAAAATCAACTAGATGCTTTGCAAGTCATAGAAGATAATCAAGATGTTGCTGAGTGTAGATGTATAAACAAGAAAATAAACGTAAGACAGGCTACTGAAATAAAGAAATACACATAATTAAGTTGTTGTTTATAAAATCAAATTATAGAAGTAATAAATTAGCACAATAAATATAAAAAAGCATACGTAACGAATATGTTTTTTCAAGAAAAATAACGAATGTGGATTAGCCTCAATAAAACTACCAAGACTTCATATTAAAAAAAAACAAACAGAATTTTGTAAATTCCTTTCCTGGCGAAGGAAACTATTAAATGATATATAAAAATTTAAGAAAGAGAAAATTAGACATTAAATACATGAATAAAAGCTATCCAAATACGCTGAAAGCAAATAGTGGAGAATACTACAAACAATTCCCAAAGAAAGTGTTTAACATTAAAATTAGTTATAAATGCAAAAAAGCTAATAACATACATTATACCAAACAAGCTAATCAAAAAAATTAATAAAAATTATTAAGTGAAAGTGAACTAAACAATGACAAATACAACTTGATAAAGCCATTTGCTCGTCTCCATTGATTCAGTGGGTAGATCGTATTGCTAAGTGATGGACGTGAACACTCGTTTCTAATCAGCACGTTGTTGACTCGGCAGTAGTTCTTAGAAGAGCCACATATTAGAATTCTAACTTACATATTTTTGACTGAATACCAAAGAAAACTTGTGGAGACCATAAATGAAGAGAGAATAAAGTTTTAAAAGTGTTAGAGAAAGTGAATTTACCAAAGAAAGAAATCACGAAATGAATAAACCAATACGACAATGCAGTAGGAAATCGAGAACATTTACACATCATATAAGCGTTCAAAAACAATACATTTGTAAGAAGAAACATAGAACATAATGCTAAAGTTATTCTTCTTCTAGTAATAATAATAATAATGGTGAGGCTCTAACGCTCTGCATTCAAGCATGACCTGCGAACTGAGAGGTTAAGGTTTTCATTTGTTCGTTCATCTTCAGTCTGGTCATCGCGCACCATCTCTGATACGGGGCTATGTGGAAAGCACCACGGCCGTCTTAGGCAATTAATTTTAGTGACTAAGTAGGCCTCCCACCAGGCATCAGACGCACCGCAGCCCAGCGCCTCAACAACTTGGCTGCATTGGCGCATATTATATATACAAAAAAGAGAAAAATTTTGAAACTGTGAACTTGTATGTCTGTTCTCACAGATATACAAATTATTTATAAGAATGATAAAGGTAAAAAATTGCTTTGTGTCAATTGACAGATTGAGGTACTACTGAACTTATTGATAGTTTTCATTTCAAACCGAAAATTCACTATTGTGTAGCATGATCCTTACCACGTAATTTTCTCAACAGTTTGTACCTTCTTGTAGAAATTACGAAATACCTCTGTCAAAAAACCTTTCGAAAAAGCTGAACCTAACAATTTTTTTGGGATCCTGTAGCACGGCTTGCGTTTTTATAGCATATCCATGAATGTGATTCTGAAACTGCACATGAATGACGCAAGGACCAAGCCAAATCTTTTCTTTACCCTCGGAGAATTCATTACACTCAAGGAGGCTACATAAAGAAATCATAAAGTGACATTCGCTTGGAATGGATCTTTCACAGGCTAATTACTTCTCAGACATCCCTCGTATCTGTATAGACGGCTTTTACTAATTTGTAAAGAAATTTTACATTGCTGACTTTTCTGCAATTACCTCCCTACAAAGACATAAAGACAGTGAAAAAACGTATATCCTTTATAACAATACGGATCAGTTACGAGCAGTAAGAATTTTGATTTAAAAAATTAAAGATAATAAAACGTCACTTGAATACTGAATAGTTGCAAGTCGCAACAGGATCAGGGAATCCAGCCATGATTAATAAAGGCAGCATTAATAAACGCAACTGTTCGAGTGCAACGACGTGTAATCTAAATGACGAAGCAATTGGTTTATATTTCCATCAACTGAGCTAATGCAACGTAAACAAGCATGAACGTGAAACATTCGCAAATTAGCTGTCCTTTGCTTCTTAAACGTCACTCAAATGAAACGTTAAGACGTTTCATACCTGATATGCTGGTTTTGCCACGAAGAGCTATGGAATGTTATTTAAGAATCACAATGTTGTTGCCCATACGGCACTTGTTCAGATATTTTTACTTTCCTATCGTTCTTATAAATATTTTTTACAAATAACAATAAACAATAATTATCAATAAAAATGAATACACCGAAATAGTGGAGCGTAGTAACGTTCCAGCTTTTAGTATGGTTATGAGTTTTCTGTTAGAAGACGTAGTCTATTCTTTGTATATAATTTCTTAGCATACCTGTTTACTCTTGAACATAAAAATTATCGAAATTTGAAGATGTCGGAGACAATATAGAGATAGATAACGAGAACATCTTGAAAATGTAGCAATTTAGAAAAGAAATCGGTTTAACGAAACAGTGTATGACGGATTACATCTGATTCTACTATAAATACTGACACGGTTTCCAGTGAAATGACAGAAAACGCTAAGAATATTTTAACATATTTTGAAGTGCAACAAAAATTAATTGATGTGTAAATTAATCAGCTTTAGCTTCCGTGTAGTTCTTAAGTAAGCAATGTAGTTATGAGGAAATCTACCTCAGTTTTCACAAGGAAACGTCTTTTCTTGCAGACGATATTCTTCATTTTAAACCACAATGTATAGTGGAAATTAAGATTGTCAATCAGGAAATTCACTTGCAATACTTGATTCTCAACCACACTAACTAGGATTGAAAGAAGAGAGTTTTTGGGGTTGCAAAGCCTCTTTGGGAACTCTTCGCGAATTTGTTATTTTTTTAATTCACACTTTTTTTCGCTAACGTTTCCTTAGGTGATTTCCTTTTGGGATTCCTTGATGCTATAATTCTTCTGTAAGCAAAGTAACATTTCCATCATTTGTAAGAACTTATTATCGGGCTGCATTCTAATCGTTACATACATTTAAGACGACTGTTTGTATTCATATATATCTGTCACAATCGAAGATTATTGACTTTAAACGTTTTTAATTCGAATTTAAGGTTTAATATATCAAGTGTTACGCAATGCATACAGCGTTTTTTCTAGTATATAAAATGAAGACGTTTTCATTATTTATATACAGTTCATGGATTATCACTCTTTATTTCTATATAGTATTTTGTACATACGTGTCTCCATTGATTTACGATCATTATAGTGTCACTGAACAGGTATTTAGTATAGTACATTTACTCTTGAGGGACTTCATATCTCATATTATATTATGGATTTCATCAGAAGTAGCCTTTCAACAGCTGTAGAGTAACTACAATGATTTATTTATTCTCAAGGAAACTTGTTGACTTTTGGGTCTGCTTAGTGTAGCAAGATAGAATAAGAACTTATAGTATGAAAGTTGAAAGCCAATTCTACAATAAACATGTCTTATCACCCATCTGCTCAAAAGCTGTACTTTTCCTTTTCTCTAGTGCTCAAATTTGCCACAAGAAAGTAATCTTCGTTTGTACGTTTTATGTCTCAGATTACTTGATATGGGCATTAAGATATGCTTACTTACGGTCTATATGTCCATGCTTCGGAGTTATTTAAAGTTTCACTGCCAATAATCGATAGTACGATACACAAGGCTTATTTCAATATAATAAAGTATTGTGCCAGTTACGTGATTTTGGTAAGTGCCTCATTTCGTCGCAGAACCTAAACCAAAACGTCTGTTTACTTCTCCAGCGTATACTAGGTCGTGATCCATTGTTCCTCTGGTCAAAATTGGAGCGATACAGAGTTAACAGAATGAAACTACCAGAACATAAAGATTGCACCTTTCAGACATATAAATTCGGTGATAATTTTTCAGTTAAGTGTTCCATTTCATATTTTTAAATTCGCCTTAATAACTACAATAACCATACTGAATTTTAAGAAAAAAAGCATCAGAAGGGGTTGCTCGTCAAAGTTTTAGGTGCTGACTATTTGAAATTTTAAGTATTCTAGGCGATTTAAAATAAAAGCAAATGAAAGGCGTTAGTGGAAACTGTGGAGGAAACAAAAAGTCGTAACATACTGCTGAGTAGTATGTACAGAATAAAGAGTTTTTTGTGTTATACGAACGAATTTTGCATATTAAGCCATCCATTAAACGCCCATTTTATCAACCATAATATTTAAACTAATAGACGTAGAGATAATAGTGGAATACAGCATAATTAGAAGATGTAAAAACCCAATTAATGCCTGTAGATGAGAAGTTCGATAACAAGTTACAGATACCAGCAAAATAAAATAATTACCTTACGGAAAAAGTTGGATACAAGATAATAGAATAATACTAACTTTGGAAAAGGAGATGGGCAAAAAGGATATAGTAATTCAAGGGGTCGAAAGTTCAGTGCAAGAGAGGAAAAATCTAAGGATAAAAATGAGAATACTGAGAAGAATAGAAAAAGCAACAGAAGCACAGATATGTATTAGAGATATATTACATTACCTGTTTGGGGCAAAATGTTAAGCTTTTAAAAAGTAAAGATATATGCAGAGAATATTCTAAAGCAATGGTTGAAGATCGTAACGAATTATTTGACATTATAAAACAAGATCAAGAGAATGGAAAAATGGTGTAGTTAAGATACAATAAATTTATAAAAGAAGGGAAAGAATATTCACTCAAAGAGCTACATGTGGTTAAGAAACTAAAGGATATTGGAGTACATAGTAAGGTTTCAAAGGTGACAACATCCAAACAAGGCGACCTTATTTCGACAGTATTGTTCAAGTTGATACTGAAAAGGATAATAAGGCGATTCCGCATCAAAAAATAAATTCGTTCAACAACTCTATGTGCATCCAAAGAAGTAACAGATTTTAAGTTCCTTGGTGCAATAGTAACTGAAACGAATAAAATCGCAGATTATATAGTAGCAAAATTAGCAATAGCAAGTAAATGGCATTTTGATTCAATACATGTATTTAAGTCTAAGGATGTCTCCACTAATTCAAAGTTAATTATTTATAAAATATTCTACAACCAACAGCAATATACCGAGAAGAAGCGTGGCCACTGAATACAAAATAAATTCATGTATTGAATATCTGGGGGCGAGAACTCTCAGGGACATTTTTGGATCGAAAAATCAAAATGATGGGTAGAGGAATTATAATTACTACCTAAGGGAGAGGCACAGTGTGGCGAGTGAAATTAAGAATCACAAAGGTGGTTGGTTAAGTCAATACAAAGAATGGAAGAAGAAAGGTTAAAAGGAAAATTTCAAAGGAATGGGGCCTAAGATACGCTGGTTGGACATGATTGAAAATTACTTAAAGCGGTAGGCGTTAGCAACTGAAGGACTTCGGCAAGAAATTCGCTATAGGTCCCCAAAGCGGAAAATCTCAGAGGAGAAGCCGTGGTCCTTAATTGACTGCTAAAAGTCATGAATTAAGGAAGTGCCACAAAGAAATGTGCTCGGGGAAAAGAATGGAGCTTCAAAAATTGATCAAACCCGTTTACATCCGGGGGTGGGGGTGAGGTGACCACCAGATGTATAGTTGATGTCAAAATATTATGGTAAACGTATATAGTGTTTAGATTCAGATAATCTAAATCAAAATACGAATCCTCGAAAGTCCTGAACAATAAAGAATACACTTTAGATTACTTATGAAATATAAATTTTAGGATATATAAATATGGTAAAACGAAATTAAAATTATGTTTAACCTACTTTGTTGAATCGTATTTATAAGTTTATTATTTATAGTTCATTAACTAAGAAAAACTAAAAGATATTAGAAGATTTCAGTCATTAACCATGTAATCGAAAAAATAACTTTTAAAATTTTTACTTGTAGTCTGACACACAGATATGTAAGTGAATTACTTAGAAATATTTATTTTGTAAGTACAGTGAGAACAGAAATCTTACAGGTAAATTGTAAAACGTTTGCAATTTAACCTTGAAATCCTAGTATAGTAGATTAGAAGAAAGTGCAGATCTTCATCGTGTCTAATTGACTGCTAATGTGTTTGTAACAGATATGCTATTACGTAAAAACAATTTATGAATATTTCCATAAATTATGCAAATGTTAAATATATAGTTGCTTCAGTAATTTACAGCTTTAAATGAATAGTTGTAAAGTATAGTTGATAACGTACATCAAAAATAAATACCAGCGTCGTACTTTTGTGCATCTTGTTTTTTTAACTAAACTATGCATACATTACAGAAACCGATTTTGGCTACACAGTAGGTGCTGTAAGAATAAATATTTATAATCTACAATAAACTGTATTGGAATTTCAAGTCAAATGAATGAATGAATGAATGGCTTAACACCCCTTGGAGGGGTTTCGCCGCTTCTAAGGAAGCTTTCGAGATCCTTTGTGGGGGATCAGCCCGTTCAAGTCAAATGCAACAATAAAAAAAATATGACAGCTAGGCATGGTTAATATTTAGACAGAAGATCCCGTCTCCCAACATTCTTAAGAAGCACATAATTTACAATATTCTTTCTTGGAATTCAAAACGGTCGTTTGCCCATTTAATATTTCTTTCACAGCATTGCCATTACGCGATTCAGTAAAAAAAATTAGACTAAGATCGATTTACACTTACGAACTGAATAGTTTTTTTTTATTATTTGCAAATGTCCAGCATTCTAAAAAAACTTCAATTTTAATTTTTTGTTCTGTTCATTCATATGCGCTCTCCTCGTTTTCAAGTGAAAATGTACCTTGACATCACGAGGTCACTAGTTTAAGACTGACACGTAATGAATCTGTGTAAGTCTACCTTTACTTATTTTATAGCTTTACTGTATTAGATGTTATTTGCTGCTTAGATTTGTTAATATTAACGCTTCATTATTAAAGCGCAATGAAGTTATTAATGTAGCAGACATACTAAAAAAGGCAAATTCTAAAAAAATGTATAAGGGCTGTCGTAAAGTCGAAGGGAGGTAATAAAATTAATTTTAGACACTTTATTGAACTGCAGACCATTCTCAAAGTGCACACCACTCATAACTTACGCAAACGATTATGTTTTTCCAGGCAATTTATGCAAACTAAAACAAGAATAAATGTGATTATAAAAATGTTACTGACGTACAAATGTGCACGGTCAACTCAGCCCCACTGAAAAGCGCCGTTTAGCTGCTTCATACCTGCTGCTGCAATCTCAATTTGCTATCGTTCGTGTTTAAACACATATCGGCCAGCTTAAGATAAGCTCTGAATAAATTATGAGCCGCCGTGAAACGTTCGCCTGTTCGGTATAAATTATGACTATGAATTATTGTGATTTTTGGTATAGCTATTAATACTACATTGGTACTAATTCAGTTGCCTTAAAATTTCTAGTACGACTGGTTGAAACGGAAAATATACAAAAAAATCTGGTGTGAACATCACACGACTTTCCTCATCCTATTATTTGGGTAATTCTGGCAAAAATCCTGGGCTTCAATTTTTTTTCGAGTTTCTATTTTACCAACTTTTACTTTAAATTCATGTTTATCTCGTGATAACAAATCATTTTTATTCTCATGAATTTTTTGTATCTTCAACCGTTTAGATTCGCGACCGCTTTGCGACCGATTTTGCGACCTTGCGTCCAAACGGCTCGGCCGATTTCTACCACTGCGCCCCCTACCTACAAATAACTTGCATACCAAATTTCAAGTCGCTAGCTCTTACGGTTCTCGAGATATCCTGTTTACTGACAAACCGACAGACAGACAGACAACACACACATCCACACGAACCAAAGGCCCAAACCAACTTTTTTGGTGTCCTGAGGCTATAATTCGTCCAGAAATGTGAAAAACTGGGTAGGTCAAATTTCCGCCGATTACATTACTTTCCTTATTATAAGATAAGGAAAGTAAAAAATATATTTAGGAAAACTTCCTAATGTACAATTTCATTATTCAAACGACTTTTTTTTGGGAGGGGGGTTACATTAAAAATTATAAAATTTATGAAACCATTGTGTTTATAAAAGATATGATAACTGAAAAGAAAAATTACGAAATGGCAAATTGTAAGTTTTTAACAAAAATTTACATTTATTTAATTTCGAATATACATAAGCCAATTTTTTACCAAGCGACTAAGAATTGCCTCGGTTATCACAAGTTACCAAGCAATGCTAGTTCTTTATGCTGCATATTTCGACATTTGCAATGTTCTCAAATATTTTGTTTTTAGTTACTCCTCCCCACAGCATCAACTTTCGCATAACTAGACTTAATTACGTTACTTTAATTACTTAATTAGATGATCCGATCTCTCGTCTTTTTATGCTCCTTTATGCCCTTGTTAGTGCATGAAATATTGCGGCAATAAAGATTACTACATCTGATAACTGAAGAGAAGCCGGAAGGAATTTGCATTTTTATTAATGAGGTTTGCCTAGTATCTATGGCCTACATTAAAAACCTCGACCTTTCCCAAGCATAAACTATTTGTAGCACGGTTGCCCTCCATTACTTTTAAAGCATATGCTTATCTTGGTTTATTATTATTAATTTGAGCTCACTTGCAACCATTAACTAAAAGGAAAACATACACTACATTATTATTTATTAAAATTGGAGCACCATGAAAAAAATGCATATTAATAACTAACTTTGAAGAGTTATTTCATAGTATAGGATAAATAATTAATTAAATTTACAAGGCATTTGTCCATAAACATTTATTCAATAATGTATGGCCCCCAACTCGCGACTCATGTAACCGCCTCCATTCTTCTTGTTATCGAGACACACAATTAATGAATGTTGTATTGATGGACTGCATTCCATTCATTACTGATACGCTTCCAATATTCAACAATATTCATAAGAGGTCGTGGATACCACTGTACCGTTCGTGTAATAATGATATTCCAGACATTTTAGATAGATGGAAGGTCAAGTGATGAGGTAAAGTTTACATTCTATTCTATTAAGGAAAGCTTAATATATTACCTGCCACATATGGTCGCATGTTGTTGAAATATTACTTGAGATACCCTCTGAAGGAAAGCAAATACCACGGGCTGTAAGACTGCGTCGATATAGGTCTGACTGGTAATGTTGCCTCTAATTCTGACTAGAGGTGATCTGATATCTATTATATTATATGATGATAATTAACTAGAAAATCCAGTTAGCTGCGCTTGGATACTATAGAGAATGCAAGTGTTACGAATTTTCTGTAGCAATCGTTACTATTGCTGCCCTCTAACGATTGTGTCAGTCACGACTTCCGTCTCACTCTGGTGCATCGCCGTAATGGGCGTTGACGTTATGTTGACATTACGAAATATATAGCAACGATCGTTCGTGTATTTCCGCGTGACCCCGAACGCGTTACTCTGGTAACCAATGCTTCTCACGGCCGGGGACCGGGGACCTCCGCATTGTGCTTTAAAGATATTTGAAAGTTTCCTATATCATAATACACATAGTTGGCATTGAATGCCTCTTCCGAATTCTGCTTTTCTCCGCGTCTACAGCATATTAATATCCGACCATCTGAAATCATCAAAGAAAAATCTGGTGTGAACATCACACGACTTTCCTTATCCTATTATATATATATATATATATATATCGGCCCTGCGCTGCTCTCGTCCCAGAACTTGTTATTTTAAAAAAGGACGAGGCGCGAGTTCAACACTCTAAAGCTGATTAAAATAAACAGTACAAGACAATAATTGACTCGTACTTACAATTTTGCTACGTCACTGAAGGTAACCGTGCGAGCTCGGTCACACAGCCTGCGTGCTCCCTCCTAGTGGCCAAGCGCTCCCCCCCGTCCTCCCGAAGTCGGCCCGGTAGCTCTCCGAGCGCGCTGTGATTGGTCCGTTTAATTAATTTTTAATCGGCTACAACTTATTTATTTGACCTCGGATCAAAAAATTTCATTTTAATTTTTTGTTCGTCTCGGTTTGATCTATCCAGTAATATAAATTTCCCGAAATATTTTATGAACGCCCGGTATGTTAAAAATCCTGTTTCAATTTTTTTTGCGAGTTCCTATTTTACCAACTTTTATTTTAAATTCATGTTTATCTCATGATAATAAATCATTTTTATTCTCATAAATTTTTTGTATCTTCAACCGTTTAGATACGCGACCGCTTTGAGACCGATTTTGCAACCTTGTGACCAAACGGCACGGCCGACTTTTACCAAAAGCTTTGCACTGCGTCCCCTACCTACAAGTAACTTGCATACCAAATTTCAAGTCTCTAGCTCTTACGGTTCTCGAGATATCTTGTTTACTGACAGACAGACACACACACACACACATACACACACGAACCAATGGCTAAAAACAACTTTTTTGGTGCCCTGAGGCTATATTTCGTCCAGAAATGTGAAAAACTGGGTAGGTCAAATTTCCGCCGATTACATTACTTTCCTTATTATAGGATAAGGAAAGTAAAAAAACAATTCTATGGTACTCGTGTGTTGACAGACGCCTTTTCGTTGTCCATTCTAACCTTCGTTACCAGTGCAGAAAAGTCAGTAATAGTCGCAAGAAAGGACGCCGCGTTGTTAGTCTCATTGCGAGTATTCGACGCGAACAGAGGAGGCAGACAATCTGTATCATGTAGTGATCCACCATTGCTGAGCTAGAACAGTTGAAGTTGCGCTACAGTCTGTAATTGTAATACTCTGGTGACGATCCTCCCAGTTGATTGCACTTCTTCGACATCTTAGTTCCATATTCGCGCAATGTTATTGTTACAGAGACGAATTCTTCAGCCTGCTTATCGTAAAGAAATACCCCCTCCATGTACGTCAACAATTTGTCTTCTTTCAAATTAAACTTGTTAATTATCAACGATAAGGCATTTTTATGCCTATTTTATACATGATATCACTACATCTCCCAGACCTTATGTCTACTAAACGACAAAACCAAATCTCGGACAGATATAAACACATGGTTCTCAAACTTTAATCATTTTCTGATTGTAGTATAATTGTAATAAACTGTAGCATTTTAAGTTATGGAAAAGATTGTATAATGACTGTAATACAAACATATTTTTTAATTAAAGGAAAAATATAAACGAAGAAAAACTAAAACAAAATGTAAAAACAGTTACATTTACAAGGTAAACGAAATTTTCCTAATTGTTTCATTGGAGTGTTAGATATCGAAAATTTAAAAAGGAATATCTAAAAAATTAAAAAAACGAACATTTAAAAAGTACGATTGCATTGGGACAATAAATTACAAAGGGTGAAAATACTTTTTGGAGAAATGCCATTTGTGCCCATTTTGAGCATTCCACTGAATCACGTAAACATTCCTCGTGTAATGAGGGGGAATCGCGCAATTGCCCGAATAACCCCTACAATCCCATGGAAGCTGTCCTTTGCAGCGAATAGTTTTGCGCTCGCACTTTTTGCTGCTGGCACGCCGATTACTCTGGATTAGGTAACATTGCATGCACATTTAAAAATGCAGCTTCATTTCTGCAGCGGAAGAATGCTGCAATTACAGTGGTTATTTTAATGCCTCCCCAGGCTCTGCATAATGTTGGGAATGTGTTGCCTGCTCTCAAGAGCCTCGAGTGCATGTGCGTTGAGTATTATTTACTTGAGTTAATAGATAAATGCTGCATTAAGCATTTTTAAGTTTAATAACTATTGCCATAATCTCACATGGAAGATGATCTTAAGAATGTGATGCTATAAATTATAACTTCATTTTTTGTTACGGTGTGCTCTATATGGTTAGGATCTATTCTGTTGAAAGAACTAATGTAGAATATTTAATAATATTAATATTAAATCTTTGTCACTTTTGGAAGCGTAAAGTTGAAAGATTATAACAGTAACTTTTCATGTATAATTGAATTAATATTAATATTAATGTGGTATCAAGTAAACAAAGTGTTTTTTTAAATATTTGAGATAATACACCCCCCACCCCACCTTCTTCAAATCCCAATTTTTTCTTTTAGAACATATTATATATTTAGTTTTATGCAGTAAAATAAGCACGAAAAATTTAAATTTACAATTTTAAAATCATATAAAGTAAAGAAGAGTGAGTTGTATTACGAGGTGCGTTTAAATTCTAAGGTCTCCAATTTTTTTTCTCGACAGTGAGAGTGAGTAGAACGATGCCGTTAATTTTAAAAGACGTGAAAAATATTTCTGAATTTCTAATATGGAATGTACACAGATCGAATTACCTCCAATGCAGTGATTGAAACGGCAACGTTTAGTGTTCATGAACAACGTGGAATCAATCATCCGTTTTCTCCTCTTGCGTGGCGAAACACCCATCGAAATTTATCGTCAATTGAGTGAGACATACAGTAAAGGTATTATGGATGTTAAGAAGGTGCGTTCGTGGATGCAAAAGTTTAAAAAAGATCGAGAGTTGTGTGGCAATAAACCGAAGCAGCATCGGCCACGAACCAGTCGGACCGAAACCATGCTTCCGCGATGAACACAAAGCTGCGCGAGTGGCAAAGTTTCAGGACATGTTGACACATGATTGACACTCTCCGTGGCCGCTCAATTTCCTATCCAGTTGCTCTTGCATCAGCGATTTTCCAGTGAGCAAAACACACCTCTAAAGAAGTGTTCTCAACAACCATGGAGATTACGTTGAGAAATAACAGAAGTTTCAACTTTTTTGGATAAGTACTTTTCAGAAAAAAATTGGGACTTCAACACACCTCAGAAAAGTAAACCAGTTAGGATGTCCTTTATATATTTTTTTGTTTGTTTTAATATGAAAATACAAGCATTCCGCAATCGCATTCATTCATTTACAACATTAATGCCCTAAGATCTAAATAGTATAATCAATATTTCATATTTAATTTTTCAACTACATAATTCGATGGCTTTTTGTAAAATTTATTCAATATATCGCTCATATCAAGAATTTAAAAAATGTTCAATATTTACTGCATTTTAAGTGATTTCTTCAAAATCTTAATCCAAAATAGTGAGTCAACATGAGTGAGATAAGTTTAAAAAAATTAATAATAGGAAACCAATTAAAACGGTCGACTTACCTGTATATGTCACGTCACACTTATTTTTGTTCTGCTTCGAATGCTTCCTAAAATAAAAACTTTAAATTAGTTACTACTGTTGAAGCTATATACAATGTGCGTTAAGAAATTAATCAATACTTGCTTTACTGAAAATCAAGTCTGAACGATATAATTTGCTCTTTATTTAAAGTAGACAATTTAACAGATTGAGAAAAAATTAAAATAAATGACATTTCAAAAATTATATCAGTTATAGTTTAATGAATATTCAGTTTCAAGCGCCTTAACAACTACCGTTTATCCAATACATTGAAGCTTTTCTCCGAAACGAAGTAAATTCAGAATTATAGGTTCTTAGGATCAGGATCATATTACATGTTTATTAATGCTATCTGATGGGTGATGTCGCACCGTTCTGTTGAAACCACATGCCTATTACATTCTATTGATCTACAGGATTGGCTGAAAAATGTTCTTGTTCTTTTGCGAATATTTATTTGTAACTTTTATTCTTTAAGGGAATTTTGTAAAAACCGAAATAACTATTAGTCCATAAAGTATGAACAAGGTAACAATTTCGTCCTGAGCTCCAACAGTTGTTTACCAGTTGTCAAAAACACAAACTCTAGCGTTGTCTTAATTCTGGGCGATTTTGCTACATCGTTACTTTCAATTCTATTAAGTGTGAATAGTATTTTTTCGAACTGTAGCATTACTTGGTAAATCCTTGTAAATAAGGTTGTCTTATTCTTCTACATATATGTATGTATGCATAGGTTAAGTTTAAATGTTGGAGTAGCTTTTCTTTGGATCCAATCCTATTTTACCGCAGTCATTATTTTTTGCGTGTGAGCAGCGAATCACAAATAGAGATTCGATCGATAACTTTTTTGTCAGTTTATACGACATTCATAGCCCTCTCCATGTAACGTACCTTATGATTTCAACACTTTAGATATTTTAAATTATTTTATGACGTCTCATTCTAACCACGGGATGTTCATTGTATATTACACATACATTTTTTTCAGTTCGTTTTTATCTTTATTATAATAACATAACATAATATTCTTAAAATGTGTGTTTTTATTGCATCAAATAGTAAATTTTATTAATCTTGGTGCATTTGCTAAAATCAGAACCATATAATGTGACTTACTGACAAAAACTTTTCGTTTCTGTGGCGGTCTGGTTACGGGAACCCATCGCTAATAACTCATGGATGTATGTGGCATTGTAATGTATAAAGTTGTTTGTTAGTAGGCACAATAAGCTCTTGAGTGCAGTGCCAGTAAGTGCGCCGCAACGAAATTTTTTTTGTTTTGTTCTATTGTTGCAGGAATTGTTCTCATTGGGAAATTATGCAATTCTTTAAATTAAACTGCAATTTGTGTATGCACGAACATGTAAAAAATAGCTAACTAATTTAGAAAGTTAGGCAGAGTGCATAGAAATTCGGGTATGTTATGGTTTGGTGTGGTATTACTCGAACGTTCTTTTTCTTCGCCAGGGAGTCAAAATTTGAGCCAAAAACTACATTGACTATATATTATATGGTCAAAAGCATTCCAACACTCCTCTGGAGAAAGGATATAGCTGTTACGCACATTAAAGCGTCATAGAACGAGATACAAGGACGGGTATATGTAGGCCATACAAGTACGTTAGACAAGCAATGGGTAAGTTGGCAGAGTTAGGTGATTTTAAACGTGGCATGGTCATTGGCTGCTATAGTTGCAACAAATCGATTCATGAAATATCGGCTTTGCTACAGGTGATTAAATTCACTATAAATGTTGTCATAAAATGGAAACGAAGTGAGTGAGCCGCATAAGGATCGTAGTCTTCAAACTCTTGAAGAGGTGATGAAAAATCAGATGTTCTCGGTAACAATAATTACCTGTGATTTTCATAGTGCTTCTGGTGTCGTCGCTAATATCAGGACTGTACGGTGGGAGCTGAAAACATAGATTTTCACGATCGTGCGATCGCTTACAAGCCGGTCAATAGCTAACTTCACTTGGAACGGCGCAAAACTCACCGCCATTGGATTGTAGAACAACGGGAACAAGTTTTGTGAAGTGATGACTTGCTACACAATTTGTCAAAATGGTGAATGCATCTAAGTTTAGCAGATGCTAGGAAAACGCTTTTTAATATATTGTACTGTCAGTTTCTTGTCGGAGACACATCCTGGCTTTTTTTGTGATTCCACCTGAGTCACTGAGTTCCTACATACTGTTACAAAATCAAACTTACCCTTGCTTTACACAGCATCAAAATATCTATAACATTAACATATGGTTGTATCTGTCAGTGCTTAAAGCTGTAAGTTATAGTGTGCTTCTTGTCAAGTTTGATTATTCACCAATGGAGTGAGGTGACAAAGAATACCGTATTGCTGTAATAGGATTAACATAAGTGTAGAACAGAAAAGTATAATTTTTAAGACTCTCGACATTAGCCGTATGTTTGTGTATCGAACTATAAAATTGTTTGAGACTAGAGCTGTCAAGGATCGTCCAAGATCTGGAAGACCACATTCAATTCGGACTGTTCAGGCAGTTAAAGCCGTAGGTGCCCGAATTGAACAAAATCTTCTTCGTAAGTAGAAGATTGTTCCGAAACATGTAAATTGCCAAAATTTCGACGTCTCGTATTATTAGAGCTAGCCGCTTAGAAAAGACTTCCTGAACATTTACTAGTAAATGCTTCAAAGAAAGGTAGGAAAAAGCAAAGAGGTTGTTGACCAACTACACGCTGATAACCATAGAAAATATTGGATGAAAATCTTTTACAGTGGAGGAATATTTCAACAAACAAAATGAGAGAACGTAAGCTTGATCGCCCAAAGAAGCATCTCAGCTGGTGCCAAGGGTTCAGAAAAAATTTGGTGAGGAGTGTGTTATGATGGAGTGATCGTTATATATTTTTGTGAAAAGGAGGCCAAAACTTTGGCCGCTGTATATCAACAGCATGTTTTCAAAGGCATAGTGAATCTTACGCTTTTTCGATGTGACTTAATACCTGCCCACAAAGCACTAATTTTCTAACTGTAGGGGATTGGCCTTCTAGTAGCTCAGATCTAGAAGTATTAAATTACATTTTGGGTAGTTTTCGAGGACACAGCTCTATTGTTGATTTTTTGAACTGGTCCCTGGCAGCTGCAGTCAATACTTTTCCAATGGATGTAGTGCATGCTACCATTTTTCTTTTTAAAATAAAAATACAGAATACAATTTACTCAACTAATGTTAAAATTGCACATTTATCGTTATTAGAATTTTTTTCTGTAAAAATAAATATTCTCAAAATACTTCGATTATTCAACTTTTTAGAATATATGTTGCACAGTGTCACCTGGATTATTAGAAACATCTGGAAACAACCTTAGTTTTCCTCTTCTTTCATAGGTCAAAAAAGGCCTTATATTCTTTTGCTCTTACAAAGTAAGATTAATTCAAAAGCGTAACATTTGTCTTTTACAGAGAGCTAGCGTTTAAATTTTTCAAATCAATAAAATTATTTTGAACTGTTGATAATGTAAATGATCGGGCAGTTGATCTTAAAGTTTTCTTCAAAAACAGTTATTCATTTTGATAACGCTGTATAACCCCTTCACCTATCAAGACTTCTTTAAGTTTAAAATCGTTAGATATGTTATTATGAAGCTTATAGTAATTACGATAGTCGTTAAAATAATAATTTTTCACATAATTAGATCTTTTTGCGTACGCTAAATTAGAAAATATTTCTAAATACTAGGCTAGACAAATGCATTATTACATGCATACCATAAATATACCAATAAATTACTAGCTCTGTCTAACATGAGTTAGTTTGTATTATTAGATTCATAAATCTCGGCGTCCCATCAAGGTCAAACATCTTCTTTCGTAATTGCTTCTAGATATTCAGTGCATTCTACCCGTGTGCGGTCTAGATATTCAATGGTCATTTAGCAACAACCATCATTGATCGGATCATCATAAATTAAAGCAAAGCAGCCTGAACTATGTATTGTAATAATTATTTTAAATTAAGAACCACCATGCTAAATGCAGGTGTAACGTGGGCATTTTTGAAAAGATAAATATTCATTTATGGAGTCGGATTTCACGTGGTCATTTTCAACGAATGGTTTCACCAACATTTCACTATTGAGAGATCAAACCATTAGTATCATGGTGACGTAAATGAAATAATTGGTTTGTTTTCATTAAAATTTCATTTTTAAGCTCTCATAGCATTTTTGTATTGAATTTTACGATGACATAAATTCTTCTTTTACCAGTTTTGTCATATTTTGGGTGTTGATTTATTCTCCTTGTTATCAGTATAAAATTATCTATTTTACAAGTTATAGAATTAATGTATTTAGCATAGAAATCTTTTTTTCCATTTTACAACTAAGTCTTTTGGATTTGGACCGTCTCATTTCTTTTTTACGTTTTTAAATCGACTAACTATTTAGGTCTATTAACATCTCTGTGTATCGAACGTTTACGAGTTGGTAAGGGTAAAAACTTCAATTTTGAAAATGTTGTTGATAATTACTGTGCAATAGCATTATACAAAGAGTAGCAAATGTACAACTCTATTATAGGTCTGAAAAAGTCATGAAATAATTTTTTAACATCTAATACAGTGTCAAACTCAAAGACCGCTTAAATACGCGATTCGTTTATGTCCAAGTTTGAATGCAATGTAAATTTTACTGTCCCTCGGCGAACGATTTAATTAAACAAAGTTACTGCCGCTTCCTTTGGAGTTGCGAGCCGCAGCCTAACAATGCAACATTTTTATACAGTGCGAGTAAAACGCAATGACTCGGAATTTATGTACCCATAAGGATTAATCCAGCGACCGGCTCTCATTAAAGTACTCCGAACAATAACCGTAAATCATGCAAGTATGCAGGGCAGAATAAAAATAAATTATAATTGCGATAATTGCAGCTTAGATTAGCCGCTGCTTCCCTCCTAATGATAACGGATGTAATGACCTGCACGGGCGCCATGGGCTGTACGACAGCGGATGAAAGAAGGAGAGGCGAGCAGATAAAAATCGGAGGCTTTTCCGCGTTCTTAGTTAATGAAGCGCGGCCAGCTCCGGGCGGACGCGGTTAAAAATGGTTTCGGCCGAAGAACCGCTGCTCGCTGCTCGTTCTTATGTAGTGACACTCTGCGAGCTAAAATTAGGAAGTGACGCGATTTATGGGCTTAGATAATCTTTATTTGAAAACGTGGCAAAAACTTTAATCGTTCTTTTCATCTTTATAAATATCCTGCCTATTTATTTTGCATTGTACAGGATGTCGCCAAAAAAGTGTTATCTTTTTTTGTCAGCTAGATCCTACCATATAAATGATGGTGACCATATATTGATGTCATATTTATTTTTCCATTGTAGTATGTTCATTTCATTTCTCTTTTGTTTATTGTTTTTATATTTATTATTTCAAAAATTTGACTTTTTTGATTAAAACCTCTCCTGCACCAGATCTGGTGACCTATCCAGTCATGGGATGTTACCATGTAATGAGACAAGGCGGTCTGGAAACATTACTCCCAGAACTTCTCGTCATGTGTACGATCTTGTTGGAACCACAGTGGTATAGTTCCATATTTGTCGAGTCTCGATTACAGAAAATTGCGAAACATCACAACATAGCGGGCAGATGTGACACTGCCAAGCGTCCTACGGCTTATGACGTCAAATTCCGTAACACTGCACTAAACAAGCTTATTGTAGAGAGGTCGCTCATAGAGTTGTTGAGGATTTTCGGAGGCCCAATACCGAAAACGACCATCTCCACTAAACATAACAGCATCGGCTGGAACATTTACCAACATGCCTTCGCTAGCAGCGTACTAGTCATGTTCTTTAAGTTCCTGGACCACCATCAGTTTGTATGGATGGAACATAAGATCTCAGTGTAGAATTTTCCTCACGCACCGGTCAGATATTTTCAAAACGAGAGCATGCTTAACGGAGGAACGTTGTGGTGATATGACAATAGCCTGTCTCACTGCTGCGATATTCTCGATTGTCTTAACGCTACAAGGTCTAACGAGTGATTTCCTTTTCAATACTAAACCAGTCTGCCAGAAACTGTATATTCACAATATTATGGTTTCTTGGTCCGAACTCTTCCGTGGCTGTTTACTCCTATATGCCTACGGAAAAATGAAATGCATATGTAAATTATTTGGAAACTATACCAGAGACAGATGTATAGAAAACGAATAATCTACTCTTTCATCTATACATAATAAAAAAATAGGAAATTACTAAAGATTGTATTTTCAACATATACTTGTGTTGTGTAACAATGTAGTTTGATGTATTTTTATTAAACCAAATTTTAATATTTTAAATGTTTTTGGTCTAGTCTAGCCTAGTCTAGTTTTCATTAGACGTAGGTAGAAGTTTTGCATAAGGAAGTGTGCATTCTGAACCACAACTCTGTGCTGATTATACGACTTGCTTTTCTGATACACTTTGATCTTGCGATTCAGGTCTTTGTTATCTTAACCCAATATAATAAAAAAAGTAATGAAAATCAAACGTCATTCTAATTCAATAATTATTCACCTACGACCGAGTCGAATAATATATAGAATCTTACTATTATATGGGTGTTAGGAATCTTCTATCAGGCTAAAGGTGAGCAAACTTCAGATTTTTTGGAGTGACCAAAAAGCCTACTTTACTCATATTTACATTGACTGAACATGGTAAATTTGAATTTGTTTAACGTTTATTTTCTCAAAGATAAAACTCGACTTAGTTATATCTCTGAAAGTCCATTAAATCGATTAAGAACATTAAACAACACTTATAAAGCAAAAAAAATATATATATATATATATATACCTCTTTGTCATTTCTCAACAAGAAGCTAATCTACCATACTACATAATTATTATTTGTAATTAGATATATTGAGATATATTGAGTTCGTACAGACTAATGTAACAATGCAAAAGGCAATAAATTTTGACTAACACTGTACACCTACCTTTAGAGCAATGTAAAGCGCCGTAGGAATTTCGTTGCACTTCAAAAGCCATTTTATTCGCAATTCCCATTTCATGCTAATTTATGTAAAAAGGGCGGCGGTGTCATTAAGTGCTGCATATGCATTTATTTGCTGAAATCCTTTTAAGGCAAGAAAACGATTTTGAATTCTCCATTTAGTTTTTATGGCGCCATATAAATTGTTTATTTGCTTTATTTAACGCCAATTTGGCTTCGCTGCGTGCCGGTTTATACATGTAGGTTAACCGTAACCGTAACATCATTGAAATGTTGACTACTTAACCTGATGAGCATAAACATACGAGCTAGTAGTAAACGAATGGAGGAGAAAAACTCAAAAATCAGTACGTATTAATTACAGTTTCATGATAATTCTGACAAGTTCATTATTTCCAAAATTTTCAATCATTGAATTAAATCGTCATCATTAAAAAGAAAAATTTTGTTAATTTAGTGGGTAATCAATTAATGAACACAATCCGAAAAAAAACTATTTTCGGAAGTGAATAATAGCATAGTTGTAGAGACCCCCAGCCTGTTGACCTGAACCTAGTTTTGGTTGTTCTGACATCCTCCCAATTCTTCAAAAGATCTTTAATTGCAGTTGTCGGGCACTAGCCCTCTTTCGTCTTCTTCTTTTTAAAAAAATACCTCCTCAGAGTTTCTTGGTGTTCTCCATTTAAGAGTTCTTGGAGTTCTTCTGTCGTTAGATCATAATGTTCCATTATGAGCTTTTCAATATCATTTTCATTCATCTCCAATTCCGAATCTCTAACAGTTGTCACAATTCGATCCATAATTTCAGAAACATCATCTCCGTTTCCCCAAATACAGGTTGGACACTTTTTTATAATTGTCGTTGTGTGATTACTGAATACACCTTTTGAACGTCAAATTTCTTTCCAAAACGTTTGTAATGTCAACGGTGAAGAGAACTGGAATGCTTCAGAACACCGACGAAATAGCGGGTGAGTTTCTCAAAAACGCAATATCTTGATCCATTTGCTGAATCAACGCAATAGTATTTGAAGGCAGAAAATAAAAAGTAACGTCCATTGGAGCTTTCATGAGTTTATGCCCAGGAATATGTTTCTCGTCTTTTGTAATGTAGGTACGGTACGGCAAACGTTTCCAAAATATACTAGTTGCATCACAATTAAAAATTTGTTGTGAACAATATTCTTTTGTTAGTAATTCTTCAAATTTGAGACAGAACTCCTCAGCTCCTTATTTAACTACATTAGCAGACTTAACGTGCATTACCACATGTTTAATTCCAGATCGCCATTTAAACTTTGCAAACTATTCGGTAGTAAACTCGAATTCTACCTCCTCATGTAACGAATGTGGGTTCGTTTCTTTAGTTTTTCACAAATTTCTCTAGCTTTCTCTTGAATGATAGTCATACTAGTTAAATCTCCTTTCATTTTTCTTTCTATTATCCAAACTAAAAACAATCTCATTATTTTTCATGTATGGATGGCACATCTTTGTTTTTCAGATGTGGTTTTTGTTACTCCTTGAGCTGCTTGAATCTTCTTGATTATATCATTCTTAGAGATTGTGCCTAACGTAAATCTATTCAAGTCATTGCCTGGCACCATCAGACATCTTCCGACTCTTTGCCTTGGGTATAGTTTCTATGGGAAGCACAGTTCTTAACACTTCACTCTATAATATTATCAGTTTTTATATAGAAAATTCAGAAAAGTACTTACAAAAATTCACAGAATAGAAATCAGCTAACACACAAAAATATTATGTATACAACTGTCAACGGCTTTTAAAATATAATTCTACAAATGTACTGTAAGTTGTTCGTTATCCGTATATGTGTTTGTTGTCTGAAATGTTCGTTAACCGATTACCCACAGTACCAAAATTCCCCCTTTATTAGTCTGCTTGTTATGTTCTTTCAATTATAATAATTCAAAACCACTTTAACGTATTATTTTAGGATATCCCCCGTGTACTACTACAAAATATTGTTAAAGATGGGCTAGATCATTGGCATACAACATATGCAATCTACTTTGGTTCATTAGTTTTCCTGAGCTTTTGCTTTATTAATGCCCTTTTCAAACATATTTCATATATCGCGTTGCCTTTGCGTAACAAGCTTCTATTCCCGAAGGAATCGCGTAGCCCCACATGACATTCACATCCCTCCGTTTTAATGCGATTTGTAAATTTTTCATGCTCTTATTTGTGGCTCGGCGTTTCTTCTTAAATTAAAAAGACCTGCATGGACCTACAATTCACTTTATAACCTACTGCTTACCATTTGGGCAATGCTAAGGACTGGGTTCTAGCCGAAACGAACGACTGGGAGTTCTTATAGCTGCATTATTAATTAATTGAAAAAGTACACCGCGGAAAGGTGCAAACAAAACCGTCCGTTCAATAATTCAAGGTTTTTGTGCAAGTGAAAAGAAACGAGCAGCTCCGCGAGGTATTTGTAAAACAACCCAAAGCTTGCAGGTGAAATTTAATGAAACTTTGTCCCATTTTCTAAATTAATAAGAAATATTCGATTGATCGATAATGCCTTCCGTAGAGGACAAATGAACAAATTTTCGAATTTCCACTGGAAAAAAAGAAAATATTGGTAATCGAATTTTGAGCTTGGATTATTGTGTTAGTTTCCACTGAAAGTGCGCGGTTTATTTGTATGCTAGATGCGTTTTTGTGCAATAAGGCGATTAGAAGGATGTGCATGTGTGGTGCGAGAGCGTTCGCAGTCAATGAAATCGCACGGAATGCCGCAAGTCACGAAACAGAAGTTTACCAATAAATTTTAATGAGTTTGCTACGTTGACTGTTCAAAGTGCCTTCCGCTGTTACCTCATATTTACTACAACATTTAGCGACCGACCGGTGAATTTCATGGCGCGGTAGCACGTTTGGCTCCAAAATTTATTTCTTGCTGAATTTTTAAAACGAAACTTGCTAGCGTTACCTCCCATGCAGACGAACTAAGCAGATACTCCTAGTTTGAAGGTTACATGCAAGATCGTTTCTGAAAAAGGAAAAAATTAAAATTGTTAACGATTTTTTTAAATCTAAATCGTGTACTGATCTCAATGTAGCTATTTCAGCACTTTTCATATCTGATAACGTAAGTTAAACAGAGAAAACCGATTTCGTTAAGCAGCTTTGTGAGAATATTTTCAGGTACAGTTATTTGGCAGGCAAAATAGGCTTAGCAATTTCCTAGAAACTGATAACTGACAGGTTTTACAGCATGGAACTACTACCTGGCTCGATTCTGTTGTAGGCAGGCAGACTGAAAGGTCAAATCTTACGCGCAACAAACCCTACTGAACCACAACTACTGTTATTGTCCAATTTCTAAATAAAAGTAACTATAACTTTTTCTAAAATACTAACAGATTAACAGCAAAGCGACATTATGTCATCAACGCCTGTACAACAGGGTGGATAGCTAATATTTCCATTATAAAAAATCTACATCATACAGTGAATATTTTCGAAGAAATATAACCTTATTTACGAAAATTGGTTTCTACACAAAGTCCAATTTATCAAGATATTAAAAAATTGATAAAAAATCAGTAGTCAAACAGAGTTGTGTTAGTAGGATACTAAGAAACTTGTAAGGTTGAAAACTTCATTTGTAACTTTTCAATGTACATAGCAAATGCTTAAGAAGCAGTCAGCGTTCATAGTATAGCACACAATCAATTGCGAATCTATTTTTTACTTTTCCTCGGTACTAAATTAAAAAGCACAATATAAATAACGATTTTTTTTTTTTAAGTAAAACTATGATTGACATTTCTAAAATGCCTTTCAAGGATAGCATGTCTTGAACCTGATAATACTGATAAGAAAGACATATTTGATCCGCATGTAATTTCCACTGACCTCATCGTGCTTCTTTCTATGAGGCAAGGTAACTGCGACTGTTAAATCTATTACATCAGTGATATTTAGCGAAGTAAGACAAATAGAACATTTATAATTTAAAGGACATATTGATTTAATACCCCAGGATTGGAAAATTATAAAATTATGAAAATCTGAAAACTAAACCTAAGAACTATAGGAGTTGCAGGCTATTCCACTCATTGGTAGGCGAGTTCAATGTCAATAAATCTGTAAATTATGGCTGCTGCCCGATGAGAAGATTTATTTCTGAATTGCATTATAAATTGCCTTTGAAATAAATTTATAAGTATGTTAATACTTGTAGATTCTTCTACATCTAATATATAATATTAATGGTCATAGTTTAATGATTAACACTCGGCTTTCGTAATTATCTTCTTGCTTACGCATAATGTCAGATACGTGTACTCGATTTGTATGTTAAAATGTTTTTATTATTAACTTCGAGTTCTACATGCTATCCAACAAAACCATCACACTTGCATTGTTGGTTATATAGCAACATCAAACAGAGATTATTAAGATCAATAATCCAAAAGGAGATTAAATAAATTTACTTATTGTTTTAATACTTTGAATTAGGAATATACTTTAAACCATTAAAGATTTTATTTTTAAAGATCCACAATTCGTTAGTTTATTAACGTAGTAAGTAAGTGTAGCGACAGAGGCAATAAGTTTTTGTGTTGTTACATAAGTTGAGTCATATGGCTATTCATTATATAGCTGGATTTTGTTATTAGAGTTGTTGAGAAACCAAATGTGAACATCTGAAAAATGTAGGTTAAAAATGGTATAGAAAAGTCATTTTCATTTATTCCGATGCATTATAAAGTAGATTTTTCTAAATTGAAGTATTAGGGAACATTATCTTGAGCATAGGTTTTTCCAACAGCTTGGATAAATACTAATGCAATGTAACAGGCTGCAGGAGTCTCTTTGATTACAAATTAAAATGTTTTATAACATAGTATTACAAGGGTGGTTCTTAACCTTTCAGAAGCCATGAGCGCCTAAGTGACAAAGTGGTTATCACAGGGCGCAACGCTGTGGGGCGACCTAACCCCGCTACAATTTTTTATCTGATTACTTATATGCTAGAAAGCGTAAGCTGTGATATTTAATGTTGGAAATTGAAAACTTTACAACATTTTTGTATTTTTGTTTGCTTATGTAGTTCCACATTTGGTTACTGCACGTCTGTTTTCCTTCAATAAACATCTGATGGGTAATGTCAATTCTTGACTAAGTTTTGGTAGAAAAAAATTTGCTGTCGATATACATGTGTTTTCATCGGCTATTGCTTTTCATTTGTTTCACCATTCCTGTAACGTATACATATTTAGATATACAGTTAAACATATAAAGAGAAATAAAATCCATAAACCTGGCCGTGCCACCTCCTTAAAAAATGAACAAAGTAAGAATGTGCCGCTCCATACCAATTAAGCCTAGAGTACACCTAACTTTGTATGTAGTTTGATACTTTGTCATTTTAGATTTAAGTTCATTGTTTTGAGCTACATGATAAATTATCTTATAAGAATAAATAACTCCAGACATTAAACTTAAATAACGTATTCAATAAGTTAAATGATGTTTCTTGATTGGGTCAGGTATTTTTGTGGGCAGGATAAATTGAAACATTGATTTTGAAGTAAGGTCCCAGTGTGCTTTTAGCCAAGGCAAACTCTATAACGAAATATAAAAATTTATAAACATTTCTAACATCACCAACATAGTGGTGAGACTCTGCTGTTACTGTACATTCTGGTCAAAGCAGTCAAGTAAATGTCCAACACACAATCATTCAGGTTATATCGTTAGCTACTGATGATTGAGGCGAAGAAAATAACATGTAAATCACGCAGGAGTTTACCTAATTAGTCCTTATAAACAGAGCGTAAAGTGATTCGATGGCCCTAAAAATTTAATTAAGGGTATAAACAAGTATTCAAAAACATCACAAAAACTGCCTTTAATCAACTCAACAACACTTGGGTGTAATACAGAGTAGTATCTGTGCATTTCAAAAATTAACATTACCCAAACACTAATTCATCCAAGCGATTATGAACATATGCAACTGCTTCGTTGATCAATTTCGGACGACCAGGTGATTTTCTGGGGCTTATGGTTCCGGTTTCACTGAAGAGTTGAATGTGCGAAGCTAATATCACACCGAACCATAAAATCCACATAAGCAAAGTGGAAGTAAAAATTGGTAATACCTACCTTGGAAAGAAGTTTTTTTTTGGAGTCTTATTTGCTCGCTTGGTAGTTAGATACAGTTACTTAACACTGGTGTTAGAATGAGCTAGTTTGTACCTGTTGTAACAAGCATTTCAGCTGCTTATTAGTAAATAAAGAAATTCGTCTACTATACTGCCTAAGTACTACAACATAGTTTTTATTGATGTGTTAATCAATTCAGTTTTGTATTTTGTTTAGCACTCCTAATATTTATCAGACAAATAAATAAATAGGACTTGTGGAATAGATAATGGAAATTTCATTTAACTTTGTGTGAGAATCATCCAGAACTTGTTAAGCAAAATTAATTTTTCCAAACTCTAAAATAATGTTTGCTGTTCTCGAAAACGAGATTGGTGGTCAGATATAATAAATTATATTAACATCATTAGGTCACCAATGTACATAACATGTATTTTAAGTAAATTGGATTCAGATTTTGCTAGAATCTAAGTAACGGCTAGCAAGAATAAAACTTGACACTACTAATTATACAGAGTTATCGGAGAATGTCTGGCCAAAATTTGAAGGGGGTTAGAGGGAACGAATATAAAAGGATTCGCAGTACAATGCGTGTCCGGAAAAATTCCATTTCCATTCGCAGCTCCATACGTCAGATGGATATGTGCTAGTTCAGCATTCGTGAAGCGCTGCATGCTGTATGGAATTACAGCGGAGAATGGCAGCTTCTTGCATTGGCGAATTGTTTCAACTCCCCTACACACCGCCCTCTACCACCTTCACGCGGCGTTTCCGGAAACGCATTGTACTGCGAATCCTTTTATATTCGTCACCTCTAACCCTCTTTAAATTTTGGCTAAACATTTTCCGAACACCCTGTAGATCAACGTATAATGTGTATTACTTGACTATATTTTCAATTAAAAAAATAGTTCTAAATATTACCAATATTTTAGGAGGTGCATTTTAAAACATTAGACCAGTTATGAGATGTACCAAGATGGAAGTGATTTGTTCCTGCTTAACTTCCATTATATTTTCTGAATAGAGCCATAGTAGTTTTACCCCTTCTACATCTTCTTATGGTTTACTGTAGAATCGTCCTTTGATAAATTGGTAATATAACGTCTAAAATCAGCGTTGTATATTTCATTAAAAATTTCATAAAGTCAGTCATTAATTTCTTATATACACTTTTATTCATTTAATTTTTTAAAATTTGCTATCTTTCCAACTTTTGTATAGCCTGTTTTATTATATTCCAAATAACTCCTTTAAAGTATTGTGTTTTTAGATTCTGTTGTTGTTTTAGTAATAGGATATCCTACCAAAACGAGGGGATGAGTTTTATGGTATAACAATATTAGAACAGATATCAAAGTAAAAACGCCATTTGATGCAGAAAGTGCAGAGCCTTGCAATGGTCCACATAAACTGTTTACACGACGCCGAATAGCATCTGACTAATTTAATCCATGAAGAAAATCATTGTCTTTTTAATACTTTTTATAACGAAGCAGTATCTTAACAAAGCAATTGGCATAGGTGCATACTCAAATACAAGCATTTGAGAACGCGCATGCACGCTGAAAAAAAGAGCAAGCCAGAAAAATCCATGAAGAGCTGGTGGAGTTGAACAAGACCAGCAAGCGATTCGACATCCTGAAGAGATATTTATCGAGTTAGTAGCATGTTCTGCATACTCCATGTACTACCAGATCAATTGGATCATCACATATTAGGATGTTAAGTTAATCTTTAAGAACTGAACCGGACTAAAGGACCACTAAAAAACCGCCGACAATTAATGACATTTCCCCTGGTCTGTATATGCATTCAAATAGAAATCAACTGTCCTAGCTGAAACCGAGTGGCGGCGTTTCATCAGCTCTGTGACAAATAAGAGATGGTCAAAGCTGAGTTCTACAAGACCACCTTCAATTTGAAAATCCTGAAAGGACTGCATGGAAAGCCCTGTAAAAGACCTGCGTGTTTTTATTAATTTTTGTAACGAAGCAGTAGCTTAAAGCAATTAGGAAAGTTACATATTTCAAGAAGACCACTAAAAACGATAAAGGAAAAGGTGATGCAAGCGTTGGAGAGCACGCATACGTACTGAAAGAGAAGAGCGTTTCGGGGATAACGATGAAATACTGGTGGAATTCAAGAAGACTAGCATTAGGAAAATCAACGAGCGACTAGAGATCCTGAAGAGCTGTTCATCGAGTTAATAGCGTGTAGCGTTGCGTATCCCTCATATTAACACCAGATCAACTAGATCATCACATACTGTTTATCTTCAATAGCACAGCATGACCAAAGGAAAGGTGAAAAACGTTAATAATTAATAATACTTAAATTAGCCTTTTTATACAATCAAGCAGAACGATATCCTTGGTGAAACCGAATGAAAAAACATCCATAAGATAGAAAGAAAATGCTAGTGCCAACCATAGATTTTTATATAGTCGCTTTTTTCATCTTTATGACAAAAGAGAGAATTCAATGACGCGAGTTCTACAAGATTCAATTTGAAAAGACCTGTACTCTTATGTGATAATGTGTGTCTTTACAAAATTACAGACAAAGGCATCGATCAGTGCCATCATTCTCTTTTATGATTACGATTGCTGTGACTCCTTAATAAATAATAAAAAATCCATCTTCTGTTTTGCTGGGGCAGCCCACTAAAATATTTATGTTTTGGTATTTTCTCTGGATGATCGTAACATTTCTTATTTTGTTACGACACAGTTCAAGCATAATTTTCTCAATTTCACTCGAACCAAAATTTACTATCAAGTGTAAATCCATCACCTGGAGATGTAACTACATCTGAATATATTAGTTGGAGGCTGTAGGGAAAAAACACAATCAGAGAATGTTGGCAAGTCAAATTTTTTCTTTCCAGTAATTTTCCAACTACTCCAATAATCTTGTTTTTCAAATCCTATTACTCTTGATAGCTAGTAGACTACTTAACTGTTATTGGAGTACTAAAAATAACACGTAAAACGAATGTTAGTGGAATAAGCCATATAGCAAGTTTAAGCTAACATGCATAAATGATACTAAAACGATCAGTTACGAATTGATTTCCTAATATAAGAAAATTAAGAGAAAAATTAATACGATTCTCGAAAAATAACGTTCTTTGACTAAATATAGCTAATATATGATATTTTCATTTCGTAAACGTCATTTGGCATAAAAAGTTGATATAACTGTTGAACAATCAGCCAGTTTAATAGAAGTGTGATTTGACTCACGGAGTTTTTGGAAGTCTACCCTGTCCTATACATATTAGCTATGGTATATCCTTGTTGTTACGCACACCAAAGGTCGTTTGATACAAAGAACAAAAAGTTTTCTTGGGATATTTCTTTGCCCGTTCTTATGTGTAATAATATTTTCTTTTTGTCGTTATTGATTATGAACTACATATGTACAAATATCCTAATGTTGTATATATTTTTAGGTAGATTTAGAAGTACTATCTATTGCAAAAATTTCGAGCCTCTAGATGTCAAAACTAACCCTCGTCCAAAATCGTATCTTCTATCTATTCATTTGAACAGAAAGTAAAAAAAATATATGGCGTGGCCTAGACCCTTGATTTACATGAGGACGTCCGTGCGTAGTAAACAAAAACAGCCTATACATTTGAACGGAAAGTAAAGAAAGACAGCCGACACGAAATTTGGCGTGCCGCGCTCTGAGCGCTTACTTTACACGAAGAGGTTCGCGCGTTTGTGCAAGCACATGTGGAGCCGATCTGGCTCTTTGGCGAATTGCCGGGCAACCGGAGCTATCATCGGGCCGCTGGATTACTTAACGCAAAAAACGCGTCTGCCACGGCCATTTGATTTCCTTCTGTCAAGCGGAGGTAAGTGCCCATTCATAATGGACATACGCATAAGCCGCCTATAAGAAATAATGCTCATGCCCAAACACTGTAGCGGCAGCAATGTCCTTCCAGGAATTTTGCATAATTATGTTGCCTTTGTACCTGTTATCCAATTTATGGTGTAGGAACAGATGCATATTTACTAAATTATTAATAGTTCCATATCTGTTGTAAAAACAATCCTAAAATGTTGACAATATTAAAATTAGGTTATGCAAATTCAGAATCAAAACAAACATTCTGTGACTGCTCTCAACATTAATCTAGGAAAGAATTAAAAAGTACTGCAAATGAATGTAAGAAATACGTAAAGGTGAAACGATTTCAATTTACGAATGAACCTAAAACGTAGAAATTATGGGAGTGCATTATGAACGAGTGCATAAGCTTTCCATTGATTCAACTTTTCTTATGGGCGGCTTCTGATTACGTCAATTATGAATGGGCGCTAAGTTAAATTGTTCCACGTTTCCGATCCAGGGAAAAGGACGATCCAATTAAAAATTTAGACGTTCCCACCTTGCAAAAATTTGAGCAAAGTGAATAAAAAATTATCAGTCTAGAGCGCCAAAAATACCTTTTGGCGGGCAACCCCTGGTATATTTATATACCGAAATATACCAAAATCCTATTTGAGATTGTAAATTGCCAAAAATAGTGAAAGTAGTCGCGGTAAACGACCAAGTGTTTTTGATTTTTTTTCAATTTCCACAGTTTTCGCCAAACTATAAGTATTTTTAATTTTTACGCGAAACACATCAAATTATGAATATAACTACATCAAATCTACCCGCCTCTTGGGGGAGTTCAACACACTTTCAGATAGTATAACCAGATTGATCACATCGCAGAACTTGTTTTCATTGTTCCACGGAAGCGGTCGTACGACCATAAAAATCCTATTTCTCATTTGTCGACGTATAGTCACGAGTCAACGTTGCTACCGAGGATATCCGAGTTTTCATCACTTCATTATCTCTTCAAAGTTTCACGGCTACGATCATTAAGTTTATGCGACCTACCACTGTTTCGCATCCCAAACGTTTCCATTTGCAATTGATTTAGGCACCTATAGGAAGATCGATATTTTACCAACGATGCTACCCAATGATCATACTATGTTCAAAATCACTCAACTCTGCCGACTTATTCAATGTTTATTTAATGCACGTGTATAACCTACATATGCTACTACCAGCACTTTTATGTTCTGTGACATTTCAGTGCACGTGACAGCCAGATACACTTCTCCAGAAGGGTGTCCGCATACTTTTGGACATAGAGGGTATGTAGGGGTGACAGTTATGGCTGTAATAAATTAATTGACACTTTTTATCAGTGCTTGGTGTGATATTAAAATCCACCGCTTTCCATTATTAGGTTTTTGAAACCAACTCTAAATACAAATCAGCTTTAAATTAATACTCCCCCCCATAGCAGCATGACTGCGAACTGGGAGGTTAAGGTTCTCATGTTTTCCGTCACTGCCCGATTCTCGCGTACCATATCTTGTGGTAAGCGCCTCAAACACTTAGCGATATTGGGCAGTTTCAAAAAATTTCCTATTTTTAATGCGTTGAAGTGATTATGAAATTATAGTTATGTATGAAATATGACTTTCAGGTTTTCAAATTTTTAAATATACCATAGCACATAAGAAATCAAGTATTACTCCTCCTCCTGTTAATATTTCTAAAATTTTTAGGATCTTCAATAAGATTAAAAATTTTAAGCTTTACGGGGCATAACGTGTCAAATATGGAGGTTAAATAGGTTTTCATTTAAAATAACACGAACCCCAAGAAAAAGATCCTTCCTTTTGCAAATAAGTATTCCGATATGATTTAAAATTCCAATTCTGAAAGACTTATCAATCATAGAGTATGTGAAGCACAGTTGAGCATCATTTATTACGTTGGCAAATAAAATTTGTTTTTTAGAGTAAAATGAAACACCAAATAAATTTTAATTAATTATGTTTTGATTATTTTTATCTACGGCTTCTTGCCATCTTAAGCTCTGCTTATTATTGCAGATTTTCCGATTCATAGAATGCAACAAAGGGAAATCATCGAAATGAGCTAGGTGTGAAGAATACGGAGGATGAGATAAAACAGTTCAACCGAGGTTAATCAATCGATTCTGAATGGTCAAAGACGTGAGGCCTAACAGTACCGCTTCGATTTACCAATTCTGAACTTCTGAGTCAATTATTTTGCATTACGATATCAGATCTCTGAAATCCAGCTTTCGAATTTGTTTTTGGAAACTTGCTGTCGATAAACGATCACTTTTCGTTTCCCATCAACGGCGTCGTTTTCTTAGTTTTTGCACTGAATGAACCCCAGTTTTCATGGGGCGCCCAAGCGTTGAGAAACATATCCAAGTTGGCGCAGATGGTTTTCTACGCTTGTGTAGGATAGTGCCATGGCAATATCCCGCTTTTTATCGACGGTGGCCTCGACAAATTAATCGTGGTCGGCCAACTGGAGCAGAGCGCCTTCTTAAAATTTCCTGAACGGAATTTGGTGACTCATTACGTACATCGCCCCTGTATACATGCTATATTCTACTGTTTCTCTTTTTTGAAACAACGTCGAAAATACTTCCTTTTTTATAAATATTAAAAACAGAAAGGTTAAACGGAACATCTCCTTTAATATGCTCGTTTATAAGTTGGGCCGCATACATCGAGATACTCGTTATGAAGTTTCACCGAAGCAAAAATCGAACGGAGTTATTTGCCAACGCAATATTTTACTGTGGAATATTTTCCTAGTAGCATTTAAAACACAAAAATTCCCTTTTTGGTATTCTAAACACTTAGGGCTGCTACTATGAAGTCTAAAATAGTGGCGCACGTTTTCTTGAAATTTGAATTTGGAAAAATATTAACATATCTAGTGAACTGAGTTGAAATATTATTACAAAATTGTATTTTTTCTAGGTAAGGGGCTGAAATTTTCAAAATCCCGTAATCTTTCAATAAGAGAGTTATATGAAAAATAAGGATATTGTGGTGAAATCTGGCAAAGTAAGGACGGGGTAAATGTATGTTCAACTTCTTAGCACCGAAATGTTTTGGACCGAAGAATTCGCCACCACACACACAGGCTGGCACCGCGATCGGTTTGTTCGGGCTGCTTGGGGCAGGCTGGCCTCCACGTTTTCGAGCCGGCTAGTAGAGCGGCGGCTGTCCTTCAACTTGAAACGCAGCGTTCAAGAGGATTTCGTGCCTCCGCTAGCGCGCGCGAACGAGACGCTGCTGGCGGCAGCCGGCGAGAGAGAGGAAGAGATGGGAGTTGGCCGGGGTGTATAGATTTTAGACGGCCTCAGCTGTTCCCCCGCCCCCCGGCCGACATAATCACATCGGGCGCACAAAGCTCCTCGCTGTTATCCACGATTCACGTGCCAACTCCGCATCGGAACGAGCTCCCTAGCAACAAACCGGGCAACTGCGCAACGTCGCCGTGCGGCCGCGGCGGCGTAAGTTTTCCAAAACGGCGCTTTCGAAAAGGGCGCCAAGGGATTCCGCGGCGCGGGCGGCCGGGCCGAGTGATAAGTGATTGCGGTGCAGCCAACGATGGACGGCGAGGGTGGTGTTCGATAAAGTGGATTTTGTGAAATTCTGCGTTTCGACCTTTCGGACTCCAATTGTGATTAAACTTGCCAATTAAACTTCGTGGGTAATGCTATCACCTTTAAAATGCACTGATATCGTGTCTAAAGTAATGTTAAAAATTTAATAGTTAAATGTGAGTGAAAAAATTTAATTTCACTGAATTAATTATTGTAAAATTGACTTTGTATTATTGGTTTTCATAAAAAAAATTCGCAAATTTTTTGCATTATTACAATAGTTCATAATTTTAATTAAAAAATAATGTCCAAAAAACTTTGAAAAACCAACGAAGACTAATCGAATTATTTTAGATAAGATGAGAGTAAAAAAATAAAATATATTAGCAGAACTGTAGAAAATTAGGTCTAAATTTAAAAAAAGAAACTAAAAAGAGCATAATTTTGTATTTTAGTGAAAATAAAAAATTTGGAGATCTGATGAAAATCCAAAAATGACTTTTTGGACTAAGCTGCTAAACATTTTTATTCTAAGTGCGAATTAAAAATGCGAAATTACTAAAAATAAAATTTTGGCATTATTAATTGTAAGATAAAGAAAAAATTAACAAATTAAGGAAAAAAATTAAAAATGCTAGTTGAAAGGTACGTACACATGTGATAACTTTTAAAATTAACTTGAAAGGGAAAAAATGGAAAATTAATGTGTAATTAATAATAATTAAAAAAAATTATATTGAAATTACAATTTGACAAGAAATATCAACAAAATCAATTTTGAAAATTGATTGGATAAAAATATTTTTTACATTCTATAAAATTCAAAAAATTGACGTCAACATAAACATTTTAAAATTGCCCCGAAAGAAGTAAATATTGGCTGCGAAAAGATTTTTGTGTTTTTGGAGGATAAGTGATTACAAAATTACAATATTAAACAAAAAATGTTAGTAAAAAAAGCTAAATTATATTTTATAAGAAATTATCAAGTTCATTTTAGAATATTCAATATCAAAGAATATCTTTTTAATTACAGGTAACAATAGTTAATAGCTGAATGCAATATTTTGCAAAAAATAGATATGTAATTTTAAAATTTTTAAACAAATTTTATTTGATAATTAAAAAACTTTTTTGAAATAGAGTTTTTAAATTAAATCATATAGGGGGCATAAAATTTCCAATGCAATTTAGTAATAATTATAGTAGTTTTATATTTTTATCTAGTGAGAAGAGAGGGGCACAAAAAATGGGATATACAGCTAAATAATTTGCGTATTTATTATTATGTAAAATATAACTTAATTTAAAAATTCAGCTTTGTTTGGGACGGACCCCCAGGTTAAATGCAAATTATTTAATTTCGCATTTATTGTTGAAGTTCTGTTTTCAAGTGGGTACTTAACTTTAAAAATTTTGTAAAAATATTGAAACCGAAATGCAAATATAAGAGCATTTTAAAGTTTTATGGGTTGTTAGATCAGACTCTTCATGGTTGTAATTGCGATCCGGAATTTATGTATGTTAGATAACCTGCTATAAAAAGTAAAAAATGTGAATCAAAATGAGAGTGAAAAAACTGTAAAAGAATTCGCCGTAAAATACAACAAATTACATTTTTTTGTTATATAGTACTGGGCATGTAAAACATATGCATCAAAATGCTGTAATACGCAACAAAATAAAGAATATACATGATGGTCCGAAGGTTTTTAGCTACACTATCGAGTATTTATTTTTAGAAAATAACCGTACCTACAATTGAAGAAATAATAATAATAAATATGGAAGTAGAAAGCAAAGGTCCTTCGTTTTTAGATTTACATTATTTTTCACACAACAGCTCTGAAAGTCTTTCGCTGAAGGAGTCGTATTCGTCTGATAAAGTTTGGGAAATTGTTTCGGTACCCCAGAAGAAATCGGGCTATTAGATCCGGAAATTATACTGAAATTCAATTTTGGCTCTTCAAAATTTGAGGCTTGCCAAAAATTTACTTTAGTACGACTGCAGTTACCGTAATGTAGAAAATTCTACCAAACATCTCTATCGCTTGTCAACAACACTTTATTTTACGAAAAAAGGAACTAATGATGCACTCTGCTGTTACTCTTTATCAAACTATTATTAATAGCTTGTATTGTACTTGGACTAGGGATGCCTTAAAATCTGCCGTTCGTTTATTAATCGAAATGTCGGCGTTTGGAATGAAGTAAAACAAAATTAACTACGTCTTACAAAGTATACAATTGTAAATACGGAATATTATGTTATTGTTAGATGCAATCATTGGTTATATTCGTAACATGCAATTTAGAATAGATATAACATAATGCAATGCGCAAGTACTTTAAAATACACGTTGCAATGATGTCATAATTTCAACAGATTGGGTTTAGCGTTTAGGCCCATCTATCGGTGGAGTAAAAACATCAACGATAAATCAATTAACTGTGAAAACTTTCAAAAAAGCTACCAGAGTTGTAAAGCTCCTTTAAAGACAGCTTTTGCTTTGCCAAATTAATTGGTTGTTTCCCTTAGGTTACGACGGTCGTGCTCACTTTTTTTGTTTATTTTTAAGGTTCAGATCATTTTAAATATTTTTTTAAATTACAAGCGGACATCCTGGTGTTGTGGTGCTCATTTGGATGTCTAATATAGCCATGCATACTTTGGAGTTTCGGCGTATAATTAATCACCGCAGAATTTAAATATATAAATGGATTCAAAAAACTTAAGAAGCCATCTATAAGTAAGATGAACCTAGAAAGGTTTAGAATGAACTGGGTTTTAGAGATATCAACTGAGGCCTTAAAATATTGCCGCAAGGGAAATGTGCAATGGATTTGTTTATTTATATTTTTTGATAGCAAGAAAATGAGATTTAATATGGATTTTAAGTTAACGCATTATTATCAAATTTAGTGCAATAATCTGTTATCACTGCAATATAACACCTCATATGAAAAGGTAGAAAAATTGAATAAAATTAAGGAGTAGTGAAAATCTTGAACGGAAAACGTGCAATTTTTGTTCATCTCCATTTTTAAGTTATTGAAGTAAGCTTTACAGTTACTTAAATAATGTAAAAAATATAAAAAACAAGAAATTTTTTAGAACTTCGATTTAAAAAAACAAGAGAACAACACATTAATTTTAAAAAGACTAGATGAATTTTTTTTGTAAATATTTTGTTTACTTTCTGTATGTCAGTTTTCCCTAAATTTGTTAAAAGTATGATTTGTTTCGACTATTTGCGCGGTCACAAAGAAGCCTAGCTAAATGGGTGTACATAAACATACACGTAGTTTAAAAAAATTTAAAGTAGTAGATTCTGAAGAAGGAGGTATAGTAAAAGTTACGAAAAGTTGACCATTCCGATTTTTATGACACAATTAATGTGTCTGAATTTCAATGAAAATGACTTCAGAAAGCTCAATGTTAAAATTTACTACAACAAAATACACTTTTCCTCATGCCATTTTATGCTTTATGACGTTAAATAAGTTCAAAAGATGACTACTTTTAAGGTTACTTGAATATACCAAAGGCCCAAATTGTAGGCTTACTGTCATTAAATGGTGATTAAAAAATAATAGCTAGAGGAAAGCTTACAAATTTAAAAAATTTCAGCCACAAAAATTCAATACTTGCTTATATTTTAAGGAAATAAATTAAATGGCCTTTAAATGTTGCGGAAAAAGGATAATCCAGAATACAGTACTTTGGTGCTAACAAGCAGAAATGAATGAAATACCGAATATTTTGTAATTTGAATTGAAAATAGTTTTGAACCTGTCTGCACAACTCTACTGAGAACGTAAGTTACCAACATGAAATTACTATTAATGGAATGACAATGAAAAAATGCTGCTATAAGTAGGTAGAAAAATAAACCACTAAGGTGCAGCATTTTTACCTGATTAAACGTAATCTTAATTAAGTATCGCCGCAGCATTCATAACTGCTTGCGGCTCGTTAAAATCGCGATAGGACATAACATTAACATTCAGATCCAAACATTTCCAGAAATCTCTTAATAAGCATTTATTTGCTTGGACAACGCTTCATATAAAGTGCTATAAAATCAGGTAATCGACCCCTTTTGTAATTGCATAATTAACATGCTGATCAGGTCTATTGGTTCAAAAAAATGAGAACGTTTCGTATAAAAGGGATTGGGCATTTCTAAACAGATAAACAATATTCTTTTAGCTTTTTTAATGTTAGGAGATAGAAAAACGTGTTTTGGAATATCAGTAATAGTGCTATTTTTTATTGTAAAAAATAAATTTGAAATGAAATGCGTTATAATAACAAAACGACTGGTAAAAACATCGTAAGATTACATACGGCTATCTTTGTATTTTAAATATCCAAAGTAACTCAAAAACGAAGCGTGTATATGCGTCCAAAATTTTACTTGACATTGGTCCTGATATCTGAAAGAGGACCTTAATTCCTTGTTAATTTAAGTATGAAGTTTGTAATATTATATTCTTTGACTACCGTAAGAAATTTCAGCATTTAACTCGATAATTAGATGAATTTGAAAACTGCATATAACTGCGATAATGTTTGGGAACGTCTTAAATAATGGGAATATGCAGTAAATATATGTTAAATGCTTGTATGTATGAAGATATTCCGCGACAATAAGTTAGGCTATATTTAAGTATGCAAAAATATGCAACTGTATTTAGAAAACACCGAGAATGAATGCATTTTTAACAGAATTTATAATTAGATGCATGTTTTGTATATTTATTTCATTATTCTCACCTAATTTCTACTTTTAGTTTTTTTTACTTGTTCGGTTTCCACTGGAGATTATTTTCGTTTATCTGCTATCGCATTTTGCGCCTTCTACTATTATTTTTAGTAACTACTGTTGTGCTTTTTGTTTACCAATGTTATTCTACGCCTTTATATACGTTTTACTTTTAATTTGCGTAAATTCTTCCCGTTAATGTTCGCACTACGAGTTTTTACCTTTTACAACCTTATGTATTGTTTATAGTTTTCACAGGGTTTTCCCTAGTATCACTATGTCATTCGTGAATTTCAAATGAACTACACAGGTATGTTAACTAAATATCCGCATAAATATTTGTCACAAAAAATATAATTTTGAAGTTCATAGCCGGCAACTTACATTTACAAGTTTTGAGTATATTAAAATGGTTTTATTTAAAAGAGTGCACGTGCTCGGAGAAAATGATATCAAAAGTAAAGTTCTATTACAATTATTATTTCAAATAGTATAAGCATTGCAAATTATTAGAAGAATTTAAGTAGGAAAAAATTGAGAAAGATCAAAAGGAAGTGATATAATATCTTGTAAAAAGGCAAAAGGCCTAGATTAAAGAAAATTGAAAAAAGAACATACGATACATTTAGTCCAGCGTTTTTCCAATTTTTTTATCCCTTCCAAATAATAGGTTTTTTCAAGGTCCTCAAAATAGGCGTTTGTTTTAGTGATGACCTCTTTATTTGACCCAAACCTCTTACCGCCGAGCCATTTCTTCAGGTTTGGAAACAGGAAATAGTCGCAAGGGGCTAAATCTGGAGAATATGCTGGATGGGGTAGCAGTTCGTAGTCCAATTTATGGTTTTTTTGCCATGGCGGCTACACACGTGTGCACCCGTGTGTTGGTTTGGTGGAAGAGCACTTTTCTTTGCCAAATGCGGTCGTTTATGATTCAAATCAATGTCGAATCTCTCCAACAGCTCTAAATAATATTCGCCGGTGATCGTTTTACCCTTTTCAAAGTAATCGATGTGAATGACACCGCGTGCATCCCAAAAAACTGTCGTCGTGACTTTGTTTGTCGATAGACGGACATTGGTGTACGTTCACCTGGAGAAATCCACTGCTTTCACTGTTCCTTGGTCTCTGGTGTGTTGTGATGGATCCATGTTTCGTCCACGGTTACCAAACGGCGCAAAAACTCGTTCGGATTGCGCTTGAACATCGCCAAACACTCCTTTGAAGTGGTCACACGGTTGCGCTTACGGTCGAATCCAGCAATCGCGGCACCCATCGCGCGAATAGCTTTTTCATGTGCAAGTATTCATGTAAAATGTGATGCACCCACTCAATTGAGATGGCTACAGCCTCAGCCACGTTCGGCGTCACTTGTGCTGGTACGACCACAACGGAATTCAGTAAACCATTGAAACTGATGGTACAGAGTTCCCATAGTATTCATCAAGCCTTTCCTTGGTTTCGGTGATGGTTTTTTTACGCAAAAAATAATGCTCGACGAGCACACGAAATTCACTTTTTTCCATTTTCGTCGAAATACACGAGGTTGTCTGCTTTTAATGGCTGACAAACACAAACTAAATGACGCAGCTTGCTCAAAATTTGACGGTAGTCTATTAATAGATGGTAGTTGAGAAAAGCAGTGTTGCATTTAAAGTTGCTACGCGGGAAATTCAAAGTCATTGACTTATCAAACTGCCCTCGTAATATTGTAGAAAGAAAGAAGAAATCTAATCTTAGGTACTCCCAAAAGTAGTTGAAAAATAAAAAATCATTGTTAGGAAAACAAATTCGATGTATTACACGAAACGAAAATGTACTACAATTAGTATTTAGGTACGAATTAAAGCAGTTAAAGCTCGAAACTATTGGCGAGTTAAAAAGTGGAATTAGATTTGTCTTTTTAATTTTGATAACTTTAAAAGTTGCGACAGTAGTGAGGCCAGCTACGAATTATAGATCTGATTTTGTTATTTCACATTGAATTTAATATTGCCTTATTCATTTTTGGTCATCGTTTTATAACTTCTAAAATTTCCCTAGCGGGAAGTTGCGTGAATTTGTAGTTGACATTGGATTATGCGTATTTATCATCTATATTTAAGCTTGTTTTATTTTTTTATCTGTAGATAGTGGAAATTCAGCTCTTTCCTTTTAACTTCGAGCTACCACAATTTTGTTTACCGCGTAAAGTGCATTGCAAGATTTTGACAGTGCTGTATCTGAATCTTGGTAAAAATATTGATATTTAAAACCTGATGAATCTCACAGTACCAAAATGCAAGTAACTTTCGGATTTATAAAAATGATTAAGGTTTGGAATTCGAAACAAAATTTGTGGTTAGTAAAACGGCGATGTACTGCATTAGTTGGGGCTATTTAAGTCTTTTCAATATTTCTGACTCGTTCCCCATTAATGATAAGAATTCGCAAATGTTGATTCAGTATTGAACCAAAAAATAAATCAAATCTAAACTTTTTGATTCATTTTAAGGATAAAGACTATGAAGCTTGATAGCTACGAGTTTCTAATGCGATTAGAAAAAAATTAAAACGAACATTTCTTCTACCAAATCCATAATGATTGTTTCCGACATTTTGGTGGAAATTGTAAGAGCGGCACTTCAACAACATTCCCAAAGTGAACTTTTTCCATGTAACATGCAGCTCGTCCCGGAATTCACAGCTACAAAGTTCTGAGCACTGATTAACTGTATTTTAAATTCGTTTTCAGCAACTTGTAAGAGAAGACTGAGTGATGAAATTTATTTTTATGTAGATGGTTTCGCTGGTAATAAAAACTGCAAGTTTGGGGCACTAATAATTCTCTTTAAATGTACAGTTTGTTTTGGAGTGGCAGCCGAAGGGACCATCGATTATTTTTTCTTTTAAAAAATATAAATTTACACACTTTGTTTTATTTGTAAGCATTGGAGAGTATTTTGTAAAATTTTACATTGCAAAATGACAATGAAGTATTTAGAAAAGTAAGAGTAAACTATGTAAGTAAATATTAGGTAAATGTAATAGATGGGGACACCCTTAATATTATGATCAGTTATATTAATTAATTATTTAATCGTATTTTATTACAGAAAAATATAACGAAATGTAGGTACCTATAAACGTAGTCGTTAGGTTTTCCTTTTTCTAACGGAGCTTCAATTTAAGATAGGCTGTCTGAATTATGCTCTATTTCCTAAATTAAATTGATTTGTATTTGCATTGGGATGTCATTTTGTATTAGTTATAAATTAGAAATAAGTACTGTGAAATAAATTGATGTATAAAGTAAACAAGATTAAAATTGTTAAATTTCAGCAAATATTTGCACAGGTTCGAAATTCAAGTTCGTATGGATGGGCAAATATTTGCCGTTGAAAAATATGTATGCTGCAATTAAAACGTATTGATCCAGAATAATGACGTCGCCAGTAATTCCTGTAATTTACTTATGTAAATATTACAAGTGGTTACTGGAAAATTAATCGAAAACCGAAATCACTTGGTCTAAAGAACTGAGTACATAAAATATTCCAACGCAAAAATTGCGAAATTGTGAAACTTCCAGTCGAACGTTGCAGTCAAAATTTGCATGGATATAAGTCGTTTCTTGATTCTTCAAGAACAGACCCTTTTTTTAGATTTCATGATAGGAAACCCGCCTCTAAATACACGTCTAAATGTATACTTTTGTTTAGAATTTTAATTGCAGTGTAATTTAGATATTAGTAGATTAATATAAAAACTGCAAAGAAGACAATACATAAAATTCTGTATCCTAAAAAGGTTTTTATTCAAATGTAATTTATCTTATCGGATTAGTTGAACTCACAGGAAATAAAAAAATTAAGTTTTCACATTACAGATGAAAAATAGTTGGTGCCGTATATCTAAGAAGAAATAAAAAATTTAATAAATTATTTATAATACGATAAAATATATCAATTGGTAAACCACAACATATACAGTTTTAATGACTGATTAATAGCTTGAAATAGTTATTATATAGAAATTTTTTAGTACCACATTGTTTATTATCAGTTCTACCCCCAAGAGCTTTGCTTCAAGCTTTGCACCACTTGTTTTGTTACATAATCTGATTTCGCTTGATGTTTTTATACGCTTGCGTGTTATTTTGTAGGGATACTCCTATGCAATCCTAGATCCCTTTACAGAAGCTGGTAGGCGCACCGCGAAAACGCTCGCGCGCGCCTTTTAGCTACATTGCCGAATTGTCTATCAAAAATGTTGCGAAAAGCGCAGCACTAAATGAAGCTAGAACAGTTTTAAACGCGTTGTAGCCAGGGTACATCGGTTATTATAGTAAATAGCCGAAGCTTGGCCCAAAATCAATTCTATAAAATTCTAAGGCTATTCAAAGTGACAACAGACATTTTATATAAAACTACTGCTTCAAATGCGTCAAAATACTAAACAATTATCTAAGTTTCTATACACAATGTGAAATAACACAAAATTTTAATAAATCTGAAAAGTTCTTCAATTTTTTCAAACAAACACAAGATGTAAGAGAAAATAAAGATACATGCGAATGTTCGACAACACTCATACGCCATAATTTATAAACATTGCATTTACATAAACAAGTTTTGATTTGCTTAGGTTGCTACTAGATAAGCTATGTCCACTATGTTTACGAACCGATAACCCAACCTATCTAATTGGGACCTAAACGTAATTGAAGCTGATTTTTCCTATGTTGTAGCTTTTCCTTGTTTTGAAAACACTAATAGGCAATTAATTTACAGAATTAATTAAAAGAGTAATTTGTAATACAAGAACCATGCAAGGGAACTCAAAAATATATGAATTAGTCAACCAATAATTTACAATGCGACCGACCGGTTGAAGTGTTTGGCTGGAGTGTAGAAAAACCCTGGTTCAATCCTGGGCTCAGGTGTCCAACGAGTGGTCAAAATAATTGAGTACAAAGGGTGATAATGTGGTCGTCTAAGGCGCTATGGTGGGCCTTACCAGGCGAAGCGAAGCGGAGTTACTTACTTACTTCATGTTGCCCGTCCGAGAACGGCTGGGAATTTCTAAATTCTGTTTTCACCAATCGACAGGTGACTAAAAAGGCTTGTTCGCTAGTGATTTTGAAACTGATTGGTCAAAGGTTAGCTAGACTAGAGGGTTCTCAAATTTGGGAGACTGCTTCGTCACTTCGCTATGCGTTGCAAGCCTTACAGGTTTATTATAATATCAAACAATACTGACAAAAGTACACAAACAAATAAATGTAAAGTTATTGTAAGGGGTGTAACTATTAAAGAATGAGATTTTAAACTACCTTTAGTGAGTATCTTAATTTTGAAATTCTAATTTGTGTATTCTCCAATAAATCTGCATTACTAGAGCTACAATTAGTGAAGAATGGACGAAATGAACATTGGATTTAAACTTCGCTACTTTTATTTATTCTACGGTTTGCAACTGTGATACTTTGATTGGTGTAATTTACGACTTTTCCGATTAGAAAATATAAAGAAGCGAATTATTATTGTTAAAGTGTCTTGCAAATTCGGTGAAAATTTTACGGAGACGATACGAAGACTCCGTGCGATAAATGAATTCACTCTGTGAAGATTAATTACAAAATTTAATGAAACTGGGGTAACATTATCATAGTTAAAGTAAATATCGACTCAGCGTTGTGCACGACAATTTCGAGAAGTTCCCTTCAGCTTGTTAACCATTCTTACCCAAAATTCGTTGATTGGTTTTTAGAGCATTATGAAGTGGGTTTTCAGTTCAGTCGAGAAAGCATTTTTAGCCAAAGGCGTATTTTTAACTTGAGGAGTTCGTAAAACAAACAGAATTGTCGCATTTGGGGGTCAGACAATTCTCTCGTAATACTTGAAAAGCTATGCATCCTCAACGAATCATTGTTTGGTGTGAATATGGGCAGACGGCGTTATAGGTCTATACTTCTTAGTGATTATTCTGAAACTTTTGTAATTAAAAACGATGGGCAAAGTGACTCATCTCTGATATCAGATCCAGATCGCTCACTCACCAAAAAGAGTTAGCTTTTATGCCTATTTATGCCTTATTTATGCCTACTGGCTATATAAGTGAGGCTATTACTGTTACTATTATAAAAGGCAATTGTAGTGAACTGTTTAATTCAACAACATTTTATTTAAATTTTATTTTTCCCTAACAATAGCGGCATTTCCCTTTTCCCTCTTTGGTAAAATTTTACCAAATACGAGGGTTATTTTTTTTCAAGATCCGATTGGTGCTAAATGAAAATCACAGTCAGAATCAAGAAAATTTTATATGGAACAATGTGATACAACATTAAGCTACTTTTCGACGTAATCGCCGTTCCGATTCATACATTTGTCGTAGCGTGGTACCAATTTTCCAATACCTTCATCATAGAAAGCAGCCGCCTGTGTTTTCAGCCAATTCTGTACGCTGGTCTGCAGCTCGTTGTGAAATTGTGAACCGACGACGAGCAAGATCATCGGTTGACACTGGCTTCCTTCCCTGGCCGCCTGCATGATGAACATCTGTGCGTCCAGCATCAAAGTTCCTGCACCATTTCCGCACTTTGCTGTTACTTTGCTTTACTCATTCGTCTATGAATTTTAGCTGCATTGCTTCCTTCAGCATGCAGAAATCGAATGACTGAACGCAATTCACATTTGGCGGGAGACTCTATTTTTCGAAGCATGTTTATGTGCTTCCTACGTACTCAGAAATGACAACCGCGAATCGACGCATTCCCGGGCCAACTACAGACGCAACGCAAGACGTCTGCGCACAGACTTAGCGGATTTTTCCCGAAGTTTTCCTTTAGCGACCAATCGGACCTTGAAAAAAATAGTCCTCGTAGCATTCGACAACCTACTAGCTCTTACTGACATTTCGTTCTAAAATAACAACAAAATATTATAAATATAGCTTAAATATTATATTATAAATGTTATAGATAAATATTACATACAAAACTGTATAAAGGCGAAGCCTGATAGAGAGAATAAGCAAAGTCTCAAAAAACTGAGGAGTTATCGGAATCAGAAACAAGTCGAGATCAAGTTTCGGGAGTGAATCAGATCAGTGAGTCAGATTGAGACGGGAGAACCAAGAGCTGCTCGCACATGCGCAGACCGCACGACAGGGAAAGAGCGAGAATCGAGTGGGAGATCGAAGAGCTACCGCTCTTATTTTGTGAGTCATAACTCACTCACTCTCTACCAAAAGTTGGTCCTTTTGAGTAACTCGTGAGCGGATCGTCCATCTCTAATCGTTACCGTTACTTGATAACCGATTTTAACTGGGCAACATGGATCTGGAGCAAATGTGGTTTGAGCAGGACGGTGCCACCTACCATAAAGATTGAGCAACAATCGATTTGCTGCTCTCAACAATTTTATGGTCACGAATTTCACAAAATGCCGACACAAACTGGTCAAAAAGGTCTTGTGATTTAACACCGTGTGACTTCTTCCAAATAGGTTACGATCCCAAAATGGAATCTTAATTGATCAGAACATGTACGAAATTGTACTCGAAAATTTTGGAAAAGAACCAGGATTTGCAGCTGAAGCCGATGTGGCCATTTGACAGACATTTTCCATATTTAATCGGGCATTGTGTACTTTAATGCTTAATAAAAATCTAAACATGAAATCAATTTGAAAGTAGTCATATTTAAAATTTAAATGCGACTTTCGGTTTAGATCACTTTGTTATGCCATTCTAAAATATGACACAACATTTTTAGAAATAAACTTTATGATTTGAACCGCCATGGGAATATATCGCGTTGCATATATTCTGATAATTAAAATTTAAATTTTTTTATAGAGGCAACAATCACTTATTTGCGCTGGTGATTAAAAAAGTAATCTGCAGCATTTTTATTATTTATCTTCTCAAAATACGATGAAAGTGTTTAAACGCATTACTCAAGCCCAATGCCTACACAAGATACCGCAAGTTATTCAGTATTTAGGACATCTTTATTTATGCGTTTTAGAAATTCGGAATGCTGCTACTTCTAGTTAAATGGAATGCGATATTAATGACATTCCACTTCTGTAGTCCAAAGAAGGATTTCTGTGTTTGTGGAGGCCTGTTTAGCGTTATTTTGAAAGCGGCGGAAGTTTTACAACCAAATGCAATCTAAACAAATGATTCTAGGAACATTTAAGGCTTTACATTTTCATTTTTTAATTACAAGTGTTTCTAGTTTCATTCTGTCTGCGTCACTTCGTGGAATTTCAATGAAAAAGTCTAATTATGCAAATTGACTCGACAGCAACATCTATATCTTGGACAAAAATGATGCTTCAGATGATCGAATTTATCTCTCATACTTTCTGATAATTTCAATCTGACAAATTTCTTTGAAGTATAAAATAAATAGTTTGATTATGTGAATACACATCTCTTAACCGCAATTTATGACTTACCCTTCAAAGTAATTCTTAATACAGCTGTGGAGATCTGCAACAAAATTGTATTTTTAATATCACCTCAAGAATTGAAAAGTTGGAAGGTATTAAAAATCGAAATAGGCACTTTATAAAGACAAAAGTAGAGTCAACTCCAAATCTACATTAATAATGATAAGTACAATATCGTCGCAAATGTTATTGATTAAAAAAAATTAGATCTTTAAAAAGCTATTGATGCTTTCAATATTCTTTCCACACACAATTTATAAAAACTTTGAAAAAACTATCTGATGCGATCTAATCTTTATTCTTAAAGACTAGCAAACAATAATTTGTTCTTTGTCAGTAATAAATATAACGCCGACGAGCAAAAGTGGGAATGCAATTGAACACCCTTTGTCGCTTACCGCAGGTAAGGATTTTCAGGTCCGCAAAGAATGGTGATCCTAGAATTCGAGGAGGTATTTGTAATATCACGAAGTATGCGCTTTGTAGTCTTTTGAGGAAGAACGGCTGGGATACATTTGGCGATATTTGCGAAGGCTTCTCAAATAATGAAATAGAGCGGATTAATTTTGTAAAAAGGTATTATTGTTACAGCCAATCTTACAAGAATTTAACAAAGGCTTGTAAATTGAAAATATTTCTGTAGATTACAATGTCAACTAACGGATAGACAATCGGACGGATCATGTAAAGATTTATAAAGGAAGAGGTTCTCAACAAGTTTTTGGTAAATTCACAATGATAGCTGAAAATTAAGTAAAACTGTTTAAATACATTCTAAACTTAAATATGTTAAAATACCTCGATTTTAACATTTCTTTTCATTTAAATCATATTAAGAATCTGCCATGTCTTTAAGGATCAACCAATAATTTCTGTTGGATTACTGATTTTTCGACATGTCTATTAAGTACACGTTTATGTTTAAACTGATTTATTTTTCAATTGATTTTGAGATTTCAGATAAGATTTTTTATTGATAAAATTTAAAAAACAAGTTGATTTGATTATGATCATAATTTAAAAAATACAAAAATATTGTAGGGTCGTACTTTCTGAAAGCATAATAAGAGTATCTTTTATATTTATTTTGGGGAAACATTATCTTAAAAGCAACAGCAACACTGAAATACAGAAATACTATTGTTAAAAAAATAAGGCGACTTTTTAATTTGAAATCCGCGAAAGTCATAGTCCAAAAAACTTTTTTATTGAACGAAGAAGTTTCATTAAATTTTTCGTAAAAATGAAATTAATGCTATTGAAACGTTTAGCATAGTACAGAAGGTATTCGGCGATTAATGTTTATCAAGAAAAGTTAATACGCCAGTGGCATAAACTGCTCAGAGACGGTCGTGAATTCGTCGAAGATGAACCTCGTTCTGCTCGTCCATCGACATCAATAACCGAAGAAAATACGGAAAAAATTAGAAACAAAGTAACGGGAAATCGTCATTTAACTATAAGAGAGCGTGCTGAAATATCAATACGTTCAGTAGACGCTATTATAAGTGATGTTTCAGGCACTCAGCAATTATTATTCGTGAGTTTTTGCCAACAAATGTTGCTCCACAAGTACCGTATTCTCCAGATATGTCACCACGCGACTTTTTCCTGTTCAGTCGATTAAAAAAACCACTCCGAGGAACTGCATTGGACTCAGTTGGACCGATAAAACAAAAATCGAAGAAAATGCCGATGGAAATTTCAAAAAGTACAAATAAAAATTGTTTCCAAGATTTGATTAAACTTTGTTGAACAGTGTAGTATATTGGTGTTCACTTTCTATATGAAAAATCAAGATTTTATTTTTACACCTTACAAATGTTAAAAGAAAACATAAATAGATATTTTAGAAGTTATACAATTTATAAGAATAAGTAATGAGTTTTTAATAATGAAGAATGTTTTAAGCACAAAGGGCAGAAATTTTTGTAAACGTTGTTATCTCATATCTAAAGTAAAATATTACAGAACACAACTGAACAAGCAACATTAACATAAAAATAAGAAAGGAGAAATATGGCTACTACGAGCATACGCCCATAAAACCGAGGAAACCTAAATGACAGTTTTATGGTAAAATATGCTAGGAGAGAAGCATACAGGGCGATAAACCCCCCGAAGAAAGCCAAAGAATAAATTACTAATACAGCACCGGTATATTGTTGTGCATGAGTTATAATTAACGCCGCTTATATTACTTCTATTTAGGTAAACCGCCCACTATTACACTGATTCAGATTTCCCCTCGTTTACTTCTATAATTTGTGTGTCTCACAGGCTAATTTTCGTAGTAGAGCTTAATTATTACTAATCTAACACAATGTAGTAATTTAGAATCGAGGAAAAAATTTATTTGCTGTTTAATTGAGTTGGCAATATATAATTTTACTTTTCCAGTGATAATTGACATTTTTAAAATGGGTCAAATGAGTGTGAATCTTAATCTCGACTTATTCTTTGTAAAGTGAATGAAATAATTATCCACAATCTAAGAACCAGTAACTATTGATAGTAGCCATGTATATTTATTTTGGACTGCTCAAAGGTAAGCATTAAACGTGATTCAATACATCGTCATTTGTATGATAAATATTTTGCCATACCAGTTGTAATTTATGAGTGAAGTCCATAAATGCTCATTAGACCAACTATTCTTTTAACTTATACTGCCGGTGGCATAATTCTTGGCACAACCAAAACCTTTCTTAAAAAATCGCTAACATTAGTGTAAATTATATTATTATGAAAATATTATATGTCCGCCGCAGGGTCCTAATCCCAACTTTTTTAGATCTAAAATTCCGTACAAACGAAATAGAAAGGAATAACATACGTAACTGAGTGCTCATCAAGAGACAAAAATAAGCCTGTTTTTCTGTACGGAATAAAATTAAAAAGTTATGTATTTAATTTCTTACAAATTTAGTAGGATACAAAGTGTCAACAGACACTACACAATTGCATACTATAGTTAGTTACAAATAATGCAAATATTTAGATAAATGTTATATTAAAATAAGCACAATAAACCTTGCTGGTCTAATGAAAATCCACAACTGATTTATGAACGAAAAGTAATAAAATGGTGTCATACTGGAACAACACTTCTTGATTAACACTATTCTTACGTAATATTCTTTAAATGTTCTAGTACTCGGATATTTATTAGTACTTTACGATGAAATCAGGGCGTTCGCTGAATTATCTAAAACCAAAGTTACTTAACCAAACATCCACAAATGCGTTGGAGTTTAGATAAAAGAAAATCAACTCGCCTTACTTTTCCTTAATTTATAATTAAAATTTTCTATTGTGTTTACTGATATACAGGGTCCGGCAGAATGATCTCCCCTTTCCAAACACTACAGAGAACAACGTAAATTCCGTTCGATGTTCTATTATACTATTAGACATAAAAATGCTCGGCCAGTTTTGAAGATGATATCGTTCAAATATTTGACCGCAAGAGCGATACACCTACAGCCTCACCTTAAAGTTTCACTTTGCTTGCCATGTTATCTTGCGAATAGCATCCTTTAATTCCTAAATATCCTTAAAATATCCGCGGCTTGCGTTAAAAGACTTCAGCCTGCAGGTATCCCTACAGAAAGAAATCGCAAGGGGAAAGGTCTGGTGACCTAGCCAGACATGGCATGTCACAATGTAATGAGATGAGGTGGCCTGAAAACGTTTGTCTCAGAACATCTTGTAGAAACCACAACGGTATATTTCCGTGTTCGTTGAAACTAAGCTCCAGGAAATTGAGTAACATCACATCATATCAAGAAATACGACCCTACGATGGCAACAGTAGACCAAACAATTACACACTGTGGAGTGATCGCCCATTGAGCCTGACCACAACAGCATCCGTTAGAACATTTGCCAACATGCTCTCGTAAGCAGCCTGCCGGGCATGCCAGTCGCATACTTTAAATTCCTGGACCACCATTAGTTTGTATGGATGGAACATGAGCAGTAGAATTCTCCCCACGTTCAGTTTAGGCAACAGCTTGCCCCACTACTATGATATACTCAGTTGTCTGAACGTTACGAGGTCTATCGGATGATTTCTGTTTTAATGCTGAATTAGTTTGTCGGAAATTGTATATTCACAGCATTATAGTTTTCTTGATCGGAATTCTTCTGTGATGACCTACTCCGAAATATTTAGGAAATAGCCGCCTTTGCGCCATAATCCCAGAAGGACCATTTTAAAAATAAGTCTCCAGTACAAACTCACAGTTCACCACTAAAATGGCGGCGGCCAATTCAAAAAGGAGAGATCTTTCTACCGGATCTTGTACATAATGCATACATTAAGTTGCACTAGTAATCATAAAGAAAGGTCGCGCATTTTTATACCAGAATACTGTTATTACATATCAAATTTTACTCACTATTTAATGCCTTGAAAAAGCAACTACGTTACTACATATATATTTTTTTTATTTAAGATTTGTATGTAAGTGTGACAACCAGCGTGGTCCCGTGGTTGAGCGGCGGGCTGCGATGCTGACGGACCCGGGTTCAATCCCCGGTGCTCTCTGATGCCTGGCGGGTGGCCTACTCAGTCACTAAAAATAATTGAGTACCTGCGTTCATTCGAACAAGGGGTAATAATGGTCGTCGTCTAAGGTGCGGTGCTTGCCACATCGCCCCGCATCAGAGATGGTGCGCGACGACCGGGCAAAGAGAGCGAACGTGAGAGCCTTAACCTCTCAGTTCGCAGGCCGTGCTCCCACGTGGGGCGTAGGGCCTTACCATTATTATTATTATGTAAGTGTACTGATTTTATCTGTAATCAAAAAGCTTGCGGAATTCTCATTCTTCATTTGACTGACAAATGTGTCCCAGGTACAAAAAAAGTTAAACTTTCTTTTTAAAGGAAATATTTTTAAGAGTAAAGACTACATATAACCAGTTAATAAACGCAGAAGTAATATTACATAAAAAATAAACTAAACAAGATAGAAAAAAATAAACTTTTTGTTCTTCCTTATTATTTCGTACGTGTGGCAATCAGGGGAACACGACGACATTTATAGGGTGGACTCCCTATATGTTTCTGTGTTTAATGTGTTAAATGGCATTACTCTTAAGTACGGCTGATTTTGATTGTTCAAAAGTCATAGCAGGATCAGTCTACCGCAACTGCGGTTTGCAAAACTTTAAGATTTATGCATGTTTCAGTATAAAGGTGTGAATGTAAGTTAAAAAAGTTTAGAATAACCAAAACACTACTTTGAAAGAAAACCGACACACGAAATACTCTTTGTTCAAATCACTCTTAGAACGACTTTTTTGGGAAACCCTGGTTTATTACTATCATTAACAGTGCAATCAACTGGATAACTTTATTCTAGTGCATAATTTAAAAAAATAATCGGTTCTTTTGGGTAAAGAATTCAGTTAACGGGGTTAGTGTGCCTGTTCACGGCGTTGTTAAATAAAATTAGTTTTATACTTTCACTAGGTTCGTGCCTTTAGATATGAGGTATTTATAATGAATTCAGATATCTAATATACGTAGGTAGATGCTGCAAATTTTAAATGTGCTGTATTATTAATTCAAATCGTGCTAAACTGCTTTATAGTACGTTAGGAAAATTGCATAATATGTACGCATCGGCACCTGTATGGCTTAATGGTTGAGATGATTAGCTGCGATGCAGACAGACCTAGATCAATCCTGGGCTCAAATGCTTGGCGGGTGGCCTACCTGAGTTACTAAAAATAAATGAGTGTCTACATTCACTTCGAACAAGGGCTAATAATACGTTCGTTTAAGAGGTCGTGTTTGCAGTGTCGCTCCGTATCAGAAATGATGCGCGGCGGTCAGGCAATGAGATCAAGCCAGGGCTGTCTAGAGCTAACGCCGGGCCTGCTGATTTTTTTTAGCGAGCCCCCGATATACTTTTTGATATCTTTACATACTAATACTAAAATAATTGTTAAATAATATTGTACTAAAATCAAGGTCACTTTTACAATTCATATAAAAAGTAATTTAAACTATTCTGCATGCGAACGTATAGGTGATGAACATACCAGGCCTGTTCCGAAAATAACTAACCAATGTTAATACAATGAAAACAGTTCTTAAAATAACCGTAATGTAATCTGCCATCAGATGATAATGGACTGTAATGCGCATACGTGAATGTAGGCAACTTGGATCAGTGAATCGGCATCAAATTTTGTTGAAATTGAAACATATGTTACAAGTAATCCATGGTTTAAATGCCATTAACATGATTATCAAAAAATGTTAAACTTGTACGATCTACAATGGGTGAACCTCGGTGACTAACAGTTCGAAAACTAAAAGGTGAGCCAGGGATCTCAAAGTTTAAAGCGCGTAAAATTTCGACACAATATCTTGACATGTTACTAGAGCAGGGTGCTTCAGTTACTAATGACTTAATTCAGAGTGCTACCAATGAACCATGTCTCTTAAAAATATCATAACCAGATCACAACCAGCTATAATTTGGAAACAATAGCTCAGTCGCCCAATACTAGTCTCTTGATTTGCCACGTTCGTAAAAGTGTGTGACATTTGAAGGTGCTTACTTTGAAAGTAATTGAGTCTACGTAGAATGTTTCTTGTAGCTTGTACCATTTTCACTAAACCTGCAGATTTTTTGTTATTGTAATTTTTTGTATTATATGTCTCAATACTTTCGGAATACGCTACGTAGTTCGCCTCGAATGTCATTTCAGACGCTTTTTTCTTCTCTGCAAAATAAGAAAAAATAATGCATTAGTGTGTCCATAACGACCAGCTCTTTGAATTCGCACCGGTTAATGATGACAAACCAGGATTCATTCACGATGACCTGTTGAACAAGAAAGTCATCCTTATTTGCCCGGTGTATCGTCAGAGGATATTCGCAAACCAAACTCGGTTTCTTTTTGGATTATTGCTTGCTTAACATACTCCCAGAACACTTTTTTTGTTTAACTTTTTCGGATCCATATTATTAGTATGTATGGACATGATATCATCAACAATTTATACGATGTGTATTCATAAATCTTGAAACACAAAATCAACACCTTTTTCAATATTTTTGTCAGGAATCATCGTTATAAAGGGATCTTCAGTATTAGGATTTTCATAAATTCTTCCGCACTTGCACTCACCGCATCAATGTTTTACTAGCTCATAAGGCCATGGTTAGGTCTGCTACAGTATTCTGATGAACATGAGCAGATACATTACTATTTTCTGTGTATTTTTTTCAAATATCATCACAGTGATACAAATTAAAAAACAGTACACAAGTGCTTTAAAGTATAACACTAATATTTTATTTACATAATTTAATGATTAACTGCTGGTAATATGGGATTAAACATGCAACTGTAACTGGGTTAGGGGCAGAGCATAGGGACTAGCCCTCGTATGCTGCTTAACAGTTTGGTTTATATAAAAGAACATTTCCAGAGAAGATACGTGGGTAGTGATGAGTAGCTCAATTTGCATATTCACAGAGGGCGATAACAACTGTACGTGTGGTCACTGCGTTTCCCTCTTATAAACGAGTATTCTATGGCCATAAATCATTCTAAACCTATTTAGCTCTTTAATAGTTGCTTAAACACGAGCGTTTTGAGTGCTGCGATTTAATTCTTTTTCTTTTCTTTAGAAAAACAGTGAACGAAGGAATTTTATGTACAGGGTGTCCAGAAAGGGTAGGAAGTATTAGTAAATTCAAAAAAAACGCTACAAATCAGAAAAATATTTTTTATATTTAATCTTTAGACAACGTTCTGGAAAATTAAGTGCCAAAGATTATATTGCCCAAATGTTGACCCTCGCGCTGCTGGCACACGGAAATTAGCCGCCACGTGTCTACACATCTCTCTGGAAACGGCGGCCATTTCAGTGCGGATATTGTGCTTCAATTGCAGTAGAGTTTGTGGTTTGTTTGCATACATTTTCTCTTTAAGGTATCTCCAAAAGAGAGATCACCTTTTCCGGGAAAAGTTGATAGACAACCTCAAGTGGTTGATTTGAGGTGTGGCAAGTGGCCCCATCTGGTTGAAACCATGTTTCCACATTAAAACCTTCAAACTTCTACAGTTGTTCTTAACATGTCGCAATACCACCGTTCACTATTTACCGTAAGTACTCGCCCCCGCCGGTTTTCAAAAAAATAATGCCCAATGGTGCCTTCACCAGACATGGCAGCCCACACTATAACTTTTGGACTATGTAATGGTCGTTCATGTATCTGTCTTGGATTTTCGTTGGCCCAGTAGCGACAGTTGTGTTTGTTTACGTGACCATTTAAGTCAAAGTTCGCTTCGTCACTAAACATAATGTTTTCGAACGTTCGGAAACGTTGAAGCATTTCATTTGCAAAATTCAGCTGGAGAAGATAGTTGGTAACGTTCAGGTTTTGAAGAAACTGAATTTTGTAGGGTATAAGTTGTAAATCTTGCTTAAGAATCTTGTACAACGACGATTTTTTAATGTTAAGTTTTTTACTGCGTTTGCGAACTGAGTGGGACGGATTTTGACGCTCTGAAACTCTCACTTCTTCAATCGTTTGTTGATTTTGAACAGAGCGCGAGCGACTTTGATTGAGAATTTTTACAGTCGAACCGGCATTTTCAAACATTCGAATCCATTTTCTGGTGATATCGTACTTCGGTGCATTCCATATGTTAAATTCTGCAAATTATAAAAGTTGAGCTGTAACTATCGAATTACCATTGCGATAAAGCAAAAACCGCGATGGTCTCCCGGGTACATTTCTATGGCTCCAAAGAGCAGTTCAACAACCTATCCTTACCGTGCCCTCCAAACCGCGCTGTTACATGGGCGGCGCAGATACAAATACCCCTTACCCTTTCTGGACACACTGTACATTGTATTCTACCAAACCTTTCAATTTTTGGTAAACGAATTCAAATGCGACAGAACAAGCATTAAAGATGTACAGTCTCTAAGCAACTGTCACAATAGAGATCCTTGATAAAGTCTATTATACGATTTAATGCACAGATGAACAAAAGTACACGAGTTAGCAAAGGCCACGGTCACCTTAACTGAGCGAGTTCACTTCATTTTGCGCAATAAAATGCATATGATAAACATTGTGCAAGTATGGCGTGTTTGTATCAAAAGGGAATTCGTATGCTGCCATCAGTCGACTGTTTGTAAGAGAAGAATCTATTTTACCGTGTTTTGTAACCATGGACGAAAGTTGGATTAATTCATATACATCGGAAACAATAATGCAAACAGTGGAATGCATGAGGTAAATCGGCTCTGAACAAGGCGAAAAGCATAGCATTCGCTAAAAACACCATAGCGTCAGCCTTGAAAATAATTTTCTTAATTACCATTGTTGGCGAACGCTACTTTTGGAGAGGTTGAAAGTAGCAATCTCAGAAAAACTTTTTGGAAGGATAAAAAGTAGTGTTCCATTGCAACAATGTGCCGACGCACGTAAAAAACTTATTAAACTAAACTCAAAATTTTGACTCGGAACAATGAAGTCATACAAAGAGCATAAACTAGTACTTTGCCTCAAAAAATCTTCTACGAAATAATTCCGAACATGGAAAAATATTAGAGCAATTGTTGGGTTTAATATCAAATAAGTTGCTCAGCACCCTATTCTGGTGAATTTGAATTTTGATTGAAATATAATGAGTATTCTTTACACTCACTAGAATGTAATCTTATAAATATAGGGTCTGTCTCAAAAATATGCGACCATCGTTAATATACTGAAATAGTTATGCACCTGTGTGAATGGAACAACTTTACTAATTGGGTTATTTTGAAGTTAAAGGCCGTTAAGTGAGCGTAGTGAGCAGCGGTTCTGCATCAGCTTTGAAAGAGAAGAGATTCTAGATTGTCTGCGATATCCAGGCCAATACTACAAAGCAACTATTTATGAGTCCAACACAGGACTTGAGATTCCAAGGTGTTTACTTTAAGGGTGACTTTTTACATTTTGTACTGTGTTCACTAAATATTTAGATTATTATTATAATTATAATTTTTTGTATTACATGTCTCTATGCTTTCAAGACAGACCATGTACTGTATCATTACTTTCAGCAAATTTATAGCCAAATAAAATATTTAGAATATCTTACCCAAATGGGTTTATAAAGTATGAAAAATAGAGTAACTCTTCTATAGTCAGATCTATACTTCTGGGCAACTACTCCAAGTCAGTCACTTGAAAACTGCTAGGATCGAGAAATAAATGACAGAATTCTGAGGCCATTAACACAATATAACTTACAATAATGTTCTGATCTGTAAAAGTCAAAATGTAGCAATAAATAAATCGAAGAGAGGATGCATTCAAAAGCATATAAAATGGAATTTATATTAATTGATTTAGGAAAGGACCTTTAAAACGAGTTTACGTAACTAGATACAAGTTTAGTCAAAGAAAAACATAAAATATTATCATCAGTTTATTTAAAAATAAAAAAATTAATTGGCCAATTAAATGTTAGACGTTTATCAAAAGCACCGCAACTAATGTCCCGTCGATATTAAAAAAGTGCTCTGTGGATTAATACCCAAAAGCCAATTTGTCTGCTACCGCACTGCGAAATTAAACCGCTAATGTTTCGCGTAACGCGTGTTAATCGACGGCTTTAATTTTTTCCGCATTATCGTTCGACTATCTGGTTATTTTGCATTTTCCAGTTGCGAAATTACAGTTAAATTGCTGGCAACATCATAAATTTGGGCAATTTAAGCATTCATAACATAAGCTAAAAAGTAGCGTATGCGGCACATTCGATTTTTCAGAAAAATATCGAAATAGCGCCTTTTTCTATTTCCTTTCTAATACCATATAAGATGGCGGCACGTTAAAAAACGATGAGGTTTGAAATTATATTGTTTTGGCTTATTTGATAGGATAGTGAATCTGTTCTTAATGTACATGCTATAAACATATAATAAAATATGTGAAAAGGTGATGATCCTGTGAATTTATTATAACTAGCAGCTTTTTCACTTAGAATTTTTTCGTTTTTCTGTTAAGCTTTTGTCTAAAAAAAGAATGTTTCTTTATGAGTAACAGATCGAAGAATCGATCATCATAATAGTACTATAGCGAGAATATGGAACAAATGATGAATGAACACACGGGTGGCATAGAATTGTGTCCTCTTATAAATCTAGATTTTTTTTTAAACTGAATCTATGATCAGATATTGATGCGGAGAAAGAGAACAAGAAGATATCACTTGTACGAGGCACATAACGCTAACTACGGAGAGGTATTATAGTATGGGGAGCTATCAGCTATAATAGCAAGTCACACCTAGTCAGAGTTAGAGGTCAAACCAATATCAACGCGATCTTACATCTCGTGGTACTCCCTTTCCTTCAGAGGATGGCCTAAGCAATTTTTCAACAAGATAACACTCGAATATTTGTGGCACATAACATACTAAATTTCCTTTAACAAAACGGAATGGAAACTGACGGGCCCGAGCATGTGAGCTTTCATCGATATAAATTTTTGGAACATCATTGCGCGAAGAGTACTGCGATATCCACGGCTTTATAGGAATCCTGGCTGAATTATGGAAGCATGACAATAATGAATGGAATTCAGTCCACCAAGACACCATTCGTTCATTGACTCGATGCCAAGAAGAATGAAGACGGTCACAAGAGGATGAGGTGGGGCCATACATTGCTGAATGAATTTAAATGTTTATTATGTACAAATATTTTACAAATTTAATCATTTGTTTATCTTTTAAATCTATTAAATAAATCTGCAAAGATTTAATTGTCAATTTTCATTCTTTCTTGGTGCTACACTTTCAACAAACAGTAGTGTAAAGTCCGTATGCCTTCCTAGGTATGCAAGTACCAACATTTACAAGATTTCGAATTTTGACAATTTCATTATGAACTTTCAAAAATTGGATTTTTGTAAAGCCTAAACCATTGGTTTAGAATAGAAGTGATAATAATATTTGTTTTTATGCCAAACGCGAACTAAAAGTACTTTTATTTAATTGTTAGTCACTTATATTTATGGGGCTGTGCATCCAAATCAAACATCGCATTAATCCAACATACTCAATCAAAAATATTACGTCAGATTACAAATGCGCCGTGGTATGTATCCAACAACACGCTGCATATGGACTTACATCTCCCAACGGTCCAGGAAGTAATCCAGGAGAGAGCTATCAAGTACCATGCAACCCTAGAAACTCACTCAAACCCCTTACTGGAGCAGATGCTGGAACCCAGGGTCAACCAAAGACTAAAGAAACTATGGCCAATAAACCTAGTGTGAGTGTCGTGGTATGGCCAAAAAACTCGTGTGTGTGTGTGTAGTGTATTCCTAATATCTATTAGACTCTAATACTCTCGAAGTACAAAACTGTAATTACGTAGGTTGTATGGTAGGATGCAAGCCTCATCATGTTATTCTTATCGTTAGTATCTATAATGATTGTTAACCATTTAGCTTATAGAATGTAAACTTGTTCTGATTGCTAAATAATTACAAAAAAAAAAACTTATATTTGAATTAGATTTGAAGGTATTTCGAGATCGATACACAGAAAATTAGAGAAAGGTAAGTCCCAGATACTTTGACTATCTGAGAAAGACCATATTTATAGTAATTTACAATAATAATTGAAGGAATTTAGTTGCAGATAATGATTAATCTAAAGTTCAGTGACCTGAACAAATAAGACAGAGTTGGTGTTTGGGTTTCCAAGAAATTGGTCAGGATAAAAAAACAACAGTACCAATCTACGCAATTGGTGTTTGTCAAACAATCCGAGATGAATTGCAGAACAAATACGGCATACATAGTAAACTTAAAAACAGACTCTTAATTTAATATAAAAATATAACCAGTCGTACTCTCACAATTACCCAGGTTTTATCTATATATATATTTGAACAAAAACTAAACAAAGAAATGTGCTGTAGTTCTCCGCCCTTTACTTACAAGAGGAGGTCCGTGCGTAGTAAACAAAGACAGTCTATTTGAACGGAAAATTTGGCGTGCCGCCTTCTGAGCGCTGAATTTACACGAGGAGGTCCGTTCGTTTATGCACGCACGTCGGGGCCGTTCTCGCTCCTTGCCGAGTGGCCGGGCGGCCGCGGTTATCGGGCTGCTGCATTGCGGAACGCAAAAGGCATGTCTGCTACGGCCATTTGCTTTGCTTCCGCCGAGAAGTTTTGATTGTAAGCGCCCATTCATAATGGACGTAAGCATAAGTCGCCCATAAGTAATACATATAATGCACCTAAGCCTTATGTAAACATTTGAAAGTTACGCATACCCAAACACAGTAGCGGCACCAATATCCTTCCAGGCACTTTGCATAATTATGTTGCCTTTATATCTTGTTTATGGTGTAGGAACAGATGCATATTTATTAACTTAATAGTTCCCTATCCGTTGTAAAAGCGAAGCCAAAATGTTGACAAAGCTACAGTTAGGTTATGCAATTTCAGAATCAAAACAAATATTCTGTTACTGCTGTCAACATTAATTTAGGGAAAAATTAAAAATTACTGGAAATGGACGTAAAAAATACGTAAAGTTGAAGCGATTTCAATTTTTCATATTTCTTACATTTGAACGTAAAACTCAAAAATTACAGGAGTGCATTATGAATGAGCCCATAAGCTTTACATTGATTCAACAATGAAAAACCAATCCAATTGAAAATTTGAGGAAAGGCTGGTGAAAAATTGTCAGCCTAGTATGCCAAAAATACATTTTGGTGGCCAACCCCTAGTAGTATAACAATGAAAATTAGGAGGTTCTTCAATTTAATTTTTGACAGATTTATAGCTCCAAAAACGGAGAGAACGAAGATTGTTAAATATAATAAATAAATCTGTCGAAAGTCCTATTTCATGCAAACAGGTTTATAATAAAAAATATGTTGACTCAAAATGGAAAAGGCATTTCACAAACATTGAACTCTTTACTAGTTGTGTCACACTAGATCACTCACCGATTTTGAGTATTGCAACATAGAATGCTGAGCACTCGAGAATCGTAAAGATTCGAGAAATCTATTCATACATTGGCCAATAAATTTTTATAATAAATAAAATTAAATTGAGTGTAGTACAACAATAAGAGCGATCAAGATATATGCAAGGTTCTGTGGAAGTTCTTCTCAAACACATCTTTTGAAAGTAGAAAACGGGATAATTTTTTATATAGTTGGAGATGATCTTCAAATGAAAACTTAGGACCTATTTACAGTTTTTTGCTGGTCCCTGTTCTAAAACACATTGAACAAGACAGTGTTGATGAATTATTTGCATAATCAAAAAGGCGTACAATAGAAAAAAATATTTATTCTATGTGCATTCATTATAGAAGAAAGAAAATTTCGTTATTATTTATCAGTAATCGGTTACTGGAATATTGCTTATCCAGGGATATTTAGGTACTGCAACTCATTAATCAGTGTATCCTGCTCAATCTAATATCCAGTTGTTTCCTATTATTTCACATATGTTTTCTCCACGTAAGTCATCCGTCAAGATAAATGCCTAGATACTTCACATATACTGTCTGTGGTGGAAGATAAATTTCCTTGCGTGAAAGTCATATGCATTGATTTGGTTCCATTCGCTCTGATATGTCATTTTTTGGGCAAGGTTTTCGTCTTATTTGAATGGTGGTATAAGCACGTGATGCCATATCCGGGTTGTGAAATGCTATAATAGCTTTATTACCGGAACTCATGGTTGTTACTGTTAGATTTGTAATTGAAGGAGAAAATGTCTGTTTCTCAAATATGATGTTGTACAGAAGTCCATGTGACATACCTTGTCAAATGCTTGCGTAATATCTAACAATAGTCGCTGAACAATATCGTGTTTTCTTGGTCAATGTGGACTAGAACAATTAGTCTGTCCACTGGCTGTAGTAGTGCGTTAGTTTCTAAATATAAACCGGCGTTTTGGTATTAAGTCTTGTAAGAGAAGATCAAACCTTTTTAGATTTTTCTTAAATGCTTTTGATAAGGCACCAAGGATATTGATAGGTCAGTAAGGAGATGTCTCCTCAGATGGTTTTCCAAGTTTAAGAATTGGTATTATCTGTGCGACCTTGCAACGACAAGAAAGAATCCTGTTCTTAATGTGGCTTTGAATAAGTATGTGATTTAAAGATTTCTTCAATTATTAGATTACATCCAGGTGACTTTTATATTTAAGTGGGTGAATATAGTTTTTCCTAGTTCCCTACTTATATCCTAGTGAGTAATCCCATTTATAAGGAGGTGTCGAGGAATTTATGGATGTAAATAGTTATCTACTTCTTTTCAGCTGCCTATGGTGTAAATACCTCATTTAAATGGTCGACATGTTCAGTCTCCTTATCTCAAATGCTTTTTGTCCAGGTATTATTTGGTAGTCTGAATAGATGATATATTATAGTGGTCAAATGGCATTACATCCATTGATTTTTAATGTATATTGAATAATTATTCATTTTTTGAGATCCTTGCGATTAAAAAATTGAGGATAGTACTCTTCCGTTCCATAAGTCATGCCAACATGTTCTTTAACACATCACTGTCATCTGTTTGTAGTAAAGGTGTACCTTGTTGCATAATCTGCATATTATCGGCAAGTTGGTGGTTTATTTCCTGTGACCATTTGAGCACGCGATACTTTTGTTCCTTCTGGTTGATTTTTGGGTTAACCATTATTTGACCTATTTAACTAACATTTATTTGTCTTTTTCGTAACATAAAATATCTACTATTTTGCAATTGCTTGTCGATAAGACAACCTCTGTACAGAGTTTGTCCGGAAAGAATCGGTAATAATTCAATAAACACAAAAGTATTGCAGGTAATCGCTGATTTCTTTAAAATTCTTCAAAATAGTTTCGTCCTTCATGTACACGCTTTGATGGCCTTGGTCACGGCGGTTTTGACCATCTCAACCGACGATTTGCGTGAAGCGTGATTCTCATTCTCTCAAAGCTTAGAGGAAACTGAGCCGGATCGCATTCTTTACCCAAGATCCTCCCACTATCCATTCGGCCGAAAGCCATGTCTTTCTAGACCTGGTTGCGTAGAAAAATGATTCCCGATACTTTTCGGACAAACCGTGTTAACTGGATAATTGTGTACATTGCGGTATTTCTTTTTTAAGATGTGTTGGTTCATTTATTATTGTTGTGTTCATGAAGTGTTTTGTCTTGTATATTTTTTAGTGGTGGTGCTATCTGATGCAATTTCAACGAAAAATGATTGTGGCTGCTTTTTGATGCCCCCTTGTTTATATTGCATAAATTCGTACTTTATGTCTATATTTTTCAATTTTTTCCTTTATATTTTCTGTATCAGTTTAATAATGTGTTCCCTATGATACTACTTTAAAGCAACGGTCGTGTTTGTGTTTATAAGTATGGAATTGCGTGTGTTTTTTTTATTAATGCTTTTACTAAAATACTGTATAGTTTAGGTGTTTTGGCTTGAATATTTATCTGATCATTTCGACAAATTGTAATTTCATGATTGTTTCCAACTATTTGATTTTATGAATTTTGGTGATGATTTTGGAAACTTTTTCTGTTCAGATAAAATTTGATATTTGTTTGACGTAATCGGCTTGTGTAACCAATGATTTTTATTTTTTAGTAGTTCCGCGGCTTTGTCTGTTCTGGATGCAGCAAATTTGCATTATATTGTTCATTCGCTGTGGTAAGTTAGTGGGGCTGTTGAATTTCCAGCTGATGCTGTGATAAGTATCCAAAATTTGGTTGCATTTGCATTAGGGTTATATGCTCCGCCGGTGCACCTGGCTGACATATCCATATTCATTCTGATCAAAGTATAGCGGTCCAGGAGGTTGCGATGACACCCTTTGTGTTCGTTAGGTATTAACACAATTTATTCAATTTCATTATGGGCAAATCATTTATCACTTAATATGTACCACTTTTCTTTTCAACGCCCGAGCTTAACAATTAATATTTCGAGGGATTCGGGGCATGGAGCACGAAACCCAAGCGGTCATTCAAGCCAAAAATAAATAAATATCTGATCTTAATCAAGTTGCGCTTGCTGCTGCAGGTATAACAAGCACAACACATTCGTTTCGTTTGGATGCACGAACCGAACTGATTCACAAATTATATTTTATGCTTTAAATACAATAAAATTATTCTAAATTGTGAATGCATTTCTGGAAGAGAAAGAATATCTTGGTATTGATTTGTGAAATGTCATAATTAGTCATTTCCTTAAATCGTTTGCTCTCACTAAATGCAAAGCATGGCAAATAAATTCCTATACTCGGATACTTTTGAAGCCAGTCGCTTGAAGTATTGATTTCTGAAGGCTGTAATTTTAGTTCTGCACTATCTTTTAAGCAATTGTAATATTCATATCACACAAAGTATGATAGAAATGAGGAATAGACTACTTAGGAAAATTAAAATTATCTTTCTTTACTTTAACAAGGGAGGCAGAGCACTTTTTTTAGTAATTATGCCGCTTCAATATTTTTTAATGAGCTTTTAGATGCAGTTGTTGCTCCAAATTTGATTCTTTCCATGACGTCACATTGAGTTCAGGTTTACAAAAACGTACCGCGCCTGATCGGATAAAAGAACGACGTTGCCTTTATTGTGTTTCGTAAGTTTTAAGGTCAATAACAATTTTTTAGTTTCCTTAAATAAAAAATTCTACTGAAGGGGTTTTATTATATAAACCCTTTTGCAGTAAGGGCGCCTCCTCTCTCACAAATTACCCTGCGAAAGCCGAACGACCCGCAGAGTTTCGAGCCGAATCAATCTGACGAGTACCTGCAAATCCGCAATCTCGGCTCTTGTTATTCCTTCTCCCACGCACTTCAAAGGCAAGGGTAATCATGTGTGAACCGGCGACGAGCTCGCGGACCATCGCAACGGCGCGAGACAATCAGAACTCCATTATTCATCGGGGCCGAATTTGAGACCGTTCTAAACCACCTTATCAGCGGCGCAGCTGACGCAGCGCTCCCCGGGCCGCCGTCACAATGAACTGTTCGCGGAGAGCTCGCATCTACCCCGCATTTGCCGGGCCCCTAGTTCCGGGTACTTTAGGAAATGGATTTGGCTATACAATCAATCCCGCGCAGGATATTATCGCGGCTTTCGCGAGATGTAGGCAATCAGATAGCGAGCTTCGGATGTCGCCGAGGAATTGTCTTCGGTGTTTGATTGTGGGAAAGGCGGCCCCGACAAGCACTAAGGAGTAAACATACGTTAAGAGTGCTAAAACTTGTGATTTGTTGGTAACGACGTTCAACTTTTGTTCAGGACCTTTTTTTAGCCGAAAACGATTACATTACTTTATAGTTGATTACTCATGACATTCGCCACAAAACAGAAAATACCTAGTATTCCCTTAATACTTTTTCAAAATCAAACCTACCCTTGCTTTACACAGTATCAAGATATACATGACCTTAACATACGTTTGCAATCGATAAGTCTTAAAATTGTAAGTTATATTGTGTTTCTTGTTAAGTTTAGTAATTCAATGAAGTAAGGTGACAACGAAAACCATATTGCTGTAAAGGCATTACACAAGTCAGGAAATAAAAAAGTTTAATCTTTAAGACCTTGAATTCTCTCGGCATTAGCCGTCTGTGTGTGTATCGGGCTATGAAATTGTTTAATGGGACTGGAGATGTTGAAGATCTCCAAAATCTGGAAGACCACGTTAAATTCGAACTGTTCAGGTAGTTAAAGCCATGGGTGTCCAAATTAAATTACATCCTCTTCGTAACCAGAAGATTATGCCTTGAGAGATGCAAATTTCTAAAACTTTGATTTCTCGTATTATTAAGCAAGACCTTACAAAAGCTGCTTGCAAAAGACATAAAGGACATTTGCTGACATATGCTTTAAAGAACGATAGAAGAAAAATAGCAAAGAGATTGTTGACTGAGTACGCGTATGAAACAAAATGACAAGGTCATCCAAAAAAGCATGTTAGCTAGTGCCAAGGATTCAGAGAGGTTATCATCCAGCAACTATAATGGTTTTATGGGGAGTGTGTTATGATGGAGTAACCGATAGTCAGTTTTGTGAAGAGTCAAAACTTCAGTCGCAGTGTATCAACGCTGTGCCATCCGCACCCGCCACGGTCAACTCAAACTTGCCTGAGCAACAATGTGCATCCTTTTCTAATGGTAGAGGAGGATTGGCCTTCCGGTAGCTCAGATCTCAAGCCATTAGATTATAAATTACGGACAGTTTTAGAAGGCATAGTTTGTTCAAAAAGACATCCCAATGTTGATTCTTTGAAGCGATCCCTGGCGGCTGCAGTCACTGCTTTTCCAGTGTGCGAAGCTGTAAACGAGTGGACATCTTAAAGCTTGTGTAAAGGCTAAAGGTGGCCATTTTGAATAAATTTGTAATAATTATACTTAACAATAACCATTTAGTAAATCCTGAACATATTTTGCAAAAACAGTTAATCGTTTTATTTCCTTGTTCTAATCAGTGTATACTAGTATTTATGGGCATATTATTTATATCTGAGGTTCCAAAACTTACGTGGGCCAATCAAATATAAACCGGAATTACTTTTTTAAATTTATTAAAGCATTATAAAAATACAAACCTACAAAATTATTTTTCTACATGATGTTCTGACTTAGAAATACATTTTTCTCAACGGATAGGTAGTTTTTTGATGTTACTATCATAAAATAAAGGTGGTTGTGATTTCAGTCAGCCACTCACGAACGCTACTATAGCAACATCGTCGTTCAAGTCTCTATTCTCTGCGAGTTTCTTTCAGCGGTCCAGTGTAGTCAAGAACAAATTCCCAATTTTTTTGTGGAGTTTGGTTAGCTGAATTCAAGCGGGCGTTGTTTTGAAGCAGGATAACGTCTCGGACACGACCTGAGAAGCACTTTCAGCAACCGTTAATTGGCGGTCATTCTCGAGAAAGCGGCGAACGCGAATATTCTCCTCAACAGGCTGGCCCTCGTAAGCAATCGACGATCTTCATTTTCAACTGGTTCTCATCCTCTCAAAAGTTGTTTAAGCTACGCATGCACTTCTTTAAGGTGTCGTTCCTTTAATCTTCTTAAAATTCCGGAAGCTTTTATGTCCTCTCTTGGACGAGGGTCCCTTCTGATACGCAGTGTACAAAATATTCTACGGGGAAATACTTTTCAAGTACCCCTGTCTTCGTTCCTCTTACGGAACGTAAAAAAGAAATTCCAGTTTATATTTCATTGGCCCTCTTATGTGAAACGTTTTGGCAAAAATAATCACGAAAATTAGATTCACAATGATATTAAGATTCAAAAATGTAATTAAATTTCTAGTTATGTGAGAGGGGGGGGGGGGCTTGTTAAATAATACTATTTGACTTTGCCAATACAATCTTCAAGTTGTCATCATCTTATATTTATCGTAAATTACATGAAATGTTTGTATTTTTAGAAAATAAAAAACAACGAGAACTTGCCAAATATATATTTGTTAGGCATTTTCATCGTGACATTACTTGCTACTGCCGATTCTCCCCACTTCATCGCTGCTATCAATTACATGCGATAAACAGGATCATCCATTTAGCTAGACATCATGTATTAACTGTGTAAACGGTTCTTCGTGCTAATTGCGCTACTTATTCAAACCAAGGCAGTAACTTCTCTTTGAATAACTGTAGCATAGCGTGACCGCCGAGCTTTAAATATAGTGGCGACGTATCAGTCATGAAAATTTATAACTGAATTTCAGTTCAGGGCTAATGTGGCAACCACAGATTGTGGAAGTGGAAAGCGCCGGAAATCTAGAGCAACACAGCAGCAGTGCCGCGACAACGCAGAAGTCCAACTCGGTCTGCTTTGTTCTCGTTTTTAGTTTTGGAGCTTGCCGGCCCCCTTTGGTACGTTTCAAGGTGCCAAAGTAGCTAAGGGGGTTTACGCTAAGCAACGCTTAAGCTGGCGTGAAGGGCTTACTCTCATTCCTGTAATAATTATGATGTTACGGGAGTTTATTAAAAAGTTTCTGCCATTCATCGAAGATTAAAAGTTAGTAGTAGATGTAAAGTAATGTAAAACGGGGGATTTAAAAAAAATGTTCTCGTAAGCATTAGCTTCTTATAGAATAAAGGAAACTAACACAATTTCTGCTAAAATACGAATTACATATCATACCACTAAAATAAAAAGTTGTGAATAGTACAAGTTTATTTTTTAGCACTTTTTTGAGCAAATCTCTATGTTATACTTGTTTAATACAAACATAGTTGCGTTTGCTAAATAAAAAAAAATTATTTTAATTTAATGTGTTTGAATAGTGCACATTGGAGTACAAGTTATAAAACTTGTATTTTACAACCTTGTAATTTGAAATTTCAATGAACATTTGTAATGCGACAGATATCTTTAAAAATTGTAAGCATTGAAAATTAAAAATGAAAATCGTCTTTCCAGGTTAAGGAACATTTTATTTCCAGTTTGCCTATTTCTACGTATTATAGTTTAATGAGCTGAAAGTTCCTGTATTTGGGCAAAAGTAATATTTCATTGAAGCCGTTAGTTCAGCATTAGCCAAAAATATAAGACACCTGCATAAAAACCCGCTGTGATTGTATTAGAAAGATAACACTTATTGTTACTTATATCTTGGTCAGTATTTGTATACGTTCATTTATACAACAGACAAAACAATTGCAATGGCGGTAGTCATGGTAAACGACAAGAACTTTTTATTTTTGAGGAAAATTACCAGTCTTGTATCGTTACTCGTAGTGGAAACAAGTTTACTTTATCATTATAAAAGAAATTTAGTTTTCTATCAAAAATACTTAAAAAAGTGAACTTTATATTGAAAAACGTATAAAAATACAGTTTTGATATGAACAAAGCAAATTTCAAGTAGAAATTGTCAGAACTTTTCAATGTTCCAGATGTAATGTATGATTAGACGTTATGCAAAGAAAATTTTTCAAGTGAAAAAAATTGATCGAGAACGAGTAACACCATAGCGAAAAGACAGAAAATTGATTCGCCAGTCTTTTAAAAATCGCTAAAAACTTCTTTCGAACTTGTTGCTGAAATGTTTGAAGACTTTAATAAGTCGATAAGTGCTCAAATAGCTAGGAGAAGGTTCACAGAAGCAGGCTTGGGCGGTTGTAAAGTGAGAAAGAAGCAACGACTTTTAGGAAAAACCGGAACGACACCAACATTGGATAGTGGGGATCGGTCAAATGTCATCTGGTTAGACGAATCAAACTTTCAGGTAGGTTTTACTTAAACTCTTTCATAAAAAACAACGATTCATCTTTGAAAAAATCTCATATTTTAAAATTTGCAACTTCGAATGAAGACTAGTGTTTTTTTCACCGGATGTCACGTACATGAGGCAGCTAATGGGTAAGAGTAATACCTGGATTGTGTGGTGTCCACTACAAAATACGGAAGAGACAGTATAATGGTTTGGGACTGTGTGGCTGAGGGTGTCGAGGCAATGTTCATCTGCAAAAGCCGTATCAACAGCAAAAAATACATTAATATATTAGAAACACGTATTTATGAGGAACATCAACCTAGGCCATGTTAAATTCCAACAAGAGAATGCTTCTTGTTATAAATCAACGACTACTATACGTTCGTTTGTTGACAACATTATTGTTGTGATGAATTGGTCCATAATCCAATACAGTTTGTAGTATGCCCCAGAGAATTAAAGCTATCATAAAATCTAAGGGTGGATCCCCAAAATATTAATTAATTTTGATAAATATAGTTACCTAAATAAATTTGTAGTTTTTTCTAAATTTTTAATATACATACTAAGCAGAGTTTTTTAGGGTGCCTAATATTTTGGCCAAGGCTGTATGTCGGGAATAGATCAAAAAGTGCAAGCGCATCATTTAGTTAAAGAGCAATAATTTCGTTAAAGGCATATTTGCAATTCAGACAAAGATGGCTTCAAACATTTCTTCTTTGGGTACCATCTCGTTTAAGAAGGTTGTTATCATCACGACCGTTCATATTTTAGACGTTGCAGATCTGAACAATTCAATGGAACTACATTTTCTCAGGCTACTTAACCAGGAGATAAATCGTCTTCTTCTATTTCTTCTTCCTTGTATTTTCCCTTGTATGATGTTTTGAGAATATCATATCGCCCTTCTCGCATTATATGGCCCAGATATTGCGATTTTCTTTTAGTATTTCTTTTTCTTTCCTAATTCTTCCAACCACTTCATCGTTTGTTACTCTACCTATCCAGCTTATTTTCAGCATTCTTCGGTAAGTCCACATTCTTCTAGCCTTGTCACTGATATGTTTTTCCACGACCAAACCTTCATTCCATAAAATACTACTGAAAATACATCTCAGCATTCTGATTCTAAATTGTAGATCCAGGTCTCTCCTGCATAATATATTCTTCATTTTATTAAATATTGCCCTGCCTTGTCCAATCCTTGCCTTAGTTTCCCCTGTATACTTATTATTTTCATTGACAATTGTTCCTAAATATTTAATTTTTGTACTTTCTCCACTTGTTCACCTCAAATCCATAAATTTTCTTGGTGTTGTTGCGATTTTGTGATCGTCATAAATTTGGTCTTCAAACACTATAATATCTTTAAAGAGCTTAAGAACCAAGTCAATATTCATTTCTTTATTTTTCTTAATCTACTGTTCCGGATTTTTAAAATTAAATACGGATAATTGAAACACCTCAATCAAAAAGGAGAGGAAACATCATATTAACACATTACAAAATACCTTTTAAATACTCGATTTTAAATGACAGTTGAAGAGAGCGCATCATTTTGGATTGATAGGTTTTTATTACTCAACGAAGTATTTAGGTTTATCGCGATCTGTAGCAACACAGAAGTCGGCTATTCTGAATTCGTTTTATTTGCATAATTAAACAAACCTGCCCATTAATTATCCAAAAACAAACGAAACCATGAAGCGTCGGTAATTGGTCTGGTGGAGGTGTACTAAAAGCATTTTAGTCTCTTCAATTAAGCAATTAATCGCGTTAATAAAACAAGCCGAACCGAGCCAGATTTTTGCGCATGTAGGCCTACAAATCTGGTTTATAAAGCTCATTGGTGCCCACGCGATCGAATACCCGCAAAGCGATTTCAATTTCGTGTTCGCTGCTGACAAATGTGGTCACAGACTTTTGTTGTGGTATTGATGTATTTTGGATTATAAAGGATAAATATTCGTATTAAATCAAAGTAATGGATTTATTTTTTATATGACCGACGAAAAGCTTCGCTGTGCTATGATTAATTGTATATGAGGATTACACAACATATGCTGACTATTTCATTTAAAGTTGGTTATGCCGTAGACATTAACAGACATTTTAACTTGGGAAAGTTAAGGTCGATCTAATTGTAACAGGAGAGCCAAAATTAAGTAATCAGTAGATAAAGGGAAAAACCAATAACTAGGAATGTAATATTTAAGATAATTCTATTATATATCACCATATTTTCCATGTTTGATCTTAGGATTTAAAAGTTGACATTACTCATGTAACCTTAAGCGGCACTGATAATATGAAGTACCACCTGTAGTTAACGAAATATTAATTATACGGGGGGGGTGTGGATTATACCGGAAATTATATGAAAACCCCAACTCACAGTACAGAAATTAATATTAATTGTATTGTGTAGAGATATAGCGATATACACAATGAAAAATGAAAGTTATGTTAATTCACATTACATTGTCGATATAATTATCATCATTGAAATAAAATTTTTAAAAAAGATTATTTCGGGGATAAAATAAAATTTGTAGTAACAAGCACAGACGACAAAAAATATTTAATATGACTGTCGAAAAGTTTTTTTCTTGTAGCTTTTACTTTATATTCCATTTTCCGTATGTGGTATGATATGGTGTGTATATTTTCCCTGTGTATATAAGGAGATAATGAAGATAACAACAGTGGAAATATTCGAAAAAATATCTCTTGTGGAAAAAATCCCAAGGGAGGTAGAATTCGTAATTTAGTGATTGATGTAAATCTAATCAGAATCAGAAATATTTAGTCATATTTTTCCCCTATCTGCAATTTTTGACGTATGTGCAAATTTCGATCTAAATCTGTCGATAATTCACATTGAGCGACTTTGACCATTAACCAACTTGGCCCAGACTCAATTTTATTCCATAGGTATAATAACAATTTCGGCAAGCACCATGTCCATAAGATCTCCTATGTGTGCGTGCGCACAAGTAAATCTGAAACGACAATTTAGTATATGGTCTATAGAATACCTATTAATACTAACAGCTACCTTAATACCAAAACGCCATGACCACCACTCTACTATAATACATGTATTTCAACAAATCCTTATCCCATATAATTGGAAACATTAACAAAAATACCAACTCTCAATCCCAAAGGCCTTCTTGACCAACGAAACGCGTTCTTACCTTATATCAGAGGCATTACATAATCAATCATAAAATAGCTAATTTTTTACGTTCAGCCAACGATCATTGCAAAAACAACTATTCTTGTTTGACATTCTACGAGCAGAAGAATTTGTGAGACAATTGAAATACTCTCAATGCCTGAATATAAGAAACGACAGTCAGCGCAATCTATCGTATGGAAACTTCTTATTCGCTCGCGCTAATAATTACACAACACCTCCAAACTAACAAATTTTCTAGACCCAGTTCTTTTCATTACAGATAAATTTTCACTTCCAACCTTATAAACAATGAAGCAGAATATACAAAACTCTGTCTTCTTCAAAGATTCATAATTCTCCTTGTGAATAGACTAACGAATTAATTGGTAGTATCTTAAGTAAATAAGCGCCAGTGTAGACGCGCGGTTGAGGCGGGTGACTGCGGAGACGGGTTAATTCTTGGGATCTAGGTGTCTGGTGGGTGGCCTACTCAGCCACTAAAAATAATTGTGTACCTGCGTTCACTTCGAACAAAAAGTAATAATGCTGGGCTTACCTGAGGCGCGGTGATTGCCACATCGCCTTGTACTAGAAATGGTGCGCGAGCAGTGAGGACAAGCATATGAGATCCTTAACCTCTCAGTTCGTAGGTTGTGCTTCCATGGGGGCATTTGAGCCTCACCATTATCTTAAATAAATACCCCATAAAATCTAGTATCTGTAGACATGTCAGCAGAAAGAGAGAGGGGGGGAGGACGAGGAGGAGAGAGAGAGAGAGAGAGAGAGAGGAGAGAGAGAGGATGGGATAAATATGGAAACAATCATAAGTAGACCAAGAACAGACTCAAAAAGTGTAGATGGGTCTCTTTCCTTAATACAAAATAAAATAGTTGAAAAAATATTACAATGTTGGAAATATTCTCATCTTCACATATACACAATTGAGGATTATTTATATTGTGGATGCATTTTCTTATGATTTTTATTATTATTTAATTTTAACTGTCTTTGTTTAGAAAAAATAGACTGGTCAGACAAAACGCTATTACCAAGAGAAACCAAAATACGAGGGTAGACTATACTACACAATGTCACCAACGTTGTTTATAATCAATAATACCTAATACAAAAAAATCCTTAAACGGCGTACTCTAAGTGTGCATTTTCCTCACTTTTTGAAAATTTCGTTGAAAGTACCAAAAAATTATGAAGTGGGATGGATGTACTGCAGTTGTTTATATTTCAATGAGATAAGTAGACATTCTTCAAGCAATTCTTAATATCCAAAATTTTACTATTTTTGGGAATATATAGTTTAAATGATTTTCAGGCTAAAACATACGAGAGCAAGTTAAATTTAAATAAGACTTTGGTTTTTATAATTTATTGAAGTGAAATATGACAATATGACACACAGGACTAAATACCTCCCTCTATTTCTATGCATTTAATTCAGGTAATGAGAAACACTTTTTTATATTACTTTAGTAAAAAGACGAGTGTTGCTCTTGGAGCAATTTGTGCACGATTTTCTAGAATTATTGATTTTAAATAGCTACTTTCCTGAGGCATTCCATTTGTGGACACTTTTTAAAAATTCGACATGTTTTTGATTATTGACTGAACACTACCATAACTGGTAACGCACATATTTTGTCTGATGCGAGCACGATGTATGTGCGTAAATTTTCAACATCGTTTCGTCCTGTAATGAACATCTTATGCCACTTGAACACCTGGATTTTCGATAACATGAATCTACTGAAAATCCACATTGTCTAGACAGAAACTCGGTTACTTTAATGAGGTAATTTAATGGGTGTTGCCCAATGGGCAGAGATAAAAGATTATTTAAATTTGACTCACTTCTGTATTGCCTTTCAGCAAGTATTTCGCCATTTGTGGATATGATTATCAACTTTAAATAGCCAGCTAAATTGATGTTGATGATGGTTACACTGGTACATAGAAACGGCATATTCCTCAGCTTTTTCAGATTTTTGTTATAAATGTGGTGATATTATCTTGATGTGTACTCTAATTGCAAGAAATCCCTATAATTAAAAAATAATACAAAAAAATAAGAACTCGAAAGTAAAACTATATGAAGGGTATACAATTTTAATTTCCATTTGTCACAACTTCTAAAAAATTTCACTGTAGTTTTACGTCTAATGAACCCTCAATATCTAGGGACTACTTATGCGCGCACACGTACACATATGGATGCACACAGACACGCCTTAATTCTTATTGGATTGTAATGAAAACTTGCATACACATTTATTACGCTAATTGCTAATTGCAAAAAAGGCCGGAAAAACGATCTTCAAACTAACTTCTACAGTTATCTATAGTACAAAAGTGCTTCCAATGTTTAGTTCGCAACCTTTTGGGGGATCGCGTTAAAGATTCGAGTATTCGCGTGAAAATTTCCAAACTGAAACAAAAACGCTTGTACATACACAGTTGTATCATTTTCAAATAAGAAGCGGCTTCTCACTTTTATTTTGATGGCAGTCACTGACAAGGAACTTAACTTCTATAAATTCAAATTAAACCTAAAACTTTACAATTTTGTTCGCAAGTTCAGAATAATTTTCCAATATTTTGGTCCTACAAATGGGTTTTGGGAAAAGTCTAGTTTCAACTTTCTATCACTTGATATTTGAAAAGTTTTTCTTTCATGTTGATTGGAATGTTAGTATTACTTCTTATATTCTGACGATAAGGCCAGATCCATGTCCTGTCAACCTTAGCGCCATCGATGCATACAGCAACGCATTTCGCCCAGTGCCGAATAAATATTTTCTGTTTGCATTGACGTCTACTGAGGTACAAAATAAAATATCTTTTGCAATACTTCATATTGGGCATAAGAATACATTTCTTCATATTGTTTACAATTTGTATTCTAATACCTTCCTTTGACAAAAACATACTGTGGTGTATCAAAAATGTAAAACCATATTTAAGATATTCGTCGCTCCCCAATTTACTTTTTATTATTCCTTCAAACCTACACTTTTTTAATGGTCTTTTTAAGGTTCTATCCATATATAAAGAAATAATAAGTATAACTAGCAAATTATTTTTAAATATTCAATATTGTACTCAGATGGAAACAGTACAGCGCGCAAATTTGTAATGATACCTGATTGCAGTTAGCTATTATATAAAATATAAACTGAAATTTCCAGAAATTTCCAGTGCCATTTAGCACTCTTTAGAATATGCTGGGAAAAAGGAAATTTTACTACTTAGTGATAGATGAAGCCAACAACAAATAAATGAAATGGAGCTACTTGGCAACAGATGTTCTGTCATTTAGCCATACAGTACAAAACAAAACCAATGCATGTTCATTGACTTGAAATTAATAAAAGCTTAATTAGCTCAAAACTTGCTAAATCACACTTGAGATTTACTTATTTTGTTTTCCTCGTAGCTAGAAGCAATCGAGTTTGTCTTAGATTCTGAAAATTTCGTCATTGTTTGAGCTCTTGGGTTTTTATTAGTTCTTAATTTGAGTACAATAATGTTTAAGGTTGGTGCAATTTTTTTAATCATTTTTTTCGTAATCTGAAGGAGACAAAATTAAAAATCCAAATGTGTATCTTTGTGTAGTATCCATCTAGCTATGAGCTAAATCTTGTGGCTTGGAAGGCTGACTTATATTTCTTACGAGCTGGCAAAGTTAATATCCGGCTCTAAAGTGAACCATAAGTTAGAACGAATAGTGATTCGACGATGCCAAATCAGGACTATAAGTGGGGTGCGGTAACAGTTAGGCGAATTTCTGTCGCGTATCCATCTTCAGTAGCATCAGTTTACGATTGACCATATCGTTGTTCCAAGATAATATAAATAATGCTGAAAAACGGCCACAATTTCAACATGATGATTTATCAAAAAGTTGAATTGTTTACAACAGTTTCTTTAGAACAAAATCTAATATCAAAAATGAAAAAAAAACTTTTGTACTACCTTTTATAATATTAAAATTCACACAATCATTACGTATTCACCCAAATGCAATCAATAGTAAAGGTTTAGTTTGTTCTTTGATTTGGTGAATTTCAATTCGTTCAATTTTGAAATTCCGCGGTAAAAACAAGACAGTGGCGCAGACCTACAACGCCACATGTGTGCATTGGATGACGGGTGGCTAGGCTGCACTCGGTGATAGCACAATCAGGGAACGAGGCGCTGTAATGCGGTTCCTGGTAGGCAGAAAACCTTAAATATGCGGAAATCCAAATGCGGAAAGCCATGTATCAAAGAAAGGAAGAACAATTATAAGCCGACCTGGTCGCCTATCACGCAACGACCAACACAAGGGTGGATGCCTTGCTCTAGCGCTACCTGATTGTCACATTTTCAGCCCTTTAAAGGAGATATTGCGCAGTCATAATTTCAGCTCGGATAGTAAGGTTCGATAAGCAGTGCAGACGTAGATTTGTGAACAAACAAAAATATTCTCTTTCGAAAAGATGAAGAAGATCGTTAAACGATACCAGAAGTGCATTGCTGTGCATGGAGGTAATGTCGAAAGCCATGTGCATTTGGTCTCTATTAGTTGAAATAAAGTTGTTACAAGGAAATTGCTCTACTTACTGATCCACATATGTATAAAAGATTAACGAAGAAAGAATTTGTTTTAAAGGCTAATTGATAGCATAGTTAAGATTCGACTAAGTATTTGATTAGGTAATTGCTATACTTAAAATCATTAACTGTATCAAAAATATCAGTGAAAATCTTTTTTGTGAATTTGTATAATTTTGAATAATTAATAGGTGTACAATTTTTTCGACATTGTAAAAAACTGGTCATACGTTTGCGATTCAAAGTATTGTCTATCGCTGGCCACTACTTTTTCCCATCTTCAGGCAGCGTACAAATTCCGCGTCGAAAAAACTGCTCATCTTTTGGGGCGATCCACGTATCGATACCATTTTTGACTTCTTCATAAGAACGTAAGTGCTGGTCAGCCAAGTCGTGTGCTATTGATCGAAACAAGTGATAGTCGGAGGTAGCAATGTCTGGAGAATATGGCGGGTGGGGTAGGACTTCCCATTTCAACGTTACCAAGTATGTTTTGAGCGACTGAGCCATGGGGTCGAGCATTGTTATGCTGCAAAATCGTGTCTCTCGTTGCAGCCGTTTATCTTTCAATGATCGGCTTAAACTCATTAATTGCTTTCGATGCAGATCGCCTGTGATTGTGTCAGAGAGTATTAGCAGCTCATAATACACTACGCCGAGATAGTGCCACAAAATACAGAGCATGACCTTGGAGCTGTGAATATTCGGTATGGCCGTCGACGTGGAAGCATGGCCGGGAAGTCCCCATGATTTTCTGCGCTTGGAGTTATCGTAATGAACCCATTTTTCGTCCCCAGTCACAATACGATGCAGAAATCCCTTTCGTCTTTGCGTTTCAAGCAGCTGTTTACAAGCAAACAAACGCCGTTCAACATCTATCGGCTTCAATTCATGTGGCACCCAATTTCCTTGTTTCCGAATCATTCCCATGGCTTTGGGGCGTTTTGAAATGGCTTGTTGAGTCACTCCTAATAATCCTGCCAATTGTTCTTGCGTTTGATACGAGTCTTCATGAAGTAAAACTCCCAATTCTACATCTTCCATCGCTATGCCAGTCTTCGATGTCAAATTCACCGTTCTTGAAGCGTTTAAACCACTTACGACACGTTCTTTCAATAATAGAGGTCTCGCCATAAGTATTTGAGACCATTTGATGAGCCACAGTCGCAGACTCCTTCGTATTGAAGCAGAAAATTAAAACCTCCCGCAAATGACGAGAATTTGGCTCGTAAACTGAGATTTTCAATCGAGAATAACTTTACGGTACGGACACAAATCGACTAATGTTTCGATGGGGTTATGTTGACAAATGCCCAAGCTTATTGTATGACGTCTACATCTGTTTATTTCCATCACCACTTATCGTCCAAAGCCATCTATTGCAAAACGGCGAAAGCAAAGTTGTACACTTATTAGTAACTTAATTATTTGCCTTATGTCAATAGACGTGATATTGTGAATTTGATTATTTATTTGTAATTGCATATTTTCTATGAATAGAACAGAAGATTGTGTACCAATTGCAATTCTTAGTCTTGTTTAAATTACATCTTAGAAAAAGGTGGTATGGTGGTATAGTTTATTACTATATAGTTGTTGTATTAGTTTCAAAATGCTTGTTTTCCTAAGTAACAAAATTTAAATAACACGGTCTAGTACTTTTTTTTAAGTACGTAGTGGTCCCTCTTCCATAGCACACCCTGTAAATGTTAATATCTGCTATAGTAATTACGATATTTTTCCATTAGCTATCCACAGTTTCAGTCCTGGAGCTATCCGCAGAATTTCGTAATTACTTCCTCTCGCCATTTTCGAAATAACGCTTTTTGCGCGACCGCCGTCGTTGCCAACAGCAACAAAGCTGCAAGAGGGGAGCGGCGCGCGGCTCGCCACACGTGCCGCTCCGCTGGACGCGCGGCCCGACTATGCAAATGTTTGTGGTGCAGGTCCAAATGACCCCGACGTTCCTCAACGCATGAATTTAGACGACGAGTGCAGTGGGAGTGCATTGCTGTCGAACTGTAGGCCGAGACATTACCGGGCGGAAGTCAGCAACCACAGAAAAGCCGTCTCGACGTGTGTGGTGGATTATTGTGTGTTAAGCGATCGGCAACAAGGTAAGCGAGCAGCAAACACGTGTTCGGTCCCGGCATGGTCGCGGGTCGGGCCGACAGCACACACCATTTGCCAGCGAAACGAATTTGTGCTCGGGGCCGCCGAGGCGCAGGTGTTAATTGGACGCATGTGAAACGCGAAAATTTATCGCGGACACTAAAAGCCGACGTGCGTTTGTCTTGACAAACCGTCTCATTTGCATCTTCAAACTTCGCCCTTTGAGGATAACACTTTTTAATTAATACAATCTTGTTCGATGTTTATGATGATGCTTAACTAATTTAGTTATGGCTGTAGAAGCATTAGGTTTTGCTATTAAATTTTTACTAATTTAGAAGTTTCTAATGTTTAGATATGCACGGCCTAATCACTTTGCTTGTATCCTACAATAATTTGGAATGAATTATTGAAATTCATGCAAAACGAAAAGCGAATGTACTTAAACGACCACGTGCAACACAAAGTTGATGATGTAAATACAGTCAATCAAAAAAATCTTTAATACAGTTTTTTGTTTTGTTACGCCTACACATAGACAATTGATTGAAAGTGAAAAGATAGCCTTACGTGAACAACGGTAATGTCAATTTAGTCGCCAGAACCAAGTTTGGCAATTCCAATCTACTAAGAATTCAGTGTTTTATCAGCATTGTCGATTTAAGTGTTCTGCCTAGTTTTTTAAGTTAAGTATTTCAATAAATAAAAAAGAGCTAATATTAACCTTAATAGTAAACGCTTTTATAAGGCATGAAGGTAACTCTACCAGCGAGGAGCTCGTCTCGTCACCTGAAGTCGACTAGCCAATCGTTTCAGACTTATGTTATCGTCTTGTATGAGAGGGTCCTGTGGGCTGCAGGTATGTCATGATGCTTGTTGCTGTGGTCTTGGATAACTTCAGAAATGAAAGAAATGCTGAGATTGTGTGGATCGTTTGATTGGAGATATACCATGGAGCATTTACTAATTCACAGAGAATTTTGACTGGCCTCGTTGAAGTATGGCAATATTGAATTCGCTGACACAACCCCACAGTTCGATGTCATATGTCCATATGCGTATTAAAAATATCTTAAATAGTAGAAATTGTCTTCGATTGGCAAATATGATCTTCGTTCAAGTAGCCAATATAACTCTTTGAATCTCGGATAAACTTGCTTCCTCTTCGTTATGGTGTGTTTCCTTCCAGGTGAGTTTTTCATCGAGATGTAATCCTAGATAGCGAATTGAAGAAGCTTGTGGAATGACTGCAGTGTTTATAAATACTGGTGGACAGTGACCTTTCCTTAAGGTGAAGCCCACTTGCGTTGATTTGGAGTCGTTAATTTTAATTTTTAACTTTTTAGTCCAGTCATCTAGGGTGTTCAGATGATCTTGCAGATAGGATTTTCAGGCCTAACAAAAGTTCAGATTAGAATATTTGCTATAGTAGGTATGCCAGTTATATATAATAGATAAATAACAGGGTCCAATACACTGCCTTGTGGCATTCCCAATTTTATTGGGAAGAAATCTGAAACTTCGTTATTTACTTTGGTTTTAAACTGACGATCGCTTAAACATGACATCGCAAAAAAGCTCGATATTGTACAGAAGACCATGTCGAAAACTTTACCTACATTCAGAAAAACTGAAGTACAATACTTTTTATTTTACAGTGATTTATTTATTTCATGAACCATACCGTGGCATTGTTCAGTCGTAGAGTGTCGTTGGAATGCGAATTGATGATCAGGCATTTCATACAGAAATTGATTAATTTTGTAGAATAGGAGTTTTTCTAATGATTTACATACGGTTTATATCACACTTATTGGTCTATATGATGACACGTCACTTGGATTTTTACCGGGCTTGGGAATTATAGTTATTTCTGCCAATTTTGTTGCTTAGGCCAGTACTGTAGTCGTAATATGGCGTTGAAAATGTAAATTAGCAACACAGTACCTTTCTTTGGGAGATTTCTGAGATCAGAAGGTTTTCTGTAATTTAGGCAAGTAGAGTTCACCTCTGATTTATTTAGTAGGTTCTGTTGGAGGTAAAGGACTCTCGAGGAAATCTTGGATTTTTTTGTGTGGAATGTCACCGTTAGGTGCATATACTTCAGTTAGGTGTTGAGTAAAAGGATTCGCGGTTGGACCAGGCGTTGGATTTAGTTTACTAAGAGAGGGTTTGCTCGAAGTTGTTTATGGGAAGCTTTAATCTGTCGCTATTTGAGTTTGTTGCCCAGCTGCTTATATGCGGCTAATGTTGTGCCTAGTGGCATACAAAAAATTGAAAAATTGATTTGATTTCTTATCACAATAATTCTGCTGTAATGGAATTAGTCAGTTTTGTCTAATTTAAATCTTGATTTTTTTTTGGACTTTGTAATGCACCATTTATTATTTCTGGTGAAAATCGGGTCTATGAAGTTGCTATCTTTACAATGTAACAACACTTGATTTTCTTTTTGAAGATAAGGCACAAAAATAAATCTCTGTATATCTAAATGGTGACAGTGCCCACATTTTAATAAGACGAACCCATTTAACTTAAAAAATCTGGTGTGAACATCACACGACTTTCCTTATCCTATTATTATATATTATACCGGGTCCATCGTCTCGGCCCTGCGCTGCTCTCGTCCCGGAACTTGTTACTTTAAAAAAGGACGAGGTGCGAGTTCATCGTCTTGGCCCTGCGCTGCTCTTGTCTAAAATTTTGTTAATTTAAAAGGACGAGGCGCGAGTCCAACACTCGAAAGCTGATTAAAATAAACAGTACAAGACAATAATTGACTCGTACTTAAAATTTTGCTACGTCACTGAAGGTAACCGTGCGAGCTCGGCCGCACAGCTTTCCCCATTATCGCCTGCGCGCTCCCTCCCGTCCTCCCGCAGTCCTCTCCGAGCGCACTGTGATTGGTCTATTTTAGGTTTAATTATTTTTTAATCGGCTATAACTTATTTATTTGACCTCGGATCAAAAAATTTCATTGTAATTTTTTGTTCGTCTCGGTCTGATCTATCCGGTAATATAAATTTCCCGAAACATTTTATGAACACCCGGTATATTAAAAATCCTGAGCTTCAATTTTTTTTCGAGTTCCTATTTTACCAACTTTTATTTTAAATTCATGTTTATCTCATGATAACAAATCATTTTTATTCTCATAAATTTTTTGTATCTTCAACCGTTTAGATTCGCGACCGCTTTGCGACCGATTTTGCGACCTTGCGACCAAACGACTAGGCCGATTTTTACCAAAAGCTCACACTACGTCCCCTACATACAAGTAACTTGATACAAATTTCAAGTCTCTAGCTATGGTTCTCGAGATATCCTGTTTACTGACAGACCGACAGCACACACACACACACACACACACACACACACACACACACACACACACACACACACACACACACACAAAATACACATACACACACACAACACATATATACATATATATAAAAAATATAACACACACACATATATATATATAATATATATAATATATATATATATATATATATATATATATATATATATATATATATATATATATATATATATATATATATATATATATATATATATATATATATATATATATATATATATATATATATATATATATATATATATATATATATATATATATATATATATATATATATATATATATATATATATATATATATATATATATATATATATATATATATATATATATATATATATATATATATATATATATATATATATATATATATATATATATATATATATATATATATATATATATATATATATATATATATATATATATATATATATATATATATATATATATATATATATATATATATATATATATATATATATATATATATATATATATATATATATATATATATATATATATATATATATATATATATATATATATATATATATATATATATATATATATATATATATATATATATATATATATATATATATATATATATATATATATATATATATATATATATATATATATATATATATATATATATATATATATATATATATATATATATATATATATATATATATATATATATATATATATATATATATATATATATATATATATATATATATATATATATATATATATATATATATATATATATATATATATATATATATATATATATATATATATATATATATATATATATATATATATATATATATATATATATATATATATATATATATATATATATATATATATATATATATATATATATATATATATATATATATATATATATATATATATATATATATATATATATATATATATATATATATATATATATATATATATATATATATATATATATATATATATATATATATATATATATATATATATATATATATATATATATATATATATATATATATATATATATATATATATATATATATATATATATATATATATATATATATATATATATATATATATATATATATATATATATATATATATATATATATATATATATATATATATATATATATATATATATATATATATATATATATATATATATATATATATATATATATATATATATATATATATATATATATATATATATATATATATATATATATATATATATATATATATATATATATATATATATATATATATATATATATATATATATATATATATATATATATATATATATATATATATATATATATATATATATATATATATATATATATATATATATATATATATATATATATATATAATAACACACACACACACACACACACACACACACACACACACACACACACACACACACACACACACACACACACACACACACACACACACACACACACACACACACACACACACACACACACACACACACACACACACGAACCAATGGCCCAAACCAACTTTTTTGGTGTCCTGAGGCTATATTTCGCTCAGAAATGTGAAAAACTGGGTAGGTCAAATTTCCGCCGATTACATTACTTTCCTTATTATAGGATAAGGAAAGTAAAAAAGTAAACAAATCAGGCAAAATATTTAAAAATTAATTTGAATTACTTACATATGCATGAAATCTCCAGATAATGGCAATTACGGCCATGAAACAACAGGAGAACATTACTATGTAGAATTATTATCCTTTTTCTGCCATTATGCCGTACGGGGATAAATAATTCAAAAATACTACGAACAGAGACAACGAACGAAGCAGGGCAACATCCTTAATACGGAATATGGTATCTACCATTTGCTTTAATAAACATACAAATAATGTGCGGCAAATCCATAACAGTGCAAATGCATTCTTGTTGTAATTGTGTGAACGAAGTTAAATACATTCTTTATACAGAATTGGGCATGATTAATTGGTCTAGCTTATTTCATTTGGTCTAAAGGCGTACTTAAACCTAAATTATCTTCTAAGTTATTGCGATATAATGAATAATGAAGTAACGAAGTATTTGTGGTAACTTTTATAATAAATGTTGAAAATACCCACCACCATTCATTTAAGCATTTTTATACACGCCTTACAGCTTCATGTACATATGTGTCATAATACTACAAATGCAGTTTTTGACTTTTTCATTAAACTCCCCATTAATATGGGGAGTTTGTTCGTATAATCTTCCGTCAGGTATTTCCTACAAATAAAATTCACACGTCAAGTATGGTCATTACGTCGACCACAACCCTTTGCTGACTGTTTACTTATCCATAAACATCTTATTGCCCAATCCTGCTAAAAGAAACAATAAGATTAGATTTAGTATAGGGAAAGAATAGTTGGAGATTAAATGTGTAAGTACAAAAGTGTCTGGACACCCCTCTGAAGAAGTGGATCTGGCTGTTATGCGTATTGGAGTGACATAGAACGATACAAAAAAGAGATAGTAGCATATATAGGCCATACACGCGCGTTGGGCAAATAATTAATAAGCCGGTAGAGTTTAATCATTTTGACCGTCGCATGATCATTGGGTGCCATAGTTGCGATAAATCGGTTAGTAAAATATCCACTTTGCTAGAGATGCCCAAATCAACTTCGAATAATGTCATTATAAAAAGGAAACGTCTGGGATATGAAACACCCGTGAAACGGATGTGGTAGGCCGCATAAACTGAACGCTCGTAAGCCCTCTAACTTTGACATGTCCTCGGTACCAACCATCACTAGTGATTTTTCAAAGTGTCTCTGGCGTTGTCGCTAACATCAAGACTGTTCGTCGGAAGCTGAAAAACACGCGTTTTTACGGTCACGCGGGCACTCACAAGTCCAATACAGCTAATGCCAAACATCTCAATGGTGCAGAGCTCACCGCTATTGGACTGTGAAACCAAGGAAAAATAGTTTAGAGAGTTTAATAGAACGATTAATCTCAGTACACAATCTGGCATTCGATTGACTCAAGTTTGGCGACTCTGTGCTTCCAACTCTCTGTTTGGGGAGGACCTTTCTTATATCAACGGGGTAACTATTCTATCTACATAGTGTAAAATTATTTTCTTGTTGTTTGAAGAGATGAGTGTTAAAAAACTGGATTGCACTTTACAAAACTCTGATCCCAATCCCATCGAACACCTCTGGGAATAATTGGAACGAATAATTTTTCCTTTAACACCCCTTTTAGATTTAATCGTCATCAAACATTGAAAATTCCCCGTTTAACTGTTACCTTTGACCATTTGATCAATCGAGGAAATGGCTCCAAGAAGGAATTTCCTATTACTAATTGGTTTAAAGGACAAAAGAATATCCGCCTCTTTCGATTAATATTCCTAATCATTTTTCTAAATTTTTCTAATATGTCCAGTGATTTGCAATCTTTCACTCCTCCTTCATCATTAAAATCACCTAATATGCCCACTTTTCCTTTCTTCCTGCAAAGCTTCTTGTAAGTCATTTCTAAATTTCTCTTTGCGTGATTTTCTCTTGGTTCGTAAGTAGTTAATTATATTATCAGTCTTCTTAATTTACACCAAATACATAAACCTACCTCAGATGAAGTGTCGATTACTTGAAGTGAAGTCTTTATTATTATATTATTTTCCAATTTGCTTTGTAGTATAGAGCATTAAGATATGGATTATCTGATGTGTTAATCGAGTCTTCTCTTACGGATGTATATCATTAATAAATATTGTAATTGATATATTATTGGCTATGTACAATAAATACAAGGCCATTTTGGGTCACTTCAACGGAACGTGTGTAGTAATTTTTGTATTCCTTTGGATATCTGTCAAAGAAATTGGACTTGAATTGGGAGCTAATCTATGAAGGTTGCTAAACAAAATTTACATTTTTCAGGGTGTTTAAAATGATGTTCATTATACTATTGTAATGCTAAATTATCTCATCAGGTAATGTGATATCATCTACAAATAAAGTATTGTAAACCACTGACCAGATTTTATTTTGGTAGAATATTTTAAGTTGTCGTGACCTGGATCATTTTGTAAATTATAATTCGTTTTATATTTTAGATGAGCAAGTTTACAATTTACAGTGTTATTTTAAGGTAAATCTATTTTTTAGAGATTATTACGTAGAACCCTCCCATAGTCAACAATCTGCCATTATACAAGCCGAGAATACTACTGCAGGTCAGCGATGTTCGAATTGCTTCACATCGGAAAGTCAACTATGGAAATAATTGTGTGGTTTGGCTATAAAAAACGCAATTTTATGACATAGCCAAAAAGTTTGAAGTATAACCACGATGCATACTAAATTTACTGCTTTTGTGATAGTGGTGAGATTCTTCTTGGAAAAGGATAATCGCCATCAGTTATATCAGAGTGCCTGAAATAATTCTGAATAGAAAAGGTGGCCGCTGGGAAGGAATAGGTTTTCAACCGGAAAACCCAGGCTTGACTTTACAACAACCTTTAATATCACTGACCGCTTAACTTGTGGGCTACCTCCAGTCGTGACTGTAATTTCCTTAATTATGTGTGTAACTTGGGAAAAGCAAATCTTAATAAGAAATATTAGAATACCAAATATGTTGAGTGTTTACCATTATGGAGGTGATGTCTCGCCTGGGTAAGGAGGAGGTCAAATTGGATTGTAGCTGGTCGAGGGTTGAGAATGTCGAAAAAGTAAAAGAAAGCTTTATAGAATAATTATTTTTCAAGTTTTTTTACATTTCCTACCAATACATTATTGTTATCTTGTTCTTTTTTTTAATTATATAGTCCCTGGTAATCTAGTCTAAAACATTCGGCATAATATTTGGAATACTGTGTCATTCAGTTAGACAATTCGGAAGATAATTATAAAGATAGAAATCCAACCAAGGCAATTTATATGCTTTTTGATTGCTTAGAATGAGTGATATAAGGTGATCATAATAGAAACCAACGTATATAATTGAAACTATATAATTTGCAATATTTTAATAAAAATTTTCGTTATGAGTACGGCGGTGAAGCTGCCGTTATAACTATACTTAGTGACCACAAAGTTTAAAAAGACATTAAATGAAATTGTATAAGGAGCTGCGCAAAGAATAATTGTGGAAAATTATAATTTCCTCTCCTTGAGGTTCAGAAAAGTTATTTAAAGCAACAAATACATTCTATCATGTGATGCTTAGGAGACTTCAATTATAAATACACTAGATTCCAATACTAAAAGGCAACGTCAAACCTAGCGCTTTGTACAATTATGGGCGTTAAGGTTTCTACGAAAGTACAACAAAGTTGCGTTCCATAATAAAAATAATGCGAACTTCATGTCTTTTTTATAGAGATATACGACTAATATAGAGGGATGTAAATGATATGTGTAAAATTAGGTATAAAAGCCATTCAGATTTGGCAAGTTTAACTTACACGTTGACAAAGCATACATTATCAACACCTGGAATTTGAAAGAGGTCGTGCGTATTGTTGGCCTACATGAAGGGGGTGTTCTTTACTCATTCGCGGGGACTGGGATCTAGAGCAGAACATAGGACAACTAATCGTGAGGATCGTCATCTTCAAAGGCTTGCGATGACAAATCGTGGCGCGACTTCAAGTGCTCTAGACAATGGTGGACCGTTATACGCTATCGATTGTCTACTTCCTCTGTTCGACGTCGATTACTCGCAATGGCACTAACAGCACTATCCTTTACTGCTACTACCATTGACTTCTCTGCACCGGTAACTAAGTTTACAGTGGGCAACAGAAAGGTGCCTGTGGGTTAGAACTACCTTCTAATTAATCTAAATCTTGTTTCAACTGCAACTATGATGGGTTATTAATACGTCGAAGATGGTATAAGGAGCTATCAGAAATGGTGACAGGTCATGTCTAGTCAAAGTTAGAGGCAACCTACATCAACGTGGTCTTACAGCCCGTGGTACTTTCAGAGGGTGCTCCAAGTAGTATTTCAATAAGATAACCCTTAACCACATGTGCAACAAAACAGGATGGAAACTCTCCCATGGCCTGTTCGATTACTTGGCCTTTCACCGATCGAAAATGTCGGGAATATCATTTCGCGAAGTGTACAGTGATACCCATGACCTCTAAGGAATCTGACTGAACTATAGGAGCATGTCACCAATGAATTGAATACAGTCCATCAAGACACCATTTATTCATTGTTTGACTGATGCCAAGAAGAAGAAATGTTTTGGAAAATTAATAATTTATTTGTCTTGTACTATTATAAAGCTTGCAAAATTTCAGTTATTAATTTGCATTATTCTTTACGCTGCAATTTCAATAAATTGTAGTGCAAATTCTTGATGTATTAAGCACGCAAATATTATATATAAACATTGAAAAAATTAATTGAATTTTTTTTGTAAAATGAACCATGGGCTTAAGGTAAAAATATTAATACTGTAACATTTCTGTTCTTGACGCTGGCGAATAAAACGTGCAAATCAACTTAAACATAATAATACAATAAATAAATGTTCTATGAGCTAATGTGATGACATTTGACGTGAGGGGGAGTCCATCCAGCGATGTTATCCCGTTTCATTAGAGTTGCACTCCTTTAAGATCACTGGGCCATTTCTTTATTTTTAATCTTCTCGGTGGACGATCCTGATGAAGGTCGGATGCAAGGGTGTTGGGATGGGCGTGCAACCGCGCAAAGTGGGTATTACTTCGTTTGGTACGTTCTTCTTCTACCGTTGTGACTTGTAGGTCCGTATGCAGGGTCAAGTTGCTGACATACCACTAAGCATTTGCTAGCAGTCTAATGGTTTTGTATTGTAGGCGTTGAATAATGTTAACATTGGACTTACAAGAGCAGCCTCATAGCTCAATGCCGTTAGTCCTTATGGGCCTGATTACTGTTTTGCAGAGCAGGATCTTGTTTTCGAGGGAAAGACACGACTTTTTACCAAGCGCCCAGTACATTTTCTTGATTCGCAGATCAATCTCTTTACGCTTTTTCAATATATGAGACTTCCAGGTAAGTCGTCGGTCTAAATGAAGACCTAAGTAGCGGACTTCTGTTGCTTGAGGAATGAGTACGTTGTTCAGAAAATCTGGGGGGCAGTCGGAGTGATTTAGAGTGAAGGTAACGTGAGTGCTTTTCGTTTCATTGTTTGTAGGTTAGAGGATGCTATATGAGGATTGGTATGACTGGAAAGGAGGACACTGTCATCTGCGTATGTGCCTAAATGTGTATTATTTGTTGTGGGAACATCTGAGGTATATAGTAAATATAGCAGCAGTCCAAGGACACTGCCTTGAGGCACACCTGAGGTGATTGGTCGGAGGTCAGAATAATGTTGGCCATATTTGATTTGGAAGTAGCGATCATTCAAGTACGATTTTAGCAAAAGGTAGTATTCATTTGGCAGTAGTTCTTTAATTTTATATAATAGGCCATCATGCCTGCCACACCTTATCAAATGCCTGTTGAATGTCTACAAAAACTGCAGGGCAGTAAGATTTGGCGTCGAGGGCCGCATTGATGATATTTAGAAGTCGATGGCATTGCTGAATCGTGGAATGTTACCGCCTAAATCTAAACTGATGGTCTGGTGTGCAGTTTTCCAGTATGTCAGTATCATACAGTCTTTTGATTATAAGTTTTTCTAACAGCTTAGAGAGTAGTGGCAGCAGACTTATTGGACGGTAAGAGGCAACATTTTAACGATGATGGCCAATATTGGCATCTCAATATGGAGTTGGACAGGTTTCGTAAAAACGTTATACTATTTTTGGACAGTTCAGTAAGCACCTCAGTATAGGTGAAGCATTTGATGGGCAGCGACATTTGAAGTGGCGTCTGAAGGAAGTTTTGAATCTCAACATCGGGTGCAGTAGAGTAGGGGGTGAAAACTTGGGCAAAGTGCTAGGCGAAGAGATCTGCTTTTTCTTGATCTGTTTTAGTCCAGTCATTATTTGGTTTTCTTAAAGGTGGGTTAACAGCCTGTGGCCTTTTATTAGCTTTAGAAACTTTCCAGACACTGTGGTCGGCTCGGGACAAGGAAGTTAGATAGTGTTGAAAAGTTTCTTGCTTGTGCAGTTTGAGTTTATTCTTGAGGGAATTGGTTAGTCTATTAAATATCGTTTTTTCAGCTGCGTTTCGAGTCCTGTGCCATTTAGATCTTGCCCTCCTCTTTTGCTTGATGAGTTCAAGGATTTCATTGGGGATATTTCCATTCTGTTGTACCTTATTTAGAAGTTTGGGCGTAGCCCTCCAGGCTGCAGATTGAACAGTAGTGGTGAAGTGTTCTGTGGCTTCCTCTATATCATTAGGGGTGCGCAAGCTGATGTTGGTTTGGAGATTTTATTGCAAAAACCTTCTGAATTCGTCCCAGTCGGTTTTTTGGTTGTATAGGGATGGTCTAGGTTGTCTTTTAATAATTGTAGTGCTAATTGTAGCAATGACTGGTGTATGATCGGATGATAGGTCAGTGCTGCTGTCTATATCTGTATAGGTAGGGGATATACCTTGGGTGATAAAAAAGTCCAGTAAATCAGGTACCTTATTTAGATCCGTGGGCCAGTACGTGGGCTCTCCGGTGGATAGGTAGCCATAGTTTTCTTCGCGGATGAGTTCATATAAAGCTCTGCCTCTGGTTATTAGACAAGAGCCCCAGTAGGTATGTTTGCAGTTATAGTCACCTCCACATATAAAGTTGTTGCCAAGATATTGAAAAAATGGCTTGAGGACGTCTTTGGAAAGTCTATGCCTGGGTGGACAATCCGCAATAGAGATTATTAGTGGATGTGATAATTTGTAGACTTGAATAGTAGTTGCTTGGAGAAACGGTTCTTCGTACTTTTCTAGTTCATTGTGAGCGATTGAGCTCCATATTAATATAGCTGTGCCTCCGTGCGCTGTACCGTCAGGATGTTCTGTGTTATAGCATGTGTAGTGTGGTATTCTTAGAAAAGACCTGTCTGTAAAGTGTGTCTCAGATATAAGTAGGATATCTATATTATTTAGCTTTAAAAATGGTTCAATTTCATAGATTTTTGACAGGATGCCATTAGCATTCCATAAAGATATACGGAGTGAATTAGCCATTATCTTACAAGTTTACTTATGATTGTGGACAACATGTTTATTACCATGTTGTTTTGTTGCATCAATTGTGAAAACATATCTTTAAATTCTTCTAGAAATTTTGTAGGGTTACATCTTGGGGTTGTAGTGTTTGTATTTCCTTGCACAGCCTGACTATATGTTCGTGGATTGTGATGATTAGGGAAGATTGGGCGAGTTTGATGAAGTCGTTGTTGGAACATGTTTGATGTTGTGGATCGAGTTTGTGGGGATATGTTGGATCTTAACTTATTTTGAAGTTCCTTATGTACGGTACAGCCTCGATAATTAGCCGGATGGTCTCCGCCACAGAGAGCACATACAAATGGGCGGTTACAGTAGGCCTGAGTATGGTTACACTGTTGCCACCTCATACACTGTACGATTGTTGTATTTCTGTGTGGTGGTTCGACCTTTATAATTTGGTTTCGTAAAAACCTGAGGTTATAAATGTCTTTGTTACTTGGCGCAGGTTCTAAGTCTGCAAAGAACATTGGCAAGGGCATTTTTGTTATTCTGTGTTTAATGTTGGTTACGGATCTTACTTTGTCACCGTCCTACTCCAGTAAATCGGCTATTTCTTTTGTGGGAACAGAGTGGTGTAAGTTACGGATGCTTTATTTTTTATATTTTATATTTTTGATATATGACGTTAGATTCTTTCATGAGTGTGATTAGCTTGCGATATATATATATCAGTCGTGTTGGCAGTTATATTAATTACGTTATCAGCCAGTGCTTTAGTTTTGTATTGTTCTGATTCTGCAGCATCTGTTAGTGCTGCGACCATTTTATTAAAGTCCGTAACCCCTTGTACAAATATTGGTGGTGGTTTGAGTGTTTTATTTTGTTGTGCGTTTGATGTATATTCTATTTCAGCCGCATCCATAAGATTTGTGAGGACCGAGTATCTGTTATTATCTATAGTAGGTATCATAGTGTTCGCTGATGCTGATTGCTTAGATATTCGTTTACGTTTATTATTTCTGACACATTGCCAATCTTTACTTGGTGTATTAGATAATTCAATATCGTTTTCAGAATCTGAGGTATTCATGTTACTTATTGCATCGTTATTAAGCATGTTATTTGATTGCGTTTATGTGATAGGGTTATGTATTTGGGAAAATGTGTTTGGAATTTGTGTGTGGGGTATATATATTGCTGGTTAATAGGTATATAAGAAGCATTTATAACAGGAGATAGTGGTATTACCTGGCTTGTCGTCTGATTGAAATTAATGGGAGGCTGGAAACCCTGTTGAGCGGTTGTTGGCTGTTGATAATAATAATTGCTGCTATTGTAATTCATGTTGATGACTTGCGATTAGTTCGCTGGTATTTCAAAAATATATAACGTAAAAATAGTTTATATCAGTTAAGGTATACTGATATAGGTGACCCGAGGGTCAACGATTTCCGCGCGTTACACTCACATATCACTACGAGCTCGGAATACTTCCTTACTGCATGAAAGTAAAACGCGGAATAAACTACTTATTTATTTTACTTACAGATTATCAAAACTATTGAACAATACTTATAACACATAACTGATGACACTATTTATATCAGGCAGGCAGCTTTCGCACTTGAATTTCTTCGCTGTCGACATTTCGAATTCAAATATCCTTGCCGCCCCGCTTCGCGATATTTAAGGAGCTCCAAGGTACCAGAAGGGTCGCGAAACATCTGGAGGCGCCGTATTGGAACCATCTGGAATGTTCGCTGCACATGTGTGCGGCAACTTTATTCCCAGAAGGCATTGGGTTGGCTGCTGAGTGTGGAAATTAAGGTTTGCAAAAACCTACAAGATAACCTGATAATAACGCAAGATCAAATTTTGGATATGAGTTTATACACATATATGAAATCGCTATAAAAACTATTAATAATTTCTTATAGCATGTAAAATATGTTTATTTTCAGAATATAGGGATATTAAGACACACGTTATTTTTTTTCAAATGTAGCGTTAGCCTTACAAGTTTCTAATAGAAGCATTCAGGAGCCAAAAAGTTCGTAAATGTACACCGATGTTCATGACCACTACCTATAAAAAAAGAAAGTCGCAGATATAATAACTGTAATCCTTTTTTTTTCAATTATTTGTAGCGGTTCTAGAAGGTTTTTGCTGGAATTCCTTTCAACTCGACAGTTAGGTATTATCTAAAGTACCTTAATGGTGCCCTTTCAAATGCTTTGTCAGTTTGGGGAATAAAAAGAAGTCACAGGGACTGAGATGTAACTGGGGAACCACAGGAATATTTTTTTTGCAAAAATTCATTATCACACTTTTCGTGTCCATTCCTGAATTAAAATCGCTCAACGGTTTGATACCACAAGAGTCCTCACTCTTTCCACATTGTCGTCCGTTCTGGACGTTGAAAGATTTCTCGCGCGAAGTTCATCTTTCACTAGTTCTCTGTCTTCTAGAAAGGCCTTGCATTATCTGAACACTTACATTTTGGATAAGGAATGTTCACTCTCTGGTCATCGCACACCATCTCTAATACGGGACGATGTGGCAAGCACCGCGCCTTAGACGAGCGCATTATTACCTTTGGTCAGTGTGAACACAGGTACTCAATTACTTGTAGTGACTGAGTATGCGATTTACGGATCCGGATCCGTTCGCACCGTAGCTAAACGTTTTAATCACATAGCCGCATAGGCGCTTCAAAAGCTCTTTATAAGTAACAATAGTGAATTCCCAAGCTTTACACAAATTTTGATAGCAAAATGTTGTTTGGACTTTTCGTAACACACTTCACAATTACAGTTTCATTTCGAACGCTCTCAACAATCTCGTTGCAACTGTAACAAGATCAAACTTGTACTGAATCTATGACACGGGTTATTGCAACCGTCGTGTGAAGGAGAGGCGGAAAAGTTGTCCGTTCTCATTATTTTTTTGCGAAATTTTGTATATAAAGCTACAAATGGAACATATAATGGAATTAATTGATTGCTAAAAACCATTAGTGAATGTTCGTTTAAGTTGTCGATAAATTAATTTTTTTTTGAAATTCCACTATGTAACATCTCCAGCTAATAATAAAATTAACAATTACATTTGAATTTGCATTTAATAGTTCAGTAAACAGGGCAGGATATTGATAGTGATTTTTATGTCACGAGAATTTCGCTTTGCTTTATATCACTCAAGGAAGTCAGTTAAGTACTAAAACGTTGTTTTCTGGTAGTTTGAAACTTTTCGGCTATGCCTCTTAGGAACTACTTCCTTATGAAAATATTGAAATTGGCTTGATATTTCCCTTTAATAAAAGTGTAACTTTATGTTGATTAAATATTGTAATCCATAGTCCATGCGTACGTTGTGAAAGACGATCACTTCTTCCAGAATTACAATAAAGATGGAATTGCTAGGAATATCCTGTTTGCGAACTAGAAATTTGTGAACATTTATCTCCACCCCAAGCACTCAGCCGGAATAACAAAGCATTCCCCCCTAGATATTTTAAAGGAAGAAGAATAGTTGGAGGCGACGAGCGCTGCATGCACCGCCGCGCCCGGCCCGTTCGGTCCGTTCGGCTCACATGTAAGCGCTCCATTCAAATTTGGAAGATGGGGATAAGCGCGGCGTCAAAAATCAGGTACAATAAGGCGGCCATTTAAATTCCGGCGGAGTGCGCGATGCAGTGCGGAGTGAAAAATGCATGCTGCCGTATAACGGACACGTTTTAGCACTTCGCTGCTCCTGTCGAATCGAACAAGTCGTAAAATACAAATGCGCTGCTGTTTGGTCGCCGGGATGGCGAGGTGCCTGTTCCTGACACCGTTTCGGCCCTATTTCACGACCCTTCTGAGCCGCGGGGCGAGGGTAGGCCGGGAATGGAACCTCAGCCGGTCGCGCTGCCGGCGTGGTTAGGATACGGGAAAAAATTAGCGCGGAATAACTTACGGTTGGGGAGGGCTTTTTTCATTTTTGTTGGAAAAGAGCAAGTACACCAACAAAAATGTCTAAATCAACATGATGACTATTAGAAAAGGGTTTCTATTTTGAAATTAATTTGCCGTTATGGTTTATTTTTCGAAAACACTTTTTATATGATTTTCAAATATAAAGCACAAGAGAAACATAAAAATGGAAGCAAAATCACCACTTGCTTGCATACGATTCAAAGAATTCGATTAAGTCTGGTTTCATGACAGATGATACTGCTGAAATGATTTTTTACATTCCAACTAGTCTAAAGACTAACCAGCAACTCTTATCTAACTGAAATTGTCTAATGTTTATATGAAATGTCACCCATCAGTTGTCTTCTTAGTTCTGGTATTCTAACACACACTTTTTACGTGTTATTTTGTGTGTTTTACGTGATGTTCCCTAGTAATTTATCTTGAAATATTCGGATTTTATTAATATTAGTTTGACTGGTACAGTCCCACAGTTGACAACCGTATCTCCTTACTTATTTTATGACCTAATTATACAGAAGCATTTTGTTGCGGATCGACATCCTGAACTTTCTTCCCAACAGCTAGCACATTTTTTATACTATATATTTGATTCCTCTTTTTTTCTTGATGAAGGGAATCTATTATACGTTCGGCGAATACATATAGGAAAAATCATCATGACATACCCCTGAACCGCCCATGAAACACAGAAACATGTGCGCCGAAGCCAGGTTTACAATGTAGAATTTATAACAATATTTTATGTTTACCTCTTTGTGTTAAACAGATGAATCAAAATTTAAAAACTCACTTTTACAATACACATTATCATTAATAGTGAGATACAAATGAAATCGTCACTTCTAAACATAAGTTATAATAATAATTAATAGTTTCCCGTAACAGGCCTTGAAGGCTCTTTGGGATGGTAACAGGATAGATCTGCTACAATCTAGAGCCTACGGTACACAAGGGTGGTAACGTGGCTAGCGCTACGTACCGACCGCCTATTATTACCCCAGAGTTTGACCTCCAGGTACTCATTTATTTCAGTCTGAGTCGAGCTGGGCCGTAAAAATGCCAGTGATCGAATTGGCGAGAGCGGGATTCGAACCCGTAACTCTTGGTTTCGTAGTCTAGCGATCTATCCACTAAGTCACCACGGCTCTCTAAACATAAGTTACCCGCACCATTAACACACAAGTGCCCAAAAATGGATCAGTGTGTACCTGATTACTGAAACACCCTCACCTTTTTAAACCGGCCAGTAACGGACAGTTATTTAAAATGAATGGAAGTTTTTGACAGTTTTATTACTATATGTATTCGCTGAACACAGTATAGGTTGGTTCCTAGGTATTCTGCTATATTAGCATGTGGTAAGATGATGTTGTGTAATGTTATTGATAAGTATTCATCCTTATTTTTCACTAAATTAATATGCACAAATTTAGTGTAATTTGATTTTGTTTGCCATCTCTTTTAAGGCTTGCTGTAGCACTTCTGTTGTTTGTATATTATCTTTTCCTGTTGCTAATATTGCAGCGTCATCTGCGAAAGTGGCTATATTCACTTGGTTGTAGGAATATCACTGGTGAACAAGAAGTGAAGCCACCAACCCCAGTACTCTACCTTACGGTAGTGCCTTAACTTCATACAAGCCGGAATATGTGTCTTCTTGTTTAATCTTGACTAGTCTACTTGCAATGTAAGACTGTAGTAGTTAGGAAAATTGTTTAGGTAGTGCTTTTCTATGGTTTCTATGGTTCAATTCTTGATACCAAACTTTATCAAAAGATTTTTTCTTTGAGAGTTTTCCCGATGATACTTGTCGAGCTGTAGACTTCGTCTACGGTAGAATGTTGATTTCTGAAACCGAACTGGTGTGTAGGAATCGGCTCTTTTCTTTTTGTTATTGGTTTTAGCATTTTAATGGACAGTTTTTCAAATAGTTTTGAGGTTATCGGTAAGAGTGAGATGGATCGATATGATGTTGTTGATCCTTTGATGGATTACCAGGCTTCTGTATCGTTATTGTTTCAGCCACCTTCCAAAAGCTTCGTACGTATTTTAGTCAAAATGCTGTCGTTATTAAGTTTATTAGTTATACTATTCTTTATCTATGTAACCGTTTTAATACTGCCCCTACGATTTCTTAGAGTTTGTTTTTTTTTAATTTCTTTTGTTTCTTCTTAAGGGGCAACCAATTTTATTTCTTCCTCTTCTATTCCATCTTCCGCTTTCAGTAGTTGTCCAGTTTGTCCTCGTTATACATTCGCTTGGAATATCTTCTCGAAGTGTTTGACGAACGCCCCAGCTTCCTAATTGTTGTCTCCCGCCCAAACGTTTTCAGTTCTTATTGGGTTATAAGTCGTTTGATTATCTTAGTCGTCTTCCATAAAAACTATTCTGTATCTTCGTCGTTACCATTTTTTTTTGAATCTTTTGACCAACTAGCCCCCTGATTTCGTTGGGATAATTGTCTGTAGTTTAGTATTAAAAATTAAAAAATAAATAAATAAGTGGAAGCTATAAACAGTTTGCAAATTAAATCATATTTTACTATATATATTCGCATGAGTGGATTAGTACGAAAGTTTTTAGATATGGGATAATGAGAATTGCTGATTTATATAGAGCAAATACAGTACGGCGTGGCCTCGCCATTTGCAAATCATTTCGTGTGATGGTTTTGGTATAATTTTGAAGGTAGATCAATCGTACTTCGAGTCTTGAACATATGCAGCATTTGAAAAATTTAAAAATTTAAAAAGGTCGGATTTCACCGAAAGACGCTGGTGGACTAGTGCAGAAAAATTAACTACCGAAAACAGTGAAGTAATATTTAAGAAAAGTTTCATCTTCATGGGAGTTTTACGATTCAAAGAGATAAGCAAAAAAGCTGTGTTGAGTGAGTTACAGAAATAATAGCCAATGCACTCTTGAAATATTTATTTTCAAAAAATAGAATCTCGCACCCACTCCTCTGGAATTATTGGACCGTTACTACTTAGCGGAACAGCACAGTTTGTCTATCCGTTTTTTGGAAACTTTAAAAATGCCCACCCAAAACACAATTGTAAGAGATCGTCTTCAGGCTTCGTCGATATAACCTACCTCACTATATAACCTATTTTTCTAACAATATTTGTTTTTCGTTTATTATGTTTAGGAAAAGTTGATTCATGGTAAAAAACACATTTTTTTTAATTGTTATAGTAGAGGATTAACATATTTGTAACTTTGAATTAAAATAAAATCGCACAAAATCAACTGAGTTCCAGAATATTAATGATCGTCCTTCGTATGTTGACCTGTATATAAACCTAATAAATACCAAAAAAATCTTCCAAGCCACCCCATGAGCATTTTGTACACTTTCACTTCATATGGCCGCGTTATCACCGCCATAACAGCGTTTCCATTATTTACTTCCACTTTAGCGAAGTTCTCTGGGAAACTAGCTGCACGTCTCCCCCGTATTGTAATAATTATTTACAACTCGCGAGCTTTCCCCAGCAGACGGGGTTATCTTCCGCTCTTTCTTACAGCCCTACACAGTACAAGTCGGATATGGTTCAGTGCAGCCTTGCCGGCCGGAGGCCACGGTTGCGCTGGACGGCTGGATCCCTCACGGATCAGCATGCAGCTAATGAAAGCGGCGCTTTTTGTTTATTGTTTAATGATTGCAATTAATGGGCATGATTCGCCGCCAGGGGTGCAATATTCTGGAACCTTTGTTATACGCGCTGTATCTTTCTGGCTGTAAACAAAGGTTTCGGCCGCAATTTGCCTACTCATCGACATTTGTTCTAAAAGAGTGGTGTAACTCGGAAAAAATTTAATTTTTATTTTCATTGAAATTTAATTTGCTTTCGTGAAAATTAAAAACGGACTTATTTAGACACGTAATAAAATTGAAGGAAAACTGCGATTTACAAACGAACAAATTCATTTAAAATAATATTAAACATGACAACTCATTGAATAAGAAAATAATGCCCAAGGTATGTGAACAAGAGAATAAGAGAACTAAGAGGGAGAAAAGGCAGGCGTAAAAAGGGGGTGTAAGATTAATAATGGAAGGAGATTCTTTGGTTGTCCATCGGATATCGTGACAAATTAATCATTGCCCTTCGGTGTTATTGCACATAAAGCAGACGTTTTATAAGGGTCTGTTATGTTGCAAACTTGTCAAAATATAATTGGCAAATGAATCGTATAAAGGCGCTAATTAAAGGATTTTCACGAATTTTTATCAAAAATAATTTTTATGGTGTAGAGTAGGTTCTAACGAGAAAGCGAATGATATTAACCCCAAATTCTATTATGAAAAATTTTATGATAAATAAATACGAGGCGCATTCATAAAGTAAGGGCCGTTTGCATGTATATAAATAGTGGCGCTTCGAAGCACAGTTTTACCACTGCAGCGCCATCTACTGACTCATTGCGAAGCTACAGCGTCATTTGTTTTGATTCTGAAATTGTATTGTTGTCAGTGAATGCAAAGAACAATGGCCGCGAAAATCGTTGATCCCGCCAAGTGTGAAGTGCGTTCTGTGATTCGTTTCTTATGTGCAAAAGGATCGTCGGCTGCTGAAATTCATCGGGAGTTACGCCTGGTTTACGGACCTACAGTTATGAGTGAAGGAAAGGTTAGACAATGGTGCCGTTATTTTACAAATGGCCGAACAAATGTCCATGACGAAGAGCGGAGTGGCAGGCCCAGTATCCAGACTGATGAAATCGTTTCACAAGTGGACCAAGCACTGCGATCTGATCGTCGATTGACGATTAGTGGCCTGGCTGACAAATTTCCTCAACTTGGACGCACTACTGTTTACAATATTGTCACAGAAAACCTCGCATACAGCAAATTGTGTGCAAGGTGGGTACCAAAATGCTCACCGACCACCACAAAGAGGCAAAGAATGTCTAGTGGACGAAAGTTTTGGCCCGTTATCAACAAAATGGAGATGATTTGTTTTCTCACATTGTTACTGGGGACGAGACGTGGGTATCCTACGCCAACCCAGAAACAAAACTGCAATCGATGCAGTGGCGACACTCATCCTCACCAAAACCGAAAAGTTTAAACAAACTCAGTACACAAGTCGAAAATTGATGGCTACAGTTTTTGGGACAAAGACGGTGTTCTTTTGGTTGATTTCATGGAACGTGGGACAACAATTACAGCTGACGTGTACTGCGAAACGCTCAAACACTTGAGACGTGCGATCAAAACAAACGCCGCGGAAACTGTCATCTGGCATAATCCTCCTCCACGATAACGCGCGTCCTCACACTGCTGCCAAAACCATTGAGAAAATTCAAGATTTTCGTTGGGAACTTTGACCACCCACCGTACAGTCCCGACCTTGCACCTAGCGACTACTTCCTCTTCTTACATTTTAAACGGTGGCTGGGTGGACAACGTTTTGAAACCGAAGACGGACTCAAAAACGCCGTTGTCAACTGGTTCAACTCTCAGGCGGCAAGCTTCTATGCAGAGGGGTTAAAGAAGCTGGTGCAGCGGTACGAAAAATGCTTAGAAGTGAACGGCGATTATGTAGAGAAGTAAAGTAAGATTGTACCTAACTAAATATGACAATAAAATTTGTTTCTTATGAGTACATTTTTTTCTGTGACCAAACGGCCCTTACTTTATGAATGCGCCTCGTATAATGCCCGTTTCATAATCCATCCCTTGCCGGAATACAAAAAATGAAAATGAATTATAGCAATAATGCCTTTAACGGTTTCAAAGGGTGGAAAAAACCAATTATCATATCGCAACCGTTTTTCTTCCAAAATGTTCCCTACAATTCAAGTTTTGGTAGGCTCGTAATTAGACTCTCAACGTACAAGTGAGCGAGAAGCCCTGCACTAAAAAAAATGCATAACTAATATTGACATGTTTTTGAGCTGACTCACCAACTTTGAACCAAAACTTCTGTTAATGTATTAGAATACAAGGTTTGTATAAAAAGTATCGAATTTTTCCTGACGTAACTGTACGTCGAAGCGCGCTCGCATCACGCATGCTCGGAGGTGGGGGATGTGACCTTCAAGACGCGCTAAGCGCTAGTCGCCTGCGAGCGTTCATTCAGGCTAGATCGTGTTTTTAGTGCGCCCATGTCGAGTGACTCAGTGCAAGCGCAAAATTCAGCGAACGATTGAACAGCGGTACGCCATCAAATTTTGTGTTCGACTGGGGAAATCGGGTACGTTGGCTATGATTCGCCAAGTGTTCAAGGATGAAGCATATCACAAACTACAGTGGCACAAGCTCTTCAAAGATGGCCGAGAGAGTGTGGAGTACGAGCCCCGCGCTGGACGGCCGCCGACCTCAAGAACCGACGACAACGTGCAATGTGTGCGTGAAGTGCTGAATTCAGACCGTCAGTTCCAGAGTGAAAGCCATGCTCATCGTTTTCTTCGACGCCAAGGGGGTGATCTACTACGATTTTGCACCTGAGGGGCAGATAGTGAATGGTGCTTTTTACCTAAAAGTGCTAGGAAGGCCGAAGAGAAGGGTCAACCGCGTGAGGTTAGCCATCGCCGGAGATTGGAAACTGCAACACGACCCATGCACCCAGCCACACCTGTTCCAAGGTCACCGACTACCTGATGATAAACGACATCGCGATGATTCCCCAACCCTTTTACATACCCTCAAAGGACACCATCATGGGACTCTAACTGCCGTCAAAGAAGCTTGCACGCGTACTCTTAAGGACGTTCCGGAATCCGTCTACCAGGGAGCCTTAGAGTCGTGGAAAAACCGCCGGCAAAAGTGTGTCAGCGCTCAAGGGATGTACTTTGAAGACTTTTGAGATATTATAGAAATATTTCAAATCAATATATTTTTTCGAAACTTTTCCCGATACTTTTATACAAGCCCTGTATATTCTTTACAAAGAACATGTAATAGTTACAAATGACCATCATTTGGTAATTTCCAATGGAGTTTTAGTTCAGGTCATATTAATTTTTTTGTGATTATTGGAAATTTTGAAACATTTGAGTACAAAGACTAATAAAGGCCATTTCCTTGAATAAGATTACTAAGTGGCCTTGTATGTAATTTATCTCAAATTTAATAATATGATCAAATCATATGATACTTCCCTGACTATCCAATGTCGAGATTAATGATTGCCACTTAATACAAAAAATGTTTATAGAGTTGTTACTAGCCTTCTAATTGGGACAGTCTTAAAATAGCTACGAGCTTTAAATCGCCATCGAACTCGGCAAAAACTTTCACTGAAATCGATATACAAAAGGCAATTTTCCAGTTTCTTTTTACATATACTGTGACCGTATAATCAATTTGATATTTCCAGTTTGGGTACAAGCTTCAAAACATCATTGTTGTCTAAAAATGCTAACGCTTTTCTGTACTTGTAACTTGTACTTAACCAAACCTTTTAATGCGATTTTGGACAAGAACTGTTGACCTTGCTATGATGTCTTAATATATGCAATAATCCCATAAGGTTTCCTAGATAGTTTATCCGAAGCTCAAGAAGATTTTTAGAAACGTACAGATAACTGAAACTGATTGTCACTTTTTGGAGTGCAGATTTGGTTAATGACCAAAAATAGAGAACATATTTAATAAACAACGAATTGAACATTAGCGTGAATTAAACAATCATATATTGAAACATTTGGCTTAATAATTGTTGGAGTATTGATATCCCATACATCTAAACAGCAATCAAAATTCTACACCTATAGCAACATTTATTGCAATTTTGATTCTTATGTTGATACAGGTGCTAGGAAAGTTCCGCAAAACATTTTAGTTTTTATAATCTTTCAAAATACATCCTATGAAACTAGTCGTTTCTTCAGCATTTAAGCACATTGATCATTCCATGCCATTAGAAGATCCCTGCCTTTGAAAAACTTTCTTTAGCGCTTTAGTATGTACATAAAGCCAAACTTTAAGTGTTGGGATGGTGTTCATCTAGTGAAATGTTCCATTTTCATTCTTATTAAACATCTCGCAGCATCACGAAACATGTCGTGCCAACTGCTTGTGGGTTAAGACATAGAGCAACTAAAGGTTAGAAACTCATCTCACTTCAATCTGCTCTTGTAAAATATTATGAATTGTTGGAGCAATAATATTCAAACATTTTTCCATCTGAGGATAGGTCAAAAGTTACGTTCTTCTAAGCGACAAACTAGGATAGGTATCCAATTTGACCTCGTAATATTTTCTTTTCTGGAATTACCTATAACACCTGAACATGCTCATACGATGAGAACAATTACTGCCTAGTGGGGGAAATCTAATGCAGCAAACCAGGCATAAAATTGCCCGATATTCCGTTTTTTGACCAAATTAACATTACGAGCTTTTCACAGTTCAAGAACCAGCCGAAATATCTATTTGACCCTATCTCAATACACTTGAACATGTCACAACGTGCGACCATCGCTTACGCCATATATGTATCTATGTATATGTATACAAGTCATTGTGATTAAAGAAGGAAACTCGCATTTTAATCCTTAGTAATATAATAAAATAATATATAACTGAATGATAATTAATGCTTAAGTTTTTTTCCTAAATCTGAATAATATTCTTAACGTTATAAAACTAATTATCATAAAAGCTGAAAACATTTCAATAGTCAGATTATTAACTAAACACCCCAAAGTTTTGTATAGCAACAATTCGAGGTTATGTTGAAACATTGTCGGAATGAAATTAAAGGAGACTCGATTTCATTTTCATAAAATTCAGGAGGCAATGAATATTCCGATTTACATCCCATATATTTAGGCGCTCCGCAAGGTAGCGTCTTTGGACCAATATTATACCTGCTGATTTGCCAACAACAAGAACTACGATAGCAACACAGTTATTTAATATAAACCAACCTAAGATTTTAAGTATCAGAACGACACTTTTTGATAAAATACATAGAAGATACTACAAATCTCCTATCTACATACTCAGAAATTTCCCAATATAGTAATGCCTTACGACCTATGTTATATTTATTGTAGTCGGCATCTAGATTGACAACGGCTAAGCAGATGAACATGTCCTTCCGCAAAGATCAACAACTGCTAACTGCCACAAGAAGGTGATGAAAAATGTTCCGACGCTTGACATGGAAAAAACTAATCAAATGTACTGACTCGTTGGCAGAACACCAAAACTATCCTTAAATAACAAATTACTACTACACAAAACCATTCTGACACCAGTATGATCCTATAGTGTCAAACAATGAGGAACGGCTAGTAATTCCAGTATTGTCATCCTGCAGGGGTTTCACAACAAAGTACTACGTGCCTTCGTCAATGCACCGTACAGCATTTCAGACGAAGTCGTCCAACATCATATACGACTAGAATCCGCCAAGGAAGTTATTAATTAGTTTATTGTCACGTACAGTGCAAGAGTGTCCGTGCACCCCAACGTGCTAACCAATTGGCTAAATGTGCACAATGTTAACGAAGCGCATAGACTGAAACGTCTGCTGCCATCCGACCTGACTACGAGACATAGATAAGTTTACATTTTAAGACAATTCAATAAACTGATGTAGAAATAAACTATAGATTTAGATTAAATTTTAAAAGAAATCACTCTGAAGTAATACTCTACATGTCACCCATTTTCTTCTCATAACAAACGATTATTACTCAATGAAAGATTGCAGAATTCAGTAGGAGTTAATAAAAAAATAAGAATTCTGGAAACTTTCTGATCCTGTTTGGTATACGACCCAAAAATATTATAGATAGATCTTAACAGGATAGTATTTATGGTTAACTATAGACCCTTTCAACACGTACAGCTGTTGTGTTATATAAACATCTTCAAAGGACTAAAAAAGAAATTTTAAAAATGTTTCAAGACAGTTGTATCGTCATTGACTTGTTGAAAAAATTAAACGTGGAACTTTATGGTAGTGTAAAATTTTACGATTGTGAACATGTAGTGTAGATATTATTTGTGAAGTGTGGTAAGAGGTTAATGTTTAACGCCTGTAAGTATAATATAAGGCCGTATCTAGTAATACAGAACAGGTTGATGTTATATAAATTGAGACCGTGCAGATGGAACTAGTTATTGGATTACGAGTCGAAGTCTTAACAAAGCGCCGTTATATATTTGTTTTTCTGTTATCTTTCTCTCTATCCATTTGATGTGTACAATAACACGAGTAGTCTGAGTAGGACCATACTGCTGCATGAATGCCCTTTTGAAACACTTCTGCGGCCGGCCTAATGGAAAAACAACGGCGACAGACAGCGCGGAGTGTGGCGTGCTCGTGAATGCTAGACGTCCCAGGACACAATAGCACCTTGTCTGCGGCCTGGCACCGAGATCGGCCTCTATTCTTTTAGCCCGGGGCCCCACCTTCCACTAGCGGGATGACGTCTCTCGGCAAACTCGTTCGACATGCGACAGGAGAGACGACGCCATTTTACTTTTTTCGCGGCGAAATGCCCCATGCTGAGACGGTCTGCGGCGAGCGTTTTTATAACTCCATCAGGAGGTAGACTACGTATATGGCGGCTGTATTTCAGTCGGATGCCTCGGTCCTTTTGCTCCTTTTTGCATACTGGATGAGGCCGGACCGCATCGTGCGCGCTCGCCTGCCTCGAATTCTGCGTTTGAGTTATGACAGTTTTCGGGGATTTACGCAGTAATGGGGGGAATGGGCGGCGTGTAATTGCTGGTCGGGTACATCGTAGCAGCAGACAATTACAAAAATAATACCTGAAGTGTTACGATATTGCTATAGCAGTGAAGACTACCTCAACGTGTTCCTTAAATGTTATAAGATTTTTTTGCAATAGGTATTTCAAACTATGCACTCTAAAATGGTTACATTAAACCTATATTTAGTATTGATTTTTTATTAGAATAGTTTTTTAAAAAAATTAATAAATGATATCATGTACAACATTCCACTTCTTTCGTAAGGGCCGATTTAAAAAAATGAAGAAATGATTTACTAGACTAGTGCAATCAAGTGCAAAAAATGGTTTTTCAGTTTTTAACAATAGAAACAAAAGTATTTTGGTTGATGAATAATAAAGCCAATAAAGGAATATTTTAGAATTTGTGTCGTGGAAAACAAAGATTGCCAAAATTTTGCTCAACATTGTAAATTAACATAAACATTACTCCGATATGTTGAGTTTTAGGTACGGAGGTAGAAGATTTGCTAAGAGATCAGCAGAATAAAATACTTCCTTCATCTTTGTACGGAATCCTGCTGACAAAACCCAATTTCTATAATTAACTTTTGAATGTAGGTCTTTTTTAGCGCACCTCCTACCTTGTAATGTATTCAAATGCTAATGCGGATTTTACAGCTGTTTTACGCTGGCTTAGCGGATTTGAAGAGAGTCTGGGCCCGGGACAGTTCTGATTGATGAAAGAAGGAAATTTGGATTAGGACATGATTTCTTCCTCTGCCAGTTACCTGCTCTACTCTCTTTCAATTTATTTTATTCATTTCGCTTCTAATCTATCAATCGATTTTTTAATTCCGCTGTTTATTACACGTCTCAATGGCGCAATTTTTTATTTAAAAACACTTTAGACGTTGGAGAAAATATAAGTCTATATTTAGCAAACATTGCTACTTTAGCAATGATTTTTCAGTAAGTATTACAGTTTTTTTTAACAATTATCTTATTTAATTCTAATAAATGATGACGCGTTTTCCATAGTTTAAAAGAATTAATTTTTTAATAAACATTTGGAGTATATCGCTAGCATATTATGACTTCCAAATGATATGCTTAGGACAATGTAAAAATTCGTTTTTACTAGATCAAGATTTACTTTTGTTTTTAGGGACCTTATATTAGTTTCAATCGCCAGCGTTGTCCCGCGGTTGAGGTGCGGGCTGCTGTGCGGACGGACACGGGTTCACTTCTGGAACTCTCTGATACCTGACGGGTGACCTACTCAGTCACTTCGAACAAGGAGTAATAATGGCGGTCGTCTAAGGCGCGGTGCTTGCCACATCGCCCCGCATTAGAGATGGTGCGCGACAACCGAGTAGACATATGAGAAGAGCCTCAACCTCTCAATTCCAGGCCGAGCTCCCACGTGGGGTGTTGAGCCACACCATTATTATTATATTAGTTTTAAACTTTGGTATTACTTCTTGAGGAGATAGCAGCTCTTGTACGGTCTATTAGTGGCAATGATAATTATAGTTTTCCTAATATGTTGAATTTAAAAACTTAAATTTAGGAGACTTAAAAAAGATTCTGCAGCATAATCTAAGAACTAACTTTAGTTTAGAAAACAGCAAAAAATCAAGCACAATGTAGGTAGTACTATAATGAAATGCAAACAGAAAACAAGAAATTTAAATGGCAAAAAGTGTGCATTATATGAATTCGCAAGTTTTTACAAAAAATAAAAGCAATTTGTTATTGAAAAGGGGCTAATTTGAGTTTATACACACAAAACCAGTTCTATGGTATTGAAAGGGGACACGGTAGCTTAGATGGTTCAACCAGTTGGCTCTGTCCTCTAGCGAGTTCGAGTCTCGCTCAACCAATTGGTTTGTGTGAATGTCCTAGAATACGTGCATGTTCGTCGGCATAATAAGCCCTTGAGACTGCAGTGTCTGTAAGTGCGCCCCCCAAAAAAAATGGTATTGAAAGGAAAAGAGCGAAACGATTTACTATTTAAAAGCTTCTTACTTTTTTTAATTTCCTCATTTATGTTTGTAGACTTTAGCCTGTAACTTGTAACTAGTAATGTTAAATGCCATAACGCGTGACAATGCGACATCTATATATTTTGAATTTCAAGAAAAGTTTTATAGGTGAATAAAGTCAAATATGTTCATATATATCTGTCATTTTTGCTTATGCGAGGTACAGTCTGCCAGACTGAAAATTCCAGCTGCACTAACGACTGCTGAATAGCCTCGACAATGTTTTCATTTCACAGCAGAGGCCAATCATCACTACCGTTAACACTGCTATTTCTATCAAGTTAAAAAAAACTCTTGTAAGCATAGAACTTTTGAAAAGAAAACTGGAAAGGTTTCAGAACTCATTTGGATGACAAACCTAAAGTCACAAATATTAACGTTTTTTTAATTGCTTCACCGCAAAGGAACACATACCCAGAGGAGTCGGGAAAATTTGCAAACAATTCTATCAGTCAATTCTATCAATCAAAATGAAGATCCTCAAATAGGGAAAAGTTCTGAATTCCCTGAAAGATGCTAGGGCAGCATAATGGAAGGAAACTGTCGAGGGCCCCATTGCAGAACTGCATGGAATCTTCTTCGAAAGTTTGAGTCAACCCCAAAACTACTGACCATAATAACTCGTCTAATCCAAAATTCATTGATAGTAGATTAAAGTCACATTAAAAGCCTAAGGTACTCAAACACCTTATCAGCAAAACTTGCCAATATCCCAACCAATTATTCTAGACTATAGCTACCAAAGCTGTAATGTGCAAGAAGGCAGCACACCTAGATAAAATCTATTCTGGGCCAAAAATATATTCTAGCTATTAAACTTCCACAATGACGTCACATAGACGAATAAATTATCATCAATATTTAAGAAGAGTGAAGTCATAGCAATGCTGAAACCAGGTGAAACCCCCAAAAGATTCGAAGAACTGCAAACCGATTGTTCGGCTGTATCTGCTACAAAGGCTTCGAAAGTATGAAGCTGTAGAACTCCCTGATGCCGCTGGTCCAGAAACTATTTCCAACCACTCACATTGAAAATCGATTTCAGAATAAGTTGAAGACCTGTGGTGCATACATAGACCTAAGTGGTGCCTATGACATGGTTTTCAAAGAATGTCTTCTGCGTAAGCTATAGAATTTAACGGTTTTGAGATGTGGTGCTGGAGACTCATGGTGAGGATATCCTGAACAACAAAGAAGGACAAATGTGTCTGTACTACAAGAACTCAATATAAATAATCTCCTCTCTACTGTAGTGTATAGATAAATCCTAAAATACTACGGCCACATATCGAGGCACGACAATAATAGCCTTGAAAAACTAGTGGTGGAAGAACGCACCGAAGGCACCAAACCACAAGGAAGAGCGCCGAAGAGATGGCTAGATCAAGTAAAAAACGGCAATAGGGAACCCAATACGACAAATTAATCACGAGGCCCAGAACCGACCAAGATGAAAAAACATCGTCAAAGATATAATGAATAATCGACCATGATGATCACGATTTTCCTGGTAGAAAGATACAACGAAGAAGAAATTTCTGTTACTCATGAATTAAATACAGAGCGATCGACTTTTGCAAGTCCACCTAGGAGAGAACGCCAGCAGTTTCAGAAATTTATAAAACGGCCTAATGCAAGGGTATCTGCTCGCTCACCTGCTTTTTAACATCTACATCCTGACCTACCAGATACATGGACTAGGCTGCTCAAACTAACAATGTTATAGACGCAGAATCAAAAGTTGCAATTAATCTTGAGAATGTCAAATGGCTCCAGTCTACTGTAGAGAATTGTTCCCCTATATTGCTAAACAGTAAGTTTAATGAAACAATGCTCACAATAACTGGCAACAAAAAAATGACGCCCATACAGTGGCTCTCTGTTTCGATCAATATTGCCCCACTTCATCTACAAAGAAGAGCAGCGCTTAAGTCACGCTGTAAAGGAATACTAGGAAACGATAATGTCTTTATTCAGGGCGATGCAGGACATATTACATTATCCACGTATTAGAGCAATTCAACAAAACCTTGACAATTTTACTCTAAATCTTCCGAATGCAACTTCTATTTGAGGAACAGACTAATCATAAAAGCGAAGTTTCGAAGAGGCACTACACGACCTGCACCAACTAACATCAAAAGCACAGCAGTGATATATAAGTTCTGTTCTTTTTCAACAGTGCGGCAGCGATTGTTTGTCCGGTTTATTTTTTTTCTTTGTCATTGCGCCGGGGACTGTCTTTGAATTAAGTTTCCGTTTTCTTAAATCATTGCGTAAAAATTAGTAACACACATCCCTATTCAATATCCGCTCTTCTTATATCATGCGCACAATAACATGACATTCATACATCCCACTCTGGTACTAATCAAAAACACGGCTTCTCGATAATTCCTCATCGCCATATGGTTGTACTGTCATATTCCATGTTTCACTGTCGGTTAGCCTAGTTTAACACAGAACTTATTGTTAACACTGCTCGAAAGTATACTTCCATTACGTCACTAGCGTAAATGCCAAGTAAATCCGTCAACAAGTCCAACTGTTCGTTACAAGGCATAGCCCTGTCAGTTAGTTAGTTTACAGGAAACAATTCCAAGGCAATGTTTGTTCAGAAAGGTAGAGAACTGACAGAAGAATACTACGAATATAGTATATAACGCTACAACCTGAAAACTGGGAATTTATAATGGGATACAGGTTATTTACTCATGAGTCAAATATTGTTATAAAGGGATCAAGACGAGGGCAAAGAAAAAAGAAAAAAATATGTCAAAAAATACGCACTCAAAATTTTATGACAATTTGATCATATTAGATTAAAACTGCTTCATACCCCCCATTGAGAGTTTAACAAAGTGAAATAGCAGCTAATTGCGTCTGTTCTTTTTAATCTTTTCAGCGGTTTTGTACAGACCCTTCACTTTTGAACGAGGAACAGTTACGAACGGCTCTTTTTCGTGCCTCTTACAATCGCCAGATAACTAGCAAAATCAATATGGCCTTCCAATTAAAATTTAATAACTGCCGGGACTTCTATGGCGGAGAATTCTTTGTTGCCGCGCCGCCTCCGACTTTGTCTCTACCCATTATGAGAACAGCTCACAGAACGCTGAAAGATACTTGACTTTAATCTCGCGATATTGCATGATGTTCGCCCGCGGCCCCGAGCTGCGGCAGGGGCTGGGGGAGGAGCCTTGTAATGACGGGTATGCACATTGTAATCAGTGTATATAATATGAGCCCGATAGCTACACCGTAATTTGGTCGTAGCTGTAACGCCAAATTAATAGTTATAATCAAGGGTCGTTCGAACGCGTCCCGTTACTACCCCGGCCGGCGGACGACAGGCGTTTTTAATCGTAGGACAATAATATTTCATGGTTTCAATCTAAAACTGACGAGTAAATTACAGGCCAGGAAGCCCTCTCAGGTGGAACAAGTTGGCGCACAAGAGTGAAGTGAATTTCCTTGAATCTTTCAAATTCCATGTCCTTAATGTCTTACCAAATTAGGGTTCTGATAGAAGTATCACATCGAATGGTGATGCACAAAACCAAATAGTTCTATATTTTTAATAGGGAACGTGTACATTTAGGGGATGGTTTTCTGGCTTAGTAAGGTGAAAGAGATCGAATACGTTTTGTACTTTTATACTGACCATGTCTTCTGTTTCATCTATTACTATACCATCATTATTTATTTTCCCTCTTTTGTTCTGGTGGTGGTAAGTTAGCTCTTTCTACAACTTTTATTTTTTTACTTTTTGACTTTTTTTTAGTCTTGTTATCAGGTAACTTTTCCATCCTGTTAAGACTTTTTCCTTTAATATTTCGTGGCTGTTTAACTTATTTTTGGAATTATTAATTCTCAATTTATCTCAATATAATTATGTATTCTTGATTCTGATTAATTTTAGTTTTTGTGTTAATTTTTTCCTAGAAAACTTGTCTATGAAATCGAATTAATTAAGAAGGCAATTTGGAAAGAAACCTCCGTTTGGTTATCAATGACTCGCGTAGATACAGAACCTTTATTATATACATTACTTTTCAAAATTAACGTAGTGTCTTACAAGTTTTCTTCTACAAAAAACTCCCCCACCTGAGAATGAAGCCACCTCGTAACAGCATCTTCAAGCACAGTGTTATCGTCAAAACGGTGCGACGCAAGCCACTGTTTCATGTGCTTAACGGACACTTTTGTCAATTTATTGCACAAGTTCACAGCTGACTACAGATGTGCGGCTTCGTCTTGCCGCATCGTGCACGTTAGTGCGTCCATCTTTAAACATGCGACGCCATTGACGCAAACACCTTGACTTATTACGTTTGGTCCGTAAACATTGCATAGTATGCGATTAATCGGAGCTGCCGATGTTTTTTCGCACACAAATCATATTACTGCACGCAGTTCACATTTGGTGGGATTTCTCTGACAGCGTTCATTCTCAATTGATCTAGTAAACGAGTAAACTGCAACACAACCTTCGTCCACTGCGCACTGCCTACTGAACTACTGCATGCACCACAAGATGGGCATTGTTATCCACGCCTACTTCTTGCGCCTGCGCAAATGTATTATTCTTAATTTGAAAGAACCTCAATAATAATTTCAATAGTTGTAATACGTGGGAGATAGAAAAATAGTTTCTTTCATATTAACACAGATACTAAAAACAAAACATGCAAAGTGATGCCAAAGTACTTTAACAGTAAAACCTTCTCAAAAGCCGTTCACCGGCTAAAACTGAAGTTTCTGCATTAGAAGCAGATTTTCTGTCGCGAATAATTTTTATTTTTTCTGTTTAATTTTACTTCTTAATTAGATTTACATAATCCAAAGAGTGCTGTAAATTTTGACTCCATAATTTTTATCTTACTATTTCCAATGTTATCTCAAGTTTTATGACTCCTGCTTTTCATCGATTTGCTCCAGCAACGCTGATGTTAGTACTACATTTGCTGTTGAGAAAGATCGGCGTGAGCCTCATCAATCATAAGATAAGCAAGCCAGCGCTGACCTTCGGCAGCGGCAGTCACACTAAACAGGTATGTTTCCTCTATCGTTTCCTGTTTGTGTACGTGATAGAACGATAAAGGTGTCTCATTTTATATCTGTTGTGATTTTATATCTCTTCATTAGCGTAAAAATGACGTGGAATCAAACTATAACGATTTGACATTACGTGATGTAAACACATGTAAAAGTAATACGGTAATTGAAAAAATTATATATTTTACCTAGGCTCGCGTATTAATACATAATTTTCAATGTTGTCTGCGTATTCTCGATAATAACACGTTGAAAAAATAATTCGTGAAGTATATTCTTCAGTATGGCGCCAACACACGCATGTAGAATTGGTTGTCTAAAGTAATTAGTTGTATCGAGGGGAGAGTTGACGTGACAATAGATTAGTAGTTTCGTAAGTGACTGTTAGAGAAACTTTTCTGAAAATGGTTGCAATTCTAAGAAATTTGTGAAGAAATGATGTTTGAACATGCTCAAGTAGCCTAGAAAAAGCCGACTTACATACTGGTTTATAACTGAACGATCGAGCTTGAGAAAAATACAAAATATTCAGCCGCTGATAAAGCAGATATATTGGACTAAACATTCTCGGCAACGTAAGAAAGTTCCACTTGGTTGGTCACATAAATTCTCACAGCACGTATACATATGCGTGCTAGTGAAAATCTGAAACCACTACATAAGGGACACTCTTCATCTTCATTAGGATATAATCGGTCTCATTTTCTGGCTGCGACCAGTTGTGTGTGATCGTCTCTTTCTTCTCGCACGTTTCGTTTCTTTTCAGCCTGGATAATTTACACCGACACTTTTTATGACTAGCTTCGAGCGGAACACATTGTATATTCCGACATACTTCGAACTCTACTTGTATTGCTGCACATAATTGGTCTCCAACCATAAAGGTTTTGATTTGAACTATTGTTGGATGAACTGTCCCACCCAAAAAAATTACGTTAGGAAGATTTTTAAAAATTAGAGACACGTTTTTTGCAAAAATTAAAAAGCGATGCAACAGGATTAAGGTCTATAGACTGCATATGCAATAATACAAAAATAAGAAAACAGCTGCAACCAACATTAGGTGCGTCTTATTACACAAACAAAATTAGAGTATAAACTTGAATTAAATAAATAATGAATAATGGCGAAACCCTGCATTTTGTGAGAAGAACATAAGCCTGCAAAACTAGAAAGTTAAGACTAATCTTCACTAACCGGTCGTGACGCATATCTTCGAAATTGAGCCATTTGCAAAGCACCGCACCTTAAACGACCGCATTATTACCCCTTATTCTATATAATCGTAGGTACAATTATTTTTAGTTACTGAATAATAATATTGACTTTACTTTTTTTATTAACTATCATTATTATTTACCATCTGTTTTAAATAACTATAGACATGAATTAGATTATATATAGCATAATTAGCAATAACAGTTACAATTAACCTGTAATACCCGATGGTATAACCGTATAACCGATGGTATCAACCGCAATGTAAATAAATTATAGCTGTAGTAATGAGAGATGAGCTTGAACTAAATCAAAGTGAATCTAGTTAATAATTCTATTAATTTTATTATTAGCTCCCTCTTTATCATGTAGGTCTACTGCCATAGTATTAGGGTGAAGGACTACCTATCTCAATATCGTAAGCTGAGCTTTGTAATTTGATTTGTAATGGTAGGTACATGTAAATCTCGATGGAGTATTTACAACAGTATGTAGTATGTTTGAATGGAATCGCTGAAGTACTGCTAGGTAGGATTTACTAGCAAACCTATATAACTGAAGCCCATAGATCCAGAATGGCTTCAATATTGCTTTATATAGAAGTACTTAGAGTTATCTTCTTTCGTTTCAGATGTTTTCTCTTTGTAAGCCGTAAGAAGTATCTTGGCATTCATCTTGACCGACGTCTGATCTCTAGATTCTGCGGTCCGTGAGAGTTGTTGACTGTTCAGAAAACTGGACGCTACGTTTTCTTATGCAAAGTGAAGGTCACACGCCTTCATTTGGTTCTGATGCGCTATTTTTTTAAGTCAGGTTTTGATTTTATTTAAATGGTATTTTAAGTACCCTGATGTTATATCCGGGTTGTTGTGAGATGCTATAATAGCTGTAGCATCAACGAAGATGACTGTGACTGTCAAATTTGTAGTTGGAATATTAGAAGTGTACAGTAGATGCAGCGTTGGTCCCAATAAGCTTCCCTGAGATACTCCTGAATTGATCGGAAAGAGTGACGTGCATTCTTTTTTTAGTTCTACGAGAAAATATTTATTTGTCAAATTTGATTGTAAGACACTACAGGAGTTCCATGTGCCCTACTTTATCAAGAATTACCTAATATTTAAAAGCGCCGCTGAAGAGTACTTTTTTTTTTTGATCAATGCGGATTAGGTCGATTAATACGTACAGCTTCTCTATAGTAGCTCTTTAAATTCAAAGTGGTGTTCTGGTATTAAATCTTGTAGTAGAGGTTTTAATCTTTTTAAGATCATCTGTGACACTTTTGACAAAGTAGCATGGAGGCTGAGAGGTCGGTAAAAAGATTATTTTTAGGCTTGTTTACCAGGTTTTTGGTACTATCTGTGTGTCTTTCCAATGGCCTGGAAAGAAATCAGTTCTTAATATGGCGTTGATTTCACAATTTCTGGTAATTATTTCAAGATTCCTCAGTGATTAGATTATATCTGGATGATTTTTTTTGTATTCAATTTGGTGTGTATAGTTTTCCTTACTTCTTACTAGGTAACATCATCTAGAAGCGAGCATCAAGGTATTTATGGGTGTAGTTTTCTTCTTTATTCTACCTGAATATGATATAAAGACTCCTTTCATATGGGTGACAAATACAGTCGCCCTGTCTCGATTATTTTTTGCCCAGGTTGTATTTGGTAGTCAAAATAGAGGAAAGACAATATCTTGCAATGCTTACTCATTCGTGTTACATAAGAGTGTTTCCAAGTCTCTACTTGCTATGTTTAGTCTATTTTTATTCTTTGTTGCTCTTGAATTTTGTCATATTTCCTAAGTATACGCTACTTAGAAATTTTTCGTTTTACTATATAAGAGACCACGTATCTTGTTGAATGGTTGTAGTTCAGTGTTCATCTATTTCGAGTATAACTTTTTCATTTGATATTTTTCAAGTTCTTCCCAGTTAGTTGTCTTATTGCATAGTGTTGAAAGCTCGCATCGATTAAATAAGTACCCGAGTATTGAGCGTAGTAATGGCAGGCTGGTCTAAAGATATATCTAAGTTTAATTTAGCTTTGAGGAAATTTCAGAATATATCTTTTACTACACAGAATTCATTGAGATTAGGTAAATTGTCAATATCTATGAGTCAGTAGGTTGGTTGAGCAGTTGGCGGAGCATAAACATTGTGTCTTGCCCATTGTTTTTAGCAGTTTTTTCTATTTGGGTGCAATCGCCCTGGACCATCAGTGATGTTTAACTTGCAGTCTCTTGCTCCAATAAATTGGCTTCCAACAGTATTGAAAAAGTGATCAAATTGTTCTTTTTTAATAATATATCTAGGTAGGTGGGCGATATACCGCAGAAATTTTTCTAGCCAGTCTTACACGTTTACACTCGTTGCTTATATATGGTTATTTCATAGTACTTCGGTAGTTCCGTATTATGATAGCCATACCTCCATAGATAATAATTACAACTTTTTAGGTAGGAACGTTCAGTGAAATGGGTTTCGGATATTATTATAATATCTAGCTTGTTATTTAGTATAAATAATTTTTAGTTTATGTCCAAGTCAGAAAAATCCTTTGGCGTTCCATTCAACGCTTCTTAATGTACATTGAACATTATGCAGTTTTTGACATGACTATGGCTAAAAGATTGAGCATAGTACTCATTTGTTCCATAAATCGTGTTGACATGTTTTTAACTCATGAATGTTATCTGTTGCAAGTTTCATATTTCCTTTGATCATTTGGGCACATGATACTCCTGTTTCTTTCGATTTTGTGAAACAGCCCTTATTTGATTTGTTTGATTAGCATTTATTTGTTTTCTTCTTAACGTAGAAGATCTATTACTTTGCGCTTACTTATGGAGAAGAGAATCTCTGTAGCTCTTTGGATGATTTTGTCCACAGTTTAGACATTTTACATTCTTACTTTTTTCTTTCTTGTGGTAGTCAGTAATTGAATGTCTACTTGTGTACTTTACACAGCGTGAGGTCCTGAGCTCTTTGTATGGCCGTACCTCTGACATTTTGTGCATTGCGATATTTGTTTTTTAGGATGTGGAACTTTGTCTATTCTGCTGCGTTTCTTATTTTCTACCATTTGCATTATATTGTTGATTCGTTGTAGCATGTGCAGATGCTGTAGAAGCATTTGCGCTGCATCAGTGCATCTGACTGCAACATTCATTAAGTATATAAAAACACATTGAAGCTAGGGGAACCCAGCGGAAAATTATAAAATTTTGTGTAATTAGTCGTAATGACTAAGGAGTTGCAACGATGGGCCCAAATGAGACTATTATTTTTGTTGACATTTTTCTGAGGCGCAAGTGAGCCGAAAATGGCGGTGGGCGCAAGTAGGTCGACACCTTTCATAAGTCAGCATGGTGGATATGGATATTACTGAAAAACCATATCATCGATATAGTTACTTTTATGCAATATCCGCTCTACTAAGGTATAACTATTATTGGAAATACGTTTTACATTAACGTTGTATTTAGATATAAATTACAATACCCATATTTTAAATTCAAGTGGGTTTCTGTGCTCAACGACAGATTTTTGCTGATTGAAAATTATTTCTAATCTGTTGCCGCTTTCTAATTTTCTAGAGACTCTTGAGAGTGAGAAAGTAGTTAAAGTGCACTTTGAATATCGTTTTGTTGGATGCCTTTAAAAGATCCCACAATTTTGAGTTATACCCTCCAATAACGCACATCGTTAAAGAGACTCATTGTTTACTTTAATACATAGCAAAATAAATCGAATGTCAAATGCATATATAATTTTGTACAAACCGTTAATAATCAAAAACCTCGTTACAAAATACCACAAGGGCATCGGTTCACAATGCGAAGTAGCGCTTGGAATGAAAGCCGAATTAAAATTCAATTAAAGTCCATATATCGTTTTAGCTTCACGTACTGAATGAAACTGCATTCATTGTTAGAGTATTGGTCCGTACAATTCCAAAAACTGTGGATTGATAGGAACCTCCACGCATTTGCTAGAATCGGTAGAATTTCCGCCTGTTCGCCAAGTCGGAGAATTCGTCGCTTCTTCCGTACACTTCCTGCTGCGCATACATAAATAACCATTCCTACAACGGCATGAATATCACCTTTAACCCGGTGGAAATGGAAGCCGACGCGGTCGTAATTGATTAAGTCGGTCCATTGTTAGGTAAGTTGCAAAAAGTTCGGGCAATTGTACTATTGTGCGTTTGTGTACGCATGCTTTATGGCACACAGTCGTACTTAGTGGCCTATTCGTTCCTAGCGGTTTGACTTGTCAATAATATGAATTTATGCAAGTTCATAAAGATGTCATATGCGCAATCTAATAGCATAACATTTTGATAATTTAAAATTTTTCTTTTAATATTTCAATAGTTTGCTGTTGATTTTATATCAGTTTTAATATAATTGTTTATGAAAATAATCGAGCAAGCCAACAAAAATTTAAGGACTGATACGAAAGAACCTGGCGAAAGAAAAATCGGACTGCTGCGCGGTCGCCTCTCCGCATCGCGAACACACGTCGTTATCGGCGAATGGGCTCTCGGCCTACCATAAAAATAATTGCATATCAATTGCAGTAATGGCAGAATTAGTAATTCGCCTCCGAGCGTAATTACGTCCGTCATTAAATCGTACTGTAAATATTAGTTCACAAAGGGATTTGCAGGTTAGTCATCAAATATTTCATTAACTTTTGATTGAGTAGTTTGTTTATAGATTTAAATGACGATGAAATTGCCTTTGGAACGCGATGTTTATCGGCTGTGCGCAATTATTAGCTTTCCTTATCGAACGCTGGGAAGGTGTAAAACGGCGTCGAAAGTGGAAAGCTCCGAAATTCGTTCGAGCTGTTATCGCTGACATCCATGTACACAAAATAATGAATGCAAACAGCGAGTTTCTGAATATTGAAATTTAGCACGTTTTCTATATTTCAATCAACATTACATAATAGTGATATGCAAAAATAAGAAAATAAAAAACAGCAGAGCACTGTGGCAAATGTAATCGTAATTATTTTGTAACAATTATAGAAAAAATATGAAAATCCACATAAGTTTCATATAATAAGAGACAATTTTTTCAGAGTAAATACAAAAAAGCCCATTATTATATAGAGTGATCCAAATTGGACTTACGAGGTTTGTCCTGAATAAAACAAAATACTGGGACAATCGAATTTTATTGCCATCAGTGTAAAGTATAGACTTAGCAGTTATGTATGAAACATGACATCACCCAATACCCCCCACGATTCCGTTGATATGCGACCATGCTTTTAAGGAAATTTTCACAACCAACCAACGTAATAGGTTTGTTAACATAAAACCTTTCGTTCAAATAGTCCAAAAAGAAAAAGATGAATAGGATTAGATCGCAAGACTGCAGTAGCCAATCGATGTCACCCTTCTGCGAGGAATTTGGTTTGAAAAAATAAGTGTTTCGCGTTGTACGACATGTGGCTCCATCTTGTTGAAACCACATGCCATTCAGGTTCAAATAGTTGATTTCATTGGGAAAAATGCTTAGTATCCCCCCGGTAACGTACACCCTTGATAGTAACAGCGTTTTCAGCTTCGTCCTCAAAAAAGTACGGGACAATGATTCCTCCATTCCACAATGTACACCAAACCGTGCATTTGTACGGGTATTGGTTTCTCGTGAATAGCACTTGAATTGTTACTACCCCAAATGCGACAATTTCGACGATTCACAAAGCCATTTAAAGAACAATGAGCTTCATCACTCAATATGAGTTTTTTTGCAAAAATTAGCATCAACTGCTATGTTTTTTAAAACCTAGTTCACAAATCTAGGCGTTTTTAGTGTTTAAATATCATCTGCACAAATGAAAACATCCAACATTCACAGAAAACAAATTCAGGCTCAAATCCTAAAATTCAATTTGTTTCACCCTACATATAGAAATATTTCTAATGAGCGGACTAAGAGTAAAGATGAAAAATAACAAACGGAAACTCACGTAAATGATAATAATAATAATAATAATTAAATGAAATTAATACTAGACATGAAGACAGTACATTTGTTGTATTTGTTTACTATGTAATCATATAAATAATGTGGTTTTGTGGGTAAAACGGAACTGAAATTCTGAAATTAACTGCAGAAAACAATAACTTCAGCAAATTACATAATCGTATTTAGATGTTCTTCTAAATAAGATTATTAATCTTGCCATGAGGAAAGACTATTTAATGGCAAAGATCTATTAATATAAATATACTTGACATACAACAAATTTCACTCTAAATTATTTATAGTAATATTGTACGGTATATTTCGTATAATTCAAACCAAACGCAAGGTTGAAACGGATAAGACACAAAAAGAAATTGTGATCAAAGCAACAAAGTTAAACAGATGCTTCGGAGAGACGAAAAAATAGACGAAGAGAATGGGAAATAAAAAATAATCGATAAAGAATAAAGCTGAATAAAACGTAAATTCTAACGTTCAACGTGGAGGCATGCTCTGCAAACTTAAAAGAGATTGAAATCGCTCCCATATGTTCGGCCACCTTGCCTGGTTGTTGTACATTGTTTCTGATCTGGGATGTTGTGGCAAGCACCGTGCGTTAGACGACCACCATTATTAATGTAGGTACTCAATTATTTTTAGTGACTGAGTAGGCCACCCGCCAGACATTTAAGCCCAAGATTGAACCACTGCAGTAAATCGTCTCAACCACTGGGCCACACTGACTATATACATGAACTACAAAGCGATTATAAAAGATGAAGGTTAAATCTAAATCATCTTGCAATTGAAGAACATCGAGACTGCTATCTGAACTGTCACATTTTTACTCTACGCTTTTGTTATCTCTTATTTGTTATAAAAAGTGACTATTTTTATAATTTCCCAAAATTTCATATAAGATACAACTATCTCAAGTGTTGTTAATAAAAAAATCTGATCAATTTTATATAATGCAAACCTAGCTGTAAATTAAAGTTCATATCATTTTTCCTAATGATGTTAGCGTCATTTTAAGTTTCTACTGTATTAAAATGATTATGTTGTGCTTATAGCATAACTTTTCCTACATTGTTGTAGTATTCGAAAAAGTCCTGTCATAATAACAAATTGGAAATTTCCAGTCTTCTGTGTAAAGAATATTTACTGGTGATGTGTAGTCTGCAAGAAAATGGAAAGAAACGGAAAGTTCTTAGTAAGATTTTTTAAATTTGAATCTTGCTTATTGACAATCTACTTAATATAGGAGTAATAAATAAATGTTATATGGTCATACGTGATATGAGGGGGTCTAGTGACGGTCGATTAGTTGAAGAGGTCCCATAAGTTGATTTCCATCCCCTGTTAAGTTGTTGGTGTACCAAGGTACTCGATTTTGCTTCTGGGGTATTACAGGATCGTTGATTCTGATTGCTGAACATACAATTCGCCTACAGTACTGCAGATACGACATTATGGTAATTTTGACTCAGTAGGCCCTTTTGACTAAATTTGATTTTAGTATCAATTATAACCGTGTAATCTGATTTTTCGTAGCACTTTTAATTCCACACTTCATCAAAGGTCTGTTTTATATCTAAAAATCGTTTTGTCTCTAATATCTCTTTACATGAGTAACAATGTTATGACTGATGAATTATTAGGTAATATTGTTGAAGATAAAATTGATAGGCAGAGGTTATTTTGTTGAGATTTGATTTTAAGTATAAATTTTTCAAATATCGTGAGCTTTAAAGGTAGGAGAATGATTGGTCTTTAAGAAGAGGTTGGGTGAGAAGCTTTAGATAATAATTTGGGCTTATGTCTATTAAATACGAAAATAGTACAATCTTAGTAATGGTATAGATTTTTGATCAAAGTTTTTATAGAATTACTCCTACTATTACTCCGCACCTCATTACGAATATTGGAAGCTGGATTTGATGGCGTATTTTGACTGGTGGGACTGTCGAATTGGCAATGATAACTGACATGTTGCGTTAAGCAACAAATCAAATTCATTTTCATTATGCGTTTCTTGGGGTTATAGTGTTGTGAAAATATTAATGAAATGTTTGGATACCGTATTTATTTTTTCCTTTGTATGATCTGGCCCAGGTATTGTTGAGTTTTTCTAATGAGGGGTATCGTTACAACCGGTTCTTGGAACTTTTTCGTTACTTTTCATATCGTGCAGTCATTTGGTGATAGCTTTGTAATGAACTGTTCAGATGTACCGTTGCGAATTTCTATTAGTGTGTTGCATAGTTGTAAATCTATTTGATAAGGTCTGCCTTGTCTGTTTTTGTTCTTTACTAATTTGTTCGTGTTCTACGTTTCTCAGTGACAAGATCTTGCATATGGACAGGAACGTTATAAACTTCTGGATAATTGCTTTTTACACTGGACATGGTTTGCAAGGTTTGTATCGTTGTAGTTATATATTGAATTTCTTCATCAAAATTGTAAGTTAATTTGGATAGTAAATTTTAGTGTGTTTAGTACAGCGTTTTGAAGATGGTTCTTTGATAATAATTCCTGTTCTTAAGTTAATTATAACTAGGATATGATAAAAGGGCAAATCTTGATTAGATTATTTTTAAGTGTTTGTCTTTGCAAACAACAGCAAACTCGAGTAAGTTTGGAGAATTACTTGATTCGATAGGTCAATAAGAATGTTTATAAGCTGAAAGATGACTGGCTAATATTTTGCACCGTTCTTTGAGACATTAGTCTCAACACCCAAGCGACCTATTCCCTTCCAATGATAAATTTCATACCAAGAGATAGCAGCAACTTTTATTATTCTTAAGGGGAAATAGAATGTTCAAATGGACTATACACTGGTGCTATTGTTAATAGATAAAAGAGTATTTTGAATTTTACCGTACTAATAGGATCTCTATTTAAAATGAGCAATGGTGATTTTACAACCACAGCCCACCCATCTGAATTGTAGCGTCTAAATAGTTTGAAAGATTTACAAACGTGGTTATATTTAAAATATGGTTTTGAGTTTTGCTTAACGTCCCATATAATAATAGGCAAAGAGATCGTAATTTTAGGTTAATTTTTTTTATTACAGATTGGACCACGTTTAGCACTATGTTATTTTGGCTAATCAGTTGTGAGAATATGGCTTTAAATTTTATACACAGTTGGACAGCATTTAAGTGATGATTATCTACTATTCATTGATCGAACATTTATTGGATCGTCTTTCTATTGTTTGTGTGTCAGTTGTTTTGTTATGAAGAAAACTTGTGGATTTGTGTCTATTTTGGACGCACTTATTTGTGCTTCCACTGAATAGTACATTTTTGGCTCTCCGTTTGTCTGAATATATCAACCACTTTTGTGTGTAGTAGTTTAAATAAATTTACGCGTTATTCACCACTATTAGGAACAAAAACGTTACATTATTAATAATCTCGTTACTCTATAGATGTAGATTGTTGGGGATTTCGCATTTTTTTTTATTGATTGCTGGATGTCTGTATATAATTTATATTATTTCTGATTTTTGACAGAATCTTATATATCAGAATGTCTTGAATGTTTTGTTGTCTGCGTTAAAAGAATTAGTGTTAAATTGCTCACCGGGTTGTACGTCTACATTTGTATTTGTAGGAAAGATTTATAATTACAAAAAAATAACAGATGAAGGAACTATATAAAAAAACAAGTATTAAATTATTAAAAGACAAAAAGACGGAAAATCGACGAAGGGCTAAAAAAGCCATTTATACTCGTGATATACAGGTAGTACTATCACAATACATTACGCCATCTAAGATGTAGGTTGTAGCTGAAATCAACAACCAATGTATAAGTTGGTATATATTGGGTTCAATCTAATATTTTATATTAAATTTATTTTCCATGTTTATAACTTAAAAACAAGTACGGACGTGGAACTCCGGTTCCACAGATGTCCGGGGCTTCTATACATTTTTTTTTAATTTATTTTTACATTAGCAATCAGAATATATTGTATTTCTTTAAGCTAATATTTTGGTTTATAAATTGACATGATGAGGGCCCGTCCAGTGACTGGTCCTCGTCCTAGAAAATAGTGCTAAGGTGTTGGGCCCACGTGGGGTCCTCTTCAGTGGAGGTCTGTAGGCCAGCGGCGCTTGAGGCGTCTAATGACTTGATGGTGTGGAAGTTCTTGGAGAAGAAGGTTGTCATGGGTGGTAAGTTTTTCAAGATGTTTCCTGGTTCTGACCTGTATTACCATATTGAGCATCGGGATGCCGAGGTCGTCGTGTATCATCTGATTGGTAATGTACCAGGGAGTATCAACGAGAGATCTTAAGATTTTAGATTGACTTCGTTGCATGATTGCGAGGTTAATCTTGGTAGCACAGCCCCAAAGTTATATTCCATAGGAACCAGATTGGTATAATGATGGTTTGTAGATAAGGATTTTGTTAGAGAGGGATAATGGGGAGTGTCGGCCTACTAGCCAGGAGAGAGTTTTAAATCTGAGCTCTATATGTTTTTTTTTTCTTAGTAATGTGCTCCTTCCAGGTGAGCTTGCTGTCCAGGTGTAGTCCCAAGTATTTCATTGATGGGGATTGTGGTATTTCGATGTTATTAAGCTGTAGTGGAGGACATATCCCTTTGCGAAGAGTGAAGGTCACATGAGTAGATTTGGACTCATTTACCTTAATGTTCAGCGCTGGAGCCAGTCTTCAAGTAAGCTGAGGTGAGTTTGGACATATTCCACAGCGAGGTTTAAGTCCGTGTGTCTCGCAAGTATAAATGTGTCATCGGCATATGCTCCTATAGTAGTGGTTGGGGAGGTTGGAAGGTCCGAGGTATATAACGTATAAAGAAAGGGATCCAGAACGCTACCCTGTGGGACCCCAGATTGGATTGGGCACACTGGAGAGACTTCGTCGTTAACGCGTGTTCGAAATTTTCTGTCTGTTAGATAGGAGTCCAAAAGTTTATGAAATTGAGGAGGTAAGATTTGATGTATTTTGAGTTTGAGTCCTTTGTGCCAGACTTCATCAAACGCCTGGCGAATGTCCAAAAGAACAGCTATACAGTAGGCTGACTGTCCGAATGCTGTGTTAATTTTTTGCGTGATGCGATAGCACTGTTGTATGGTAGAATGGTGTTGGCGAAAGCCAAATTGATAATCAGGGATCCAGTTAGTTGCCGTGAATTCTGCGTCTAAGGTTTGTAAGACATACTTTTCAAAGAGTTTGGAGCAAACTGGTAGCAGGCTTATGGGGCGCTTTGATGACGCATAGCTGGGATCTTTACCTGGTTTAGGGATGAGTATTATCTCTGCGATCTTAAATTCTTTCGGCCAATATTGAAGTCGGAGTATAGCACTAAATATGTACGTCAGCAGAACTATTCCTTTTCGTGGAAGCTCACGGAGCATTTTCGGTGTAATTTTGTCCGGTCCCGGTGCTTTCTTGAGATTTAATCTCTGAATTTCAGATTTTACAATCTTCGGTGTTATTAGTGGTATGGGAGGTGTATTCGGTTTAGGTGCTGGTTGGTCTGGGAGATTAACGTTGGGTGGTTCATCATGTGTTTGGAATACTCCAGATAGGTGAATAGCGAACAAATCCGCCTTTTCTTTGCCACTCTTGGCCCATCCTAGAGCTGGAGGTAGTTTTCGTATTGGTGGGGATGTGGTTTGAGGTTTTAAAGATGATTTGACTGGTCTCCATATTGAGTTGTCATATCGGTTTATGGTTAAGAGGTAGGTATTCAACGAGTCTTCCCTCAGGGATTTGAGTTTCGCCTTAAGCTGATGTCCAAGGTTATTGAGGGTAGTTTTGTCTGCTGCATGATGGCTCTTTGGCCATTTGGCCCTGGCTTTCCTCTTTTGGGCAACTAGAAGTTTAACTTCTAAAGGAACATGTGTGTATGAGTTGACTTTTCTCTGCACCTTAGGCGGGGTAGCTTGCTGTGCTGTAGTTGTTAGCAGAGAATTGAATTTGGTAACTGCTGTATCAATTTCGAGAGGGGTTTTTAAACTGACTTTCAAGTCAATGACTTCGTGAAGAATTTGCCGATATAAATCCCAGTCAATTGAAGCATTATGGATCCGTGCGGGGGAACTTTGGTTAGGACACTTGCGCTTATAGTTCCTATGATCGGGGAGTGGTCCGAGGAAAGGTCGTAGCTTGGAGAGATGCACATGTAGTTTGGTGATATTCCATTAATGACGAAGAAATCGAGGAGATCGGGGATTTTGTACTGATCGGATGGCCAGTATGTCGGAGTCCCTGTTGAGAGGTAGACGTATTTATTGTCTTGTATAGTTTTATATAGCTCTCTGCCTTTTGTAGTAACTAGGCGGGAGTCCCACGCAGTATGTTTACCGTTGTAGTCGCCGCCTGATACGAATTTGGGACCCAGGGTATGAAAGAACTGGTCGAAGTCACATTGTTTGATATTGTGTTTTGGGGGGCAGTAGACAGCCGCAATGGTTATTTCATAGGGGAGGGTGAGCACCTTGATGGAAGTAGCCTGAAGAGATTCCTTCTCGTAGTTGGGGAGAGCGTAATGTTTTAAATTTTATTTAATTAATATAGCGGTTCCAGCGTGTCTGGATGGTTAGTGTAATATAAATGGTAGTTAGGAATTTTAAATTATATCTACTAATTTCATCTTATCACTTAATTTAGACACCACGAGCACCCATGAGTTTAGAGACTTAACCCGCTTAGACTACGTTTTATAGTCGTGATTTGCTCTAGCACTGATGCTAGCGTTTAGAAGAAAAGGCGGTTGTCTGAAAGTGCATCATACACCTGTTTCTATCAACCCCATTCTAGCGCTCTCTAGAAGTAATTAATAAATAAAACTATACAACTTGTGGAATGGCCTTTATTGAGTTGAAAGATTAAATAATTAGAACTTCAGTTTTCTCCATTTTTGTCAGAATTTGTGCGAAAACGTATATATCTAAATTAAAGTATATAATATAATAATAGTTCCCCGTAATAGGCCTTGAAGGCGCTTTGGGGTCGTAACAGGTTAGGTCTGCTACAATATAGAGCCTACGGTACAAATTAAAGTATATCATATTGTAAAAGTACATTGTGGTAAAATTAAAAACAGTGCTGAAGTTCATGTAAGTAAACAAAAAGTGAGAAATTAGTTTGTTCTTCAAAACATGTATTTTCATCAACAGTGAATAAATTGCAGCTAGTAGGCAGAACTTTGTAAACAACATGTTTACATGACGAAGACTTAACATAAAGCTGCATATTATTGTAGATTATACAGGCTTTGTATAAAAAGTATCGGAAAATAGATTTATTTGAAGTATTGCTACAATACCTCAGGTCTTCAAAGTACATCCCTTGATCGTCGATACACTTTTGCCAGCGGCTTTTCCTCGACTCGAAAGCTCTCTAGTAGGTGGATTCCGGAACATCCTTAAGGGTACGCGTGCAAGCATCTTTGATGGTACTTAGGGTCCCATGGTGGTGTCCTTTGAGGGAGGATTTCACTTTTGGGAATAGAAAATAGTCTGCTGGTGCCAAGTTGGGACTCTAGGGGAGTCGAGGAATCGCCCTTCAGATACAAATTCGTAGTGGACTATCTTCTTGGCGTTGAAGAAAACGATAAGCATGACTTTCTCTCTGAATTTGCTCATTTGAGCCTTTTTTGGACGAGGTGATGCCGCAGAGTGCCATTCGGAACTTTGCCGCTTTGTTTCCGGGTCGTATTCAAATATTCAAGTTTCGTCTCCCGTGATTACATTATCTAAAAAGCCGGAGTCTTCTTCAATGCAGAAGGTCTTCGCAAGCAGACACACGTCTCTGCTTTTGGTCATCCGTCAAGACCTTCGGGACGAGTTTAGCGCAGATCTTTCGCTTCGCCAAATTTTCACTGATAATGCTGTGCACTATCATCTTATCAATGCCAATTTCATCTGCGACCATGCGCACGGTCTGAATTCAGCACTTCACGCACACGTTGCACGTTGTCGGCGGTTCTTGAGGTCGACGGCCGTCCAGCGCGGGGCTCGTCCTCCACAATTTCTCGGCCATCTTTGAAGAGCTTGTGTCACTTAAAAAGTGGAGTTTGTGACATAACTTCCATCCTTGAATACTTGTCGAATCATGCCCAATATCTCCACACCCGATTACTCCAGTCCAACACAAAATTTGATGGTGTACCGCTTTTCAATCGTTCGCTGCATTTCGCGCTTGCACCGAGTCACTCGACAGGGGCCCACTGAAAACACGATCTAGCCTGAATGAACGCTCGCAGGCGACTGGCGCTTAGCGCGTCTTGAAGGTCACATCCCCATCACCGAGCATACGCGGTGCGAGCGCGTTCTGACGTAGTCATGTCAGGAAAAATGGTTCCGATACTTTTTATACAAATCTTGTAGATCTGTAAACATTCATGGCATATGTTAGCAAAGGTTTATCTGTCTTTCCTATATTCGAGTAATTATCTTGAAACAAAAAAATTAAAAAGTCTTCGGGATATAGATTTTACCCAACTTGCTTTTTTATGCAACATTTATTTGTAATCTACTTTTGTAAACGTTTTACAAGTTTGTTTTTTTTTTTTTGAAAATCTCCGTATCATGGATGTGAGGATGAACATAGAAGGATGACCCGGGATGTACGGGCTAAAAATTGGTCCGAGGGATGAGATCATGTGGCCACTGGCGCTTTAATCTTTTTGGTATGACTGGTTCTTGGGCTAGTTGATTTACGAGATCGTTTTCGTGTCCTACAAGAGTGAAGTGGTAAGTAGATATTAATCTGCTGATTTTGCTGGATATATATGGAATCTCCAGGTCTTTGTTGAGGGTTATTAACATATCTAGAGGCGTTTGACTGGAAGCGCTGCAATATTTTAGTGTTGGGAGGTTTTGTGCAACCCCATAGTTGGATAACGAATGTCCAAATTGGCTTTAAGATTTATAAAAGTTTTATAAAGAGGAATTTTATTTTCTAGGAATGTCAATTAACCAGCCCATTGGTTTGACTTTGAGATCAAGGTTTTTTAGTATTTATGAGTCTTGAATTTTGGTTAAGTGCATCTAGATTTTAGTTTTGACTTACTCGTATCTGAGTTGTTGATTGTGACTTGTGGATATACATCTCGCTTGTTGGTGAAGATGACTTAAGCAGATTTGTCATGGTTAACTAAAATTCTCCACTTGTTACACTAATTCTGGAGATGATTCTGTAGGTTTTCAGGTGCTTCAAAGGATTCATCGCTGTATCACCAGCAAAGGTAGCTATATTAGTGTTGGCTGTAGTTGGAACGTCTAAAGTGAACATCAAGTATAATAGGAAGTTCAGCAAGCATGCTTCCTTGTGGTACTCCAGCAGAAATGTGTTGATAGTTCGAAAAATCGTTGTTTACTCTGACTTGAAAATTTCTAAAACACAGATAAGATTCAGAAATACATATATTTGACTTGGGATTTAATTTTGAATAATAAACCTGTTTGCCGCACTCTATCGAATGATTTCTTAATATCCAAGAAGGTTGTAGTGCAGAATTTCTTAGTTTCTAAGGATTCCATTATTTTTGTTACAATCCTGTGGGTTTGTCGTCTGTCTAGTGTCGTATTCGGAAGCGGTGTATTGGAATGATTTGGTGCAAATCAACAGTCTTCTGTTCTTTTTAAGAGCAGTTTTGAAATATTTTGACATTAACGAAAGGAGACCGATTGTTCGATATGATTTGGTTCTGTTGGTGGTATATAGAGCTTTACTATCATTGTAATTACAGCATATTTCCATTAAAAAAGCAGCACAATCGTAACATGCTGTTGTAGATGGTAGTGAGCAGTAAAGACAGTTGGCTTGGTGCATAGATGAAATCTTCTTATTTTTCTTGGTTATTATTTCCGCTCGGCGATGGAGCTGTAAAAACTTGTGCAAGATGATCGGCAACTATGTTAGATTTGTCGATGTCGGTTCTGGACCATGTTCTTTCTATTTCTTCATTTCTAACGTGGTCATACTAGGTTAAGCCACAGCATCTTCTCCAGTATGTTATTTCCGGAGTGATTAGTTTGTGATCCATCTTCTTGTCTATAATCCATTTCTCAGACAATATGTCACAATTGGTTCTATTATTGTTTTAAATAATGTTTTTTTTTGTTAAGTTCTTGATCCACAGGATTGGATGTAGTGTTTTTATCATATTCTTCCCCTTGTCTACCTTCTTCATTATACCATTGTTCCATCCTCGCATATTGTGACTCCAAGTTATTCATACTGACCAATGCTCCTTATTGTTCCTTTATCCAGCTGTATGCATTATCCTCTTCTTCCTATGACCATATATTGCGTCTTTCCTGGGTTCACTTCTAGACCCCACAGCAATTCCTCTATGAGTACATTCATGTATGTCATGTCTTGCATGCATAGATAAATAGTTCAAGTTTAGGTTTTGAATGGCACGTAGGAGGTAGCGCCTTTTTGGAGTAATTAAACGTGACCCCTATGCAGTGTGTTTTGCATTCCACGCATAGAAGTGGACAACAAAAATGTTTGCTTAACTAAATTTCGTATGCTAGTCCCGGACCATTCCCTATAATTAGTGATAATTAAACTGTAGAAACAAATAATGTTAATGTGGTTACAATTCTCGTATAAAAAATAAATTATAAACCAAATTTTTAATTGCTCTGTCCCTCAGATTAGCATGATATTTTATCACTGCCATAAAAGCGAAATTATCTTCTAATTATAGCTTAGCCGCAGGCAAAGGCGTAATAATTAATGAATTATTCTATTTGGAACAGGTGGTGAGACGCACATGCGTGTGTTTCCACAACCATCGCTCAAGCATTGCCCGTGGTATTCAGTTGGTATCCGCCAGCAAGTCTATCATAGAATCGGGCGCTCCAGGCATTTATATTCATTAGATATGCAAATGAACTCTGCATTTTTCCGCTTTATTTAGCTTCCAGATTTCGCTTTCAATCAGCCAACTGCCTGGTGAAAGAATTCGAGTTCGATTGAATTAACTTATAAAGGAAGAGCTGACGATAACGATGTAACTGCGTTCCTGGCGATTTGATGCCGAACGGCCTGAAATGGCTAATGCACGACGGAAACGTTCGTACCGGATTGCTGCATTGACACATGATGTTCGAAAGCCGAGGGCAATAGCCTCCACCACCGCAATTATGTAAAGTGATGGATTTAATGCAGGGCTTTGCGCAGATATTAAAATAGGGATAGCGTAATTGGAGATTGCTTCGTTGCTAGGCGGCATCGCATTCCACGTACACATGCACGGATGATAAAGCTAGCGTAAGCCCAAGATATAATTTAGTTGTTGTAAAACAGGTAATGCCAAATTGCTAGCAAGTGAACGCTTATCCAATACTTATCCAGCCGCCAAAGGACTCCCATTAATTGAAATGCGAGAACGCCTGGGGCAATGAGATTTAGAATTCTCTTTGAGTTCACGAGGAGCGTGCACCACCCGCTAAACATCAGACAGGGAAAATTGAAAATGCTAATGCGGAAATATTACTGGAAGTTGTAGCACGTCATGCATACTGCAGTTTGTGACGAAAGGTCGTTAAAATGCGATACTGGCCAGAATTTCGTCGTGTGTTCGACAAGAATGCCTCAGCAAAGCACTAACGAAGCTACTTGCGCTCCCCCGGCAAGGCACCGGAAATTTGAGTCAGAAAAACAGGGACAAGGACAATTGAGAACCACGAGGGTGTGTAATGAGCTTATCGGGCTCCTGCATGTTCGTTGCGCTGCTGATTTAGAAATGTTTGTTTTCCGCGTTCGTACTGACACTGCAGCTAAAGACTAGGAGCGGCGAACGAAACAGAGGCAACTCTAGATTACGATCACTTTCTGCGATTATCGTAATTTTCGTAAATTAGAGGGCTGGTAAACGGGCATGTGCACCATCTGCGGCTTCAATGTTCTTTGCGATCCTGTCCGAATTGTTTCGGAAAGCAAAAACACACTTTCTGTTTCATTAATCACAAAGAGGAAGCGGAATGCGCAATCGCGACCCCAGCAAATTACAACGGGTGGGATTCCAGCCCATCGGCAGGTGTATCGCGCGGGGCTAGGATTTAAAGGGTTTCGCTACCCTAATTTCATTCCGAGACCTATTGAAATGTACCTGGGAACTGCCGCTGTCGCTGTCATTAAATTCTGACCGGACTTTTGTTTGCGGTCGATCGAAGTGATTGAAGTTCAGTCGATGCGCTGTTTAGCACTTAACGCTCGCGCCTACGGGAAATCTAACCTTAGCCAGGAGAGTTCCCCCAGCTTCGCATCGATCATATGAGCTTTCTGCATCATTACCCGCGCTTTGGCAAGTGAGTGGAGGATGTTCAAACTTGCACATTTCTGGGAAAATTTGAAATATTGCCTTTTTCGCTAAGTAAACAGTGAACCGTACTTACAAAGACTAATGCACTAAGACATTTCCTTATGTTCCTTTACCTCCCTCCCCCTTATCAGAGAGTCCAATGATTAGGCAATGTAAGTTTTGGAATGAATTAAATAACAGTATCATGAAGAAAATACTAAATAATAATTAGTTTATTTTCCATTTCAAAGTTTACATTTTGAAGACAAAAAACTATTAATATATATTAGTACTTTGATTCTAGTAATATCTAACTACTGTCTAGATTGTTCTATATAGAAAGAAAACTTATTGTAATGCCGCCGCATTGTTTTATGTTATTAGAAATCACATTAAGAAGTTTACACTATTAGTATGGAAATAGGGTTCTACATTGTTCTAATAAATATCAAATAATTTTACCTGCAATAATCAACTGCAAGATACTAGAAAATGTAAAGTCGTAGAACTTTCCCCCATTTCGCACCCTGAAATCTATTAGATTACAATTGCAGGTCACACAGTTAGAAAGGCTCAGGAAAGCTAACGTACTGGTAGTCGATCACAATTTTACACTTTATGTCACGAGTCAGGATTTGGAATTTGTTGTTACACTTCTATTGATATCATGCTAAAGGTTGCTGTGTAAAGTACCATATACTAAGTTATTCAATAAGTTTGTGTAATGTTTACAAGCATGTTTGTTTAATTGAATCAATAATAGTTATTACTTACTATCTCTTCGCAATACGCAAAAATGGATGGTAAATTAAACTCAAAAAAAGTTTTTGAATGTAAGAATGCTAGGTTGGCCATTACTGTAAACCAGAAGATTTTTAAATTCACAATTCAAGCATTTTTGACAGCTGCCGAAGTCGTTGAGAGTAGGTGTCAATTATAAATCACATTTCTACCAAGCAGTTTTTGTTGCCTGTTACAATTAGAACGAAAAATGCATTGGTATACAATAGCACACGGATTTTTGTTTTTTATATTAATTTTGACACGATAATGTTTTGATTGCTTTTTACAACACTAAAACTAATTATCGCATCAGAGAACATATAAGAGCCTTACCATTATTAAAATTAACTATGATTAACTTCGTAATCAAGGGGTATTAATGGGTTCATTTTCATCAACTCGGAGCTTTATTAACTTGAATAAGAAAATTAATTTTGAATGAATTAGTAGAAATATCTATGGCGGTTGTCTCAGGCGCAGTGCTTACCACATCGCCCCGCATCAGAGATGGTGCGCTATGGCCGGGTATAGTGGCGAATATATGAGAGCCTTAACCTCTCAGTTCGCAGACGGTGCTCCCGCGCGGTGCGTTAGAGCTTTAAAAGCAAGAAAAAATTGGAAATAACTAGTCAGTAATTTTAATATTAGCGATTAAGTGTCACAAGATACATCCAGTACCAAGCATTCAAGAACAAGGATATTCTACGAGGTTTAATTTACCCACTTAGGCGTTTTTAAAACAATAAAATCCTCATTATTTACGCGTGCCTATTTCAGCCTATTTTCTAGCTACTACGTTACATTGATGTCGATGCGTAAACCATTTTAGTTGAATTTACATTGACTGGATACGTTTCGGAAAAACTTCGCAAATGCGTATTATAGGGTCTTGTTCTTCAGCCCTAGAGAAATTTAATTCATATAAAAAAGTAACAAGCATTTAATTTGCTATTACATTTTATGTTATTTCTAGTTGGTGGCTCCTAGAAGACTTGCTTCCACCTCAGCATGTAATTAAGAAAAGAGCTGTGGTAATGGGAAATATATCAAAAAATACTTATTAGGCAATTTAATACTGAACAGATACACCAAAAAACCTAGTCCAATTAAACCTACAGTGACTTCTAGTTGCAATTAAGTACATTACATAGTCAACATGTGTTTAAAAGGAACACAAATGCTACAAGTTACCAATAGCGACTTTTGCTATGAAACCTTTGCCGATATTTCAAAAATGTTTTTATTGAGCTATCAAATGTCCCACTGAGGCATCACGTGTCGATAACAAACCTAAAATGGGCCAGCTCTGGGTTTCAGCAGAAAAATATAGCATGGCAAATGAAAATCTCGCAAAGAACCATATCACAAATGAACAATTTTTATCGTAAAGGAGAAATTTAACTAACAAAACAATACCATTTATGTTCGCAACTCTCGGCAAGTTGTGTAAGAAATCCTGAAGATGGAGTGAGGTTACAATCCCGATGACAGTTTGATGTAGAGTAGTCTACTATGGGGTTATTCAATTGCAGTTATGCAAGAACGTGCCTTAAAAGCGGGAATAAAGCTTCTAAATGAAAATTTTTGGTACAGCACTAGATATTTCAACAAAACTTAGCACTGAGGTACAAAGCCAAGACTATCGTTGTTGAATCCTTAGAATTACCGTACGTGGAGTATTTTTTAAAAGAAATTCTGTAATAAGATTTACTGAAATTTTAGGTGTATAAATAAGTTTTCAGCTTTAAATTTCACGGGACGCAAATCACCGTTTACATGTAACGTATTAGTCAGCCCTCTTGCGGTTTTAAAGCAATGACATTTGGTTTTTCGAAACATCATGCGATTTGGCGTTTGATGCACATAACCTCAATAATCAGCTGTGTTCACGATGGCAATCACAAAAGAGCATATTCGATTTTCTATCCACTTCGCGTTTCATCTTAAGAAAACGCTGCTGAAGCCACCGAAATGATTTGTGCTGCATATGGTGAGAATGCTGTAAGTCATGCAACGTGCAAAAAGTGGTACCAAAGATTTCGCGGAGGAGAGTTTAGTCTTGAAGATCAACCACGCGCTGGACGCCCTCAAATATTTGAGCTGCAGACGCGTTAGGCTGGGAACTTCTCCCAATGCGGCGTATAGCCCAGACATGGCCCTTCCGATTATCATTTATTCCGGTCGTTACAGCATCACTTGGCTGATACGCACTTCAAAACAGAAGAAAAAGTCCGAAAGTGCATCGATAACTTTATCGTCTCAAAGCCGGTGAGCTTCTATTACCAGGGAATTCGCAAGCTACCCGAAAGATGGCAAAACATCATCGATGCCAACGGAGAATACTTTGGTCCTTAAGCTTTTTTTGTTTGTTTTTAAATAAAACTTTAATTTTGCAGAAAAAAGCTGAGAACTTATTTATACACCTATTATCTTGGAGCTAAAAGGCGATTTGGTAAAAGAAGTACTCGCGACACTTCAAAAGTGGCTTGACTGTTTGAAGAAATATGTGAAGCCAAAGGGGGACATTTTGAATAGTTTTTACATTTCTTATAATTTGTGGTTACTCTAAATCATTTAAATTGTTGTATGCGTTTTCTCAATTTGCCATATTTGTACAAAGGACAGGAACATATGGCACTACTACGTACCTATATTGTGACTTGGAGGCAACACTGCTTAAATATTTGGAGCCTCCCCCTTTACATATACTTACATCCACATAATCTCATAGATTACAAAATATAATTCTGTTGTAGTATTATAAAAGGAAATAAAATTTAATATGTGTCCTCCAATCACAGGAGTCTGTTTCAGACTAGTCTGGAACAAATTTTCATGAATTTGTCAAGTTTAGGCAATTGTATGGGGCTGGCTTTTGTCGTAAAACAGGATCGCGTAGATTGCCTGAGCAATGCTGTGGCTTATTCCGACCTGAGAAACAGTTTCAATAACCGTTAATCGGAGGTTATCCTCGAGAAGGTGGCAAACGATGCAAATATTCTCGCCAGTCACGCTGGCTCTCGGGCGATATTAGCAACTTTCATTTTCAACCGTTTCTCATTCGCCAGAAAATTATTTATGCCAACCATATATTTGCGGGTTCTTAAGGATAACGCCCCCGAAATACTTAACAAAGCATGAAATGCAATCCACATTTTCTACTATTCATTAACATAGCTAACATATTTTCTAGTTTTTGCTTGAAACCAACTCTATTAGTAGCTTTAAACCAGGTGTGCCCATAAAGCGAGTATTTTTAGTAAATATTGCCGCTACTGCACTATGGACACGATTTTCCAGCCCCTCTAACCACCATTAATTCACTTGAGTCGCTTAGAAACAACCAAATCGCACAGTTCCATATAATTATGACATTTGAGCAAACCACAAAATCTGATATGATATCGGCAGGCAATTCCTGACTACTTTATGAGGTATATGCAACTAAATGATAAGAAGACAACGATAAACAGCAAATCCTCTAATAATTTAGTGCACGTAATAGAAGAAAAAGTTCGTAAAAATAGGCAATTCCTAATTTCTTTGCATTATTCATAAATTTGACAAGCATGTTTTGAATAGGTTTATCAAATCATCTGATTATGCACAGATTGGACATCAAAATAACTGAGGCATAAATAGGGTGCTAGCCAGTTGATATTTTCTTATGCAAACTCAAATATTGTAGAAAAATAAGTAGCTCTGCACATTTTTTCTGAAACTAGTTGTTTTGTTACTGAAATCGTATATACAGAGGCGTTTCTTATAACATGGGAGAATTGACGTGAATTGATCCAGAATATAAGCTAATGTGGTATGGTATTATTTCATACAGGTAGAGAAACCGGTAGGGATGTGTTACGTCTTTCTTGTCAAGGCAATGTTGCAGAAAAGGGAAAAATTACCTTTCAGGTATAGCACGTGAAATTACTCGTGTTTCTCGAGTTATGGCTTCCGAAAGACCTTCAAGAATCTCAATGTAAGCCTGAGCTTTCAGGTATCCCCATAAGAAATAATCGCACTCCACATCCCCACGCAATAAAATTAGGCGCCCTGGAAAATGTTCTCTTAAAAAGCCATAGACTGTCTTGAGGCATGGCAAGTAGCTCCATCCTGTTGAAACCAAACCCTATCGAGGGAATCCGCTATTTTCTCAATTCAGGCATCAAAAATTTTCGCAACATCGTAAGGTAAGTTGGCCGTCCCAGTGCGTCCGTGCTCTCGGAAAAATTGGGTCCAATTATGCCAAATCGGACTATTCCGCAGCATGTAGTGACTCTCTGACTAAGTAGGGGCCTTTGATGGACTTCTGGTTAATTATTTTCTGATCAGTACCGACAATTTTGATAAGTAAAAATGGTCCGATTACCTCGGGTCTCACAATTCCTCTCGTTCTGAAGTTATTAAACTATTTCAGTATTGTTGAGATGGGATAACACCGCGTTGATCAACATTGAAGTGAGTTTAAAATCCTCGGTGTCTGCACCACTGAATGACCGATTCCGATAAAGGTGCCGGACCCTGTACTTGGTAATACATTGCCTCCAAAATATTACATGTCACCAAGACATTTTAGTGGAAACAATTTGGTCATTCCTTATGTTCGTTTGTTTATATCTGATGGTACGGCCAGCACATAATGCTGTTTTTGTATTCGCTTATTTAGCATTATGTTGGCTATTGTTAATTACAACAAAAACATATTGTAAAGCTTGTAAATCAATTTTTATTATCTCCCACTTATAAATACTTAATATGAGTGCTTAATAATTGTTTTCATGAAATGGGGTTTAAGCGGTATTTTGGAAGATTACACCAAATCACATGCCATGCCATAGAAAGTTATTTCAGATGTTTGCTAACTGCTTGGCTCCTTTGCCTTTAATACCTTCCCAGAGGTATTTAGCAGCGCCGTCCCGAAAGCGCACCCCTTCAGTTGAACTTCTCGTGTTTCCCCGGAATATGCTAAGTTACGTAGTTCCCAAGTAACGATGGTATGCAGGAAGCACGTGCGTATCAACTTGCACTTAATCTAGCGAGAGGACAACGCAGTGCGGATTTCCTGGCACCCTCCTAAGTCCTCGCGCTCATCCTCCACCGGCGTCACCGCAGTCCTAATCTTGCATTATGATAGCGGCGGGGCTAAAAGATTGCACCAGAACTTCCAACTGTCCAAGTTGCGCGATATAAACTTCGTAATTTGCCCCTTGACAGTTTGCAGACTATTTTAGGTTCTTTGACGCTTGGTCTAATACCCCTGGGAGCGCCGAGGGCCTGTTGAATTAAATAGCAAATCTCCTCGCCGCGCAACTTTTGAGGACGCCGCCGGAGCTAAAATCATAAACTGGGAAGCGATTAATTTCGCTATTCCCAGCTGCGAACAACCGAAATTAAATATCAAGCAGAATGACTGATGGGATTACGTGCAGCGTTGCGCGCTGCACCGAACTTTGCGAATCCCATTCGAAAGCTTACAGACTTCTCCGGGCCGCGCGCATTAATAAACCATAAAAAGGGAAGCTGCCGCGCGCTGCCACCAAACGCTCATCAATGATGTATCGAACCATCAGCGCGGCGCTGTCGCGCTCTCTGCCCATGCCAGTTTAAGGCAACATTTCCACTTTTAAAAGCTCGTTGGATCGGGCGAATTTTTAATGTATTCTTAGAGGGAACTTTCGTCTTATCCGCCGAGATTCCGCCCGCCGTTAGGAACTTTCTATGCCGGGGTACGTCGTACACGTCGTGCGTGACAAATTTTACAATACACCCGGCCCTTTTCGCGAAAGGGGCGCCTCGGCATGGTTTATCTGCCATATATTCCCTTTTACTCACTTACCGTACGACCTTATACACGTTTACTTTAGTTGCTATTTCAGCAATGTTACATTTGAAAAATTGAAGTGAATTTTTATGTAATGATAATAAACGCCTCCATTTAAAGAAGGACCAAAACATAAAATGTCATCTTAGTCCCGTTTAGTTTTTTTTTATTTCATGTGGACAAAATGACATTATCGGAATGTACAGTTCTTTTTGCTATCTAAACTTCAAAGGGATTGTGTTAGAAAATAGAATAGAGTTCGAATTAGCATTGTTTTATTAGTGTCTTTTGGGAATCCCTATTATATAAAAATGTCTACAAGAAATTATCAACGTTCTAGTTTGCTGTTTTTAAAGAAACAACACTATATCTTATTTTTGTGGCTAAATCACGTCCGGCTTAATTTATTTTGACTGAATTATATGGTGATTCAAATTGAACTTGAGGATGTTTTAGCTGAATAAAACACAAGATATTGGAACAATCCGAATTTTATTATTATCAGTGTAAAGTATAGACTTGACAGTTACGTTCTTTTAACAAAATTTTTCATAATACTCTCCCATAAATGCGGCTCTATTTCAGAAATTATACGTCTAATGATCTGTTTTAAACCTGGAATCGTAACAGGTTTGTTGACAAACCCTTTCCTTCGAATAGTCTCAGAGGAAAAAATCTAATGGGATTGGATCGCAAAACCTCGGTGGCCCATTGATGTCGCTCCTCTGCGAGATAACACGATCAAGAAATTTGATTTGCAGTGAAGTGATTATTTCACATGCTGTGGACATGCGGGTCCATCTTGCTAAAACGTCATTCAAGTTCAAATCGTTGGTTTCATTTAAAAAAAAGTTTTATAGTATTTTTGATTGCGTAAACCATTAGCAGTAACAGCTTCGTCCTTAAAAACTTACGAACCATTGATCCCTCAAGCCCAAAATTCACATCAAATAGTGCATTTTTTGGATGCATTAGTTTTTCGTGAGTAGCATGTAGATTTTTACTACCCCAGTTGTTACAATTTTGACGATTCATAAATACATTTAAAGATAAATGAGCTTGATCGTTTTTTTTCGTAGTAAATTTGAATGATATTGATCCGTTGCTGCATAATATACGGTGCCATAACGATTTTGTCATGTGTTTAGATACTAACTGTACAAATGCAAACTTCTAACTTTCAAAAGCAAAGGGAAAACTTGAAATTCATTTTGGATCACCCTTTATAATAAAAATTGAAATATCGGTATCAATCCTTACATTTCAAAAATTTGTAGAAATAATTACTGGTCAGCTAAAAGCTGTTTGACTAATAAAACGGTAATCGAAATAGTCTCCTAACGAGCTTTTCTTTTATACGATTTTTAAATTTATGGGCTACTTTGCGTTAACGCTTTTCAGTAAAGTAATTTATATACAACTTCTTGCTTTCCTATTAATCAACACTTACGACGGGGAAATTTATATCCGCCGTGTTAAGTATGTTACAGCAGCTCATCAAATGGGCGTAAATTATTGTTAACTGTGGAAAATTAATGAGCTCATAAAAATATCTTCTTTATCAATTATTGGGCGCTTAATAATTGTAGTTTGATAAACATCGTTGATTTTTTTATCCAATCAACCGTTACTGTTATCTGTTGGTTTGACATGGCGTAGTAAGCTGAAGTTTTTACTGGAAAATCTGTATTTAAGTGTACGAATAGATGCTTCATTTCTAAAATGTGACCATACAAGTTTTCAAATTGCTGATCATAAATTGAAAATTATATTATATTGGCTACATGGATGTATTAGTCAATTAACAGTGTTGCGATCAAATAAAATGAACTACGGCATCTCCACTCCCGCCAAATTTGAAATTTTAAATCAAAATATTCAAATTAACTTCAAAAAATTCATTATTTTATTTTGAATTGTCATAGTAAGATAGAATTTATTTCCACATAGTAAGTGCCAGAATACTTCTTATTCGTAGAGCTAAGTATTTTCAACACTAGTGAAACTTCTAGATTGGTGGTGGTTTACTCATGAGTATAGTTCATAAATGTAAAGACGAATGAACAAATTGACCAGCTAAGCAGTTTTGATGGTGTTTCTTATTGATCGATTTCATAAATTGCTGTCAATATAGATGTGCCCGACTAATAAAATAATATATAAATATTCTTATTTTTTTACCAACTAACCAGAAGTTAATTTAGAAATACCATTCATATGATCTGTAATATTTTAGATATTTAGCGCTTTTTCATTTTGACTTACAAATCTTTTATGTATCACTTTGTATTAGTATCAGTAATATTCTTAATTACACACTATGTTCATCAAAAGGTGAACGTTTTTAGTATTAACGCCCCTTAATCAAGAATTTATTTGATACTATTTTAAAGCATTCATGCGTGTAATACATTTTGCACATATTCATTAAAGAATTTGGGTAAAATCATTTAGTTTGTGATTATTATGATTAGTTGCCGCTACTCTACTACCTGTAACTAACTGTTTTCGAAAAATAATCTGTTCAATAGGATCAAAAAATATGTCTTCAATTATTGTTAAGAATCTTTTATGATAAAAGTTTTTTCTAATTAAGATAGTCATGGTCTATTCTGATACCGACATTAAAAACTGAATTTTAATAACAAAAAATTAATTTTTTCTTTTCAACATGAATTACTTGCTTTTTATGAACATCTAACAGTGCGCGTACAAATAAGCGCTCAGGATTATATTCGGGACCTTTATGAATCTATTATATCATAAAAGAATTGTGTTTATAACCAAGAAAAGTAACCCAAATTAAGTAAAGCGAGCAGCTGAATAGTGTAACTACCGACAGTCAGCGAATAACACCATTTATGAAACTTAACTACCTGCTGGGTGCTAAACAATTACTTTTATGGTAATTTGAAATAGTACAAATTAAAAAAAAAACAAGAGGTCGGTACATTTCGTAATGTAGCGATCTAATGTGAATCTAATCCGAATTTAATGCGCGTTACGCGTAGGAATCAAAATATTTGTAGTTATATCTCCCTACTTCCTTATCCGAATCTCCTCCATTTTAGACTGTACCCAGCTATACGTACCAAATTTGATCTAAATGTAGCAAGAATTGTGGAAGTTATAGTTATAAAAGTTCAAAACTATTTGAAGGTCGTTTCCCTCCACTCCTTTGGCTGATATTTGTTCATTAACAAACTTAGCTCAAATTGGCCCAAAAATGTGTGTCCGAAATTTCATTAAAATTCAAGGAATTACGGTAATTATCTTGTTTACCATATTCTGTTATATCCCATATATATAAACACACACATATAAATGAACAGTTAGGCTCGCGGGTTGAACCGAGTTGATTACTAAGAAATTTCCTGCGTTTCGACATCCCCTTTAATGCCATTTTCAAGGAGTTCTAGTTCTTTACTTGGGATCTCTATCTGCCTATTCCCCAAGGAGAACTATGTATTGCAGGGGGAAAGTGGATGGTAAGTTTGAGGTATGGGGAGGAAAAAACGAAAAACTGTAGTGAAATGTTGTAAAATCGTATCATTAAGACTTTTGCAATATAGTATTTCTAAAGAATTCACCTAAAAATCACACAATTGAATCAAGAATATTCATGCCGCCTTAGTACGTTTGGAAAACATCTGTTCCTGAACTCTTTGGTTAGGGTACGTACATATAAGTATGCATATACAAGGTCGTAGAAGTAAATCCGTTTTTTATTTAGCAACATTACAGGAAGAACTGAACGGAAGACTTCTGTCTTCAATAATACTAGTGAGCCGGACATCGCACCGGAAAGCCAATGTAGTTTGGTTATAAGAAGACTATAAGGAGAGGGTTCTTGCTGATAGGAAAACACAGCAAGCGGTCTGATTACAAAAGGAATGATAAATTCATCCGAAATTTAAAAATTGACTACTCTTGGACAAAAGTACTGACGTAGTGAGGTCAATACTCGGTGTAGTAGTGATTAGAGACCTGCGCTGTAAGCCGTTTGTTTTAGAAATCGTCAAATAATAAATGATAAGAACAAGCACGATAATGCCGGATTAATCAGATTCTTCAAAAAGTGACAAAAAAGTGAATCGACAACATAACCGTTGGATTTACCAAAATGTCTATAATGAACCTACTGTCATTCAACCAAATTTCCAGCAACAGATGGCTCTAGAGTATGTGATCAGTTAAGGGATCCTTATAGAAGGATAATCACTACAGAACGAACAGACCCCAACAAATGGAAAGAGTAATATATAAATTACAACTACAAATAACACTACTTACATAACACACTCAGGTGTGCATGGGCGCATATGCATAGCATATCATAAAAGTAAATAAAAATAGAACTCCAGTAATGCAAATAAAGGTTATTAGAAATACAGCCCATAAAAGAAAGAAAGAAATAGAACATGGAAAGAATTAGGCAAACAAAATATACAAGGCCTGAAGATAAGAAGAAAACTCCCACTATTCCATCTTAGTAGCCATTTTACAGTAGATAGCTTAAAATTTAAAATGTATAAATATTTCAATATAAATTTATTAAAAAGAAGTTTAAAAGCTGTAAGGGTATACGAATGCTTATAAAAACAAAACATAGAAATCAAGATAAGATTGTAATACATAGATCTAGGAAGAAATAGAAAGTGACAATAGCTGAATAGTATAATAAACAAGAGAAAAGAAGATATCGGAGAAAAATAAATAAGAAATAAAAAATATTTGAGTGGACGCAGTTGTTGAAAATAAGAGAACTATAGTTACATATATAAGTAAGGATACCTGTTTGATAATTAAGCACAGTTAAATGTAACTCAATAAACAAAACAGGAAAAATATAAAACAGAGCTGTGTAAACTATATATTGGTCACAAAGAAATTAATAACAAAGCAACAATGAATTAAGCAAAACAAAGAAATTGAGAAAAAACAAAAAACAATACAACTATAACTAAATAACTCCAAATACGATGGGCGGCAGGTCAGTTGTGCACTCTCCAGACACTCGTAACGGTCTCTGGCAGCCTGGATGGCGGATGTTTGGCTTGGCGGCTTCAACCCGGGAATGGGTTTTCCTTGGCCAGTTGTACTGGGGCACCACGGACGGGGCGGAACGTACAAAAGGCAATCGACAGAGCGCAAGCAAAACGCAATACAGCACCTGGTCGGCTGGCTCTGCTCCGTCGCTCACGGAGGTTCGAATGGGAATGCCGGGCGGCGATAAAAATCGCGCTTAGTTGTGACTAGGATGGGTTAGTGAACAAAATCAAGGTTGCAGGTAGAGATGGGATTCGGGACAAGGGGGTTTAGAGATGTGCACCAAACAATACCTAAAGGGGTACTCTCGTCTAAGACACAACTGATTATTAAGAATTTTAAGAGTTAAGACGCAGTTTAGAGATAAGAAGACTCAAACAATATTTGTGAGGATAAGATCACGGAACCAACGTGATTGAGAAAAACATTCGCATTGTCCGCTGCTTTCTTATGAAATTGGTTCTGCGGAAGGAATAAGCTATGCAATAATTAGGTAATCTACGATGTTAGCTCGCTTCGCAACATCCCGACCCCGAAGTTGGCCAAGCTTGATAAAAAATTGAGGATTTGTTCTGGACTATACTGGCCTTGTCACTCTGAAATTATCATTTGTTCGGATCACTAAAAGTGATCCGAAGCGTTTGAAGAATAGATACTTGGTGTCGAAGCGTTCGTGCTTGACGAGTTGGTGTCTCAACTACTTTTATTTTACGAAAATGGGATTAAAAGACTATCTATCCGCTGGAAAAAATACATATTTCTTCAGACATTCCAGTTGGAAAAATAAGAACAAGCAGTTAAGATAGCATAAAGGTAATTTATAATATTTGATTTATGAATAAACCCTTAAAAATATAAATAGTTGGAAAAATAGTATAAGATAATTTTTTTAGCTTAGGATGTGTTATACTAATACCTCATCAGGGAAATAGAAGGACCATATTGTAAAAGCTTTAAGAAAAAACTTTATTGTATAGAATATATTTGAAAATAAAAATTAAATAAAGCAATTCTTAATTACTTAATCCAAAAAATGAATAATAAACAATTACTGCTATGGTAATCATTAAAAATTATTACGTTACAACTAGATTTAAAATATATCAAAGATATAATTTTCTATGAACATATAAATAAAACTTTAATTAGTTATTCATCAATATCCTATTATTAATTGTTTCTTTTTCCAATCACTTAAAAATCAGGTCTTCAGCAGCCATCTTGTGCGATTATGTGGTTTGGATATTTGTTGCTCCTATGTTACCAAATTATCTCTAAGAATTTTTAACATCCGCTCTGAATGATAAGCTGGAAATTTATGCATTGGCGGTTCCTAGAGTAATTATTATGGTTTCACTATAAATTAAATATACCGCCAGAGTGGTCCAAGCGGATAAGGCGCGGACTGCGATGCGGATGGACCCGGGTTCCATTTCCGGAGTTCTCTGATGCCTAGCGGGTGATCTACTCATTCACTATAAATAATTGAGTACCTGCGTCACTCGCGGGTAATAATGGCGGTCGACTAAGGCGTGGTGCTTGCCACATCGCCCCGTGTCAGAGATGGGACGTGACGACCGGGCAAAAGAACGCGAACGTATGAGAGCCTTAACCCCTTCAATTTGCAGGCTATGGTCCGATGGGCTTACCATTATTATTATTATTATTATTATTATAAATTAAATATAATTGGATTGTTAGTAGCCTTTTCAATTATAATTTCTTAATTTTATTAAGCGTTCTTCTTCTTCGACTGCTTATTCACTCTATTAGATGTTGGCGACCACAGTTAAGCTTTCTAAAGAGAAGCATTTGAGTGTTGAAATTTTGATTTTTATATTTTGTTGCATAAAATGGCAATGTCTCTGTAGTTATCGACTACTGACACAACGATGACATTTTTTTCTCCCATTATATGCATCAAGTCTTTAGTTTCCTTTGGCTTTATACTTCAAGAGTTGCCAGATCAGACATTTACGGTCCTGGCTTATCTATCGACACTTGTTTCACGCAGGAAGTCCTATTAAATTTGCAAGTGAAAGTTTGCGACGAGACAATGAACTATCTTGCTAGCAGAACAGCGACCTAAATGTCTTAATTGTTTTATTTTCCTTTTCATCCATATCCCTTAAATCTGTAGGACCATTTTCGCAAAAAACTGTATTCGGACTTAAATTCCATTTATTCGGCATTGATTTTATGATTTTGGCGTTTCTCCCGCAATAAACGTATCGTTTTTCACAATTTAAACTTGAAATAACGTTCTGTTCTGCTCCGAAATTGCGATTCTTTGTTTATTTACTATTTCTACCAATACTACAAAACCTTGAAGATTATTCAGACCACCACAAATCGCTCAACTTACGAGGTGTTCAACTTGTGGATGATTTTTTATTCTAGGATGTATAGAAATGTTAACAACTGAGTCAGAGAAAACATCACTGTATTTACATTCACAGTATAGAATTAGACTAAACTAAATTATAGAAAAAATATAGTAAAAAATAGAAAATAATCTAGAATCTAGCTATGTAATTATAATATGGGAAATGAAAACTATAATTACTAATTTTTAAAATTATTGGTGATAGTTGTTTGATTTCGGTATTTAGTGTTTCTGTAAATTATAAATATTTTTTCAAATCAGTTATTTTGGCGTTTACATATAAATGTTTTTGGAGACAAAATGATTTTATAGTTAAAGGCACTGATTCCACTTGCTTCACATCCACCAGTATGGTTAATGTTTATTGTTGAACATAATAATGCAGAAATTAAGCTTGTTTTCCAAGGTAACGTGAAGCTTAGCTATTTCGTCACCACTGTCGCCGTCTGCACTTGTCAGTATAGATTCTAAAGACTTCCTCTTAGTTACCAATTTCTTCACTACTCGGCAGTCCCTTGTTGTGCATGCCCATGTTATGACGGCAAGATCCAGTTCTTGAATCGTGCTATTCAACTCCTCCGATTTTGGATTGTGTGCACCTGGACTTCAGTCAAAGCTTTTGAAACCCATTGTACTGCGTCAAATATGTTTATTTCTTTACAGACCTCTTTTGCGTTGTCTCTTCTCGCTATCACCTTTTCTACCAAATGCTTCCAGTATGGCCTCTTCACCTACCCACCCCGATCTAAGGTTGGCAGTGACTGGTGGTATTAGCGGGAAGGAACAAAGCTTTACCTTGCTTAAGTTTACTGCTGCATGGCTTGTTGCGTTCTTCATTTGAGCATTAATTTACAAGCCATTCCGTGAATATAATGGTGGCCATCCAAGCTTTGGAGTTTGGCCACCACTCAATAGGTAAATCTTTTGTCATCAAACCCATTTTTTTTGTAAATCCGGAGATTTTCTTGCCTTGTCGATAACCACCACTTTCATTTTTCTCCCCATACCACTACAGCAAAACAAAACACTGAGTCTTTCTTTGGCCAGATTGCCTCATTTACAACTTTCATTTTTAAATGCCAAAGTTTTTACCGGCATTTACCTGTGAAAAACACTCTCGTCGGCGTTAAAAACAATCTGCAATTCATACCCAGTAATCAAATCTGGACTTTTTTGTCTCTTTTGTAGTCTCGGACTATACCGCCATCTAGACTTGATGACTGGCCACACATACTTTTGACTTGTATACAAGGTGTCCCAAAAGAAAGTTTCTTTTTAAGATAGATGTCTCTTAAAAAAACTTTTATTTGTTATTAAAATACAGACTTTGGGAAATTACTTTTTAAAAATAATTTCTTGACGGATATTTTCCTTCGATTGAACCAGAGTCCGGATTGCTGCTGTATGCTCTTGATTTAAGATGTCCCCACAAGCAAAAATCAATAGGAATCAGGGCTGCATGGAACTCAGTTTATACCACCTCTTCCGGAAATTAATTTTTAGAGCAACATTTCACGAACTCGTTGCAGACATATTAGAAGTGTGTGATGTTGCTCATTCGGTTGGAACCATATTCTTTGATTATATAGCCAACAGCATTTTGCAGTTTAGGTACCAAGAAATGGTTCAGCATCTCCACATAACGCTCTGAAGTCACCGTTAACGCGCGGCCTCTTTCATCTTCCAAGAAGTACGGATTGATTATTTCTCCGGCTGACAATGCATTCTATACAGTAACTATTGGTGAATGAAAAAGTTTCTCCAGCTTACATTGTACCAGTAACGGCAGTTTTGTCTGCGAACGTGGGCAATAAGATGAAAATGAGCCTCATCCGAAAACAACTTGTTAAATGAATTGAAGCCTCTTACTGGCATCATTGGGTTTTAATTCTTGCACCAATTGAATTTTATAGAGGTGAATACACAAGCCTTTGCGTAGAATGTGGTGTAATGATCTAGATACATTCAAAACACTTGTCCGTTTACGAACAGATAGGTCAGTAGTCTCGCTAACGGACTGTTGTAAGCTCTCTACGTTTTCGTCAGTACTTAATGACCTTGATCGTCCTGATTTTATCCATAGTTGAACATTTTCTAACGAGAGAAACACTTGGCGCTTGATTTGTTACTCAAATAATGATGATTACTGAATTTTCTCCTTGTAATAATCGCCGAATTATTGTTTTGTAAAATTCTCGAACACAAAGCGCACGGTCTGCTTCCGAAAAACGCTCCATAGCGATTACATTGCTGAAAGCCTCATTAGCGATTGACATGCGCCCGTCTGGTTCACTGCGTTCACGTAATGACCAATCAAATTGAAACTTTCTTTTAGGGACACCCAGTATTATGCCTTGTAGTAAACTTGTCTAACCATCCGTTACTTGCCTTAAACTTCGGCTTGGAACATATTTGTGGAATTACCTTAGCTGTTTGCTGCAGCATTGGCCCACTGATGGTACATTTTCCTCCGACATTTAAAAAAAAGTTTTCCCAAGTTTTCTTTTTCTTTCTTCATGACAATTGTTAGCAAATACCCAGATTGCCACATTCAAGTTTCTACTTACTTTTCTGTAATTGTCGCCTACATTCAAACTGTTTAGCAACTTCCTTTTCTTCTCTACTGTTGGCTAGCTCAAACAATTTTTATTTGTTTGTGACATGTTGGTAAAAAAGGAATAAACAAAAAATCTTCACTTTAAAAACTCAACCAAGCGCGCACGATGCACAGATTAGAACTAAATTATGATAATGAGTGATGGGAGCACGGCCTGCGAACTGAGGAGGTTGAGGCCGATCGTCGCGCACCACGCCTTAGACGACCGCCATTATTACTACCACTTGTTCGAAGTGAACGCAGATAATTATTTTTAATGACTGAGTAGGCCACCCGCAAGGCAGTAGCAATGTACCCGTATCTGTCAGCATTGTGCCTCAACCGTGCGGCTACGCCGGGTGCTGTGAACTAAATGATAGAAGACGTAAGGATAGTTGAGATTTTATAAAACAATGAAGGTTAGCTGGGATGGTTTTCTTCACACTGGACATTGAACTCTTCTCGACAGAGACACAATAGCCCCGCATAATAAATGACAAAATATTTTAATGTTAAAAGATATATGAGTGTTCAACTTAACATGGGAACTAACTGTTCAACTAACCACACAACTTATTGCTTGTTTTTACCATAGAACCACATTTTATGACAAACTATTCAATTTATGGAGGTCTTCAACTTGAGACATTCCACTGTACTATTATTAATTGGCTAGACGTTGTTTCAACAACTCTTTTTCTTCTTGAGTATTTGCGCTAAATTATTAATAAAAATATAGATCATCCTTGTATATTACCCTATTTTTACTTTTATTTTTTAGTCTTGTGTAAATGTTTTTTGTTATTCAAAATGATTTGTTCAATCTATATCACATTAATAATTTTTAATTTTCTGTAACTCCAACTATTATTCTATTTGCACAGAGTATCATTTTTTTTGAAACTTGTGTACCAATACAATTTGTTCATATCTTAGAATTAGTTGTAAAGATACGCAATTGAAGAAGGTAATTAAGGAAAAAGTCAAGGCACGAGCAAAGGTGAAGAATTAAAAAATAATTCATTTTTTAGTTAAGTGCATTCATTTTGGAGGATCAAAAGGGCGAGAAGAAAGCGACATATTCCACCTCTGAATTATATAGCCTGCAATTTTTACTTGGAACACGACGGCTTCTCTTAATGACCAGAGGACTAATGAGCGCCGCGAAATTAACGCAACAGGCAAGGCAACCCTTCGCACCATAAACCGGGAATTCAGCGCGAGCGAGATGCTGGGGCAGGTTGCCGATCCGGCCGCCGGTTGCCTTGGTTCAGGGTTCACCCTCGCGCCGAACGCGGCGGGGAGGGCGAGGGGAGGTATTGATCGGGCAGCCGCGTCTTGCCATGCCTCCGCGTGTGTTGCTGTGTTTTGTCATGTGATGGTCTAAATGTAAGCTCGTTTGCAGTGTTTACGCGGTTGCTAGTGGCTGCACGTTGCGCCTGAACCAGTTTCCGTCGCTTTCGCCCAACAAAGGAGCTGCTCAAGGTTACAGGCTCTCCTTCCGGCTGTAAGTAACCGTTTGCCTCATTTCTCTCAAAATACGGCTTGCGCTCTTTTGAATCGTGGCGGATCTGCTCGTTGCTGGCGTCGCCAACGCGGCAGCGGCAGTGCCATAAATTCGTTACACTCATAGGTAAATGAGGGTCAACGTTCAGAACTGTCGCAGCGACGGCGAGGTCAGACCATCTCACCAGAGTTTGAAGGTCAAGCGCAAACTATGACCCATATTAGCCGACCACGCTACGGTGTCTGCATACAAGAATTACCGATATAGGGAGGTCAGTACAAGTTTGTTTTTATATGTGGACGCTTAATATAAACATTCAGTCCTAACTAAATGTAGTAAAATAGTTGACTCTCAGTTATTATAATTGTTTATTTTGCTAGGCAGTCATAGCAAATATCCAACGTCAGTTCCAGATATATCTACATTTTCTTATCAAAATGCAGTTTTTGTTTTGCACGTACAGCACGTATCTATTAGGGTAATTGCCTGGAAAAAGTTCCTCAACTAATGTATTGAGGTTGGATATGAATTTTAAGCAAGCCAATTGAGCGGAACTATCTTATCAAATTAATGTATCTCAGTATCGAAAACCGCTATAAGTTTCAAAATACCCCAAGGAATTTTTGAGTAAGTCTTCGTCGTTTGTGGACTACAATAAAACGTCACCGACTGTACACAATTTTAATAGATATTTTGTGATGATATTATAAGAGAGAGATTAGAAAGTGCTAAAGAGAAATAGTTGCATAACCTTCACATCCCCTCAACTTATCAAAGTTTTACATGAAAGTGTTATAAACTCTAATAAAAAGTAATCCAAACTGAACACCGGATTTAAATTTTAAATAAAACAACTTTGATTTTAAAGTTTAATTGACGTACACAATCTCCGATTAAATATGGAAAATTATGTTTCATAAATGGCCGCCTAGGTTTGGCTACAACATTTTTGATTATTTCGCAAAAATATTGATTAACTTCATCAATGTCCCGTCGGATTTCGATTTTGAGTTTGTGGATTGCTAGCGTAAATAACAAATTTGTGCTGTCCAGTCGATTTCAACATTTCGCGAAATTACGCGACCAGGTAATTATTGATGTAACAAATCGACTGTTACTCGAGCTGGCGCTATCCACCACCACGTTTGTTCCGGATCCATGTTTGGCAATTGGTGCAAAAAAGCTGAGTTATTGTTAACGGTAGCGATTACTATTCAGTTACAGCACATCCAGCATCATGCACCTGTCCAAAACCACATCAAACAGTGATTCATTGGTATGCATTTGTTTTTCATAATTTGAGACATAATTTTGGACCTAAAATGCGATAACTTTGTTTAATTGCACCTGATCGCTAAAGATAATTTTTCGACTAAACTGAGAATTCATGGTGCTCTAAAAGCCAGTTGACCAATTTTCAACGATGAGAAAGGGCAGTAAACTTGTGTGTTTGCGTCATTAGATTTCGTATGCATAAAAGTGTAGGTCTTTAATGAGTATTTGTTAAAGGGAGCTTCTCGAAATATTCAAATGTTGTTACAATGCCGAATTAATATTTTCGAGTTTGTAGAGACAATTTGACCAAATAAGGCAATGTTCTTCGTGAACGTTGTTACACTCCATACCGATCCCGTTTCATCAAATTTTGTAATCTTTATTCATTTCGTGCGCATTTTGAATTTGCACCGATTTAGCAATGCGTTTTAACAATAATAACTCGTCCTTTCGTATAGCGTTCAAAAAAAGGCGCGATATTTAAATTCGACCTTCAATTTGGGCCACCCTTTATTTTAAAAAACTATCCAATATTTTAAATTTGACATTATTTAAATGGACGAGTGATTTTCTATATATTTGATTTCAAATTTCATATAATAGGAGTAATATAATATATGGGGGTGTTTATTTTAATTTCTCATTCGAGATTTTCTCTTATTCTTTCTTTAGCAGTTCTAAGGCTATTTGAAATATAATTTATTCATTTCAAGGTGCTACTACATAGTTGAACGTTATTAGTTTCTTCATCGGTTCTTAGTTTTGAAGCAATGATGTTATGACATCAGTGTACTTTGCAATACTTTTCCAGAATGACTATATTAAACACTTTGTATAATAAAAGTGTAACGAGTATAAATATCATAATTTAATTACAATAGTTGTATAAATAGTTACAGCAGAGGCTTTTACTGGAAGCTGTAAAATACGGACAGCTTTCATTCATAGAAAAACAGGTAAACCTCAACAATATAAATGTTTTGCAACAAACTAGTTAAAAATTCCAAGATTAATAAAGTAGGCCTGATCTTATAACACACTAAAAGATTATCAAAGCCCTGTCAAAAACTTGAGCAACGAGTGTGAGACACGTAAGAAATATGACTACCTCAGACATAGCCCAAGAAAATATTTTTGCCCGTATAAAGATTCAAAATGCAGAATATATAGTGGAACGTTGATTATCTGGATAATGACTTATATGGGTCAAGTTTGACGGCAATCACTATAAAGAATCCCAAAAACCTAATAACATATTTCTCATTTTTCAGAATTTGTCTATCACCTGTAAATGAAAGGCAAGGTGATTTTAATTGAAATAAACAAAAATCCCTAGTTCGTTTTACCTTTTTCCTAGCTGGTGTAGTTAGCTTAATTAGTTTTGATAATCGACGCTCTGTTATATTTGGTTTTCGACGGCAAAACATACATTTCTTTGTAAAATAACACTAAAAAAAAAACGTGTTCTTTCTTTTTTCGTCTAATTTTTTATCAGAACATTATAAGCCATTCTTATCTGAAGATGAAGTTAATTTGGTGTCTGAAACTTTGAAACTTTTTCGTTGTTAGTTGTGGTGGAACGAAAATTAAGAGAGTAAAAATATTAGGGACCTCAAGAGGAATACCACCCAAAATAACACGAGGGGTTATGAAGAAATTAGAACTAAATTTATATATTGATAATAAGCCTAATATTAAATAGAAAATCTTTATATTTATTATTTTGTGAATTATTTCAGATACGGGCCTTATATACAGGGTCCAGTAGGGAGGTATAGTGTTTATGGAAAGACTGTCATGCGCGCTGGGGTGGACCGAGTGCTTTCAGAATGGTCGATATCTACTCACTGACAGACGCCATTTCAGTAGCAATGGAGCCTTGCTCTGCAGCACATCGTGTGCTTGTTTACAACATCTTCATTAAAACAGGTCGTTCTGTGGTGCTCACACAGTGACGATTTCGAAACCATTTTAATGTTGGTCGTCATTGTCGCGTTCCAAAATGGGATACCATTATGAAGTGGATAGCTTTCTAATAATAATAAAATAAGGATCCTTGAGACTGGGGTCTGCAAGGGGAGGTGATCGAACTGTACGTAAAAACAGACGAACAGTGTCTGTTAACACAGATTGCTACCTTGTCATGTTGCGTGATTATTTCGTACCAGAATTAAGAAGACGACTTATTAACTTCACCACAGTTTGGTTTCAGCAAGATGGGGCGACTTGCCATGCATCAAGAACAACAATGGCTTTTTTAAGATAACTTTGTCCTGGATGACTGATTGCATGGGGATGTGGAATGGCCTGCTCGGTTACCAGACCTGCCAGCTTGTGATTCCTTTTTATGGGATTACCTAAAAGCTAAAGTTTACATAGACAAACCTCGTAATCTTGAAGCTCTTTCCGAAATCATAACGCGAGGAATTTAAAGGGTTCCGCGTGACATGCTTCAAAGGAGTATGGACAATTTCGCTACCCGTCGACAAGAATGCCTCGACAAAAATGGACGGCAACTGACTATTTTTTTCTTATGTTTTGATATGTATTCTCAAATGGCAATTTACCAGTAATGCATGAAAACAATAAATTTTGAAAATTGTTCAAAAATAAGTGTGTGACAGTCTTTTCAAAAACACCATACTTCCCTGCCGATCCCTGCATTTCCTATTATTCACTCTCACTTGTTCTGTTCTTGTATTTAATAGGAGGAAGTTTTAAAATGCACCCTATGTATAAAAAAATTTTATAACAAAAAAAAATTCTGAATATAACAGTTTTTAAAAATCCTGGATAACTAAATAAATACGCATAAATCAAACGGAAAGATTTATGTAATTCAAGTTTATAATTAGAATTTTGCTAATTATGTATGTAATAGGATGAGAGTAGCTGCAATTGTTTGCCTTTCTTCCACATACGAGGTGTATAGTACTTAATCCTATCATGTCATTTTAAGCAGGATACCGCTTTTCGATTTTTACTTGAAAATGCAATGGTTAAAATAAGCCAAACACTTAATGCAGTAGATAAAAGATAACTATAAGCTCTACGTATAGAATTTAAATAAGTTAGAACGGTGTGGTGGTGCCGAAGGGACAATCACATTTTGGTTGATAGCTTGTGTTTACCTCTAGTTAACAGAGATTGGAGCTAATTGTAAACATACAGCCGATTACGATAGCTTATCAATAACAACTTGGACAAGTCTCAGGCTGTTGCTCTACCAAAGCAGTTTAGACCATACTGAAGAAGTCGAATTAAAAAAAAGCTATTATTTAATTTCCGCCGACGCATTCAAGGAAATTGTGCTTTTCAGGCCGGCTTGAAACTTGAAAACGAAGCGTAAGAGGTTAAAAAACAACAGCTGATGCTGAACAGACTCGTTCCAACTTCTAAAAAGAGATGTGAGTCAGTGGCGTTATTCACTTCTCCCTGCACAAAGTCCTGACTCATGGTACTCAAAGCCCAATTTTAGGCTTTTCTACAACGATTTGCTGCATTGTGCAAAAAACTACTACTTTTTTCATTGGTGTTAGTTACAAAAGCATGTGCAAACACGGTGGATAAATTAGGTGTATAAGTGTTATTTGTACGTTTGTAATTGATTTCAAAGCGCTGTAGGGAGTTTCAATTTATTTTTGCCCAGGAACGGGGAGTTTATAATACATCAAACGGTTTATTTCGTGCTGCGCTAATTGGATTTTTGTCATTCGAATTCATTTATGAACTTTAATGCAGTTTCGACTGCACATACTATCATATAAAGACAAAGTTTTTTTATAGCGTATCTGCTTTCGTTACATTGTGAATAATTGCGTGAAAGCAACATTTTATCATTGTTTTTTCTAAAATTAAATTTTAATTGTCAAATACACATTAAGTTGTTTTTAACAAGGAAAGCCTTCCCGAAATTTTAAGCAACCTTTTTGTCAATCTAGTTTTTTTTATGTTACGTAATCTACGTCGTCAAATGCTCAAGAAACATTGAATATATATACAAGTGAGTAACCGGTTAACGAACAGTTTAGAATGCCAACAAATAGAATAACGAGCACTTTCGCGAAATATTTGCTATGTTCGGATAACAAACACCCTATAGTATTTTGTAAAATTGTATTTTACTTCCATCTATGAACGGTATCTTGAAAGAGATTTCGACATTTGTGCACACAACCTTTATGTGTGCTAGTTAGTTTTTATATAAAAGCACTCGTCATATTATGGGTCTCCTAAAGAAGTGGGATGTCAACAACTGTGTTCGTCATAGAAAGCGAGCAAGAGATAATAGTGAGCAAAGATATTTGATGTTACTAGGCAGTATGGCTTGAACAGATCTACAGTAGTCACAATCTTAACTAAGAAAGGTATAATTAAGAAGACTCAAACAGCTAAAAGAATAACGAAAATCACATCTAAGAAACAAAATTGTGTCATCCATGAAAAACGAGAGAGATTACTTATAGTTTGGACAAAATGAAAAGAGCTACAACTAGTATGACCAGGATCCACGACAAAGCTACAGAAATGTTTGAAGAACTGAAGAAACAAACTCCACATTCGTCACATGAGGAGAATGGTTTGCAAAGTTTAAAAGCAGATCTGGCATAATGAAACAGAAGAACTCCAAGAACTCTTGAATGGAGAACATCAAGAAGCAGGACGTCCTTCTAAAAAGGAAGAAAACTAAAAAGAACCATTGTCGACATCTATTAAAGATCTTTTGAAGAAGTGGGAGGGATGTCAAAGCAATAGTTTTAGAATGGTACCTTAACCAGCTTGAGGTCAATAGGCTTCGGGATCTGTACAATAACTATGCTATTTATCACTTCCGCAAAATCCCGAATAAAAGAGAAAAACTATCGACATTAGACGTCTCACAAAAAACACGATGATAAAAATGCAAGTCTGTATATGTAGATATGTATGTATTATTGTTATTTACATATAAATAAACATAGTAAGAAATTATATAATTTTGTATTTATTTTTTTGGATCTCCAGAACGAATTAATCAAATTCTCATAAAAAATTTATGTTGAATCGATGATTGCTCAACAACTCGGGTAGTGAACATCGCTTTTGAACGGATTGTGTTCGTTAATCGATTACACATGGTACACCACAAGACATGAATGTCTAAAAGATTTGCGAGACAACTTAATAAAAGTTGTTTCACATATGAAGCCGATGATGATTTGTAAGATTGTTCTAAGATTCATGAAGTGACGAAAAATATGAAAACATGTTCGAATAGTACTTTAGGCTAACTAAGTACTGTCGACGCTACTTGCAAAAAAATATAGGATTCTGATGGTGAATTAGCTAAATGTTGCAAACTTAAACGACAAATAGTATATTCTTTTAATCATAAGTAGTTACAGGCTCGCAAGCCTTAAAACTTGGTCAAGTAGCCATAGGGAAAATTGGGCCATCATGGAAGCAGACAGATAGATGATCCAACATTAAATATTTCCCAAAATGAATACAATCTATAAGCGGCCAATTTCTTATCCTAATGGTGGCCTTTAGCATTTGAAACAACATAGAACATCTTTGAAAACATGATCTCTGGACTGAAGAATATTCTTTGTATAATTAAGTATCTATTACTACTACAAATACTCTCACCTTTATTTTTTTATTGTATCTGGCTGTATACGTAAGTAATATGAGCACCAAATTTGACCTAAATCTAGATAAAACTATAAAAATGACTAAAAACTTAATTAATGACATCCCTGGCTTTTTAATTAATTTTACGTATTAAGAATGTAAGTTGACAAGACACAAGGGATTTTATAGACTTGATAACTATTGTAAGTGTTATTGCGTTTTCATGTAGTTTTGCACACAAATCGTTAATTAACAAAAGCGCTCTCTCTCCCCCCCTCTCCCTCTCTTCCTACCTACTTACCACCGTCCCTCCTTCTTCCTTCCTTCCCCGCTCTTAGGTAAGCGTGTGTGTGTATGTATGAAGTTTTGAACGGAGGGCGGTTTTCAAGTAAGGGGGACATTTTTTTTGAAGTCGTAACATTAAATCTTTTGTAAGAGGTGTGTGCATATTTCTCATAATATGATCTGGGATTAAAACCAAATAAATAATATAAAAGTGATTTTCTGGTAGCAGTCGGAATAGTAACCCAGTAGGGTCCTGCTTGTAGATGGATATTAAATTATATTATCTACTATACATTTGAACAGAAAGTAAATAAGACAACTAATATGAAATGTGGTGTGACTGAGCTCTAAGCGTGCGTTTGGTTGCCTGTCTTCAGCATCGTTTTGCACATCTTACTTTCGTAAGGTCACCGCACCAACTTATCCTACTGTTATCATTTGTAAATAACCTGTTCCATGTTCCCACCTTGCAAAAATTTGAGGGAAGGCGGGTGAAAAATTGTCAGCTTGGGACGCCAAAAATACCTTTTTACAGGCAACCCCTCGTTGATTGATAAACTAATAAAGAAGCTCTGAAGACCCAAAAAATATTTCTTTATCAATGGAAGAAGAGTGTATCAAAACACTTTCTTGCAAATGGAGAAGTGATAGCCTATGACACCTACCTATAAGGCTTGAGATGAATATGGCAAGGTTTACTTTCTCTTAAAAACTACAGTCTTGGTCTTAACCCCGATCTTAAAGATATTGACAGTTTTTTGTGCATTTTAAGCAGTTTAATGTTTGTATCATTTCTATACTATATGTGTTGATTAAATATCAAAATACCTTTAAGCAGATTCCACCATTTTAAGAGAAATAACATGTATGCTAAAACAGAAAAGTGACGAGAAAAGCTTTGATACTAATTACTTTAGGAAGCTACACACCGTTGGAGACCACTCTCACTTGTAGCAGTAGTTGAAAGTTGTTCAACGTGATAACTTTCAGCTATAATTGTAATACGTCTAAAGAAAGAAATTAATGAAGCAGAGAGCGTGAAAACTTGAACTATTCTTTCTGGTCTAAATTTCTTATATTATGCCACCTAGACACTTTGGATCTGGGTGTCGCGCGCTGTCCGATTCCATTTTTCACTTTTTGGTTATGTGCGTTATGCTTTCAACAAGTTTGATGTAAGTGTATATTGTACAACGTTCTTTAAAGTTACGTTTCATTTTTGCAACGCATCGGATAAGAATTGTAGTGTGGTAGATTGCTGTTATAGAACCTTTGTTATAAAATTTCCAGTGGTGGGATTAGAAAAATATCAATTTATCAACAATTTAGAACGGTCTCCTCTACAATTAATACGCTACCTACCGCGTTTATGAAGGTCTTGGAAGAGTCCAAGAAAGTTTCTTCCGGTATACTGTTCATTGTGATCTTTTTGCCCGAGTTTGTCACTGTTAGTCTTTTCTATGAACAAAAAAAACAATTAATGCCCAACCATAAATATTATTGAGGTGAACCTAACGATAGGGTTCTTCCTATAACATGTTTATACTAACATAATGATCTTGAAGCCTGATGCGATCTATTTTTGTTGTTATTGGGCATTCACACTGCATCGCGTTCCGCTGACACATTATTGTTAACAAACCTCTTGTGCTATTTAAACACCTGGCTTCTTAATAAGACGTAGTTATTGTAATTATACTATAGAAGGTTTCATGTTTCATCGTAATTTTTAGTTTTACACAAAACCATTTGTTCACTTGCTGTTCAATTTCTACATATATTTTCACTATGGCGAAATTTTAAAAGGCTATTTTAGAGGCTATGCGGTTGAATACATAGTTAGGATTAACTAAAATCTCTAGGAAAAAATTCATTTACGCCTACGTTCCAAATTGTATATATATTTTGTTGTTAATGCTGCCTTTTAACACAATAGTATGCACCACAAAAAGGTAAAAGTAAATATAGGAGACATACATTTCGTTTTAGCATTGCGCTGTACACGGATATTTTTGCTTTAATAAAGTGATTATCCTTCACACAAATTATCTGCAGATTATCACCTTCCCTGATCAAAATAATAATAATAATAATAAACTAACCAGCAATTCCAGCTCCTAATCTGCATTCCTTCAAGAAATGGGCCTCGATACGTTTTCGGACAAATTTAGACGGGCGCACGCAACTTGTGAACGCGAGGGCGAGATTCGGGGGCTTAAAGAAAATGGACAGATAACATCCCGTGCAGTTTAGCCTAGAATAATAAATACCGCACTTTTGTTGAAATATAGCCGGCGCTGGAGGTCTAATGGCCTGCGTGTTAGCGGGCGATTTTTAATTGCCAATAACATGGAAATAGTCTTTCGGGCTAGCAAGTGGAACAGTAAGAGGCTTCTGTCGATGCTGCCGATATTTCAAAACCTCGGATTTTTAAAATTTTCAAGATTTCAAATCTGATGGCTCGATATATACGTATTTGGTCTAATGATTAAGTTCTTAAATACTCCAAATGCGTTTTTTTTGTGTACACTACATGTACCAGTGCTAGATAATCTTTTGGGAATTTTTATTAGTGCTGTATTATCTGTTCTTTTTATCAACTCTTTATTTTCTTAAAAAGGTTCGAACGTACCCGTTATCCACCAGTCCATGAAACAATTTAAAGATTCGTAACAAGTAAACTACGCAATTGATTACGGTACCTTTTCGCTGGTACTGAGAGAAACTCCTCGAGTTTTTTAAAGAAAATCCTGCGTTCATAATTGTCGTGGTTTGCCGCTAGGTTGTAGCAAATGTGGCATTTAGTTAACATGAGTTGTTTTGAATTTTATACGCGAAACTCTAGAACACAACATCTATTTGAACAGTATCAAGAAGTGGTTTTCAAAATTTCAAAACGTAGACTGTCTGTGCACAAGTCCTTGATCAAGACATCCCGGACCAAGCGAAGAGAATGTGATCGTGTTAAGCAAATTTACTAGTACAGCTCTGCTGGTCCGCTACAAGCGGAAATTTAGAGCTTGACATCTCAAAACAACGGTGTGACGGATCCTTTGGAAATTATATAGTTGTGCGTCTTAATTGTGACACTACGGCCAAATTGCTGTACAGAATGGAGGACTGGAGACTATAGAAGAAAATAATGAATACAATGGAAGCATTTGAACAGTGGACATATCGCAGAACTCTGAAGATTCCATGGGTTTCAAGAATAAGTAAAGTATTGAGAAGAATAGACGGGAAAAACATCAAAAGGGGATAAACAGCCTATTTTTGGCATGTCCTCAGAAACGATAGATATAAACTGTTGCGAATTGTTGTTAAAGGAAGGATACAGGGAAGAGAGACATATGGGAAAAAATTGAATGCCATAGCTGCATCATATCCATAATTGGATGAGACTGACGGCAGGTCAGTTTAACCAAGTGGCAGTCAACTTTTAAAAACAGAGAAGAGAACCGTAAATCTAAAGTGGATGCGAATGAATAGTGCGAAAAGCGAAATTTGTAAGCAGATGAAAAAAGGGAAAAATCGTCACACCGCTTTGCGGTTTATTCTAATTTTATTTCATTTTAACGAAAACAAAATAATGAAAGGAATTTTTTTTTATATTTTACAGTAATTATCTAGAAATGAAGGTCATATGAATTTAGGAAACCGTTAGAATAACCTCTTTCCGGAATTTTCTTTTAAAGAGGGGAAAATTGATTTTGAAAATTAAAAAAGCTAGTTTAGCCAATTCACTAGTGAAAGAAAATGATTATTACAATATAATTTTTTGAAATGAAATTAAGTTAATGGTACTACAGTCATTTAGTCTGAGGTATTTCTTTATTCAATTTCTACTAAAGTTTTTTAATATCAGAAGCAATTCAGATATCTAGATACATCCATTGAGTACTGCTCCCAACTGTAATAAGTTCGCCAAGTTGGATAAAACTATCGTAAAATGAAGATCGCTTTGAATTACTTAATTTCCAATAAACACGAAATTGGAATTCACCTATAAACAAATTCGTTCGAAACGGCACTACATTCTGTGATGCTACCTATCTTTGAATGTGGATTTGGATTTTTTAAGTTTTTAGCTTGTTAGTGTGAAGTCTTTTCATACATTTTAATTAACAAGCTAGTTAAAAGAGCATTAAAGACTTAGAAACGAAACAACTGGAATTATGATGGTAAAATGTCTCGCAACAGATTTTTTAACTGATCTAGATGTAGGGGTAAATTGCTGAAAAGAATTTCAATATTTGGCGTTTGATATATGGCTGTAAATAATCCAGTTTTTATCACTTTGTTTTAAAAGTTTATACTGTTAAGGCTATCGTTGGAATTCTAGTTTTTCCGACTCTTAAATTGTTGTTTTCTAGATCGTTTTGAATTAGATTAACAAACAATCTGGTATGTGTCAACAGACAGATGTAACCATTTTAAGCAAAAATCTTTAATTTGATTTTGATCTATTTTTCTTATTTTCTTTAACTACAAAATAACATTTATGATGAGGCCGCAATTTATTTTAAACCATAAAAATTATGAGCTATAGTACTGCTGACTCAGCATACCCCATATCAAATAAGTCCCTTTATTTATTTTTCGGTCGAATTCAATGTTGGCGCAGAACGGAACAGAGCAGGGACGGAGACGGCAGCCGTTTGCCGACAGCCAGGCCGTGCCTTCGGATAGGCTTTGTGAGGATTTGCGGACTGAACGTACCGGGAAGCGAGTCGTTAGAGTCGTTCTAATTGCAAAAACTTGGGCAACACCGTTGGCTCAAATTTTCATTCCTCCTAATTACGTGCGTCGTGGGAAGCCCATTTAGACGGAAAAAGCCGAATAAATTACATATGTATCAGTCGTCAAGTGGCTAATTGGGTGTATTCCCCCCGTGCAACGCATGGGAATACGCCCAACAGCGCGGCCGCTGCAAAGCGAGTTAATCCTGCGCGGAAATCAGCCATGCAAGCATAATTAGCCGTGGACATGAAAGTGGTCAGCCTAAATTATGCGGGAGGAGGGGGCGACTGGGGGTGGGCATATCAAAACAAAAAGAAGAAGGCCACGGAGAGAGCCGTCATCATGGCGGCGGGATCGCTAGACTGTTTGATAAACACCAATGCTAACACAGAACAAATTGGAGGTTGGCATGAGAGGAGGCGATTTGCCTTCCTGGAAGGCATTGAAAACGCGAAAAACATGTGGAGTTGTACTAATAGGCGGCCGGCCATGGCAGCGGCCGACTGCTGCAATTTGGGCATGGTGACATCATGAGTCACTTTGCCTGCTTTCTGGTTATCGAGCTTCTGCCATTTTCAGAATATGAATTTTTGTTTTCTTCTGACGACTGTTTCGAATGATGAATTCTTAAACAAATGCATTTAGTTTTGTTGAACATGACACAATATTTTAGATATATCTGATAATCTAGGAAACCATAAACTTCAAAAGGAACATAGTAGCTTTGTACCAAATCGAATTTATTTTCTAATTGATTTCTGTTAAATCTTAGATAGTTCCTAAGCAACAATTAAACTATAAATATTTTTCGATCCACAGCGGTTTGAAATGACGACGTTTAAGCTTTTAAAATGATATGTGACATGTTGTAGAATTCTGTATTAAGAAATAAGCCGAAAATTGATTGCGCTGAAGGCACAGTAACAAATAAACGTGGAAAAGCATATCAGTCTTAACAACCGACTATGCTCTTGCCAAATGATGTAGTATGGAACAGATGAGCCACAGCTATCTCTGAGTGAAAGCAATGGGTAAATTGACAGCTCAAAAAGTTAGAGACGCTACCTATCGTTTGGGAAAGAAAGAAAATAGGAGATTTAGAATGAGTGCAGCAAATACAACAAAAAATATGTGTAGATTGCACTTGCTTGTTCTTCTGGGAAAAAAACATCTGCAACAACCCCAAGTGCAAGAAATCATGAATAGAAGACCCGAGTCAAACAAGATAATTGATTGAAATGCCCAAAACTTGCACCAAAACATTTTTATCAGAACATTTCCTTGTGACCTAATAATAAAAGAAGCGCGTAGTTGGGCTATTAGTTGCTTTAAGAAAAGCATAATGAAATCTTAAATTTCCCTTTCTTCCTAAAAGTAAGAGAGAGCAGTTAGGGAATTAAATATTTTTATTTGTAGCAATAGAAAAAAGGGAGAGTAAGATAGGAATATGCGAACTATCGACTAGCAGCATTACAGATAGACCACTTAACCACCACAGTTACTTGATATGCATCTTATTGCAACGTACTGATAGGGCGTGCTAATTTTTAAATTGTAATTTCTCGGAATAAAACTGTGTATTTCTATACCAATACATTGTTTCTACAAAAGTTTTGCAAAATCGGCCCCTGAAGAGTTCACGCTTCTATATTTCAAGGTCATAATTAAATGTGTTACTACTAGGTGGATTTAAAGCTAATTTTGTAATTAATAATCTTAAAATAGTTGTTAGGCAGTACTTTTATGCTAAGGTTGACTTTCTCCAAGAACAAAGGATATCCTCCAGCAACTTAGAGCAAAATTCCAACTAAAAAATGACTGTGAACGCCTGATACATACTGATTTAGAATTGCACCACGACATTGCTACACCAACCATAATTAAATCGCAACGGATACATATACTATGGTTTGCGAACCTAAAAACACCCGAAAGACTTTTAATTAACGTAACATTAATTCAAATACAACACCGTAACGAACCAGATAAGCAGCAGAATCGTAAAGCTGGGTTTGGAAGTTAATTATAGTTTTTTTAAAAATATCTTAAATAATTGTTACTGAGTCGAATTAATCAATAGTTCTGTAAAGGATTTTACACTGCGGTTATGATTGGCCTAATTATTTCTTTATAAACTTCACATGACGTGTTATTAGAAGTCGAGTTTATGAAAATGCCATTACGGCGCGCAGATTAAAGACATGGCAAGGTTGTAATTATATTTCTATTGGTAATATTTATGAGATTAAATTGAACAAACCGCACGGTTTGCGGGTATTCCAATAAGCTTAATGCATAATCATAGCAGCGCACGTTGGGTAACAAATGGATCGGATCTGCTTGTGCTTTCACTTCTCACAATAGTGTTGTTTGGGATGAAATGCAACCAGGCAAGGATCACAATTGCTGTGCGTTGAGCACGGCTGGTTTTTCACAAAGAGGTGTTTATTTGTGTTGTGGCGTAATGCTCAAATTGCTTCGCCTTCCCAAACATTTTCCACTAGGTGCTATGTATGTTGCTAAAACTGGCTAATTTTACGACCGTAATTCTGGGTACGCAACAAATTTATATTAGACAAACAACAAGAGCAAGACATTGCAATGTCATTGCAACAAAGAATTTATACAGGCAGAAGAACCACCAGTCGACCAATTACGCCAAATTAGAACTATTTAGGGCCGTTATCATCTACGTGTGAAGTAGAAAAGCCAGTAGAAAGCAATTAAAAGGCTTCGTGGAATAATTTCGAAGGTTGAAATAGTTTTTTATGAATTCTGTGGCCCGAAAGGCTATACAAACGAAATTTTCAGACAAAAGAAGGGTTAGTATTATTTTTCTAGTTACAGCACGCGAGGTAAGGTAAAATATTATTCAATAAGTAGTAAAAGTAAAAATAAAACCGAAATTGATATAGTAACCAGAAAGAATGTAAAAATAAAGTTAAGATAACATGATATGCTTAAAGAATGAAAAAGGAAAATTAAACTATACTGCCGTATAAGTTACATGCATTGTACAAATATGATAAACCAGGAAATGAAAGTGTAGAACATTTATTATAAAGATACATAATGTACAAAATCATGATGCACAGTATATAACTGTAAACACAGTAAATAAATGATAATAGACTCTTAAGGATAACAGATAAAATAAAGGGGAAATATCTAAAAAACACTTAATGGGTATCATTTGGTTCGTAGAGATAATATCACATTAGAAATACATGGGAGAATACCTGAAAAAGGACATATTAGTTCCACAAACAATAAAATAAAATCCTTAATAACAGTCAATAACAAGTGTTTTCCATCTCTGAAATGGAAATGTATATGATAAATCACTATATGTTGAAAGAACAATTAAAGATAATTTATTTAATTACATAAAAACTAACTTTTAAGCCCATCTCTATTGATGGGGTTGAGGAAATCGAGTAAGTAGAAATATCAATAATATATCAATATATTAGATACTTTTTTTGCGAAGCTTTTGAAACTTTTAATGTTAAAAACTTTGGAAATATTTTACGGGCACAATTAAATGTATTTTTAACTTCTTTTGAAAGTTACAAGCGGACATCCCGGTATTGGATTGCTCATTTTGACATACAATGTTGAAATGTAAGTTTTGTAGTTTAATAGTATAATTAATCATAGCAAGATTTTGATATATAAATGGATGAAGTGTAGGATTAATAATAAGAATAGGAAATATAAATCCTTCTAGGGTAATACAAATGGTCGTAAAATATATTAAAATAATGAAAAAGTGAGAGAAAGATGTAAACCAAGGTAGGATAGTGGGGTTGCATTAAAGCTTACACGAAGACAGAAAACAATGTAAGATAAATAAGATGGCATCACAGGAAAGGAAACTTACAAAGTAAAGAAAGCAGAACACTATAATACCTAGTGCGTTCAAAAACTACAGAGAAGTAACTTAAAAAATACAAATACGATCATTTGAAAAAAATAAAAAATATTTTGTAATACTGGAAAATTGGGGTTGGAATTCTGTAAGCTATTCCAAATTAGTCTTCCGATTGCCATGAGTGACAGCTGTTAAATCAATTGTGCAAAGGGGTTCTGCAGAGAAATAAAGAGATTGAATTATTAATCATGAATTTCATCTATCTATGGATCTGAACAGAAAGTAAACAAAGAAATGTGGCGTGGTCTTAGCTCTTGATTTACATGAGGTCCGTGACAAAGACAGCCTATACATTTGAACGCTCTCGTTTCTTGCCGAATGGACCCCTGGAGTCAGGGGGCCGATTCAGTTAAAAAACACTTTTTTGCGAGCAACCCCTAGTTTCTTTACAAATTGAGATTATTCCTTTCAAGGTAGTTTTTTTCAAGCTACACATCGATGGAGAGGTTGTAGCAGTCTTGGAAGGCTTTTGCTCCAATTCAACTCGTCGTTCTTCTGGGTATTATCCAAAGTACCAAAACGGTGCTCTTTCAAATTTTTTTGTTTTTAGTTGGGGGAATAAAAAGATATCACATGGACTGAGATTCTACGAATCTGGAGAAACACAAGAATGCTTTTTCTATAAAAAGCAATGCTGCTCAAAGTTCACTTCAGACGCTGAAACAGAGTCAATGACAGGGATTATTCAAACTCTCGTGTGAAGGGGGAAGTTGATTTGCACACACTGTTGCCAGCCTCCTTATTTTTCTGCCAAACCTCGTATGTTAGCAGCACTGCAAGACACTAGCTTATGTATTTATGTTTCAGTTATAGATGGATATGAAAATATCAATTATATGACATTGTTCTGCTGTCAAAAATTCACGAGTTCAAAATGCGCAAGGAAACGGAAAACTACTTAAAAAATTAAAATATATCACAAAGAAAAAGCAGAAAGTAGACAGATGGTAGTGAGAAAAAAATAAACGGAGAATGAAAACATGATGCCATTACAATCAAATAGAAATACATATGTAGGAACAATACAAAAAGCAAAAATTTATCTAAAGCGTATTGAATAAGCAAGCACATCCAACCACTAAAATCATGCATGGATTATAAGTCATTCATGTAAGCTTTTTAATGATGAAAAAACATAAAAACATCACTAGCTGGGGTGGGGAGGGGAGGGGCTGAAATATGAAAACTGCGAAAATCATAAACTTTGGTTAGGCGAATGGAGGGTGAGGGGGGAGGATAAACAATAGTACATATTCTAGGAATAAACTCACTTTAGTGTAATTGTGGTAAACATATGTTCTGTAAGAACGGGAATGCGGTGACGTGTTCGAATTCTACAATGAGATGTTGGCCGGGCATAAGAAAATGCCACTGCGCTACGCATTCGAAAGTACTCCAACAGGTTTGCATATCGGGACTAATGGGCGTGTGCGTTGGTATTGGACGCTAATTTCAATGTTCACGAACGCGTCGGAAACGAGAAAGTCGGGCCAGGCCGCGGGCCAATGTTTTCAGGCAGGCGGGGTACCGCGCCCGCCGCATCTGCGAGTATTGGGAGATTACGGCGGATTAGATAGCGCGGGTCCGTGTGGGCGCCGCGGCCGCCGCTGACGATTAGGAGTAGTCGGCCATGCCTCATCGCGAATATCGGAATTGCGATAACCCGCGACCCGCCGCGGGAGGCGAAAGTGGACCGCACGTCCTTCTCCATAGCGCAGCTCGCTAGCTAATCAAAAATCGCGGCCCCCTAATTGTGTACAAAATGGAGTTCGGGAGCGGCGATCGCGGCCGCGGAATTGGGGTGCGCTAATTAGGCGGCCGGAATTAGTTCCCAAGAATTCCATAAAAAGCTGAGCGGGCACGCGCGCTTAGACTGTGAACGACTTCGCGCGCTAGTAGGGGCGTCGTCACAGTCTTGCGGCCAAGTCCATTTACTGTTAGGCGACGTATGCCGGCCGCACCCGTTTGGTCACTTCGTGAGCGACTTGGACTCGCCCGTTATAACACAGCCCCTTTCCGTTCATGGCTGTCTGCGTCGGCCGCGATGTGAAAACAGAAAGTAAACACTCACCAGTGACCTTGCCGACGAGGCCCGCTCAGTGCTGGTCTGACGTACTCCGACTTGCGGCACTGCGCCCGCACTCACCGTAGGATCGCACCCCGCGGAACGCAATCGCGATAAATTTTTGGGAGTTTGATTGTCTCTAGGTAGCATACGCGACTGGAAGTCTTCGCCCCGTACAAAAGGACCCTCTTGGTGAGCCCGACCGCACCGATGATTGGAAGACCCGCCGACCAGTAGCAAACCGCAGCCTTCGTTGCGGAGCGGGCGGTGCCTGGCGGCCGCACGTCATGGCGGGGGAAGTAGGGGGGCTAATCTAATCTAAAAAACAGCTTTGCCCTTTGTCCTGCCTACTTAGGAATCCGGTCGGGCTGGCGGGCCGGGTAGAAAAACTTTCCCGGGCAGCTGCGGCTCGATGGGATGCTAGACCTCGCCTGGTAATCGTCTGGGTTTGGCGGCCCCTCAGGAAAGGGCTCGATTTTGTCGGACTCAGACCTTCCAGGCTGCCGTATGCAGCAGGGCCCACGCAGAGAGGGGGCGCCAATAGTCGCGCCGTGGAAAGCCGTCAGGGGCTGCCGGTATGGATCATTGCGGGAGCTCGAGCATGGCCGTTGCGCGGCGCGCGCGTGCGCCCTGCTCCCTGCACGAACTGATTGGTGAATGTGATCCAGCATTCGTTGCCTCATGTATTACCCGTTCTGTGCACGTCTTCTTGGGACCTAATGGCTGATTGGACGGATGTCAGACGCCCCAGCTGTCGTTAAATTACCCTCCGAGCGCTGCCGCCCCACCTGAAGGCTGCCGTCGCTTTCCTCCCTATTTGTCCATACATGACAGGAGCGACGTGCACTGATGAGAATGGCTGGCTCGTTTGGCCTCCCGCTAGGGTCGGGGCTTCCAAATTGGACTCTTCGCGTTCAGACTCTTGCTATAATTTAACCCGTAAAGTTTTCGTGTCTCTAATTCCAAGCCCTAACGTTTTTAGATCCGAAAATCAGGAAACAAACTAATAGGGGCGACGCAGTTTTTAATTGCATTCCTTTCTATTGCGATTAATTTTTTTTGCCATTAAGATGATGGCGGCATAGAAATTATTACATCAGACGTTTTTAGCTACGAGTTGCTAGGCATTTTAGCCAATACGTTGCGCCTGTGCATCTGCAACCCGCTCGTACGAGCAGTAGAGAGACGCTAGACGTTTGTTGCCCTGCTGCAGTCGTCCAAGCAATCTGGATTTTTACTTTCCCAGGAGTAGAGATAATCACGAAATAAAAGTAATAAACTGTTTTTATCGGCAAACACAAAGAGCATTTTAGTCCTACAATTGTTAAATAACATCTACGAAATAAAATTATCGTAATTCCTTGTGAAGTTTTTTTAATCCTTGGTCGAAAAAATAATCTTGTTATTAATATTAATTAAAAGTTTTCAAAATATTTGATAAATTTCTTCATTCAAAAAATGCAGTCAGAGTCAAGAACATTTTGAATTTTTATAGTAAAGGTTAAGTAAGTGTTTTAGAAGAAATGGTGGCTGGACTATGTATTTGTATCCTATTTGAAAGTACATTATCTTAATATTTATACCAAAAGCATGTTTATGTCAAAAGATCTTGAGGGAAAGTGATGATGTTAAGAAATTCTAATGAGTTATTTTAAAAATCTAACTCGAGGTTTTAGTTTTTGAATAAACGTATAGCTAACACAACACCACTGATGGAGCGGAACTTGACCTTATTAAGGTTTAAGGTACGTGCAGCTGTTAATATGAATATAAAAACAAACGGGTAACTTTAATTAGGTGCTTTCTCATGAGGGTGACCGGGAGGGGGTAAGGTATAATTATCTGAACACATGAAATTAAAAAAGCTCCCTCTCCGCAAAATTTCGCCATTTTTGATGGAGGAAGTCTTGGGATAATTTTCTAGTGAAAGTTTTTATATCAATATTACAGTATGCTCCCAAAAATTATCACCAGTAACAGAAATGTGTGTAGTTTTCTCAATTTATTTCTAATTTACAGGGTGAATTAACGTTACTGACAACTTTAATTTTTTTTATAAGTTTTCCTGATATTTTTTTAATTTTTAATTCAGGAATGCTTGTCAAAAAGAATTTAAAAACTTCTCCTTCTCCATTTTTGGTCCATTTGATCTAAATCTGGCGAGATCGGTAAAATAAATTTGAAGGTCGACTCTCCCCTCACTCCTTCGATCGATTTTGCTCATTAAAGAACTTGTCCAAGATGTTGGCGTAAGTCTTGAACGGTTATATGAAACAAAAAACTACGCAGACATTTTTTTGAGCCCGTGACGTTATTTCTACGAAATTTGCCTAAAAATAAAAGTTTGCTTGACTAATAAAAATTGAAAACCTAAAACGTGAAAGATGACATTAATAATAAGACATAAAGATTAAACCAGTCATTGAGACTAACGTTAGAAGGGAAACAGAAGGAATAATAAACATAAAATGAAGCAAGGTAGCGATAGCGATTAATCCACCAATCGCAAAGCTGCGGCTTCTGATACGTGTTTGTAATTGAGAAATGGACAAAAAGGTGAGACACCCCCATATCTCAGGACGCCCAACCGCCTAGAGACACAAACTCTGTGGCTATGGGCTATTCTCGGCGAGACCTTTCCAATGACACCTTGATCAAGTCTCCACCTCTTGTGATTGCCGAGTTGATATTTTTTGACAGACGGACGGACAAGCCGGTGATATTAGGCTTCCCTCCGGTACTCCGTATCAGAAGCCTAAAAGTATATAAATATGTATATATATATAATGAATATACTAAAAAATATACTAAATGCACGAGAATAATTTAGCAAGATATACTCAGCACTGACCCTAGGGACAGATCAGATAGACACTGGGTTGGAATACCTGATTCTGTTTGATAAAAATATTAAGTTTCTAATGTGAATTGATTGTCAAATTGTATATAGGGGAAAGTGGTGCAAAATTGGGCACCAAACTAAACAAAACCAAAAATGTATTATTTTTCTTTGCATAACAATTTGAACCATCTTCACGGGCCAAATCTCAGTACCGGAACTAACCTTTATTCAATTTGGAGTTTGAATAAAGTTTATTGGAAAATATACAAGCATTAGAGTTGTCTTCTTCTCGAAATTCAATTTTATATCATCGGCAGTCCTATTTTTGAAGTTTTTTGTTTTTGACTTTTTCTTTTATGTTTTCTTGCTTCACTGGTTTTTCTTGCTGCCCAAGTTTTAATCTGTATAGAGATATTCTTCTATTTGTCTTATCGCTTTATCGCAGCTTCTCGAGGAGGGGACTTAAGCATTCTTGAAGAGATCGAAAGTACTGAATTGTCTTTAGATATAGGCTTTCGTTTTAACCTGTAAAGGAGTCGTGCAAGAGGAAATTTTAGTTAATTTTTGGCCCACCATTTAGTTTGCATCTTGGTTGTTTTAGACTAGTTTTATCGGCGGTGTATATGTCGTTGGTGAAAATTTTGTATTTGTGAATAGATTCCACTAGACCAGAAAATGTTTCCACTGCTATGTGACTAAATTTCCTAGCACGAGATGATTTTCAGGGTTTTACAATTCTTGATGCTGCCGCAAAAACCATCAAATCAATTTTTCCAGCAATTCTGGTCTCCTTGTTGAATGTTAGACCGAATCAGTTATCTTCCAAAAGTAAGATCTGACTGATCGCACTTCAATTTCTTGAGCGTTTTTGAAAACCGATTTGTCCTAACATGGCATTCAAAATGGCGTTTCTAGGTATACATACACTTATCGCTATAATTCCTGAAACGAGTGAATATGTAAAGCAGAAAATTTCTTTCTAAAAACATTTTATAAACTAATACACACTTTAGCTTATAGTACAGTGGTTTGTGCCTTCGTAGCACTTATTATGGAGGTGGCCAGTTTGGCCCAGTTACTTGGTTTTATCTCAATTTTTGAATAAAATGTACTGTTTCTTATATTGGATAACCAAATGAGAACGATTTGTACGTACCCATAGTTAAAATTAAAAAAAATATTTCATGGAAGGGGAGTATTAAGAAATTGCTAGATTACATTATAGTAGATAACATTACAAAAAAAACTTTCGAATGCAGTAAGATTGCTTAAACTAAACCTTCAGTGTGGCGTTTTGCATTTATTTTTAATGGCACATTGCTCAACATGTTATTGCAATTAAGTTAACAGAAAGAAAGCAGCACGAGAAACGATAAAAAATTGTTAATTCGTCACGACAAGTCTATTGTGTCTCGTAAAATTCTTTCACAATTATTTTACGTCGTCTTTAAATGGGTATCAGTAAAATGCGTGTTTTCTCAGTATATTTCTTTGTTACCGGTAGAACTTTGTGTTGGTTTTGTACTACTGCTTCTATTCGTTTAACTTCTCATCTCTGTATAATTTTACAAATTACACAACTCGCTTTATTTTTGGATATTTTCGTGGTCCCAGCGTAGTATTTTTTGGTTTATAGGAAATTAATCCTTTTACTAGACACAACAGTAAGGGTTTTTAAGAGCTTTGCGACAGTGAAGTCATTTGTATTTGAATTTTTACTTAACAGTTCACTAGATACAGTTTTTCCCTTTTAAAATTATATTCTTTGAATAAAAATGCTAGTGCTAAACTTTACTCAATAAGTTGAACGTAACAAATTAAATGAAAGTCTGAGTTTGGTTAAACAGATCCGTACGCTGCTCTCATGGACATAGTATAAGATATTTATACAAAATATTTGCAAATAAATATTTGAAGTGCATTTTATAACGGATACTTTGAGCACAGTTTCACCTTAACTGCACGCAATAATAATTCGATAAAAAAATGTAGAAATAGAGAAATTATGTGTGTGTATATATATCTGCAAATGTTTGCACCTTTTACTGTCCCTCAATGATTAAATTAAACAAATATAAACATATTTTTACAAAGAATGGAGAAAGCATACAAAAAAGACAAAACTGATCATACTATTAGAATATGAGATGAAGCAGAAAATCGTGGGAATAATGGAAGAACTCGAAAGGTATATGGTAAGGTCAGGTACCTTACCAGAGTATTCAAACAACGTACACAAAGATTAAAATTGAACATGGCCAAATCATTACCTACATAGAAAATGTAGCTGAGGCTTGTAGGAAGTATTTTGTGAAACCTTATAAAGAGATTGAAATTCAAAATATTTGTCAGATTAAGATGTCAACCGAAAAAGAACAACGTATACTAAAATCAGCGGCAAAAAAAATCATTAAAACGTTAATTTTTTTTAGATAATTTAACCGTTGTAGTTTTAAAAGCCATAAGAGAAATTTGCTCCCTGACGAGTGAGTGGTGCGAATCTCCCACAAACTGCAATAAATATAGGACCATATATAGTCAATTATATTAACAAAGTCTTGCTATAAATAATTAACAACCGATTAAAATTAACCGGATTTATTTTAGAAGAAAGGCGCACGTAAACAAATGTTTAACGTTAGATAAATTATCGAAAAAACTACTCGTTTAAGATAAAAACCTATTTGGGTTTTATCGACTACACTAAAGCTTTCGACTGCGTAAGCTGATAAAGTCTATACGAAAATAATCACTCACAAGTAAGGGTCAACAAAGTATTGTCAGGCACATTCAGGATAGAGGCAGGCGTGTGGTAGAGGTGTGTTTTATCCCCATTACTATTCAACGCATATTCGGAGTCCCCGTTAGTGGTCTGAAGCAACTTGAGATGCGCTGATGCTGAACTTGAGAAAGTTATGACAAAGTTAGAAATTGAAAGCGAAAATATAGATTAACACTGAATAAAAATAAAGCAAAGGTAAAAGTAATTGATCTCGATGTTAATCATATCAAAGAAGTAGCTCGATTCGAAGTGGTTGAAAAATGTGTTTCTTTGGGATAACTAATAACGGTTAAAGGAGGACGTGACCAAAAATTAAACGAAGCGCAGTCATGAAATTAAGTAAAATCTGGAGGGACTCAACGATATCTCAAAACAACAAACTCAATTTAATAAGAGCACCGGTGTTCTGCACCTACTCACGATGCCGAAATCTGGATGATGAAAAAACCGCACGAAGAATGCTTTTGAAGGGTACTTTGAACTCAACATCGAACCAATGCATCGATCTTGAATAAGCTTAAGATCACAACACGTTTCTCTACCAAAATCACCCAGATGCACTTTGGTACTTTTATTCATGTCTCTAGAAGAAATATATTAGAAAAACTAATAATGGAAGGAAAAATAAACGAGAAGCGCCTAAGAGGAAGATCTCCAAGTCGCCGAGCCGATTAAGTAAAACCATTTGTAGGACATAAAATGCATGAAGCAATCCAAGAAGTATGGAAAACAACAATTCATACCATCGAAACATAATGTTACCAAACTCTTATTAGAGTAACAGGACTGAGAAGAAGAAGAAGAAGAAACACTAAGAAATGAACAAAACAAATGTTATTTCAGTTGTAATTTATTTTTTAACGTACTTCCCCCAGACTCTAACACATTTAGTCCAATTCTGCCCTAGTCTCTCCATTCCTTCTCGTAAGTTACTTACTTCAAGATCGCCAAAACAACCATTGATCACTCTTTCTAGTCGGGAATATTTTGATTTTTTGGAATAGGTGGAAGTCTTGAGGAGCCAAGTCAAGTGGAATGGCCCCGAACTTCAGTTTTGTCAACTTGCCGGACGATGACACTTGCGTGGGCCAATACTGTGTCGCGGTGGAACAATATTTTTATTTGAGCATTTCAGAGAACCAACCGCTCTTTTTAGAGGTCGTAAAAAAATTCTGATGCTGATTAAAGGGGTTTGTTTCCTTCGACACAGAATCTGTTGCTTTATTTTTGTTTCTTGTAAGAAATGGTAACTTCAGATGCAATCCATGCTTACAAATTTGTTTAATTCCTCTTGGGCACTTCCAAATAAACGGCTGAAATTGGTGCGCTCTGTTCCAGTTTGAGTAAATGCTGCACTAGTCTTGTAGAAAGTTTTTTAAACTAAATTTATTATGTGAAATATGAGTTACCCGTTCATAAAGAATACTCGCGATTTTTTAAATTTTACCTACATTTATATGTCAACTTTTCAAAGCCATATTTTATACACAATCTGTGGTGCGATTGGGGTTTTTAGACATTTTAAACGTAGTTTATTATTTGGGTTTGAATTGTTAAGTTTAAAAACTCAGAGAAAATGAAGCTGATGAATTCTTAAGAACTGCTACCAAACGTCTTTTTAAATGAAAATAAAGATGACTGTCCGATAAAACTGTTCTATTTGACTGCTGTTCAGAAATATAATGTTTGACGGATTGTTTTATATAAACGGTTAATTTGTATAGAAGATGCCATTATAACCATTTAAAAAAGTTATAAACAATTGTAATTCCGAAAACTTTAATCTCTCCCCGTGTCCTGAATTAAGTAAAACAGGGAGAGAATGTGGTTAACTATAATAGTAAAATCGTCAAGCGTACCAATATTGAAGTTATCTATTTCTTGGTCATCGCCTTCCCTATTTTTCAAAATCGTACGAGAAACGGTTAATTTTAAAAATAAATACTACAGAAGAAATTATGGGTAAAGTTTATCGAAACCATTTTTTTCTCTTATGCTTTTATTACTTTATTTTTTAGCTTAATTCTTGGAGTTTTATTTTTAGGTGGTTATTGGTAGTCGGTGCTTTTAAAAATGTGCATGATTTTTCCTTGACTTTGCTTATTTGAGTATTTATTTAATTTTGAACTACAATGTACACCAGTAAATTACAGTAATTGATAAAACGTAAGAAAGCTCAGGGGAGCGAAGGATGAGGTATTACGGTCATGACCGTATAAGCCATAAATTGATGTATAAATTCGAGATTTTTTGCTGATAATTCAAAATTTTTAAATATTTTCCAATTTTTAATTGTCTGGACCGCAGTTTTATTATGAATAGTTCACTTCAACATTTCATAAGTTTCCGCTGCTACTTATCGAGTTGAAATAAAATTCACACAAATTCTTTAGCTTCTCCATATTAGTTTTATCGCGAGCACTAAGATCGCACAAACATAAATTTACATCTAGTGGCACAGTTTTGTTGACCAGAATATTTTAGTTAGATAATATTCTTCCATATAATGGTTTAAATCGATTTTCGAAATTACTTCTAATTGTTTTTATTATATTGCAATAATCTACACTTGAGAGCAAAACATGCTATAGAGTTTTGAGAGAATTTGTATAGCATTTCCAGTAAAGTTCAGTGTATTGCTTGAAAGCTTAGAAACTGTGGTTTCAAATGATAGCATTTTAATTGGAATCGGACCTGTCCTGACAAAGAATATATGTAACACAAAAGAGTTGAAAGGGAAAAGGTGATTACAAAAGGAAAAAAATAAAATCCTCAGTTGAAATTAATTTAATGATTTTTCAATACATGGTGTTGCCACCTCTAGTCTTAATTGTACTTTCCAAGAGATTACGCATGGTTCGGATGACTTTTTCTATGCTGTCTTGCTTCCTATTCTTCAACCAAGGCCGCTCTCAGTTTCTTCATGCTACCTGGTGCAAGATTTCTGGCCCCGGGCTCTCCTCTTAAGCTCATCTCAAACATGCTCAATTGGATTCAAGTGTGGACTACACGGAGGCCAGTTCATTTTCGATATACTGACGTCAGCCAGGTCGATAGTGGTAACTCGCGCGGTGTGGTATTGTGCAGTGTCGTGCGTTAGCATAAAGTTCTCACCAACAAATCTCGCAAACGAAATAACATGTTCCTGATGTAGCGGTTCGCTGTTAAACCTCCCCCGCGTCCTCCACTAGGCACGAAAACCAACTAGTTTTTCCGTGCATTGAAATTTCCTCCTAGAACATGCAAGAGCCACCTCCATATGCGACAGTTTCTTGAATATAGCAATGAGCAAATCGCTCCCCTGTTCTTTTATAGGCCCGAAGTCTCCTGTTGTTCTGCTGATGAATAATATCTGACTCCAATGGTCGAGGTCCCAATCAAGATGTTACGCGAGTAAATTTCAATCTCTTTTGCTTTCGGATTGCAGTCAGCTTGGGGCTGGTTGGTTGCCTTCAGTCTTCTTCTCACTGTCTCTTGCTTGAGGTCGACGCCAGTCATATGTCGATTTCTGAGGGATATTGAGACGAAAAATCGATTATCTTCCTCCACTGTCTTGCGCTTACGGCTACCTGTTTTTGGCGGACGTAGCTACCGGTTTTCAGGTATCGACGCCACACTCTCGACACAGCTGATTGACTCAGATTTAGTCAATTTTCCACGGCCCTCTGACTGAAGCTCTCTCTCAACAATGCAACCGCGTGGCCTGCTTCGGCGGCTGTAGTATCTATTTTTGCGAAACATTCGAGAATTTATGTCACTTATTTACGTCAATTTCGTGTAAGTGACTGAGATGAGTTATCGGATTGCAAGCTTACTATAAGCTAATCACAGTCGTCCTACACGTTCGTTCCAATTAGTAAGATTCGTAGAATCCTGTTGCTGATACATATTTTTTTGAATGCATCATCCAATGCAATAGCATCAGTTTTTTAAAGCTCAGTAATAAAGATACTCCTTCCACGTTAATGTTTTTATTTGCATTTTCCTTAGACTGAAACAGGAGACGAAAATGCGCGTACAGCTGGTGAGTCAATTGTTTTGCTCTCAAGTGTACTTTTAAGGCTTAATAGTAGAATCAACTCAGTGTATTATCAACTCTGTATCATCCTACAAAATTTTCTTAGTGTGGCCTAACAATACCCACTTCCAATAGATGACACAGAATTTAAAATATTTGTCTTTTAGCATTATCTTTTAAGTCAAAAAGTCTAGTCATTAAGGTCAATCATTCTCATAGTAACTATGTTGAATAAAGTTTGCCAGAAAGTATGTTAGTGCATGACAATAACGAGAATATATTATACAAAAATTTGTGATTAAAGAATGGTGTAGCTTTAACCTACATATAACTTCTTGGCAGTTTTCTTATAATAAACTGCATCTAAAAGTTAATTTTAAGCTAATTACATTTTTGATAATTATTTTTTAGGCTTATGTGTACTTATTCATAGAGGTAAAAGAGACCGACGCAGTAAATTAATATATAATCTTGAAATATGAGTGGGAGAATATTTATTTTCTAGGTTACTAAATATCTTTTACGTACATATAATGTGGTTGCTCTAGTATTTAAAAAATTCTTTCTAGCGCCTGTGGATTAATTTATATTTTAAGTTTTTTTCTGGAAGTCCCAACTGTGGCTATCTTTTTTATGAAAACGTTCTAGGTGAGTTACTTTTTGAAAATCACTTCATTTAAGTGTGACACGAAATTCATTTTATGTATTAATTGTACATGCTTTGCTCGCTTATTTTACTAATTTGCCTTTAATACCCCCCAATATTACAAGAATTTTGATTATATCATTCGTTGCTTAAAAGCTGAGATGACGCAGTTGCAATGTTAAGAATGAAATGCTAATAAATTCTTGTTTACGTTTGAACTTCCCTTGTACTTTTATCTGTTTTGTTTTTGTAAAATAAAGTGCAGTGTATTATTTTGGTAAGAGTTGATTCGAGAATGATTTAGGCGGGAATTTTCGGAAATATATGTGGCGTTAGATTGTTGCGTTATATACTTAGTAATATTTATTTCAATAATTTTTGTATAACGTGTTAATGGCCTTTCTTTGATTGTGCCAATGGAGTACTTTCTATAAAATAATTTATATATTTTTCCCAATATTTTTATAGTTTATTTTCTAGATAGAAGCATTATTAAAAATAACGCTAAATTATTGTGAAATTCTTAAATAAAGTAAGGGTTTGAAAGTGTCCACCACAATAAACACACCAATTTTCATCAAAATAGTAAATACCCAGGTTTAAATGTTGACCGACTTGGGAGGAAATTAGCTTATATTTACTCTTATTTATTTTAATAAATGGCTGTTGCGTTACAAAAACTGCTAAAGATCTTCATGATCTTTTTGGTAGTAGGTAAGCATTGGGCAAATTAATACACCCGAGAAAACTGTTTCATATATGTAGCATTTGTCTAGTGTTAACATTCAAACATATGAATATGTCTCCAAAAGTTTGATAATTCTAATAGCCGCTCGCGCTAGTTCGAAAGGGTTCGAGTATTTAACTCATTTTAGCTTTTTAACCAGATTAATCATCACGTGTTTACCTATTGAGATCTTAAAACCTTAAAAACCATGGCTACAAGCTATGGGTTTTTTAATGATTCTTTAGTTAAGAAATACAGTAAGATGTAGTTGGCTACTTTACTAAACAATATTTTTATAATATAGAACGTAAAGGAACTCTAGTGACAGCTGATACGTCTGTCCTGTGGTTGGGTTTTTAAGGTGAAGATGTTGGGTTGCATTTTTCAAAAAAGGGACTCCAAAACGGCTTCTAACACGTGACTTTGTTGACATTTTTTTATCTAGACATCATATTCAAAGAGTGGACAAAAATAGTTGAAAATTATTAATTGTGAAATTTTCCCAAATTTGCAGACCATTTCTTCTTGGTTTTTACGAAGTATGCAGTCTAATTAATTACTTGTAATTAGCCAACGAGCTCAAGGATAGTTACAATCGAAGTGAAATGAATACATTATTAAAAATCTCTTTCCAAGAGTAGAAATAATAAAAGTCAGGGAAATTCTTTAAATTTATTTGGCAAAGAATGTCAAAACAACAAAGAGACCATTAAAGATTAAGAATTGAATGAAAAGTTTGAATAAAACTTAAATTTTTATAGTTCTCAAGGACTTTCTGAGAGAGTTGTTCAAAGTGAGAAATAAACACAAGAGGATTTTTATTTTTTATAAAAACATTCTTTATTGTGATGATATTTATTAGTGGCTTATCGATCGCCCGAATTATTTTAATTAAATTTCCAAAAATTTGAAAGACTGTTTAAGTTTGCTATGTTAGTGAAACAAAAAGTGAAAATTTGAAGCAATTGAAGATATTGAACATCAGGTGCAGTGACACAGGTATAATTAAAATATTTTTTTGTCTATCGTGAACATTTACCAAAAGTGGCAAATTTATTTGGATATCTATTAAATTCAACGGGGTAGTGTAGAAGATTGTGCTTGGTATCCCAGCGTTTGAATCCGGACCGGTTTCACTAGATTATGGAAAAACCTGTAAACAACATAAGTTGCTTTGAAATACAGCTACGGGTCTTAGTGGTTAAATTCTCAGTAAAGAATTTATTAAGTGGCGAAGCGAAGCGGAGTCACTTACTAATTTCATGTTGTCCGTCGGTCTGTCCGTCCGTCCGTCCGTCCGAGCAAAAACTCGAGAACGGCTGGGAATTTCCAAATTCTGTTTTCATCAATTGACAGGTGACCAAAAAGGCTTGCTTGCTAGTGATTTTGAAACTGATTGGTCAACCCATGAATTTGCTTTGAAACCTACAAACTAGAGGGTTCTCAAATTTGGGAGACTGCTCCGCCACTTCGCTATGCGTTGCAAGCTTTGCAGGTTTTTATTATTTAAGTTGAATTTGAAAAAATGAAAACCATTGAATCTGGTTACGCAATTATATAGTTCAAAATCTACTGGCTAAATGTATAATTTAAAAGTTATCGCCTTAAATATAGGGTAATTTATGATTAAAACGATTGTTTTTTAGTCAAAACAAATTAAGTAAGGTGTTGTGATGCCTGTAAGCTCAGTAAGCTTGTTGAAATTCGATTTTAAGCAAAAGCAAAGTGTCAAAAACATTAAGATGTGACTGAGATATCAAGGTTAATGGAATATTAATATGACTACTACAGGATGCTCTACTAGGAAATTGCCGACTGTTATCTGCTTCTGCAACCCAAGAAATCTGAATTAACTGACATTTATCTTATAATTTTGTGGTTTACGACACAGATCCGTCGGAGACGGAGGGAGAGATAGGGTAGAGTTTCCTGGTCCCGTGATTCTTAGGGGCTCGGGAAAACTTCAATGTGTTCTTTTTTATATTAATAAGTTTTATTTAAAAAAATATTCTATGAGCTCTCAATTCAATTATGAGCTGATTGGTAGTGATGCACAGTTGCATAATTTTCCTTACATTGCGCAGAAGAAAAAAAACACTTGAGATGACACTCAAGGCAAAATAGTTGCATCTTCCAAAAGTATTGAGGCATATAATATAACATTATACAATTACAATAATAAATAACATTGTGCGTTAGTTTAAATAATTTTTGAGGATCTTACACGCGTGGCAAACCAGGAGACTTTTATTCGATTAATTGGTAGCGGTTTGAAGCAAGTTATTAGCACGATGCTCTTCCTGTGCACCACGTTCCACGTCCAGATCCTCCGTTAAAAATTTCTATATTTTATTTTGGAATTCCAAGCTCATCTTCTAGTTCTCGGATTGTGATTATTGCCAATTGTAGTCTGTACAAATTTAGCATTTTTTGCGATTCTTATTATTAATGGCCTTCCAAAACGTGAATCACTTATAACACATTTTTGTCAATCTCTCAATAGTTTGTATTATGTTTTTATCTGTGCTGCACTTATTGCATCGTTCTACAAACCAATGTTTCAACTTTGTATAAAATTAGGTGCAGATTCTCATTCACTCATGCGCAGTATAGTCTGTTTCAATCTACTCTCAGGTTACATTGCGGTTGTACAAACTGTTTTCATTATATTAACATTGGCTCGTCATTTTCGGGGCAAACCTCGCTTGCTTATCATCTGTGCATTCGCATGCAACGTGGTATAAGCCAATATTTTAAATTGGTTTGTTATATGAGGTGTAAAAGTAAAAAAGTGACTCTAGATGGACCTGATGACAAATATTACGAAATATTAATTGGTAAGAATCTGTGGTCAATGATGAGATTTTTACTGACAAGCACAATAATTCACAGAAACTTTTAAGATGAAGCATTAAAGAAAATACTCTGTGTGGTCTGGGTCAAACGACACGACACCAAAATTACACCAGAACACAAAATTTCACCAAGACAATTGTCTGAAGTTTCCACCATACCTCTTACAGCTTAAACGCACTGTTAGGAATTTTCAACTGTTTCTGCATCTCAAAGAGTTTTTAGTTTTTTTTGTAAAGATAGCATTTTGTTGTTATATTAAGTGCTTTCACTAAAAAAGAAACTGTGATATGTGAAATGTTTTAATATTTGTGGGTAACATTTCGTTTATGCTAGTGAGATACATTTTTTTAGTCAAGTTAAGGGCTCTATGTATTCTGCAAATCTGGTTATAAACGTCATAATTTTTACATTATTAAAGTGAATTTTGTAATTTTAAATCAGATTTGTGTTATTGATGCTTCTTTTCTATGAAGATCGAACCCATAAACCATTTGTAAATTTACTTATTATGGGCATCTTTGGTTGTATTCTATATTTTAGTTATTTTAGTTTTATTTTTATATTCTATTACGTTATTTATATTTTTAGCTTATTACTTTTTGGCCCTTAAATGCGCAGTAGAAATATTTTGAATTTTTTATTTTGCTTGTTTGGGTGGTTTAGCAGTGTGTTATTTTTTAGACTTATATTTTAGACTTATGTTTTTAACTTATAACATTTATGGGGAGGAGAGGATGCTATTAGGAATGAGGACATAAAAATGGAAAATATGGTTCCAGAAATAATGTAATTTGTTTGGTATTTTTTGGGTTCTCGGGTTTGCTCTTTGTTATCGTTATGTTGGGTTGATTTTGGAATTTTTTAAATAACCCTAGAAGCTATTTTATTTTGCTAATACAATTTTTTTGTTTGAATTTTCAGTGATGGCCAGTTTTCCTTATTTTAATTATTTATTTAGTTCACATTACAAATTAAATGGTGTTTTATAATTAACTATCAGGTAAATAATGAAACCTCATTTAGTAGTTGAAAATAGTCGACAAACAATTTATATTAATGTAGCAGTTCAAAAATGTAAATGAGTTGGGTAAGAGGCTTATGTCTAATTTTCATTTTTAACTACAAAACACGGGTCTTCAGAACAAAATATAATGCAACTTTTGTAATTAGGTGGGTTGGAACTGTAATGAACATAAAATAGATACATGCTTCAAAATTAGACTATAACCATTAGTTTCTAGCAATGTGAAGGTCGTGAAATACTTTCGGGTTTATAATCAGTGCAATTTCAGTGTAAACAAGGCAAATTTCCTGTAGGCCATTTGAAGACGTTGATGATATTGCCTTTGGCACATTCATTCTTTATGCAACTCCACTGTTCTTGTTTTGGAAATGTCGTGATAATACTGCATTAGACCGTTAGCTAATACGAGGCTGTTCTCTTGCGTGCGCTTAATTTAAGAAGTGAGAGTAGATTTGCTCTGAGGTAAAGTAGGCAGGTAATTGTGATTAAAGTTATATTATCTGGTACCGTTGTACGGTACTTTTACAGCAGTATTACTATTATTGAAATTCCAACTCTCGTATTAATAAAATAATTGGATTTTATTTTTATTAGATGAAGTTTTCCTGATTCGACGCCCGATATATTGTCATAAATGTACGAGGTCCAATCAAGTTATAACACATCCGATTTTTTTTCTCACAAACTAATTACACGAAAACTGCGAAACTTGTGTCACTTCTCGACGTAATCTCCCCGATCATTTTTCACAACGTCGACGCCATTATTCCATGGCCGCTGCGAACGCTTCTCTATGAGTCTTCTTTGACCACTGGAAAATCGCTGATGCAATAGCGGCACAACTAGTGAATTTGCAAACAGTTGGAAACAGCCAAAAGTCACTAGGAGCCAGGTCAGGTGAGTAGGGAGCATGAGAAATCACTTCAAAGTTGTTAGCATTCGTGGCACCCACCTGGAGGACACTTTTCGCATTTTCAGGTCTTCATGCAGGATTGTGTGCACAAATCCCACGGAAATGCTAACTTTGGAGGTGATGAGTTCCACACTCATTCAGCAATCGTCCAAAACAAGTTTCTCCATTCGCTTGATCATGTCGTCAGACCGGCTGGTGCGAGGCCGAGATTGTCTTCGTTTGTTGTCACACGACGTTCTGCCTTCTTTGAACTGTCGCACTCACAAACGCATATTAGACACATCCATAACTCCATCACCACATGTCTCACTCAACTGATGAATTTTAATTGGTGTCACACCACACAAATAGAACACGAATGATTACACGCTGTTCTTGTAATGAAAACGTTGCTATTTTAAGTATCAAAAACAGTTCTCACTCTCACCGTTGCCGTGTGCCGTGCAGTGCTGCCATCTCTGTCAAGTAATCACAAAGAGTGCGCGCGTATTTTGAAACAGAATGCACGTTTCTATCTATTTCAAGTCCTGAGAAAAAAATTAGGAGGTCTTATAACTTGAATGCACCTCGTAAAGTATTTTTACACCTAGTGTATACAAAAATATATATTTCTTTGTTATAGATAAACAAATTATAGAGAATTTTTTTTGTATAACAAAAATTTTAGTATTATCGCATTTAAATAAAAAATTCAGTGTGTGAGTAAATGATATATTTTAGTTATATGAAATAGTGGAAAAATAAACAAACATAATATATTTTATACTTAATAATAGCATTACAATAATAATTGGAAAGCAATATTAAAATTATTGGAATAAGTAGAGAGTACAATACGAGTAATGCTTTCAAATCAAAAGAAGAAATTCTTTTTATAAATGGAGTAATAAAATTTTTATTTAATTTTGAGTTATGAACATTAATTTAATTAAATAAAACTGAAGAATCTTATATTTAGTACACGAGTGAGAATGGATAATATTCAATATCAACATCGCAGATACGACAATGATCATTTGTAACCTACCTTTTTGTAAAAAATAGAGCGCACAATTATTTTAAGTATTTGATCAACACACTTTTTAAATTCTGCTAGTTGATATTGCACTGTATTTTTATTTTATTTTGCATTGTTCTTTACATACAAAACAGAACAAAATTCTGCATGCGCCGTTACAGGTGAATGAGCGAAGAATAATTTATTATTATTAAATACAATAACCTGAACGTCAGTCCGACGAACAACTGAACTGAATCAAATTGTTTAATTGAAGTGGTCCATTAAAGATTATATTTAGACGGGGAATTACGTAAATTATTTTGATAACATTATCGCCTACGTTATCTTTTGTTTTTCACTCACAAATAAGGTTGATTTATTAAAACGTCAAGGTAATATCTTATCTTGACAGTTTTATTTTGCAGCTTTATTTTGTAAAAGTAAGTACATAAAGTTTATGCTTATTTCATTATTAAAAATAAAAAAATGTTGTAATTTATTTTATTTTGTGAAGTGATTATTTTTGAAAAGCCTCGGGAATATAGGCTACTACAAAAGAATGATTGAGTTTTAAAAATATAATAATAATAATAACGGTAAGGCTCTAATGCCCCGCGTGGGAGCAGGGCCTGCGAACTGAGAGATTAAGGCTCTCATACGTCCGCTTTTTCTGCCCGGTCATTGCGCACTATCTCTGATGCGGGGTGAAGTAAACGGAGGTACTTCCTGATGCCTGGTGCGTGGTCTTCTCAGTCACTGAAAATTGAGTACCTGCGTTCATTTCGAACAAAGGATAATAATGCGGTTGTTTAGGCGCTTAGGATTGTTAACTGTATATATATAGACTTTATTTATTCATAGTTTTAATAAAATTCCTGTTGTCAATTCTTTCATAAATTTATTTTTATTTTTGCACTTGTGCAGCTAATTAATGCAGTTGACTGAAAAGTCATTTTAGTTTTTTGAATACAATTTTGAATTAGTTGTATTCCACATAATTGAGGAAAATAAATCTTGCAGAATATGGTCTTGCATTTAATTATTCTGTACATTTACTCATAAAAAATCGCATCTTAATTTTGGTTTAATTTATTTAAATGAAAAAGACATTTTAGATAAATTACATTATTTTGCTTTATTATAGTATATATTTTTCTAATTGTTTTAGCGCTTTGTTTTTGAAAATTGAAACATGTTAATTTCATCTATTATTTTGCATAAGAATAATTTTGATTATTGGCACTAAAGGTAAATGTATGAGCGTGATTCAAAACGTGTAATATGTATAAATATGAAAGAATAAATTTGATAATGGTATTGAATAAAATAAAAGAAAATGAAGATTTTTATAGTTAAAGTTCGATTATTGAGTTAAAATTGAATCGAATATCTCAATTATTCGACATAAATTGACCTAATTAAGGTAAATTTCTATAAGAATCAGCAAATATTTAAAAATCTCAAATTTTGTCATAAACAGAAATAAATTAGTAACGAACAAGTTGAATATTTAAATGTATAAATGAACCAAATAGTCACCAAAGAAAAATTACCTAAAAGGTACAAAGAAAAAGGCAAATATTTAACTAAAATGAAAACATTGTCAAAATCATGAAATGAATACTGACACCAGAGATAAAATGTATGAAAGAAAAAATATTATGAAAAGAAGCTATAGATAAAAAGGACAACAAATCATTTAAATGAAGGAACGAGCAGTACGCAAGACCAAAATTGTAAAATCTCTAATCATTAATTCTGCAGGTATGGGGTCAAACAAAAATGTTTCAGAATGACAGTGAAATGAAATATTTAATTTGAAGATTATAAATTTAATCCAATATTGTTTCATCTATTAAATTTATTTTTTGAATTAGCATTCGTTACATTCCTAAAAGTAGTCAAATATTGTTCTAATTTTCTCATTTTACTTAAGAATTGAGTTTTGGGGAGCTACGAAAACTCAAGAAAACAAAATTAGTTTGACATGTGCATGGGGGAGGCTTTCATATTTCAATTCCGCCAGCGTGAGCGATGAATTTTCAAAGAAAACTACAATATCTTTGTAAACGAAGCATTCTTTTTCTTCTTAAAATAAGCCAGCGGCTTGTTTACTTATCCAATTACGTCCCCTTTTTTAATTTTCTTGGGAACTGGAGGTCCACGATTCACGCCATTGCTTCGGTGTTGTGCCAGGTGGTCTGCGCGTTAGGGGCTGTTCATTTCTTACAATTCTGTCTTCTTCCATTTGTGACACGTGTTTATTCCAGCCTTCTCCTTCTCCGGAGTATATCTGGTATGTCACATGTTTGTGGTAAGTACTACCGAATTTATTCTTCTCAGAACCAATCATTTCGGTTGTTTTTAGCATGGATTTGTTTTTTTTTTGCGGTGTCAGCTCTGGTATCGGCAGCAAACGTCATTATTGGTCTACATAGGATTATATATATATATATATTATAATATATATATATATATATATATATATAATTGTATCTTGGCAGAATTTGCAGTTCGAATTTTCGTATAAAATAAGCGTTGAAAGTGATTAAATTAAAATGTGCAGGATTAATAAAGAACAACGTGTTCGTTGTTGAGCAATATTTTAAAATAATGAATTTGGCCAGTCCATTCGTAACAAATGGTCGAATAGTGATTTAAATCAACTGTGCAGTTAATAAAAATTCGAGACTGGATCAATCATGCAATTAGACACTCTGGCGGTTTAACAAATCGTTCAAAACAAACATCGGAGCAGTTTGAGAAGTTAGTCCAGGTAATCAATTCACGAAAATTGGACATTTTGAGAAGTTATCTACAGCGTAATCTTACGAAAAATTTTTCATGCTTACAAAGTTCAACTGACTCAAGAACTGAAGCCTACCGACCACTCACAGCGAAGAGACTTTGTTGAATGGATTATGGAACAATAAGAAGTGGGCGTTGATTTTTAGGACAAAATAATTTTCGGCGATGAGGCTCATTTTTATATTGATGGCTTCGTTAATCGCCAAAATTGTCGTATTTGGGGTTCAGACAATCCACGAGTGATCGTTGAGCAACAAATGCATTCACAACGCGTCACTTTTAGGTGCAGATTTTGGACTGGAGGCATGATCGGGCCATTCTTCGAAAATGCGACTGGTGAGGCAATAACAGTTAATGGTGTTTGCTATCGCGACATGATAATCCAGTTTTTTGTGCCTAAATTGCAAGATATGGATGTAGATGATATGTGGTTTCAACGAGACGGTGCCACGTGCCATACAGTCCACGAAACAATTCAATGACTGCATCATCATTTTTTGGTCGTGTAATTTTCCGTTTTGGTGATCAGAATTGCCGCCCAGATTATGCGATTTAACGCAATTAGGACCACCAACGCCCTGAAAAACGGTTATGGAAAATTTCAACAAAAGAGTGCGCAAGTGCCAGCAAAGCCGTGGAGGCCACTTACCTGGTATTTTTTTATACTTTATGAATCAATAAAAAATTACGATTTTTAATTATAACCCGTGTATTCTATCAAAATTACTCTTGCGTGAATTTTGGGACACCATTTACATATCTTGCTTTCCTTTTGTATGAGTTGATTGTTCTATATGGTGTCTTATAATGCTGCAGATATTCTTGGAGCTTTATTTATTTGGTGTCTTTCTTCGCTAACCTTATCTTGATACGCTTTTTGTCATTCTCAAATATTCTTTTTATTGATACTTTTTATTTGAGTGTTATGTACAGTATGTACAAAGTGACGCCGTCATTTGGTCATACGGAAACACTCTAGCGCAATCTACGTTAATTCGTTTGAATCTCTATTTGGTGCTCTTTTGTGCACCGTTTACCGATATATTGTATTGTTTATGTAATTTAATCTTTATCTTTATAATGAGTGCAAGGTTCCTGAAGCTATACGAGGCAGTATTTTTAGTCACTCATGCGAAAGGACCGAAACTGCGGAAGTTAGAGGCTTTCGTTAAGAAATGATTAAAGCGATATTTGTAGATTGATAATGTAGCCGATATGTCGGAGAATGTAATAGCCTGCGCCACGACAACGAAGAAGGATAAAGCGATCTTTGTCTCTTTGCAAGACAAGTCAGGCTCTCGCTACGCCTTTTCTAAATGAAACTCCGTGAGAAAGGAATTCAGATCATTTAGTATGATTCAAAGTCTCAGACGTGAAAAAAAAACATTTGTTTTCGATCAACTTAGAAGAAACCTTTATCAGAAATGCACGTGGAAAATAACTGACGTGAGCAAAGGAAAATTGGAGATTGGGACAATGTTAGTCCGTGAAGACGAACTAGTTTTCTTTCTAACACCAAGCGTGGGCTTTCTTATACAAAACGTGGTTAGCGACGAGTAATAGGATTTTCATCGCATAGTAAAACATCCTGTAAAAGTGCATGTTTGGGTATGTTTATGAAAACATGGCTTTGGTTTCCTCTTTCTGTTTACAGGCAATTTAAATGCCGAGAAAATATGTACCAGTTATCAGAAATACTTGCTGAAGTGTTTTGGTTCTGACAGAATAAGTTGGGTGATAGATAAAGGTATATGAATAGCTTTTTTTGTTCAAAGCACATTGATTTGGCATTTTTTGTCGATATCGAAAACTTACTAATACGACGGATTTTAATTCCTAGTTAAAAATTTCGGAAAATTTTCAGGCAGTCCTCGTATACATATTTTGTAATTGAACAATATTATGCCTGTAAATTCAGATATTTTATATAACGTACATATAACTGAGACAATCTTCCCTAAAGCATTTAATAAAACTATTATGCATTCGATGTTAATTATAAAAACTATTTTTTGATTTTTGTATGCTCGAGTGCGACCTTAAAGAAAAAGATGAATTGCATGATTATATTCTTCATGACAATGTGTCCAGGATTTTTTCAATCTGTGTATGTCAGCAGTGTGGTAACGAATCATAGTGGAAGGATGACGTAGACATACCTCCGCAGTCCTTATGGGAAAGAGGGAGGGAGATAAAAATAGGTGTGCGGCTAAACGGCAAATTAGCAGGTCGGACGGATGGAGCGAGATAACGCGTCCGATCGCATTTGCATAATCAGGGGAACCGGCGGACGTATGTTTTCGCGGCGTTTCCCTTCCATAAAGCCAATGTATTAGCGCACACTCAGTCACGAGGCCAATGACAGCGAGAATCTCGGAAACGCCGCCGAGCAGCGCAATATTCGCGTACGCATGCCTTTATGGCGCACGCCGCTGCCCCGCGAAATCGCCTCCGGAGCTCCCGATGCTCTCCATCGCAAATGGATCGCAAAGATACCAACGGGGCGTTGCATATGGGGAAATGTATTTAATCGTCGTGATGCTTTTATATATAGAATTTTTTTTTAATATTTTCGTTGGCATGAATTTACGATTTCACATTATTAGTGTATTAAATTGTTGTATTTTTTGCACATTAAAAATAAATGAATTTGTGAATTTACTCTTTACAAAGTCATTTAGAAAATATTTGTTAATATTTGAATGTATCCATTGTTTTTAAAAACTATATTATCTTACAATTTCATTAAGAATGACTTCTGATCATTTTCATGATCGCCATTATTTTTATTTTATTTTTGTTTCATGCTTCTGTTTTTATTTTTTTAATGTTTACATGCATTCATCTTCTTGTATATAACATCATCTTTACCCATTTTTATTTCTGTTGTCTACAGCAAAAGCATTTTTCGAAATAGATTCTATACTTAGAGTTTGCACAATTTAATTTCCATTTTTTAACATCTTTGTAGCAGTTTTCTCTAGTGTGGTTGTGTCGATAGTAAGATTTTTTGTTTTGTTAATGTAAAACTTGAATAAATAGCATTAGTGCAAGGTATATAAAATACTGGGTTGTACTAAATGACTTGATTCAGCTGCTGAAATTGAATTTTTATGCATTTTATTGTTTCCTTGAGCTCATAGTGTTGTAATAACCTTCATCTTTGTATTTCAGATGAGATTGCAAGAAAGTGAGCTTTGACATTTGATCCGCTATTGCTGGAAACGGGAACTTCCAACAAGAGATGCCGTAAAAGAGATTTGCGAAGCTAAAGGCGAAGAAATTGTAAGTCAGTCAGAAGTTTCAAGATTTCAGCCTTGGAGATTTGCCCGTTTCGGTCGTCCATTAAATTTGAATTATGATAACTTGCAAGCTGCTTTGAATGCCGAACCTTCATCAAGCACTCGATTCATCGGCACCTTCGACACCGAAGCACAAGCCGCCAAAAGAGTCGAGATGTCCCATCAACTGCTAACAACCCATTGAAGACCGGTTTTCGAAACGAATTGTGACATCGGATGAGAAGTGGGTCTTTTTGGCTAATTACAAACGCCAGGGCAAGTAGGTTCCAAAAGGCCAAATTCCCCCGCCAGTGCCACGTAGAGATCGTTTCGGCAAGAAGGTCATGATTTGCGTGTGGTGGAACTTTGCTTCATTTTGAGTTGGTTTTGAATGGCCTTGTTGAAAGTTCCCGTGTGTAGTAATAGCGGATCAAAACTTATAGTTCACTTTCTTATAAAGTCATCTGGAATACAAAGATGAAGGTTGTTACAACATTATGAGCACGAAGAAATCAAAAAATCCATAAAAACTTGATTTTTCCCAGTCGAATTAGGATTTTTGGGACAACCTAATAGTAACAGGTTACGGTAACAATATTAAATGGTTGTTGTCTAAAATTTTGCTGTTTTATGTTGTTATATGCAGGGAAAGCTGTTAAGCGTTATCGCTAAATTCTTAAGTGGTTTTATGTGTAACACTCAAATAAATTAGCGATTATGTTTGCACCAAATGCTCGAGATCAAAAATTGGGTAAAATAAAATTATTTACACATTCATGGCCAAATTTTAATAGGAAAACGAATATTTATGTGCTGTTCTACTTAAATGGGTTTAAATTCCTAACAACGAATAAGAATACATCATATGTACTTTAATTATTCCTGGGCTTGATTAAAAGGCTGAGTAGATAGCCAGGAATTGGGGAGTGCAAAACAAAAAAGTGAGCTCAATAAGAGAAACTTTGAATATGTTATAACTATTAAACTTTCCAGAATGATCGACCACTGCGCCATTTCCAGCAGTTTAAATTCCGGAACATTTTGATTTGCTCTAGAATCGCGCGTTTGAAGATAAGGCGAAGCAGATGGGTATTTGCTGCAGTCGAATAGGAGAAATCATACAGTGAACAGTGGTGCAAATTCATTATTGTTGTTATAGTAACCGTTGGCCTTTGCGTTAATAATAATATAATTTATAATTGTCATACTTGGGGCACAAATTCAGGATCGGGAAAGAAAATCAGACCGCAGAAATCTCACGCCGGACAAGCCAGAGTTGGGCTGCCTTTGGAAAACTCAGTCATATAATGAAAAACACCGATATACCAACTAACCTGAAGAGAAAGGTTTACGACACCTGTGTGTGCTTCCAGTTGCAACATATGGCCTGGAGACAATGACATTGACGAGAAAAAGTATGGTAAGACTTAGAACTACTCAAAGGGCTATGGAGAGAGCTATGATCGGCGTCAGTCTCAGAGAAAGAATCAATCACGAAGAGATGAGAAGGAGAACCAAGGTGACGGATATAATCTCAAGAATACTAAAAATGAAATGGAAATGGGCTGGACACGTGGCACGGCAGGAGCCAAACCGATGGGACACAAAGATAGTCCAATGGAGACCAAGAGTTACAACGCGGAGCAGGGGAAGACCACAGAAAAGATGGACGGATGACATCAAACAAACGGCGGGTAAAAACTGGATTCAAACCGCAAGAGACAGAGACGCATGGAACAAACTTGAAGAGGCCTTTATTCAACAGTGGATAATAAGAGGCTGATGATGATGATGATACAGCAGTGAAAAAAGTTTAGTTTTGAATTCAACTGTAGTCCAATTTATGTTTCATTTATCATGAAGGGTGAATAATGAGTGGCAGAGATGGCCAGGATTTGTTAAAAAAGAACAAGCGGAGTGTTTTGAACGGCAGGATTAAGAAAATATCAAAACTAGATACTTTTTACTCACGTAGTGTGCAGCAGTCACAATCGTAATCATCGACTTCAGTGACTTTAAATCTAAAATTGTAGTGCATTAAATGTATAACTTTGTGATTTGGTGGCCTACAGTAGCATTCAACAAAAGGGCGACTGACTTTTAAAAAATCTGTAAGACCGCATGTCGTTCAAAAAAGATTATGTACTAATCAGTTGTTTTATAAAAAGTTAATGAATGCAAAACACATCGAGCGAAATTTGTTGGTTTATTCAAAATCAGCCAGACGAGTATTTTGTGTACTATGCAAACTCTATGAAGGATAGACATTCGTAGTAATTAAGGGGTTTGATAATTGGGAAGATAATCATATAATGAACCATTATAACAACTCTGAACATAGAGAGTGCATTTCAAAATATATTAATAGAAGTCGAGTTTCACAAGGAGTTAACTGTAAAACAGCAGCACAGTACAAGGAAGAAGTTTTGTATTGGCTAAATGTTCCCTTAAGAATTGTTGAAGTTATGAAGTTTTAGCCTCCCGGGACTGGGTGATTCATGGAGATAATGAAATATTACGTTGTGTAAGAAAAGGTAACTTCTTTGGCAGTGTAAAACTGATTTTAAAATGCGATCCTTTTATGTAATAAAATTTGGAAATAAGGGAAGAGGTATTTTCTCATGCTTATTAAGTACAACTGTCAGTGAATCTATTATGTACTTAGTGGATCAAGCTAAGGAATAGTTTTTAAATGCTAAATATTGTTTCGTAATTGTGGATAACGCCGATGTGTTGCACACAGACCAATTAGCATTTATTGTACGCTATTGGCTACCTACGGGAACCCCATTTGAACGACTTTTGACCGTGGCCAGAAAGGTAAAGAAATGGCGAATGTTGCAATGTCGACCATAGATTTTGCAGGTTTTGATTTAAATAATTATAAAGCTATGATAATGCCAGCAATATGTTTAGGTGTTGTAGAAGTTTTCAGGCTAGCGTAAACGAAATAGATTCTCTAGCCATACGTACCCCTTGCGCGGACCACTCTATACAACTACTTGCTTTGCAGCTACGGAGAGCAGCAAGTACACTATTGAATTTTTTTTAGAAAAGATGAGATATCTTGCAGTCTCACCTTAGAAAGGGCCCTTATCTTTAAAAACCCTATGCAGTAGCCGTGCTGCTACCAGTCAAGCATTATGCAAATCATGTAAGGTGAGATTCTTGGTGCTTTGATACAAGTTACCAATGATAATAATCAGACTAAGGATGTACAGCATAAGGAAAATGTGATATTTGGAAACCGAAGAATTTTGCAGTGGTACTAATGGTATGTTTTTGGAACAATATTTTTGTAGTCTCGAGAATTAAGTGAAAGGCTCTAGTGAGAAAATACAGATATAACAATTTTGTACATTAATTTAGAAGAGTTTACAAACACTCATCGGAACGAAGATGTGTTTTCAAGGTTAGAAAACAAAGAAAAAAAATTGATGTGTGAAATTGCCGTTTACAAAACACACATTACAAGAAACAGAAATCTAAAAGTTCCTTTTGGTGAAAATAGAGATGGAAATCGCGAGTTGTCCGGACGATAATCGTTCTTGATACAAACATATGCTGCAATTGATTTTTTGAAGCGCAACCTAGTACTTAGAAAAATAATCATCTGTACAGAACTAAATAATGATTTCGGATTTGTATGAGAAGTCATTCAAATGGAAAATAAGGAAAACGGCAAATTAGTAAATTGAAAGGCATGCTTCTAATTTATATAAAAAAAGTATGTATTTTTTCCACGGCTCTAATTTATAATGTGGGAGCAAGGCCTGCGAACTGAGAGGTTAAGGCTCTCATATGTGTGTCTCCTTCACCTAATCGTCGCGCACCATACCTGGTGCGGGGTGATGTGGCAAGCACCGCGCCTTAGACGACCGCTATTGTTGCTCCTTTTCGTTCGAGTGAACGCAAGTACTCAATTATTTCTACTGACAGTAGGCCACCCACCAGGCAACAGAGAGCTCCGGGAATGGAACCCGGTTCGTCCGCATCCCAGTTCGCGTCTCAACCGTTTGGACCACTCTGACGTGGATGTATTAATCAATAAAAGTATTGACAAAGAAAATGAGAGTACCAAATCAAAAGCAAAAGTAGAATCACAAAGACTCCTAGCATTGTTGAAGATGGGACGTAAATTCTACTTTTCCCTAATACTGCCATCATTCTAGAAATTTAAATATGATAATTACTAACTGCACCGGAGAACGATTTTTTAAGCTCTTGTCATAGAGATCAACGTTAAAACAAGAAAAAATGACAGGTCTTGCACTTTTATTTATTGAGAGTGAGTTTGTATAGAATCTTTCTTTTGATGACATAGCTTTGCTAATTTTAAAGCCAGGAAAAGATTTTTTTTAAATAAAAATTTTAGTCATTTGTTTTTATTTTGTTTTGTTTTATTATGTGTAAATGTAATAAAAATTGAAGAATCAAATAAATGTTTTGTGTAAACAATCAACTTCTTTGTAATTTTTACTTTCCTTATCCTATAATAAATAATAAATTTGGATGCAAGTTACTTGTAGGTAGGGGACGCAGTGCGAAACTTTTGGTAAAAATCGGCCGAGCCGTTTGGTCGCAAGGTCGCAAAATCGGTCGCAATGCGGTCGCGAATCTAAACGGTTGAAGATACCAAAAAATTTATGAGAATAAAAATGATTTGTTACCACGAGATAAACATGAATTTAAAATAAAAGTTGGTAAAATAGGAACTCGAAAAAAATATGAAGCTCAGGGTTTTTAATATACCGGGTGTTCATAAAATGTTTCGGGAAATTTATATTACCGGATAGATCAGACCTAGACGAACAAAAAATTACAATGAAATTTTTTGATCCGAGGTCAAATAGATAAGTTATAGCCGATTAAAAATTAATTAAACGGACCAATCACAGCGCGCTCGGAGAGCTTCCGGGCCGACTACGGGAGGACGGGGGGGGGTAGTGCTTGGCCGCTAGGAGGAAGCACGCAGGCGATAATGGCGAAGGCTGTGCGGACGAGCTCGCACGGTTACCTTCAGTGACGTAGCAAAATTTTAAGTACAAGTCAATTATTGTCCTGTGCTGTTTATTTTAATCAGCTTTCTAGTGTTGGACTCGCGCCTCGTCCTTTTTTAAAATAACAAGTTCCGGGACGAGAGCAGCGCAAGGCCGGGACGATGGACCCGGTATAATATATAATAATAGGAAGGTCGTGTGATGTTCATACCAGATTTTTTGATAACGTCTCAAACAAACTAAATTTGAGGGAAGGTGGATGAAAAATTGTTAACTTAAGGCACCAAGAACCTTCATTAGGCCCTGGATATTGATAACGAATTTCAAAAATAAAATCAAGAACTGCTTAGTTATTTAGTATGGTAGAGTAAATAACGGGAATAATAATATAATATAATACTAATCAAAATATTTTGAGCTTTATCGATGGTAGAAATCCATGGATTTAGTATGCCTTGTACAGTGTTTTTATCTTATGTTATTTTCAAAAATTAAATATATGATATTTAAGTAGTTATTTCGTGATATTAGATGGGTTTTTGGAAGAATAGTAGTAACATGTCCGTTTCTTTGTTAAGGAAAACATGAACTGCTTTATTTAGCAATCTATGGAGCTTAGCATCAATTACAAACTTGTAAGTTTTATATTATGATTTTCTAATTCTACAATCTACGATAGATAATCTAAATCTGTTTTTAAATTAGGGTGCATACAAACAAGTATCTCATATAAGAGAAAAATACTCTTCAATATATATTTAGAGTATTATTGCAATAGATTAATAATTTTTATTATATTTTAAAATATTTTTTTGAAATTAGTTGTCAAATCGATGTTCTTACGTTTTATCGGCGATCTGGATATACTTGTTATTCCACGTTTTAGATCTTCGTCGTTGGAAAAACAAATTGTTGAAGAACAGTATGTTGTCGATGTAGGTTATGTATCTGTTGAACTTGAGTATCTTCCTAACAGCAACGATGTTCTTAGCGTTGGATAAGGATGACATCGGAGTTTCTTTTTTTTTGGACCTGTAACACTTGAATATGAATACACCAAGACAACATGACGAGCTGTTTTCATTGCATTATTCAAGCGCAACTAATATGCAATGCGGGTTTGAAACTGTCTCAATACTCTAGAACTTTTCAAATATTCTATTCCCTCACATTCTGGCGAATATGTTACTTTTATTTAGTTTTCATTATTTTAAATGGTAACGTGCTCTAATTTTTTAATAACATGTACGAAATCTTATGATACTTAAGCACAAACCTAGCCATTTTCCTAAGTTTTTGCAAATAAAAGGAAACTAAATTGTGTTTACATATTACCAGTTTCATCGTTAACGCTAGGTTGTAAAAAAGTTCATTAAAAGTCTTTCGAAAAATTTGATTTTTATTCTTCGACGGGCAGCCCATAATTATATGTGAATTTTTGTCAGCGCTCTGCAAGTTCTTGATCAAATCTATCCATGGTACCAATTTGTCGATCAGGAAACGAAGAATTATTGATATGCTTCTTTAACTTCATTAAACAACTCAAAACAGCGACCTCCAAAAAGCGCTCTATAAATCAAAATAGTTTATATGGTGCACAGTTTCTTAGCTTTCGACATCGCAAGTCTCCTTTCCGGCACCTCTTGTTGATAGTTCTCGTTTTCAGCAATAGAGAATTAAAAATGAACATTGCTACTACATCATGAACACGAAAAATAAAAAATGTAACTGTTAAGGTACTTTTTGTACAATTTAGTAATTGAGAGAAATGATGAAAAATAAAGACACTTTTAGCTAGCTGAATAATTTAGTTTGATAGTAGTTAAGTAGCATAATATTGAAAGAACACAAAAATTCATGTGCGTGCGTGATTATTTTTATATTCTTATATTTCACGCTTACATTTACGGAATGGTTTATTCTTAATTTAGAAACCATTAATTAATTAATTAATTTAGTTACACAGTGAGACAGAAACTGATTTCGCAGTTGTATTGTATTTATTTTTGCTAAATATCCAGGACTTACTTTTCTGTATGTCACAACTTATCGAGATAGATATACAAATCAAGAAACGTCGTTGGTAACTTTATCATAGACTTCAACTTAGTGTAGAGTTAAAAACCACACTCCATATACTACTCTGCACAAAACGTAAGGTGAATGAATGAAACACATACTATTTATTTATTTATTCAAGTTTATTTTGTCTTCTTCAAAGTAGTCCCTTCTTGTTGCGATGCATATACGCCAAGTTTAATCTAATCTTTGGAATTTTCATCAGCAGCTCCTTCTATTTTTGTTTTAATGATCCAACTGAGTCAAATCGGGTTCCCTGGGTGATTTTCTTAATCGACTCTGCAAGAAAACGTCCCATGGTGGCATATCTGGAGAATACGGTGATTGTGGGGCAACGTTTGCTGAATTTTTGGCTACAAATCCACGAATAATGATTGCCGAGTTTCACTGAAAAACATTTCAAGCCCAAAATACGACGCGCATTTAAGTTATAACACCTCCGAATTTTTTCTTCAGGAATGGAAACAGAAACATGCGGTTTGTTTCAAAATACGCGCACGCTCTTTGTGAATGCGCGACAGAGATGGTAGCACTGTACGGCACACAGGACTCTAGCGGCAGCGACGAGAGTGAAGACAGTTTTTGATACTTAAAATGGCGACGTTTTCACTACAAGAACAGCGTGTAATCATTTGTTTTCTCCGTTTACGTGGTGTGACACCGATTGAAATTCATCGCCAGTTGAGTGAGACATGTGATGATGGTGCTATGGATGTGTCTAATGTGCGTTTGTGGTTGCGACAGTTCAAAGAATGCAGAACGTCGTGCGACAACAAACCAAGACAATCTCGGCCTCGCACCAACCGGTCTGGCGACATGATCAAGCGAGTAGGGAAACTTGTTTTGGAGGATCGCCGAATGAGTGTAGAACACATCGCCTCCAAAATTGGCTTTTCCCTGGGATCTATGCACACAATCCTGCATGAAGACCTGAAAATGCGAAAAGTGTCTTCCAGGTGGGTGCCAAGAATGCTGATAACTTTGTGATTTCTCATGCTCCCTACTCACCTGACCTAGCTTCTAGCGACTTTTGACTGTTTCCAACGATGAAAGACACTGTTCGTGGTCGCAAATTCACTAGTTATGCCGCTATTGCATCAGCGATTTTCCAGTAGCCAAAGAAGACTCCTAAAGAAGCGTTCACAGCGGCCATAGAATCATGGCGTCGATGTTGTGAAAAATGTGTGCGGCCGTAGGAAGATTACGTCGAGAAGTGACACAAGTTTCACAGTTTTCGTATAATTAGCTTGTGAGAAAAAAATCGGATGTGTTATAATTTTAATGTACCTCGTATTACTTAAAATTGCTTCTACTGAACCAGTTGATGTGGCAACATCTTCAGTGAGCTCTCTTACAGTCAAATGGCGGTTTCCCAATCATTTGTTTCTAATTTTTTCGCGCTAGTTTCATATTAAAAAGTCACTCTGTTTTTTAACATAGTAATATTACATAAAATATGTATTGTAGAATGATTATAAAATTATTGCTATTAATTTTTAATTGCATATAATCTTGATTGGGCTTGTGGTCTTGTGGGTTTTAGCCTTTCGCCAGGTCAAACCTAATTGTTTGCTTTTGTAATTAAAATCAAAAGTGATTCATGTTTGTTTCAAAGTGAGTGAAATATGGAGTTTATTTCAGAAATATTTGAGGACCCTTCAAAGGAAATTTGTTTATAGTACTTCATAAATTGTTGTTTGTTTTTATAGTTCTTTTTATCATATCTTTATAACAAATACATCTTTATAATAAACATTTTAAATTTCGTTAACTAAATGTAAAATTATGTAAAATATTAAAGTAGCATTTACCTGTTAGTATGTAAATATGTATATAAAATATTTTTTATTTACTGGTAAGGCAAGTAAGGGATATTTTTTTAAATGTACGAGTGTGGTTGGACGAGTTATTTTGTTTGATGTTAAAGTCAACAACTTGAGTCCTACAAAGTACTTTATCTCTTGACATAGTTTCTTCTTCTTCAACAAACATTTTTCAAGGTTTATCTAAGCCTTCAATTCTTCTTCAATAGTGCGTTTTTTTTAGGCCTATAAGATAGATTACGCTCTTTATTACTTCTCTGTGTAGCTTAATTGAATTTTTATTTGAAGAATAGGTTGGATGCCATAGAATTTTAAGTTTTGGTTCAATCATTTTTTGCTAATGTGTTCATGCGTTTCTGCAGTGAAACAACGCTTTTTGAATATTCTAGGACATTTTTGTTTTTGTTGCTTTCACTCTCCTAAAAGTATCGCGTAGCATTCGATAGTAAGAGGTTTCCCCGATGGCATTCCTTTCGCCTCTCAAAAAATTGACACCATTACTTTCTAGCGGATTTCGTCTTTTTTGGAGCTGATTTATCTTGTGCATTTTTCTAATACATTTTTTATTGACAGTTTAAAAATCTCGTTTAGCATGGATAATAAACATAAATGAATAAATTAACTGTTACATAACATAAGGGGACTACTTAATTGTCTCAGTAACATTAACAATTTCAGCCATATTTATGCACAGTTTCGTATAATGTCCTGTAGAAGGTTTTGTTTAAGTCTAGTATCAATGTTTGTTTGAAATAGTTTATAATATTTATTAAATATATTATTTTGATGTATTCGTCGATGGGTAGAATGCTTAATTCCCGATGTAGCTGTGAATTGCGAAAGAACCAGGGAGGATTAACGTCAATCCGCAACACTTTGTTCTGGAATATCTGTAATTTTTGTATATTGGTTTTTGTTGTGTGACACCATACTGATGATGCATATAAGATTAATGGTCCTAATAAATTTTTGTACAATAAGACAGCATATTCAATTTTTAATGCGGATTTGCGATTTGTCAATGGCTACAGTTGTCTGAGCTTAGTAAATTATTTGGCTTAATTTCTAGTTCACATGAAAGTTCCAGCTTAACTGATTGTTAAGATCGAGATCTAAGTATTTGACCGATGAGTCATTTAGTTTCCAGGGCACGACCTTATTATTAATGTGTACACAGGTTGGATTATAGAGTTTGCAAAGTGTGAATATTTTGGCTTAACATTTTTCGGGATTTACATGGATATTCCATAGCTGGAATTATCTGAAAAGCTGGTTTGTTGCTTGTTGTAAAACGACTACGGAATCATCCAACATCGCTGCCTTAGTGAGGATTGCCTCTGCGAATGTGGGTAACGTAGCGTTAATGTCAGATAGATAGGATGTGTATATGCAGAAGAGGACTGGACCAAGATGCTACCCTGTGGGACCCCAGCATTGTTTTTGGATTCGGAAAGAGTTGAGTTAACTCTAACAGCAAAAGTTTGATTTTTGAGGAACGAGAATAAGATTGCTTTAAGGTAAAGGGGTATATTTATATTCAGGATTTTGTTTTGCCCTTCCAGCCACGTGCGAAGGCCTGTGCGACATGCTTGTTTCGGAAACCCCGCTCGATGCTTTGGAGTTGGTGATAAGTTCAATGGCTTTTTTTAACTCCGAACTGAAAGGTTTTCTATTACTTCGGTTAGCTTTATGAATTACTTTTTCTAGTAATTTGGATAAAGTAGTCAACAAACTTATGGGTCTGTAGCTATTTATTTTTGTGTTGTTTTTGTCGGGTTTTGCAAACATTAATATCTGAGCGTGTTTCCATGAAATATCCTAACCTCAATCAAAAGTTATAAGTTGTACTAAGATAAGCTAAGGCCTTCTTGGATATATGTTGAGGAATTGTGTTTGTAATTTGGTCGTGTCCAGGAAACCTCTTCATTGGAAGTGTGTCTGTGATGCCCCTAAATTCTTTGGGGAAGGAGGGTTTAATTCTGTCTGGGGTAGGCGCATTTTTTTCGATGTGATCTATTACGTACTTAATATGAATAATTGTGCTAGTGATGAACGGGGCAAAGGTCATTTTCAAATGTGTAGTAAATGTCGTAGTTTTTCCATCTGAGCTGTAGTTGTCAATACCGGAATCTTGTGAGAATACAGGCAGTTATTCTCTTTGGTTTAAAATCTTTTTGATGGCTCTCTACATGCCTTTGTCTCCTGGACTGAAGTTTGTTTTGTGTTGTTTGTATGTGTTAATTCTGAGGTTGTCGAGTTCTTTTTTTACCCTATGTGCAAGATTATTTAATCTGTTTTTGATTAGTGCGTTCCTAGTCCTATGCCATTCGCATCGAAGTTGGTTTTTTTCTTTGATTAGATTAATTATGTATCTCGGGGGAATTGTCTTGTTGGTTGGTCTTCAGTCTTGTCTGGTACTGGCTTCGATTGAGGTCTTGTGTATTTGTAGTACAATTTAGCTTGCTGTTAAGTGAGTCTTCCAAGTAATTCTAGTTTATTTTACCACTTATAAGTTTTGTTGATAACTTGTTGGCAAAGGATACTAACACTGGTAGGTGATATGAAGCTGAAGGTATTCGGCTGAAGCCAGAATTTGAAATTTGTTATTATGAAATTTTGTAGTTTAATTCCTCTAGGTTTAATGTTTTGCAGCCCCACAGGATGTGTTTAGAATTTATGTCACCAATGACCAGTAGTGATTCAGACGTGTTAAATATATTGGTAATGTCTTTTGCTATTAAGTTTTTATTTGATTATGTGGATGCACCTTATTGTATTCATAATGGGGATTTTAGAAAGTCGAGTGTGTACAAATCTTTTTTGGTTGAGAATTGCCACTCCTCTGAAGCGATTCGGAGTTTCTGTCTCTGCAGTAAACGTGGTAGCCAGGAATTTTAAAGTTGATTGTTGTGAACCAGATGTGTTTCAGTAACAACCTATGGGGACATCATATCTTGCTAAAAAAGCAATGAATATACCGCATTGATTGTTAATTCCATTAGCAATCCAGTTTAGGATAATTAGGTATTGTATTATTTTTTGTTACTCATGGTATTTATGATCAAGGATTTAATTTGGTTGAGATAGGGTGTCATTAGATCTAGGAGAAGTTGTGTGAAATTATTGGACAATATTGATTGACTGGATGTATTAAGTATGTCTGCGAATGTTTGTGCACTGTAGACGTGCGACGTTCTAACATCAGTGATTTTAGGGGTGGTGACCTGGCTTTTCGCTCTCTGTTGCATTAGCTTAATATAATGAGGACCGCCACGATGATTTGCGCTATATCCCCTTCGCATTTTGGTGATTTGGTAGGTTTTTTTTTATTAAATTCAATATGTAAGTCATCTACCCATTTGACACATACTGGTTTTTGACTACGATAATTTTTTGAATGTCGATACTGTCGGCATTGATAACATTGGGGTGTATTGTTTGATTTATTCCTTATTTTAACCGTTACTATGGAATGGTATAATGATTTTTATGAAAATATGCGTTTTGCTTGTTCATTTTTTGTGAGTAAGACTGCACAAACTGATAAGGGCTTTATTTCTTTTGTGTTTAGTCGTATTACTTTTGTAACTTTGTAATTTCTAAGAATTTGGATATTTTGTTATGCCTTTTGATACAGGGTTTTTGGTTTCAATAAAGATTTTCATTAAATCTGATACCTTTTGAGTCTAAAAAACAATTTCTATCGGATTTTGATTAGTTTCAGTGATATAGACCGAACAAGGCTTCACGTGTATCTAAGTAATTTTATATAATATAGTCAAAACTGGTACGTACCGATTGCAGCATTATTTTCAAGGTAAGCTATTAGTGTCGTAATTGTGGCATTTAGTTTTGCGTTCCCAATTTTGTATAACTGATTTGAACTGAGGAAAAAAGAAGTCAGGTTGGACTAGGTTCGGGTTGTAGGAAAGTTTTGGCAGATTTGCCACGGTTTATTTCGCCAGAAACTCATTAGGAGCAACGCGGGCTCTGCACACTGATGTGGTGAATACCCTAGTTGTTGGCGATCTCCCAGCGGACGCGAGCAACTCTTTCCTTCAACCATTTAACTTTCACTTTGAGAATGAAAAATTAATGAGAATAGCTTTTATTTTTGATTTGTTCCTTCGAGCCTTCTTTTATCGAGGAGACTCGGTAGTACGCTACTTAAAGTTATGTATTTTTGTTTTCAAATCGTACTCACGTGCCATGATTAATTATTACTTTCTCCAAAAAATTAGCCTCACTTTTCACAATAAATCGACCCACGGTTTTTCTTCTTCACTTCTGCAATTCTGTCGTGGAGGATTTTAGAAGTTCCAATCAGTCTAATATTCAGGCGATCAAGTCGGTCAGAGTCCAATATCGCTTTCACCTAAGCCACATTGTCTGAAGTGAGAGACGTTATGTGCGCCCTGTACGTTGTTTATCCTCGACGTCGTTTTTTCCTTCTTTGGACGTTTTATGCCACCTAAATATTTGCGCTTTTCATAAGGCATCCTTTCCGTAAACTTTTTGTATCATAGCAAGCGTCTTGGTTGCGAATTTTTCAGGTTTACTGAAAAATTTTATCACGTATAATAATACATTTTGATTCGTTACACTATAATTAAAATAGTTGTCTATTTCGCAAGCGATCGCCACTCTGTAAAGGTTCATACTGAATTGGGTCTAACAGTTTACCTAACATCCCCCACGAACTGTCAGATCTCAAGACTCTGCCTTCCAACTTTTCTGCTGCTTGAACTATTACTTTTTGGGTAGACCTTTTATTTTTTCTGTAATATTTCTTTTTTTTATGATTTAATCTTACTTTTAGCGTTAATTTTACTTTGTGTGTTATTTTCTATTTATTTGGCATACACCCTTAGGCATATACCTAGGTACAGTCGAAAGAGAAAAGGGAGTGTGGAACTATGACTGCAGATATTTTGATCTCTACGCGCAACTCATTAAATTTTAAACATCGAATCGCTATATTTTGAAATATATTTGTCTCTTGGGGATTTTGCTACAAGGGATTTTTCATTTTGTAGACGTTTATCTCCCGCTTTTAACAAGATGTTTTCTATTTAATTTTACAGTTCATTGTTATGTTCGGTATCATTTAATTTTATCGCGTTAACTTTTTAGTTCTTTTTGTTGAACCTTTTCTCTAATTTGTTGTTGACTGGGCTTTGTTGTATTCCATTTTTTACTTAAATTACCGTGCTTAACTCTTTGAGATGCTCATGCCCACTTTAAAATGATGTTCCCGATTTTCATAACCTAAGAAACATGTAACGTAGTTATCTGAGTGATTTTTTTGACCATCTTGTCTCGATGGTGCATAATATATTTATTAATAGTTTATTCCTATCCAATTTATTGTTGATCAAATTTTCTGCTTTGGAGATAGTTTTGACATTTTATGACGTAATTTGATTGCTTTGTCTATCTATCTATCTGCCATTTTCAAGAGGTTTTAGTTTTTTACTCAGACTCTGAATCTGCCCCTCCCAGCTATGAGTCTAAGAAGAAAACTGAATTTTTGTGTGCTCTACTTTTGTATTTACACAGAAGCGGAAGTTTGTCAAGGATATGTTTGTGGGGCAATGTAGTGGCTTGGGGAAAGTTTGTGTGTTGTAACGGGTTACGTAAGTGATGACGGTAACTAATGGTTTCCAAATGGCGAGTAACCGTTAAGCATCGTTTCGAGTATTGAAGCATTGAGGTTGTTTTTTTTTTATTTCGATAGCCTCGCGAATAATTCTACTGGTAGGATGGGAGATAGGAGTGAATGTTTTGGAATTGGAAAACTTAATTAATATCTCCGTTTCTTTGGTATGTTTGGCCAAATCAGGATAAATATTACTTTTTCGCACAACTAAAATGTTCGTATATACTTCTTTATATTTGTTTCTTCATTTGGCTTATGTAGGTTCTGTCATAGTCACCACAAGGTATTTAGTAGACACCTTGGGATTCGTGAGGGTAATGGTTTTTATCTGAGCGGATTAAGTCAGCTATTTTATTGTTGGTCATGAAGACAGTTCGTATTTCTTGTTTATTCAGTATGCGACCTATTTTGTTAGTAATACCTTTGATATAAGGTAAAAGCCCTTTAATTTGGTAGGGAAGGTCATGGGTTTTGAAAGTAGTATTCTTGCTAATATTATTGTGTTTTGGTAATGGTATTTATTGCAGTTTGTTGGTTCTCATTGTTGGAAAGCTTAAGAGCTCTGGTAATTAGGGATTTTGCGACTGAGTGGATTGAGCAGAGTGATGGTCAGATTTTGCGTTTAGATAATGATTAGTATGGGTAGGTTTTCTGTATACGATTTTGGTTATGACAGTATCCAAAAGAAAGAGAATTGTCATGCTCGATTCTTATTGTAAACTTAATATTAGTATGAAGATAATTAAGATGAGAAAGGAAATCGGAAAGCTTATCATGTCCGTAAGGCCAGATGATAAACGTATCGTTAAGGTATTTTACCTTACAGGTAGGTTTTAAGAGGAAAGATGCAAGGGTTGCTATTTTGAAATCAGTCATGAATAAGTCAGCTACAACAGGTGAAACCCACAGCAGCACCATTGCTTTGGCAGTAGAATTTGTTTTGGTAAGTAAAATAAGTATTAGATAGGCAGTGGTTAATTAATTTAAGTATATCCTCTTGCAAATTAATTAGAAGCTGCAAGGTCTCTTAAACTGGTATATAAAGATGGAGATAACTTGGAAATTGACCATTATGTCATCTTCACGAATGGGAAATGATTTGGTAATTTCTAAGTAGTGGTAGGTGTTTTAGACGTTTGATGAGACTGGTTTTGTAAGGGGTTGCAGACTTGAGGCCTCAAGTAAAGAACTAAAACCTCTTGAAAATGGCATAAAAGTGAATGCCGAAACGTCGGGAATTTCTCAATAATCGATGTGGTTTAACCCGTGAACCTAATTATTTATTTATTAGTGACGGCGGATCCCTTTTTTAAATTTGCCTCTACATCTGGGTTAGCATATAGCATGTATATATATATATATATATATATATATTATATATAAACCGTGTTTCTGTAATAGTATTACATAAATGTGAACTAGAAAAAGTGTAACCTTTAAAACTTTACATTGTTTTGACACTAGCCGTATGTTTGTGTATCAGGCTATAAAATTGTTTAATGAGACTGAAGGTGTCAATGATGGTCCAAAATCTGGACTACTAAGACATTTAAAGCTGTAAGTGCCCGAATTAAATAAAATTCTCTTTTTTAAGCAGAAGACTGTCTCGAGGGATGCAAATTTCCAAAAGTCTAATGTCTCGTATTATTGAGTAAGACGTAGGACTAACAGCTGTTTTAAAGAAAGGTATGAGAGGTTTTAGACTGAGTACACGTATAATGGCCACAGAAAAAAAATTGTTTATGGATAAAATAATAATTATATATAAAGGTATACGCTAGGTCGTCCAAAGAAACATCTCAGCTAGTACCAAGAGTTTAGAGAAGCCATCATCCGGCAGCTGTAATGGTTTGCTGGGGAGTATATTATGATGGAATAAACCTGCAAAGCTTGCAATGCATAGCGAAGTGGCGAAGCAGTCTCCCAAATTTGAGAACCCTCTAGTCTAGCTGACTTTGACCAATCAGTTTCAAAATCACTAGCAAACAAGCCTTTTTGGTCACCTGTCGGTTGATGGAAACAGAATTTGGAAATTCCTAGCCGTTCTCGAGTTATTGCTCGGACGGACGGACAACATGGAGTTAGTAAGTGACTCCGCTTCGCTTCGCCCCTTAATAATTGATATTTGTTTTGGGAAAGGGAGTCAAAACTTTGGCCGCTGTGTATGAGTAGAACGTTTTTGAGTGCAGTGAAACCTTTACATTACACAATCTTTCGGGATGAGCCTTGGGGTTTTTAGCAAGACTCTGCACCTGTTCACAAAGTACGGTCAATTTAAACATGGCCGAGCAATAATGTATCTCTTTTTTTAACGGCAGAGGATTGCCATTCTGGTAGGCCAGATTTAATTCCATTAGATTACACATTATGGCCACATTTAGAGAGCACGGTATGTCTAAAAAGGCATTTTAGTGTTGATTTTTGAAGCGAGCTCTGACGACTGCAGTTAAGGGTAGGTGGTACACCATTTGAGGCAACAATTTTTTTTTATTTTTTGTGTGTTATAGCTATATATAGTCTATTTTATAATATACCTTTACTTATTTTTGTAAAAGTCATCTTTAAACGTCTTAAATGTGATTTAAATGTCATTATGACAGTTCGAGTAACGGCCTCCTTTTCACTTTTCACTGATTGTGAGGAAAATAATGAGTGTGACAATGAACAATTGAACCAAGTAAACCATATAATTAATATTCAAATACTGGCAAGTGCATTGAATAATTTTGTATAGTGCAAAAAGGTTCTACTGATCTGACTATTGCTCTGGATGGTTCTTGGCAGAAGCGAGGACATACAAGTGCCAATGGTATAGTTTCTGCAACAAGTATTGATCCAGGAAAGGTCATAGATTTTGAACCCTTGAGTACATACTGTCAAAAGTGTGAGAATACGAAGAATTGTGAACAGAAATTGAAACAACATAAAGACAGTCGTGAGTGCAAAAGTAATTACACTGGGGTCAGTGGAATGAAGGCAGCTGGTGCAGTAGATCTGCAAGCTGATGTGGCCAACAAAAATTCCAGGGTACTAACCAGGAACAAAAGGAAAGCACAGGAGGATAAAGATAATGATCCAGATGACCAGGAATACGGAGCAGGGATGCACTAACATAGCACATATCTTCATCTCACTTTTCCCACAACTTTTTTTTGTCAATTTGTAGAAAAATCATCAATCTATTTGTGTAACATTTTTCAACACCATAGAGTTGATAGTTTCATAGAAAAATCATTATAAAGATAGCAAATTTAACATTGCGGAGATAGGGTGTACCACCTCCCCTTAATATTTTTCCAATGGATGTAGTACGTGCTGTCATAGATGAGTGGCCTAAACGATTTAAAGCTTGTGTAGAGTCTAAGAGTGGCCATTTTGGAAAATCCGTTAAGGTTAAGATTCATATGCTCGCTTTCATTGCTCGATTATCGCGCACCATTTTAATAGGCGCAATGTAGCACGTACTGCGCCTTAGATGACCATACTGCTATCCTTTGTTTGAAGTGTCTAATAATACTTGTTTGCTTCACCATTTGAATTAATTTTTGAGATATTTGTCGGAGATGTTAAGATACACTACTTCATTATTTAATCAAAGTTTTATTTGACTATCGTAGAATTAGAGATGTATGTGCCTGTCTAATATTCTCAAACATGCTGTTGGGACTGAGGTCTAGGCTTAATATCCAAATACCTGATTATTTTAACAGCATTTATTATTATATAGTGTAAGGCAGAAGATTAATTTACTATAAAGATAGATAGATAGTTTAAACTCGGAAAATTCTCTAAAATCACCCCCATCTCCAGAATTATGCCCCCAAGTGCATCGGGGCACTTTCTAAGCATCGTATTCGTGATCAGCGACTCCAAAAACCTCCGAGTAACGAGAATCAGCTTATTTTGGCCAATATTAAGTGAGAAATAAAATATTCTTTTGAGTCTGCAAAAAGCTCATCAAATAAACGCCTTTTTTGCGCGCACAAGTGCACTTTCGCATTATAACAAAAAAATATGTGGTAACATTTTTTTCTGAGACTCTTACGAATCGAATGCGGCTTAGAACGTTTCGATACGTGTACCCGCTAAAAATTTCGAGCTTTTTTACTAATTTGCCTCGACTAGTGGTTCAGGGGCGAGCTGCGATGCTGACGGACCCGGGTTTATCTCCCGGTGCTCTCTGATGTTTGGCGGGTGGTCTACTCAGTCACTAAAAATAATTGAGTACCTCCGTTTATTCGAACAAAGGGTATTAATAGCTGGTGGTCGTCTAAGGCGCGGTGCTTGCCACATTGCCTCACACCCGAGATGGTGCGCGACGACCGGGCAGACACAGCGAACATATGCGAGTCTTAAGCCCTCAGTTCGCAGGCCTTGCTCCTACGCGGGGCGTTAGAGCCGTACTAATACTGTTTATCTATGGCTGTTAAGGATTATAGGCTGTACCCATTTGTTAATAAATGTCGGTGGATTTATGGTCCTCAGTCGTTACGAACTTAATAACAGTTTGTTGCTTTCAACTGAACGTCGATCTTGTTTGGCGTTTCGGTCACTACAGTAGATATATCTGATATTATAGGGAAGTACTACTGGGTGTCTTAATAGTTACTGAATTAGAAAATACAGGGTGTTCCAAAACGACGTCTAAAACTTTACAGGACATGTAGTACGTCGAAAACAAGTCAAAAGTCTATATATACATTTCTTAGTTTTCATATTAACTGTTTTTGAGATAATAGCTATTTCTGTTCGGTAAATACATTATTACTCAACGATAACATCTCAGTAAACGAAACAGCCAATTAAAAATAAAATTCTGAAAAACATTTATAGAAACAAAAAAGGCACCGTTTTGAAGAAATGTGAAGATTTGTGCGATCGTGTTGCAGCAGTTAGTTCTTTAGTTCTTAGAATGTCGCAGTAAAGTTCAAAATTCAGGACTGGAAATATGTCATCAGTGAACTAGAAAATATCGGAAAAGGGTTGTTATGTTTTTCAAATAAAAACTGTCTACCCGGTCATAGTACTGAAACGAAGCATGCACGTAAATCGGTTTATGTGCATGCTTAGCTGGGTCTACAGCCGGTGTACTAGATTGTGCCTCTGTTTGGTGCTGATAATCTTTTAATAAATAAATAATAAATATTTTGTAGTATGATATCGTAAACTCTGTGAAAATAAACCAAAGTATTGACCGAAACCTTGTTCTTATTGTTATTATACTCTCTGGATAGAGCGATCTCTGTCATAAGTGCAATCAACGTTTAGTGCACATTTTAGATGACTTCCATCGATTAGTACCAAAATTTAAAAACATCGGTGTATCAAATACAAGCGGTTTTTGTTTTACGAGATACAAAGGTATAGTCTAAATATTCTCCCCCTCCACAAACATGGCGTTATATGTGTTTTAGGTAAATTTTGCAGAAATATCTGCCAAATAGTGGGGAAAACGACTTTCAAATTTTTAAATTTTTATAACAGTTTTCGCCATATTTAAACTAAATTTGAAATACATATTTTTAAGACATATTGAGGCATGGTTCAAAAAAGAAAATTTTTTATTTTGCTACTGGTCCTCATTTAGCTCTCGTCGTTTTATTGCTATTTTTACACCGTTTTCCAAATATGTCCTTGGTCGATCTCTCTTTCTTCTGTTTGAGACTCAATTCCAAACTGTTTTAGGTAACCTGGCTTCGTTCATTCTTCTTTTATGCACATACTAAGAGGGTTGTTTTATTTTATATTGTTATCTGATACTGTTAGCTTCACATTCTCCTTTGTTTAATTACATAATTTCGGACTTTATCCATTATTGTTACATCACAACACCGTTGCCAGTAAGTGTTTTCAATTGCATCTATTCTTCTTTTTACAGATTCACTGATAACACATGCTTTAGAATCATAGGTCACACTGTCCTCTATTAATTGTATGAACGTATGGATTTACGCTTTTTTTTGCGAGTTGTGTATCCTACAACAAAGAATTTAGTTTGGTGGTAATAGCTCGTTTTTTTCCTAGTTCGTCCAATATGTCTTTGTAGTCTTTCCCATTTTGTATTATTTCTACACCTAGGCATTTGTACTCTTTCACATCTTTTGTTTGTTGATTGTCTTATCCGATTGCCATATACTGTGCCCTATCTATATTTATATCTAAGCCGCACCTGTTATATTAATCTACTATCTTTCTGAACATATAAAATACATCTTCAAAGTCTTTAGCCAGAGCAACCTAGTTTACAGCGAATTTTTTTGTATATATATTTTTCCCAATTTTGGCCCCCATATGACATATTTTTCTTATCCATAAATCTGGGGGAGAAGTAGCAACCTTGTCGAAGACTTTTATTGACCTCAAAATAATCAGACTGCTCATTTCTCGTTTTGACTACGCTTGTATTTTTTTCGTATAATTCTTTTACTGCGTATGTATTTCGCTTTCAAGCTATTGATTCCTACAACTTATTAATTTGTATGGTATCAAAGCCTTTTTTAGACCAATGAAAATTAGGCGTATTGGGTTATCAATACAAGATTTCCTGGTCTGAAGCCGCTTTGCTCTTCTAATTCTTCCGTCTATTGTTCGATTCTTCCACGTAATATTCAGTCTATCTATAGAAGACGTGACGCTAATGCCCCTGTAGTTAGTGCAGTTATACCTTTTTATGTAGAGAACTATTAAACCCGGATTTCCAGTGGTGTTGTTTCACCACTTATGGATTTACTGAATAATTTGCCGAGACAATCTAATACAGATTCACGTGATTGGTTCTATAGTTCCGCAGGTATATCTTCGGGTCCAGGAGATTTGTTATTTTTTATTCCTCTAAATGCTTTTTTAACATTTCCATGGAAATTTTATCGGATTTGGTTTCTATTCCCTGCGTCTTATATTTAACATTTTGAAAATGTAGTCTTTTCTCCGTTAGTAGGTTTTTGTAATATTGTTTCTAGTTTTCTACTGCACTTTGGCCCAAATGTCAGTTTTTCATCACGTTCCAACATCCTAATTCAATTTCTTTGCACCTTTTCTTGAGTCTTGGATTTATTTTTGAATTTGTTTATCCATTTTTTTGTACGTTTGGAGTACTTAGCATAAATAGAATTGCTATCAGCTCGCTCCGTATCTAATGGGGATCCCTCTCTTAAAGGTATGCATTTCAACCACCTGGGAACTGTCCTTTTTTGATGAATTTTTATTTCTGTTTAGTTGAGAAAATTGTGTGTGCTAGGTTGCAGGTCTAACATCACTTTCTTCTCCAGTAACCACTAACATGAGGAACCGACGCTGTTTACAGACGCTCATTATGAGACAGACGCTGCTGTGCTCTAGTTTATCTGCTCTCTTTGGGAGAGAGGATCCTTTTCTGCCTCTGAGATCATTGATCACGTGGCTATTTTTAACACTAGGTTAGGGATTTTTACTGGGTGCTATCAGGCAGGTCAGCTATCCCAGGTTTATTAACGAGGTTACTCCTCCTCCTCCTCCTCCCCCTCCTCCTCCTCCTCCTCCTCCTTCTCCTCCTCCTCCTCCTCCTTCTCCTCCTCCTCCTCCTCATTTCTTCATCTTGGCTTGCCACAGACAATGGTGGAGTTACGATTACCATTACGTCTATCACATACAACAGAAGTATGTTTATTTGTAGCCAGCAGAACTTTATTTAGCTTTTTGTTATATTATCTAATATCTCCAATTTTTATTGTTTGTGACAATCTCAAAACTAAAAATGTTTATCTAATGAAACAAAGGTATACGTTTTGACTTTGTGTGTAGATTGTAGGACATATTTTGCAGTAAGTCATCACATATCAAGATTTATCTTTGGGATCTGATAGATTGTAAACTGATTTTAACCATATTTGCAAAGCTGATTGTTTAGAACGAAATTAATGATCATTTTGTTAAATCATGAAGAGGCGATGTGCTTACTAAAATTTAAGTTTTCTAAAAGCCTAATTAGTGAATTTTCTATACACTTGTTAATTTTCACTTGTAATCCGTTATAATGATACAACCATTGTAAAGCATTTTTATTACAGCAGAAGAGCACATGTACAAATTTAATGATAAGATGCTAGGCTTGAGATTAATGACTTTTTGAGTGTTGCTAGCAAAACAGGTGTAGCCTGCAAGTTTTTAGATCTTACTAATTTATATTTGGATATTAAAAAAGAGAATATAGAAACAACTATCATGAATTAGTTACTTAGTTATTTACATTTACGCAGGGTTATTTAATCCTCTTGAAACTAGTTTATGGGACGTTTTTTCTATTTTATAATTACTTCTTTGCTTCTTTTATTATTTTCTTCCAGTCTACGAATTTGGCTATTCTGAGCTCTTTCAGATGTTTTCCCTAGCTTACCTGTTGCTCTTTTACCTTCTAATTTCTTTCTTCGCTACTCGGGCCTCTTGAATATGAGCTAGATGTCCTAATCAACTTATTCTTCTATGTTTAATTAAGTTTATTATATTTAGTTTCATAAACATTGATGCTAGTTTATGGTTTATTCTCATTTTTTATATTTTGTTCTTGATTACCGGTTTAAATATCTTCTCCGATGTTTTCCGCTTCCAACTTTTGCTTGAGAGGCAGCACATGTTTCCGTTACATTCATTACTACTGCCCCGATAACTCTTTACACAATTTTAATTTAAAATTCATCGATAACACTTTTAATTTTAAGATAGACCGTAACTTGTAGTAACACTTATTTTCTTATTCCAATCTTGAACTTACATCTTAAGGCACCTTATTTTTCGCTGCTTTAAAATTCCCGGTGTTGAACTTTACTTCCTTAGTTTCGAAACTTCTCTCTATTTCTTGTTGTACCCATGTATTTAGTTTTTATCTCGTTCATTCTGAATTCTTGCATCTCTGCAGCTCTTTAAAAGTATCTATCTATATACATCTTTGAGGTTTTTTTAGTTTTGTCCGGCATAAACTAAGATCTTACTTTGTTTATTAAAAATAATTCCCATTGGACTGGTGGGATAGCTTTGTATCACTTTTTCTAATATTAAATTAAAAAGTGTTGTAGAAATTGAGTTTTCTTACCTTAGCTCTTCCTCGTTTGTAAATTTTTCTGAACACTGATTCTGTATCCTTACTTTCATCTTCATTTCTAATAGACAAAATTTTGCCTATTTTACTTAGCTTTAATGGTGTCCCTAATTCTTCCAAACTTTCTTTATTATTAATTCGCCTGTTTGTAGAAGTCAATGAATAAGTGATATAAATCTGCAGTGTGCTTATTTTATAACCAAAATTTAAAAGCGTTATTCCTCTGTAGTTTTGGCATTTCATCTTACCACCCTTTTTGTGAACGGCTGTTTTCTCATCTTTCTTTATGATGTTGTATAAAACTGTTGTAATGACTTGACCTCTATGCTCTATCAGTTCTCTGGTTCTCCGGTCTTGTTCGGGTATTTTAGAATTTTTCATTTCCCTTATTGTTCTTCAATTTTTTTTTGTTTGTTGGAGTTGGGGATATTTTAAGCTTTTATTTTGTTTGTTGGTCCTTAAATTACGTCTTCTTGTGTTTAGGTATTATTAATATTATTTTGTGTATTTAGTAACTTCTTAAAGTGCTTTGGCCATTTTTATATAATTCCCTGTTTACTGCCATTCAAGTTTCCTTCCGAAACTTTGCAGATTATTTTAAAAGTTCACTTTTTAATAAAATAATTCTGCATTCTTGTTTATTTGATTATAATATGTTATTTTTTATGAACATTTCTCTTTCTTCCTTTTGTTCTGTTACTTACTTTCAATCATTATCGAATAATTATTTCCTCTTTGTTTTTTTATACTTAATACTTGCTTTGCCGTTTTTATAATTATGTTTCTTAACTCTTTCCAAACTTTTGGTGTTTCATTTGCATCCCTGGATTTTTTAATCGCTCTTCGATTATTGCCTCATGTACTTGATTTTTATTTCTATTTGTTATTAATTTTTAATGATTGGTTGGCGGTCGCTCCCCTACAACTTCTGATATTCAATTTACTTGTTCTATGTCTTGCGTCTATTATTGCATGATCAATCCGATTTCCTGTTTTTCTTTTTATTGTTCTATTACTTTCCTTAATTGTTTGTTTTCTTCTTTTAGCATATTTAGGATCTGAGCGTTTGTATTTAATTTACTATTTATTTGTGCAAACATTCTACTTATTTTAGCCATGCCCTTTTCTTCATAATCTTTTGTTATGCTAATATTTAGATGGACCATTGTAGTTTGGACGACTGGAATTTTATAATTGTATTTTTTTGGATAACTTAAACCGTAACTGAATTGAAATCCGCACTGTTTAGCGCTTACCCGTTATTCACTTCTTATGCGTACGTATAAATTTTATAGAATTATTAATGTTATTTAAATTTTATTAATCCACTGCTCTGAAATATTTCTACTCATGATTTTGCTACTTTTATGAACCTAATTTTTAACATATCACGCTGATTTTAAATTTTTACTCCAATATATGTAATGGTACAGGCAGAAAATACATTAAAATGAAAATAGAAAAACAGGCTAACAATGCCAACACAAGAAGTATCCCAAGAAAATTTCTATACTATCAGTAGCATTACAACGGAAATTAAGTGAATATAAAAAGAAAGAACTGGAATACTACTAGTAGGAATTTTACTGAAGATTTTTAATGCAATCTCTGTATATTATGATATGGATGGTAGAAAACACAACATTCTTTGGCAATGGCCGAGTTGATAAGAAAAGCATTGCGAATGGAGAGATCCCTTGTTCGAATTTTGTTCGATCCTTTATTATTTTATTTAATTTATTTATAATAGCAACAAAAAAGAAACAAACAAAGGATTGAGCTAGATTTATTTACAGTACTGTTCTTATCAATTTCGCTATTGTGACCCGATGAGAAACGTCTTACTAAAGTGGTAATAATATGTCGTGTGTAACTTCAATTCGTGATTTCTCAAAAACGCTTGAGACATGCATCGTTTCTAAATACCATTTTCTACTTCTGTACTAATAAGATGGTCCTGCAAAATTTCAGCAATTTTTCCCACGGACAGCCTGAATTGCCTTTGTACAGAATGACGCGTAAAAACGGGACCTTTTAAATAAAAAAATTTTGAGGTTCAAAGAAAGTTTTATTTAAAAAAAAATAATAGTACGAAATATTCACAGGGAGCTAAATTTTTATGATCTGAAAATTACATTAGTCAAATCTTTTTCATTTTTGGTCGCGCACTCCTCCATTCTGGTGGTCAAATTTTGTGCCACCCGCCCCAGTAGGTCGGTAGGAATCGCATCAATTTCCTGACATATTCTCGCCTTCAATTCATCAATCGTGTGAATTCTGTGGGAGAAAACTTTAGCTTTGAGGTAACCCCACAAGGAGAAATCGCAAGCAGTTAAACCAGGTGACCTTGGCGGCCATTCAACATCACCAAATCGAGAAATTACGCGATTTCCGAAATCTGCATGAACAGAGCCACGGAGGCTCAAGCAGAGTGGGCAGTGGCGCCATCTTGTTGAAACCAGTGTTTTCATCCATGGGGTAGTTCATCTCAAGTTTTTTAAGGAAATTTGTAATCATTGTCACGTATCGTGAAGAATTGACAGTTACTGCGTTATCCGCATCATCCTCAAAGAAGTAAGCACCGATTATTCCTTTGACGCACCAAACCGTAACTTTTTGGCTGCGTAAAGGGCGTTGATGCAACCGTTGTGGATTGGTATCGGACTGATATCGGCAGTTTTGTTGATTTACATTCCCGCCAAGATGGAAGTGGGCTTCATTTGACATCCATAAGTTTTCCACGAAAGTGTAGTCGTCGGCAGACATCTCTAAAAACTTTTCTGTAAATGCTAACGTTCTTGCGTAATCAGTGGACAGCAACTGCTGAACAATTTGAATTTTATATGGGCGAAAGTTTAAGCCACTGCATAAAATTCGGCCGAGGGAACGACAAGACAGTCCAAGGATTCGCGCATGTCTCCGTGTAGACTGGTTCGGGGTTTGCAAAAGCACCTGCCACTGTCTCGGGTGTTCTGACGGATCTCGGACGGCCTGCAGTTCTTAGGTTCAAAGCAGAACCTGTTTCTTCAAAGCGTGAAACCCACAAACCGATTCCATTACGAGATGGAATTCGGTCGGTAGCACGAAGATGAAAATGCCCCCTAAATGCCCGTTGCACAGCTACAAAACTACCGTTTAAAGTGTAATACGCTTTAATAGTGAAAACGCGTTGTGGCCCGACCCAACGCTCCATAACAACTAACTTTAGGTTTCGTTGGATCGGAACATGAGGCCGGAGGGGGGTTACCCAGTGTGACCACCCCACCAAACACCGCTCAAAAGGTTCCGTGTTTACGCGTCACCCTGTAATATCCGCTTCAGTCTATTGCTTTCTTTGGTTCTTAGGAATGTATTTTGACTTATTTCTTGGTATTCTGGAACAAAAAGGGCTTACATAAATCTTTTGTGATGTAGTGTAATAGTGGACTAGTAGTCCAAATTTTAAACTGTCATAATTCGAATTTTTAAGGTTAATCGAACAATAACGACATATAATAATTATTCCAAAATATTAGTTATTCTGAAAATCTTAAACTTATATGAAGATAAAACAATTTTAAGATTTACAAATTTGGAAAAATCCCCAAGGATTGCTAAAATTATCTTTTGTGACTTTACCGAAAACATATGGGGTTCGTCAGTTCAGGTGCAGGAAAGTAAACTCTTATTGAAACTACAGTAATTATTGTATAATCAAATAAGGTATTTTATTTTAATCGTTTATATATGTCATTTATGTATGAAAAATTGAATCACTCAAATGTTCACCACGTCTAGCTTTATAGACGTCTATACGATGGTCGAAATTTTCAATTACATTTTTACATAGAGCCACTTAATGGTATTTATCTCGGCAATTATATCGTTGTTGAGGTTTTTGATTGTGGCTGGTTTATTGACGTACATTTTACTTTTCAGATATCCCCCAAAAAAAACGTTTAAAGGCGTCAAATCGCATGAACTATCAGGCTAATTGACATTTCCATTTCTCGAAGTTAAATGTTCACTGAACTTCACTGCATTAACTGCATTAACTCTATATTCGCACGTGATGTGCGGCATGTTGCCCGTCTTGTTGAAAATAAACATGATTTGTGTCAGTTTGATTAAGTTTTGGGAAGAAATAGTCATTAATCATGCCGCGGTATCTCTTAGAATTCACAGTAATCACATTTCTAGCCTCATTAAAAATGGTCTAATGACACCTTTTGACCACAGAGCACACGAAACAGTCACTTTTTGAGGATGCATTGATTGTTCTTGATATTCCCGTGGATTTTCGTTGGCCTAAATGCGACGGTTTTGCTTGTTCATTGTTCCATTTAATATGAAATGCACCTCATCGCGAAAAATGATTTTTGATGAAATATTTGGATCAATTGCACTATGTTGGAGAGCTAATTGGCTTGAGCTCTTGAGTCAACCGGATCTTTTAAGCGTTTCAATTCAAATCTTTGTGCATAATACGGCGTAAACTGGACTCCTAAATGGCCAATTCTTGCAATCGACGAGTTATTGAGTTTTAGGTCCTCTTTCACACTCTCCTTCATCGCAGCGATATTTGCCGGTGTGCGAGCACTTTCGAGTCGTCCACTCTGTGACATATCACCGACAGAACCAGTAGCCTCGAATTTTTAAAAACGCCGATAATATTGTTTTAGCACCAAATATTTATTTTACGATACGCTTGGAAATCTATTTTTTTATTATAAACTTATTTTATCAGCAATCAGAATAAATACAGTAATTCTATGAGTTAATTTTATGTTATTAAACTGTTTAATAAAAGTCATGAGGGGAAAGCTCCCACTGGTGAATCTCCTACTTTAGTTCATTAAGTCTATTGGCCACTTTTTTCTTAATCTTCTTGTTCCAGGTTCCTGAATTAGGACGTTGACTGTTATATTCGGGTGATTTTCAACAGTATAATGAAGTTTTTCAGCTTTTGTTTTTATAACATCGGCCACTAACAGGATGTAAAATGGTTGTGGATGGTTGCATTTGACACAAACTAGGAAGCATTGGATATCATCCTTAGGGCCTTGAACTGCAAGGATTGTATTATTTCTATTGTTGATTTGCTGGCGCATCCCCATAATTCACAGTTTGTTCTCTTGCAAGTGCTGAGTTTCTCCCAAGGAGCCAATAGAATTTTTTTAGGCGTAGATCTATTTCTTTCTGTTTTTTTCTTATATGAGATCTCCACGTCAAGCATTTATCGAGGTGCAGGCCTAGATATCTATCTGACTTCGTCTGCCTGAGGGATCGTGTATTGTTTAGGTAGACTTACGGATACTGAGTGTTTCGTTGTAAACGTGACCTGGAGCGATTTATCATCGTTTACCCTTACTTTCCACTTGTTTAGTCACTTTTCGAGTTGGTTTAAATTTTCTTGGAGTAGTTCGGTTGCTATGTTCGAGTCTTCATTGCACGACAGGATTGCTGTGTCATGAGCGAACGTCCCTGTACTTGTTTGCTCTGTGATAGGAAGGTCACTTATATATAACAGGTACAATAGAGGCCCGAGCATACTACCCTGAGGGACACCCGCATTAATTCTATATATCTGGGAAGTGTCGTTACCGAGTTTGGTTTAAAACAATCGTTTGCCCATGTAGGAGCAAAAAAAAGCAGGTAGTAATGGTATGGAAGTATTTTTTTTTATTTTGTACAATAAACCTCTGTGCTAAACTTTGTCAAATACACAATTCACATCTAAGAACACTGCACAACAAAAGTTTTGTCTTCAAGTGCACCGCGTATTATGTGTGTTGATCGATGGCCTTGTTAAATTGTTAAATGTTGAGATTAGAATCCAAACTGGTGATCTGGTAGCCATTTACTTAGAAGTTCACTTTCATTAATGCGTTTTAATATTAATTTTTCTAGCAGCTTAGAGATTATCGGAAGTAAACTAATAGATCGGTAGGATTTTATTTGGGCGGGACGATTAAGATAATTTGGGCAAATTTGAGTAATGTTGGCCAGTATGCAAGACATAGTATTCTAATGAACAGGATTTGGACATAACGAAGTCCTTTTTCAGGTAAGTGCTTTAATATAATTCCTGTTATAAGATCATGTCCTGGAAATTTTTTGTTAGGAAGTAATTTTATTTGGGTTTCAGTTTCGTGGATAGTGAAACTCTTTATTTGGGGGTGATAATTGCAATTGAGTTTCTAGATAATGTTCAATCTTCTGGTCTGGTTCATTAGAATCAGGTTCAAAGGTAATTATATTAGGTGCAGTGCGAAAGCTTCAGCCTTTTCTTTATCCGTTTTGGCCAATAATCCTGTTGCATATTGTAGTGGTGGTATGTGCTCTTTGGGACGTTTGATCTCTCTAGTTGCCCTCCGTATTGACTGATTGTATACAGAGAATGTGGTTGTAGAAAGTTGAAAAGTTGTATTGCGAATCTGTTGAAGTCTTCTTCTTAGTTGGTCAAATATAGTTTTGTCTTCGGTGTAGCGACTACGATGCCAGGCTGCCTTTGTTCTTCTTTTTCCTGTTACTATTTCCATTATTTCAGTTGGGATACCTAACATCCCATTGATCTTTTGGTTGTAGGACTCAGGTATTGATTTCCAACTGGCTTCCTGAATAGTTGTTATTAGATGGTTAGTTACATATTCTAAGTCTTCCTTTGTTTTTAATACCAGGTTCATGTTACGATTTTCATTAATATATGATTTAAAAGTTTTCCAGTTGGTTTTTTTGTAAAGTATAGTTGCAATTACTGAGACTACTACAGGGGTATAATCAGATGAAATGTCGTAACTGGGAACGGTGCCCATGTAGTTTGAAGACACACCGTGGTTGACGAGGAAGTCAAGCAGATCGGGTGTTTTATTGGGGTCAGTTGGCCAATATGTTGGGCTGCTCGTTGATAGGAAACTGTAATTGTTATCTGCCATGAGTTGTATAGTTCTCTACCTTTTGTAGTTGTTAAACGCGAGCCCCAGTATGTATTTTTACCATTATATTATTCACCTGCTAAGAATTTAGGTCCTAGTTGCTCAAAATAGGGTTGGAATATTTGTTTGCTTATGTTGTGGCATGGCGGGCAATAGGCGATGGAAATTACTATTGGCATCGGAAGTTTTTCTACTTGTACTATGGTACCTTGTAAGTTGTCTGTTTGAAAGCTTCATGATGTTTGATAATATTGCGAATTATTATAGCACCATGGGCTGCGTCGTTCGGGTGTTTTGTATGATATATGGTAAAATGGAGTATTTTCAAATGTGATCTTGTGGTATAATGGTTTTCTGAGATTAACAAAATATCCATGCTATTGGCATGTAAAAAAGTTTCAACTTCTAACTTCTGTTGGTATTCCACAACGAATTTTTAGAAATTTGGCCATTAGTTGATTAGTTTATTGATTACTGTAGTCAGCATGCTGTTTTGTTGCAATATTTGATTGAACATGGTTTTAAATTTATCGAGGAATTGTTTAAGACTAACGTCTTCGGCTGGCTAGTTTTGTATTATTTGCGAATAGGAGGGACGTGGAGTATTTGGTGGTGATTATCTTGTCGTCTTACGGGTGGGTAGTTTTGCCTTGTTAAATTGAGGGTCTTAATTTTGTGTGTTGCTTATCAGGTTGATATTTATTTTGCAGCTCTTGATAAATTGTGAATCCCTTATAGTTTGCTGGGTGTAGTCTCTCGCAAAGAATATATTTTGCTGGGGCTGCTTTTGTTTTTTGGCAGCTTTTTGTGTCATGCGGTCCAGCACATTTTACGCAGGCAAATGGTCTATTACAGTACACTTTTGTGTGTCCATAATTCTGGCAACTGGTGCATTGCACTATATCTTTGTTTATTTTTGGTGGTTTGAATAATACATGTTTATTTTGTAGTGATTTTATGTTATAGATTTGCTTGTTATTAGTGGTTGGTTTAAGATCTATGTAAAATATTGGTAATTGGTCTAGTTAGTTTTTTTTTAAATTCATAATATTTCTAGCCATGTGTACTTCTTCTTTAAGGGATTTTTTAATATCATCTGTTGAAGTAGTGTGGTGTAGGTATTTTAGAACTGCTTTATATGGGCGATCTTCCTTTATCTGGTACGTGTGATGTATAATTTGATTTTCCTGCATGTGTTTGATGATCCTACGGTAGATGTCAGGGGTAGCTGTGGTAATTTTGAGGACGTTATTATGCAGACAGGTCGAGTATTGTTCCTCTTCAGCAACGGAAAGTAAGTTTTTTGTTATTTCGTTGAAATCTAGAACAGCATGAACGAAAATGGGCAGGGACTTAGGTGTCGTTGTTTGTTGCCGTTGTTTATTAGTTTCATCGCTTGTTTCATTCTCTGGGCTTAGAGCTGCGTATCTATTTTCATGAATTAGTGTTTCTTTTCCACTGACTGTTTGTGTATTCGATTTGTCTAATCGATCCTTTGCCAATCATTAGTAGGATCAGTTTCCATTTCTTCTTTATTACCTTCATAATACTCATTTGACGTGTTGTTATTTTGTATTAGTTGAGATGAAGTTATTGCCTTCAATTGGTATGTAGGAAGTCTGTAGTATTTGGGGAAATTGTTGGTATTGTAAAGACAGTAATGCTGAATTAAGGGGCGGTTGATTTGTGTATTGGGTTTGTTAGTGCATGTTTGGGGGATGGATAATAGGATGGTTCTGATAACATAGGATTTCCGTTAATTTGCTGCTGATTATAAGTATTAAAAACGGGGTTATAGTATTTCAATTTATGTGTTATGAAATATATTGTAGTATATATAGTAGTAATTTAAGAATCACTTACAGTTTATTGAATTTTAAAGTTGATATCACAAGTTGACCTTAAGTCGCTTTATCGCTTAGCACTTGTAATCTTATAGACCGCTTGCAGACGTCTTTATTTCGCGAATATACAAAGCGAACTCTCGCAATATTTGAGGTTGTATTTTTTTTGCTTTTTAAAATTGAACTATAAATAAAAATTTCGCCAACGGCATAGGCAAAATGTACTCTTGTGCTCAAAATTGGATATACAAAATTTTAGATTTTCTTTAAATCAATTAAATATGCAATATTCATATAAATAAAGGCTTAGTTAGACACATTAAAGGACATTTTCTGGTAAATAGTAAATACTGCTTAAGCCACCGTTGTGGTCGGCTGAACAAGAGCAAATGCTCTTTTGGCTGGACCCTGTGTAAGGAGTGCCAGTCTTGCTGAAAATTTATGGATGTCTATGGCATTCTAGGCGTAAATTGTGTATTAATAGCCTCAATAGACTTGTTGTGGTCGCAGTACTGGTGACAAATAAAAGAACAGTTTGCATGATTAATTTCTTTTTTTTACTTGCAAATATTAATAAGATGTCTTATATTTAGAGCTTGATTAAAACTATTATATTGTCACTTATTTACGTCATAGGCTAGATAGAGATAGATTAATATATATGCTCGTGAGTATATCTTATAAAATGATGCTACAGGAATATTTGTATTATTGACAAAAACTGGTGAATATTGAATTTTTCTCAGTGTGCGTTGACTTGCTTATGATAATGTGATTATTAAGTTTTTTCTCGTAAGAATGATTGTCGCTAACAGAAGTTTCATGGTATCTGTTATGTAGGTAACACCGATGTATGTAGCAAGTAAAACTATAGGCCCTATACATTGCCCTGCGGTACCCCAGAGCTGTGTAAAAAAGTGTATAAGACTTAGTTATTTGCCTTGGTTTTAAATTGACGATCATTTAGATAAGATTTGAGGAGGTCAAATGTGATGAACTGACTAGCTTGATTTTATTTAAAAAAAACCATTGAGTTACTCTTTATCAAATGCTAGACATATCTAAAAATACGGACAAACAGTATTTTTTTTTTGCTTATAACGATTTGTTTATTGTTTGGACGACTAGATAGTACTATCGATCCGGTAGAATACTAAGTTTTCTAGAAACTTAGAAAGGACAAATAAAATATTTGCTGCATGGTTTGGATTTTACCAGCTATTTTTAGACATTAGTTATTAAAATTACTTTCGCAATCTTTAACTACAGAGGCCAATATTAAAGATGTAGAAAGGCATTGAATTTGTATGTTATTGTGTCGTGGCTTTTCTTTGGAAGCTCTTTTAGCGATTCCAGCGTACTTGGTCGAGTCCAGGCGATTTTATGTTATTTAATAGTGCATTTTTATTGATTTTCTTGGGATACTAGTTTTATGGGTTTTATACTTTCAAATATTAGTATTTAGATATGCATCTTGCCTAAAGCTTAGGTATAGGAGATGTCTTGCGAATTGGGGATTGGTTTGTACAGGTTTTGCTGATGCTTTAACAAGTCACCATACAGTTCATATCGTTGAGATAGTGAAATAATATTGAATTGACTTGTCTTGTGCTTTCTAGTGCCTAGATTTGAGATGGATGTTTAATTATTTGTAGTTTTACCTGCTGGTGAATGAATTTAAAATTGTTCCTCTAACTTTCTGTTGCAGCGTGACTTGTAGAACTGACATTATTTTTTTGTAGCTTCTTCCAACTCTTCAAAGTTCTAGAATTATAATTTTAGGTTTACAGTTTTCTTAATTTTGTTTTTGTAATCATCTCAACCAATTGGTGCTTGAATTTTATGTAGCTTAGGTACTTTTTTAATGTTTACTACAGTTGTATTAATTGTTATTATTACCGGTGTATGACCTGGTATTATCATAATTTTGTTTACATTCATATACGTTTTGGAAATGCCAAAAATCAAGAAAATATAGTATTTTGGATTTTTGATCTAACGGATAGTAAGAAGAGGCACCTGTGTATTGGTCTTTAGTACTGATAAAACGTAATCCCCGTAGTTGTAATTAAAATCACATTATAAATTTGCTATACAAATTTTTTTAGAGGTATGCCGAAATGTTATTTGGATGATTAATCTAGGAAAATTTATATTTTAGTGTCTTAAACTTTATTTCAATTTATTATTATTAGGTGTTACAAAAATATTTTTATGGTTTTCTTTATATTGTATTACACCATAAAGCTAGTCTAAGTTGGTTATTATTTTTTTCTAATTAATTTGAACGTGATTTTGAATTTTTCTAAAAATTGTTTAAACATGTTTTTGTTATTATTTCTATTAGGTTTGAAGCGTATTATTAATATTATTCTTGATTGAATTGTAATTGAGTTTGTTTAATGGTATTGGTAGATGGCCATTGGAATTGTCTTTACAAGGTGCATTCAAGTTATAATACCTTCGAATTTTTTTCTCAGAACTGGAGACAGATAGAAACATGCGATTTGTTTCAAAATACGCGCGCACTCTTTGTGAATGCTTGACAGAGATGGCAGCACTGCACGGCACACATGACTCTAGCGGCAACGGCGAGAGTGAAGACTGTTTTTATACCTAAAATGGCGACGTTTTCATTACAAGAACAGCGTGTAATAATTTGTTTTCTTTATTTGCGTGGTGTGACACCGATTGAAATTCATCGTCAGTCGAGTGAGACATGTGATGATGGTGTTATGGATGTGTCTAATGTGCGTTTGTAGGTGCAACAGTTCAAAGAAGGCCGAACGTCGCATGACAACAAAAATGAAGATAATCTCGGCCTCGCAGCAGCTGGTCCGACGACATGATCAAGCGAGCGGAGAAACTTGTTTTGCAGGATCGCCGAATAAGTGTGGAACACATCACCTCCAAAGTTGGGATTTCCGTGGGATCTGTGCACACAATCCTGCATGAAGACCTGAAAATGCGAAAAGTCTCCTCCAAGTAGGTGCCACGAATGCTAATAACATTGAAGTGATTTCTCATGTTCCCTACTCACTTGACCTGGCTCCTAGCGACTTTTGACTGTTTCCAATGATGAAAGACACTGTCCGTGGTCGCAAATTCACAAGTTATGCCGCTATTGCATCAGCGATTTTCCAGTGGTCAAAGAAGACTCCTAAAGAACCATTGACAACGGCCATGGAATAATGGCGTCAACGTTGTGAAAAATGTGTACAGCTGTCGGAAGATTATGTCGAGAAGTGACACAAGTTTCACAGTTTTCGTATAATTAGTTTGTAAGAAAAGAAATCGGATGTGTTATAACTTGAATGCATCTTGTATTACGACTACCTTTATATAGGTGGCGGTAAGATGTACAGCTTTTATAGTTTTTTGGATAACAACCACAGCAGAATGCAGGATTGGCAGGAAAGTTTGCTTTTTTGCACTTTGCATTACCGTGATTTCTTGCTTGATGTTTTGGATGTTCATTAAGTGTAGTAAGTATTTTATTACTATTTTGTAAGCTCTTTCTTTTTGGATTGATAAGCATGATGAATAATACTGTTTTTTTTAATCTTACCAGTTTTCTATAGTTGTCTGGGTGGCATTTATTCGCATTGGGTTGTTTTTTGACTGTCATGGATTTATTTGAAGCATTTATGGGTTTATAATTATTTGATATTGCATAAACGGGAGATCGCTTTATTTATTGAATATTGTGTATAAAACCAGGTTCATTCTCCGTAGGGAACATTTTTATATTTGTTTAAATATACTATATATGTTTTATGTTAAAATGATTGTACTTACCACCAAGGACCGACTAAAATATTATCGCTTTATTACACTTGCATTCTTGATATAAAAAATTTTACTCTATGAAAGTTAAATCCAGTAATATACATGAAATAAAAATATATCTTTAAATGAAAATATGTCCGTTGGCTAGGTCTGCTACATTAACCTGCTTTGCATGTTTGTTCACACATAAATGTTTTTAACAAACCTAAGCGAAGAACGTTCATTATTATATTTATAATTAGCTTATACGTCGACTCAATATCCTGTTGAAATTCACATAGAATGCACTACAGTAGATTAAGCTGGTTAGAAAATATAATCTGCGTAGCACAAAATTGTGTACAGTCTCCATTTCGCACCAGATATGGACTGTGTAATGCATTAAGGACTATTTTCACACACGTCGGCGTATTGTCGCAGTGTATTTTCGCGGTACGTCGGCATTTTTAAAATTTATAGAGAACTGTACAGGTATATTGCGATAACGACCGCCCAAGTAACAATTAATCACGTTTGTACTCAAAAAAGATGAACTGGTAAAATATATTACCACAAATTTTAGAATAACTTTCTAAAGTTTCCAGAATCGATGTTCGATTTGAGCAAATAGGAAGAAATATGGTTCTAATGTACGTGCTTGCACCATTCGGTTCTGTGTAGACGATTTTCAGATGGCAGCTCCTCGGAAAAATCGGCGACGAAAATATGGCCAGTCGTCTGTACTTTAGCCAATTGTCTGCTTTGTTAAAATTGAATTTGTATTCTTAAAAGTTATCACTATGATTAATTTACCGTGTACAAGAGATTGGTATAATGGTAATGATTGGTATGGTAGAAGTATGGTATAATATGACACAGTGTCTGATTAAGGTTTTTGACGCTTTAGGCTGATAATTTTTCATCCGCCGTCCTCTGAAGTTTTATATATATGGCCCGTTATCAAAAAGTTACAAATAAGTTGATTGTTGAGACAAAACATTTTTTTAGTTTTCAATACAATGTTTACATGCATTCACATATCAATGAGGAAAAGTGAGAAGAAATATTTATTTAATTAAAAAATTTATTTGCAAAACATTTCTTTTCCTGGCCTTAGAATTAGTAAATCTTTGGACTAAAGGATAAAAGTGTAAGGCCCTTCGTTTTTTTAACGTTGATCTCAAAAAGTTATTCACTCTCTAAAGAACCAAAAAGGATTATTTTCTAGTGTAGTCAGTCATTGTCGCACTTAGAAAAATTCTTAAAACGATGACAGTATTGGGAAAAGTAGACTTCAATAGTGCTAGGAGTCCTTGCCGTTTTAATCTGTTTTTGGTTTGGTATTCTTATCTTCTTTGTCAACATTTTTATTAATTCGTAGAAATACTGCTAAATGCACACAATTTTCATAGAATGTTTTATCTAAATTAGAAGCATATTTTTCCAATAGCTGCTTTGCCCTCTATCGTGCTCTGTCATTTTTTATTTGAAATCCTTATGAATTTATGTATAGATTGTACTTTTTCGTACTAAGTTCCGCTTCAGAGAATCAATTTCAGCATAATATGTTTCTATCACGAAAGGCTGTCGTCCAGAAATCTCATAATTTCCATATTTTTTTCATCAACAGGAAAGTTTGGTTTTCCTCTTTTTTGTAATGCTTGTTTTGTAGACGTAAGTTTTACCCATTAATTGTGGTTTGTTTTTAATCTTGAAAACTTATCTTCGTTTCGGAGAGTGTTTATATAAGTTTCTAAAGTACTGTATAATGATCTTTGTTATGTCTGCACTTACTTCTCCAGACTTTACAAGAGCATAGTTCCAGAAATATACAATTAATATCGTTTCAAGACTCTTACGTTTTTTTATAACATTTGCTTCATACTATGCGTCCTTAGTCTTGATTACTATTATAGGTAACGTGTGTCAGAGAATTAAGAACCTTGTGCTACAGTTTGTACAATGCCTGACCACGCGTACTCTATCGGGTTGACGACAAAGTTTTTAGAGATGAGGAGTCCTTTTAAGGTGAGCTTGCAAGATATCCCATCTTCTGGTCGAAAAATTTAAAAAATTATAGATTTGTTGTTCCACAGAAAGAAGTTTAACAAAATACTTACTGCTCTCCGCAGCTGCAGAGCCAACTAGTTGTAAAGAGTGGCTCACGCGTATGTGGTCAGAAGATTTACTGCTTTTATTTTAGCACGAAGATATTTGTAACACTCAGACATGTTGCTGGCATTGTCGTAGTTTTGTCCTATATAGTTATTTAGATCAGAATCTAGAAAATCTACGATAGACCTTACAGTATTTGTCTTTTCTTCATCTTTTGGGCCTCAGTTAGGAATAAACAACAAAAATCGTTCAACATGAGTTTCTGTAGGTAGCACATAGCGTGCTATAAAAGCTAGTTGGTCTGTGTGCGACACATCTGGCGCTGACTCCACAATTATGGAATTATACAATCTCTTGGACAATATCTTCCTTAATTTGATCCACTCACTGTATAATAAATTGACAGTTATACTTGATAAGTATGAGGAATTTTTTTTATTTATTTCCTGATTTTGCTACATTTTGAAATAAGTTATACATAGTCGAGAAAGGTACCATTTCCTACCGAACTTAATATTTCCAATGGCATAAATTGTCAGTTTGTGGGAAACTAAAAAACTTCAAAATTCCAATGGCAAGAGAACAATTCACCAATACAAATCATCTACCTTGTACTATTCTGTTGTCAAGATCGTTATTTTTCCAATGATTAAACCCTTTGGTTATTAGAAACGTCGTTTCTACATAAAGTAAGCACGGCGCACAAAACATTTATCCGGTTGATTTGAATAAACCAACTAATTTCGCTTGATACGTTCGTTAGTCATTAACTTTTTGTAAAACAACTGATCGGTTTCAATCTTGGTGCTCTAGACCGTAGTTTTTTGCAGTCTATGCGTTAATTAGGCTATGGTCTCAGAACTAACCTCGTTGTTTTAATTTTAAAGCCAGCTGTCGCGGAATTCAGCTTTCACTTAGAATATCATGGTGGTCGCTCTTTGATTGTTGGGTCGAGTTCGGGGCTTGGCAATTTTTACCGTACCAAATGTTTGGTCTTAAATCTCTTAATTATTTTAAATGATTTTTTCAAACTGGAGTATATCATAAATGGTTTACATTGAATGATGATTAATTTTCAGAAAATCGCCTGTTTTGTGTCACTAGGTTTCCAGTTGCTGTAATGGATTTTGGCATCACAACTTGCTGTGCTCGACTCAGCCACAACAATCAAGTCAATTCTAATCTTCATCTTTTTATTCGTTTATTTGCTGCCCAAATAAATGAGAGACTAAGTGCTATTCTTATCTTATATTTATAAAGGGTGTCTCCAAAAACTAGCAGGATTTAATTTTAGAAAAAAAAAACATTTTATTTATTTATTAGTTGGTAAAGTTATGACATTATTTTGACAAACATCCTTCACGGCTCATTTGACACCGAATTTTTTTGACAAAGTTCTTGATCATTTTTTCGCATAGCTGTGGCCCAATATCGTCAATAATTTTCCGAATTTTTGCTTCTAATTTAGTTTTTATTTTTGTAGCATATCACAAATTCCCAGACGAAAAAATCACACAGTATGAGCTCTTAAATATTGGCTAAACATGTCCTAAATTGTACGTATTTAAAATGATGTTTCCTCATATTTAGTGGATGACTTTTTGGGCTTTAACTTTGAAAACTATTTTTTCATGATTTCTATACACTGAAAATGTGTTGTGTTGTATGGAATGTGATTTTATAAAAATGTAAAGGTAAAAATAAATAAATATATTTATTTATATATTTAATATATTGATTACCAGCGTGGTCTAGTGGTTGAGGTGCGAGCTTCGGATGGACCCGGGCTCGTTTCCGGTGCTCTCTGATGCTTGGTGGGTGACCTACTTAGCCACTAAAATTAATTGAGTACCTGCGTTCACTCGAACAATGGGTAATAATGGCGGTCGTCTGTGGTGCGATGCTTGCCACATCGCGAACACATGAGAGCCTTAACCTCTGAGTTTGCACGCCGTGCTCTTACGCGGAGCGGTGCGTTAGAGTTTTACCAGTATTTAATATATTAACAAGCCTCTTTTGTATAGTGTAGAAAAATTTGGTTGATCTTTTGAATTACTGATTCAAAAATGTATCACTTTACATACAATATTTCCATTCTTTACTACTAACATTCTTCAGCATTGATAATAATATTGCCAACTCACAGGAAAATAACGTGCTATTATATGTTTTTATCACAAATTTAAAGTTCTTATTTGCCTTATATTAGTAACTTAAAAATGACTATATGCTTAAGTGGGCTTATATCAAGTTTATTAAGAATTATTAAAATAATTATTGAGAATAAAATGATTATAAGTTGTTTATTTATTTATTGAACTTTAATGTACGAATTTATAAGCGATGTTTGATAGAAAATAATGATAATATTGATTTTTATTTTTTAGATATAATTTTTATTCTGTTTATTTACCCTGTACTTCAACATCAATCTTACATCTGTTACATGTTAGAGTTTACATAAAATAATTTGAACGTTTGTTTGTCTTTAAAATGCATTTCTTCTGTTTCAACACTTTTTCCCAGAAGTCTTTTTGTATATTTTTAGCAGTAAGTAGTGAACTAAAACGATGCGACTGCACGACTAATATTATCAATCTAAAATTCTCTTATAGCACTTTTAGCAACTTGTAGTAAAGAGTATTAGTATTTTCTTGTTATAACCAAAATTCTATTTATTGTGGCATAATTTGTTCCTGGTGACACGTTGTATTCAATAGTACCAGTTTTCTGTTGCTTTTATTTAATTGTTTTGAGCATTTTGATTGTCAACGGTATGTGTATTGAACAGCTATATTAATCTTTGGTAAATGGTCGGTTAATAATTTTCTTAATTTCAAATAATTTGCATGGCAATTATTAAAATTTACCTTTCCTGATAGCTTTTATTTTTTTCTCGCCTTTTATTGTCTGGTACTATAATTTAGGATAATATTGGCAAATCTAGGCATGATCGTGGGTTAGAATGTGAGGTTTTTTTTTGGTGATTGAGTTGATATTCTTACAATGGCTTTATATTAGCTATAAATTTTTCTAATGTCATCGATAAATCCGTTATAGTTGTATCTTTATTTATTTTACCCCTTTTTTATTAGATACTTCATTAATGCTTTCTACTTCAACTTTTAAATAAATTATTTTTCATTGACTTTTACTTTTGATGAGTAGGTAACTGCTTATTTGGTGTTGGAAATTTATAAACACTTCTAATACTTATGTGCGTGCATAGTAGTGAAGTTGATGCTGTAAAATAATTCCTTGTAAGGGAGACCCATGAACAATTTTATTATATATAAGATGCAGTACCATGTATTGAAAAATGTTTTCCAAGATTTTTAAGACATCTATGATATTTTATAGTTTTTAGTAAAAATAGAGATGAAACTTTTGACATCGTTAAGGGTAATTTTATATATAATTTTAGTTTCCGAGCAAGATGAGTGCATAGTTCATTTGGAGTGTCATACTATATTTAACACTTAATATTACTTCAAAGTCTTCATGGTGAGGCAAGGTCTATTGGCATTTTACGTTTAAGCCTAGTGTGAAGCGATTATTTACCAAGATTACACTAATCTGCAATTTTGCAATTTTCTGTTGTTTTCAAATGAAGAGGTATGCCGAAATGAGTTTTTTGCAGATAGTGAAATTGACTTTAAAAATTCCGTATTACGCCAGACTTTCCATAAATTACGAAAATGTGGAAATTTAAAAAATATCATTTTTAAATGACATTGATTTACGGCAACGTTTGCAACGTGTGAAAATGTTCTCTGGAGGGACGGGATGAATGTGTAAGGATTAGATAAACATAAATAGGTAGCTGATTCCAATGGTTGATCCATTGAAAATACTGTTGCCATTTTTGTACATCAAACTTGGCCTCATGAAGCAACTCGTGGCAGTTTTAACCAGGGGCAGTAAATGTGTTCAGTGTCTTGGTGTTAAATTTCCATCAATCACGTTTGAAAAAACACAAATACGAAAATTAATGGCGGACAACATTCGAGAAAATTATGAGTGAGTGTGAATTGTGGTACAAAACTTTTTGAGGAGCATGAAGGCTGCAAATTACACCATTTTAGTTGAGGAGATATGGGAATCCTATAACTTGCTTAGATGAAACATGAGCATTAAAGTTCACTTTCTTCATGCTCATCTAAATTGCTTTCCTGGCAATCTTAATGATTTTACGGAAGAATTTGGCGAAAAGAGATACCAAGGAAAGTGGACTGTACATATGATGGCAGACTATTGTTGGGTGTTGAAAAGAGACTGTACGGACGAATACCGAAGACAGTCTAAGAAGAGGAAGTTTTATGGGGACCCTAGTGGTAAATGTCGGGTATGTTTGCTTTTAAATATGTATTTATGTTTATCTATTCCTTACACATTCATTTTGTCTCTTCCGAGACAGTTACAAACGTTTCCATATATCGTTGTCAGTAAAAAATTTAAATATCACATGTTTGTGATTTATGGAAAAATCTGACGTGATACGAAATTTTGAAAGCCATTTTCGGAATCTGTGGAACCATTCCGGTACACTTGTTCATTTTAAAAGAACAAAGCTTTGTATATTAGTGTGATAGTACACTACACCATCGCACTGATCAATATTAATATAGAACGATCTAGATACTGTTATATGTTGTTAATTACTTTGTAAGGTTTAAGTTGGTTTTGGAGGTTGTGCCCCATACACTGTATCCATAAATGAAAATAGGTCGTATAATAATCGTGTATATAAAGGTCCCGCATTTAATTTCGAGTAAAGATTTTCGATTCGTAATACGTTATCGTATGACTAACCCTGGATATGATTCTGATAGCTTTATATTTATTTCTATCCATCAAGTCTTACGATATTTCACGACATTGGCTTTTGAGTTTCACGATATTAAGCTAGCATTTGTAACTATTTTAGGTGGGTCCTTGGATGACGAAGTGTGAAAATTTTAGTTTCGGACTTATTAGCATTAAATATTATCCAGTATTTGATAAACCATTGATTAATTTAATTAACACTGCCTTGCAGTTTTGTTACTGCTGCATTAATATCATATGTTTGTGTAAGGATTGTCGCAATTTTACCATATATAGCTAAATCTGCCCCGGGTGTTGTAGAAATGTCGTACATAAATGTATTAAACAATATAGTGCCTAATATGGAACATTGTGGTACACTTGCTCGTATTTGTTGAGTTGAGGAGATATAGGAGTTTACTCGTACCTGAAAGGTCCTGTTATGTAAGAATGATGTAAGTGTGTTTAATAAGTAAGAAGGCGCGTTAAAGGCCTTTAAGCGTGTGCTTTTTATTTTCGAACCCTTCTTCGTCTTTTCAGTAAGTTGATGAATGGTTGGATGTAATGTTCTGAATCCAAACTGAAAATGTGAAAGTATGTTGTTTTCTGCTAAAAAATTATTTCGGTAGGTCAATATTCTTTATTTGAAAAGTATATCGACGACAGTAAACTAATTGGATTATAATTAGCTGAATTATCGCACTGTTTGCTTGGTTTGCGGATCATCATAATTACTATTTTTGCACCAGGAAAATATACAATTCGTGGGCAAGTATTACATGTTGTTGTTGGATACCAGATTGATTTTTGCGGTAAGTTTTTAAGGAGCAGATTTGGTACCGCATCCAGACCAGGAGATTCTTTGATTTTAATTTTTTAATGTAATTTTTAATTTCGAGATACTGGGTTCTAGGAGCGTGGGATCAGCATCAGTATTATCAGTTAGAAGTCCTGTTACTTGCTGGAAGTGAGTTGCATTGGTTAGATTTGGTGAGGTAAAGAATGTGCAAGTAGTTTTACAAATAATTCACATTTATTTATCCTCGAGGTAGTTTTGACCCTGTTTCCGGAGAGTTGGAATGATTTCTGGTTGTTTAGGTATGCTTTTAGTGGCTCTCTACATATTTGGTTTTCCAGGTGAATCTATGTTAGTTGTTGCATGATGTTACGAGTTTTTATTAATCTACTCAGATAGACTTTAGCTTCTGGAGCTCAGATGTTCTACCAGTGCCAGCGAACTTTGTGTTTTTCTCGTATAAATTAAAGTATATGTGCTGAAGGGTTTTAATTCTCAAAGTGTTGGTAAGGTCGAAAATTCCTTAAAGGGTCTGGGTAATCGTGGTTGTGAAAATCTCCATTGCGTTATTAGGTTACAAGTACATTTTAACTCGTCATTTATGATTTCTATTTTTTTCCAATTAACTGGACCATTAATTAATCCTGAGAAACGTGGGTAATAATAGGTGGTCTGAGTACAGATCGGTAAGCACTCGATAATATCGAGGATATTGGGTAACTAACTGATTGTGTCTATAGGAAAACTATGTATTCAGGTGGTGTTGATATTTGGATTTCTAGCTGAGAAGTTACATTTTAAAGTTTTATTCCGTTGATTTGCCTGCAACCCCAATTCTCAAGCTTACAGTTTAGATCGCTCGCCAGTAGCGTGCGATGTTGACCAAAAATTTGTTGAAATTCGTCCTGGGGCAGTTTGTTGGTTGGTGGTTTATAAGTAGAAATAGCAAGATTGATCGCTGCAGTTTCTGATTGGTGAATGTTTATGAGGTCTATTGGAATTGCAATAATGCTGCGTTTTGTTATTATCACAGGCCTATTTAGTTTTCTCGATCTTTTTGAAAATGCGCTAAATGGATATTGTGAATTTTTGATTTTGTATTAGATGCGTTTATGTAACATATGCCAAATCTATTGCATGTCTGGCCATGAAAGATATAAAGGTTGCGTTTTGTTGTTTTACTCCGTTGGCACTTCAATTTGGAATGGTTAACTTGTTTACAGAATGCTTGTTATTTTATGTCATTTTGAAGTAACGTAGGTAGTAAGGATATTAATGAACTTTTTGATCAGATTAATATAAGGGGTGAGTATTTCTAAGATAGATTTGAGGATATTGGAGGTAGTATTAGACCTAGAAATGGTTGGGATGCTGGTGTTAGGAAAAGAAGTGCAGAAGTAGAGAGGTTTTTTTGCATTTGTGCTGCGTATGTTGCGTTGGATGTAATTTAATTGCTGATTGAGGCATTAGAGTTAGAAATCGTATTGTGGGATACGTAAATTTATTGTTAAACTGTTTTATATAGGGGCCACTTTTGTAGTTTGCAGTATGTTCCCTTCACAGTTGATATAAGCAGGTATTGTAACATCTTTATTTATTGTAGATTGTGAGTAGTGATAATGTTCTGTGTATTTGACACATCGTGGAGGTAGATGACAATAATTTTCTGGGCCCTATACGTTGATATTATGAGGGTCACTTTTTTACGTCGGGGTTCCACTGTTATTAAGCATTACATTAGCCTAGGCAGGTTGAAAATATCTTTTGTTTTATTATCTTTGCTTAATTCGACTGCAAGTGTTGATATTCAAGTTTTGTTATATTTAATAGCCGGATGATTTTAACAGCAGGATACTTTAAGTTCGGATATAACTTTGTGTTCCGTAATGGAGATAGGAACATTACGTATACTTACTGATAAGTTGTTATTTACGGGGTTTTAATGTGTGCAACAATTTACTTTGAGCTCATCATAATATTTTGTTAGTTTTCGATAACCCCCCGTGCTCTTATTGCAGAAATTTACATTCTGTTTCAGTTAGGTTAGGGTTAGCCTTATTTCCTCTATAGATAAATTTGGTGGTTTCAACTCACATTTTTGTGGATCAGATATATTCGAGTACATAATTTGTTTACTTGTGAATAGATATTAAAAGTATTTATCGACAGGTGAGCGCAGGTAATCGGTTATCAGCCGGAACAGCTAGGGATCGCGGCATTCATGGGATTGTGGCGGGTGGAATTCGGTAATATCACTTAATATTACAGTTTGATGATTTAGGAGCCAGTGAACACGAATATTAATAAAGCACATAGACACTAACCGCACAATGAGGATTATTATTGAAGAAAAGTCAAATTACATCCGCATACGAACACGTCTTACATGGAATTTTACTAAAGCACCTACAAGAGACATGTTTAAGTGGAATCGTACTAAAACATTTGAACCGTTCTTGAAGTACATATTTAATGTTAGGATAAATATCATGTTTTATTGCTATTTGGGTTTTTCCATTTATTTAATTACGACTGGAGGGATTACATTCACGTTTAATCATCAAATTATTAGTTTATTCATTAACTCGATGGTATAGTAGTAAACGTCCTTAGACTACAACAGATTAAACCCAGAGGTGATTTTTATTATTGAAGTTTTAAAACTTTTCGTATCCAAAATCGAATTTTAGTTGTTAAAATAGTAGTTCTGCGTAAGTAAGGGTTGGTCTGAAAGATAGAAGTAAAATACGTTGAAACATGAGAGCTGACAGTGTTGATTTGATATCTATAATGTATATGTAATGTATAATTATGAACCTTGTATTTTAATGTTAGTACGTGATTTGGCGGTATAGCAATAAAGTCGGACTTGTTCTACGAATACCTATTATATTTCGGTGCGGTACAATAGATAGCAGCAGAGGGCAATCTGACAAAATAGGCCCGCACATAAAAGTACGTATATGGTAAAGTGTAACTGAATTATACCATAAAAATTGGTTGTTGATATTTGCTAAACATTTAGATTTTAAATGTTAGCACAGTGGGCAATGGTTGATGACCTGAAAGACGAATCATATACCGGTCGGTCGTGCATAGCCGGCATACCACGAAATTAAATTTTGATCATCTTATCCACACAAATCACCTCATTATGTTCAAAGAATTTTAAATGGAGCCACATATGGGTTTCAATGAGAATTTGCTATATTAAATAATGTTGAGCCCCGTTGTATAGAAATTAATAGGATGCAATAGTTTCAGAGTGACTATCGTATATAGTAAATAAACTTATGTTTGGAAGTTGAATATTAAGGATTACAAATTATATAACAATTTGTAAAGACGTTTGGCGGATTAAATACTATAATATTGCATAACAAATACATAAATACATAGGTGAAAAGTCAGATTTACAAGTCTGCGCTATGACTAGTATTAACATACGCTGCAGAAACAAGGGGAGATGACGGAAACAGCCGAGATGAAGATTAAGAAAGATAGTAGGAAAAACACGAGAATGAGAAGCGAGGAAGTAAGGAACAAGTGCAACATACAACTAGTAGCTTAGAAGGAAAGAGTGAGGCAACCGCATACAAAGAATGAATGGAGACGGATTAGTCCGGATAGTCAGAGATAAATTGCCGATAGGAAAACGACCACCTGGAAGACCAGCAAGAGTGGAGAAAGTAACTACAATAGTAGGGAAGAACTTGAGTAATCCTGTAATGAAGATTGAAGAAGAAGACAAATTATAATATTAGTATTAAAAAAATAAGCGAAAGAGGTTACATCTAGAAAAACTGGTAAAAGTTTTTTTTTGTAACACTAGATCTACGTTTTTAGTTTGGTTTGATTTTTTTTTTGTAATATGAGGTACTTAAAATACTTTTTTGGGCAGTCAGTCTATTAAAATTCGGCTATAATGCGTTCAGCGAATACATATAGTAATAAAACTGTCAAACATTTCAGCTCATTTTAAATAACTATTCGTTATTGGCCGGTTTAAAAAAGTGCAGGTATTTTAGTAGTCAGGTACACACTGACTCATTTTTAGGCATTCGTGTGTTAGTGATGCGGCTAACGTGTTGTGGTTAGAAGTGACGATTGCATTTGTATCTCACTATCAATGATAGTATGAATTGTAAAAGTGAGTTTTTAAATTTTGATTCATCTGTTTAACGCAAAGAGGTAAATATAAAATATTGTTATAAATGCTACATAAGTTTTTTTTTATTGTATGTTTACAATGCAATCTGTTTTTTACAAACAATAAGCATATTTTCTGAATTTGAATTTGTGACATGCAGAGGTGTGCTCCAATGAGCAGCACTCTCTATGTGAAAACTTAATAACTTAATACTAATGATGCTGATACTATCTTATGTCATGTCCTACAATCTACAAAATTAACGTCTATACACCAGATCTAAAGGCGTCTTTCGTTTTAATCGTTTTGTTTGCTGACTGTTGTCAAATAAAGTAATTGCTAACACTTTGGGGTGCACTTCTAGGCGTTGAATGTATTTTTCACTGAACTGCACAATTACGTCACTAATTGTATGCACTTCGAGATCGTTGTAAATATCTTTATTCGAGACGAACCACGGAACACCAGTCACTGCACGCAATAACTTCGAATGGAATCTTTCAAGTATTGCAATGTTAGTTGTTGATGCAGTTCCCCATAACTGTAACCCGTAGGTCCAAATAGGTTTGAAGACGACATTGTACGCAAGAAGTTTGTTGCGAAGAGACAGCTGTGATTTCCGTCCGAGTAACCAATAATGTTTCCTGAATTTCAAATCTAATTGCTTACGTTTGTTCCAGATATGCGTTCGCCACGTTAGCCCTTTATCTAAATGTATGCCGAGGTGGTAGGAACTAATTTATTATTTATCGATACTGTACTATGTGGTTCGACTTAGTTTCATTGATTCCGATACGCCATTTTTTGTCCATTTCTCGATATCATTGATACTTCTTTGTAGTATATTTGTCCCTTCGATGGGGTTCTCATGTACCGCTAGAATGGCAGTATCGTCAGCAAATGTTGTTGTTGTGATGTCTATGTTCAGTCTATGATCAGGTATAGTATCGGACCCAACACGCTGCCCTGTGGAACTCCTAATGTTATCGGGTATAAACTTGTTACTTCGTTTTCATATCTTACTCTGAAATACTTTTCTTGCAAGTATGTTTTTAGAATATTATATAATGCCCCGGGGAGGTTTTTTTTAGTTTATAGGGTAACCCTTGATGCCAAACCTTATCGAAGGCTTGGCTAACGTCCAGGAAAATTGCTGCGCAGTATCTTCTGTTTTCAAATGTGTTGTTTATAATATCGACCACTCGGTGCACTTGTTCAATGGTACTGTGATGGCTTCTGAATAAGGGTCTGGAATAAGGTTTCGTTTAGTGGTAATGTCTTGTAGCCTCCTTGCTAATAGTTTTTCAAATATCTTGCCCATTATCGGCAGAAGACTGATAGGTCGGTAAGAAGCAGGCTCGTTCGGCGGTTTTCCCGGTTTCTGTATCACTATTACTTCGGCCATTTTCCACTGCGCTGGGAAGTATTCAAGTCTGCAAGCAGCGTTGTAAATTTGTGTCAGCATCGCAATTCCTTTTCGAGGTAACTCCTTTATAACCTGACCTGTGATCAGGTCATAACCAGGTGCTTTTTTTGGATTTATGTTACTTTTAATGGCAGTTCTTACTTCTTGTAGTTTTAAAGGTTTTATGTGTTCACCAGGTTGTTGTGGTTCTCTAGGAATGTACTCAATCTCAATGTCTTCATTATCATCAGCTGGTGGAAAGGTTTAAAAACCTCTCTCAGATGTTCTGCAAAGGCTTCGACTTTATCTTTTCTGTCTTTGCCCATGTTCCGTCTGTTCTTCTAATGGGTGGAATTTGCTTGCGGGTTGTTTTAGCCTTTTGGTAGCTTTCCATAGGGCGTAGTTTGTATCTGCATTGGGTGTCAGGTTTTCTAAGTATTCCTTAAAAGAGTTGTTTTAAGTTCAGTTATAAACTCTTTTAGTTGTCTTGATGCCCGATTATAATTTGTCTTATCTTGTGGATGTCTCGTTTTTGCCAAATTTTTCTAAGGCGTCTCTTTTCTTTGATTTTTCTCGTATAACTGGGGCAATTTATCTTCTTTTCCTTTTTACTGGGGATGGTGTTGCTTCCCAAGCCGCTTCTTGAATTAACGTGGTAAACTTTTGGACTTCATCTTCCAGTTCCTTTTCAGTCTTGAGTGATACTTTAAGGTTTACTTTTATCTATTAATTCTTTGAAATACTCCCAATCAGTTTTGTGATTGTAAAGTTTAATGGGCAGTTCTTTTTTGATTATTGCTGAGTAGATGGTGGCTATAACCGGCGTGTGATCAGATGTTATATCATAATTTGGTTCGATGTTCAAATACCCAGGTGCAAAACCGTTAGTGACAAAGAAGTCTAAACAGTCGGGCATTTTCCTCGGATCTGTTGGCCAGTAGGTGGGTTTATATGTAGAGAGGTGATTAAGATGTAGCTCTTGGATAACGTCATAGAGAACTCTCCCTCTTCCTGGAGCTGTGATTCTCGAACCCAAGCTGTTTTTATTTTTGCGTTGTAGTCGCCCCCTGCCAGGAATCTATTACCAAGTTGAGTGAAAAGGTCAGTGAATGCATCTTACTACATAAGTAGTGCAAACATTTTTAAAAGTAGGCGTCTTCTGTTTTTTAACAGACATTTGCGCCAAATATTTTCTCGCGGTAAGTCGTCCTTACTTAATGGATGACACGTTGAGATGCAAATAAGTTTCTCGGTATTCTAGATTTCCTGTTGTAATTTTAAATTATTCTGTACGGCATGTTTGTCAATAATCTGATAGGACCACTATAATTGTACATTCTGAAGCTGTAGTACATGTTACTTACACGCATAATTTTTCGTTGGACAAATAAATTGCGCACGTTTAATTATTTTTTAACAATTTCGCTAAAATTATCCAAACTCATGACGGGTGGCTAAGTTGCTGAATTCACAAGTGCGGTGTTTTGCCCAATTTCTGTTAAATAATTTTAAGGAAGTATTCAGTTCACTTGCAGTTTCGTTAATTGTAATGCGATGGTTGTCAAGAATAAATTATTCACAGGCCTTGCGTTGTCGATAATACTTAAGTTGAAGGTTGCATATTTGGCACTATTTTGCAATCATAGGGCATAAGTTTGCATTTTACTGTAGAACTCGACAAATTGATGATACATGATACTCTGATTACAATTTTTTGCTCAAAAATTGACGAGCGAGTGCACTTCCACGTTGAACTACTTATTTGCTTATTATTATTAGATAATAGATAGACAATAATATTATTACATTGCTAAGGGTCATTACTTTAACCCTTTTAGTACAGGAACGTGGTTTATGTGTAATTTACTTTTGATTCATCTTACTTTGCTTTTATCTGATCTCCGATTTCTGCAATGTTACTGCTTTCAAACTGAATATTGCTGTACACCTGTTGTAGAAATTTGTTTGCTGTCTAAATGAGATACGCCAATGATTGCAGAACCCTTGTATTATCTAATTTTAGTATTTAACAAAATAATACCCTTATTTTATATTATTGTGGATAATTATATTTGTGATACGAATTTTATTGTGGTAATTGATTTAAAATGTACGTACAAATAAAAATAGTGTTGTGTGTTATCATGAGGTTTCATTGAAAATTTTTATGTGTATCATAAATAGTTTCATTTATTACTAGGTCTTAAAGGGAGGGGCTCGAATAAGTTTTAAATTGTAACATTTCTTATATTAAACATTATCAATATGTCAGTAATGTTTTAAGTGGTAAATTAAAACCGAATAATAAAGTAAGTATACATTTATTAATCCTAAAAGTTTTAGAAAGACCGTTAGATTTTTGTTAGGTCGTTTACTTGAATCGCAATGCATGCGATCTATTGTGGGCTCTATCGATTGCATGTTAAGAAAAGAGCGAAGAGTAAGGGGTGAGCGTGTCAGAAAGAGAAAAGCAGAGGCCGAAATGTAACTTATGAAAAATGTGGGTATTATTTAATATTTTTTAACTAGCACTGCGGTAGTATTTCTTAGTTCGATTATGGTTGAATATTATGTAGCCGTTAATTCCAAAAACCATATTAAAGCAATTTGAAAAGTGAAGAAACCTAAACGGTTGAACTTTGAATATAAGTGGTTGACACAAACTTAGAGAGTATATTGAAATTAATTCTATAAGGAAAGTTAATGCGTTAGTGCACAAATTTATTATTTAATTTTTTATTATAGAATTCTGGGTTAATCGCTGCCCAAAGACAGTCGCATGTCAAGTAGAAAAACATGATTTTTTTAGTTCAACTAAGATATTTCAAAAACCGTTTAAATATCATAATTTGCAGTAATTCATATAAATAAATTTGAAATGTTGCAATATAATTTATTATCCATTGCATATATTTACGTACTTCTTCATTTTGACTAGGACTTTGTCTTGTTTGTTTGGCCTGCTCTATTCACTTCATGCAGAGAACCAACTTTGTCTCCTTCTTTCCTGTCTTTATAAACTTTTGCTATCCTCTCATCATCCATTCGTTGCACGTGTTCATTTCACTCTCTTTTCTTTGTTTCGTCCGTTTCATTACATGACATTTAGTTTTTATTTAGTAATTATTTCAATCCTGCAATTGTTCTTAAGACTTTCATCTTCGTTGTTTTTGTTTTTTGTTTTGTTATCTCCATTTTCGCTCTTGTTTCATTTCCATATATGAGAACTGGTTGTACCGTTGTTTTATATATTTATACTTTATCTATTACTATATTTAAAAGAAAGTAACTCTTTCAAGTAATTGTCGTAGTATAAAAACTGTGCTTCTGTTTTTTCTAAATCCTTGCTGTTCTTCTGGTATAGATTTACAGTTATGTAGTTGATTTCGAATTATTGATGTGAATAATTTAAGGGTTGCATTTAACAAGGTAATGCATCGATAATTGTCCGGGTCTTTCTTTTTTCTTTTTTGTAATTTAGTGTAGTGAAGCTTTCTTTCCATCGATGTGTATAATTCTTTTGTTTCTCTTACTCTTTATGTTTATTACATAGAACTCTCTCTTCTTTATTATCGTTAATTTCCGCTTCATTAAACCGTTATTTTATTCCTGACAATGCATTATTCCCCATTTAACCGTTAAAATCACCTAACAGAATTATATTTATTTTTACGTTTATCAGTTGTATTTATTAGATTTTGTGGTGTGTAATATAATTTTTCTCTTATTGTTTTAACTTTTTCTATAGCAGGCGCGTAAATTGATATAATGTTCGTTTTTTCTTCTTCGAATATCAAGTTCGTTAGTAGAATTCTTTTATTAATATCTTGTGCTGTTCAAATGCTAGCTATTAATTAATATACCCATTCATGAATGCGCTTTTGTTTGTTTATTTACTCAACTGTACACCAGTAAGTAATTTTTTCTTGTCATCGTTCCTTTCTTTTCATTTCACTACTACACTTCAGAGCAAAATAATCGAATCACTAGCTGCTTGCGCATTTTCGTCTCATGTTTCAGTCTAAGGAAAATGAAAATAAAAACCCTAACGTGCAAGGAGTGGCTTTATTATTGAGCTTTAAAAATCTGTTGCTATTGCATTAATCGGATGACACATTAAAAAAATATGCATTACGAATAGCGGTTTACGAATCTTGCTAAATGGAACTCACCGTGATTGGCCTACAGTACACTTGGAATCTGGTAATTCACCTCAGCCACTTATCCAGAGTTGACGTAAGCAAGTAAGTGACGTGAGTGCTTGGGTGATTCGCTCAGGCAGTTGCCTTATTGAGAGAGGGTCTCAGGCAGAGGGCCGTGATAAATCGATTAAATCTGAGTTAATCAGCTATGTCGAGAGCATGGCGTCGATACCGGGAAACCGGTGACTATGTCCGCCGGCAAAGAGACGGCTATAGACACGTAACAACGGGAGAGAGGATCGACTTCTCTTCTCAATATCCATCAGAAATCGACATATGATTGGCGTTGACCTCAAGCAAGAGTTGAGTGCGGTCACAGGTGTGGTCACCAGCACTTGGGCAATGAGGAGAAGAGTGAAGGCAGTCAACCTGACCCCAAAAAAGGCAGCTACGGATCCCAAGCTGACTGTTCAGGAATATCGCGATTGAGACCTCGGCCAATGGAGCCTATATAGCAACAACAGAAGACGTCGTAGTCTATAGAAAGGAATGATTTTAGGAACGCTACATTTGCTACAGAGACATTCTGGAGGAACATATTGTTCCGTTTGCGGGATTTGTTGGTGAGGACTTCATGTTAATGCACGACAATGCGCGGCGACACATCGCGCGAATGACTAATACCTACTTGGCTGATATCGGTATACCGAAAATAAATCCAATTGAGCATGTTTGGGATGAAGCTTAAGCGAAGAGTCCAGGATAGAAATCTTGCACCTAGAGCGTGATGGAGCCGAGGGCGTTGTTGTTTGTCTCTCAAGATAGCATAGGAAAAGTCAACCGATTCATGCGTAATCGTTTGGAAAGTGCAATTAGAGTAGAGGTGGCAACGCCATGTATTGAAAAAATCATTAAATTAATTTTAACGGAGGATTTCATTTTTGTTTGCCTCTTATAATCACCTTTTCCCTTTCAACTTTTTTGTGTTACACATATTCTTAGGTCCATAACTTTGTCAGAACAGATCCGATTCAGTCAAAGTGGTACCGTTTGAAGCCACAGTTTTTAAGCTTCCAAACAGTACACTAAACTTTACTTGGAATGCTATCGGAGTGTATACACATTCTTTCAAAGGCTCGAGCATGTTGCCGAGTCCATTGTTTTGCTCTCAAATGTAGTACGTTTATGAATATCATAGTTTTCCATTTCTGTTCTTACTTTTCTCTCTAGTGTTTCAAGTATCTATATTTCAGATTCCCGCCCTAAGGTTTTTTGACATTTGTCGTTTTCTGCCATTTTTGTTATCCTAAAATCTGTCCTGTTTGTAGGCCTAATATAACTTCGTGAGCACATATTTGTTTATCATTAATAGGTTGTTAACCTTGCGAGGTCAGGATTTTTATCTACATTTTTTGGGTCTAAATCCGTTCGTGTTCTGTGATAACAGGGCTACTTTCAGTAGATTGTGGCTTTTCATCACGCATAACGGTATTTGGTTGGCAGAAGCTCTAGTTCCATTGGATCTATAGTTTAGCTGTACCCACCAAGGAAATAACGTTTTTGCCCCATATTTTGTAAGCAAAATTTCCAAAATTGGATGTGTGGGTATTATACTTTTTGAACGAATATAAAAATCGTGTTATCATTTCCATGACTGTTTATCATCGTTTAGTTTCTTAAAATATATGATTATTTTTGTGTTAGGTGCTAGAGCTGATAAATGATATTTTTATATCAACATTAATAACACAAAAAATGTTGAGTTTTAATAAACAACTTTCCATATAAAAGTAGGTATCCATCTAAACCCCTGTTATCGGTTTGGTGAGATATAGTAGCTATTATCTACTACGAATTACTTTCCAGGAACTTAATTATGATTATTGATGTTACTTGACGAGAACATATTAAGTGATTTTACTGTGTGATGATACCCTCTTGTATACTGCTAATATATATAAAAATAGCTATTCAAAGCTTTCTAGGAAGATTATTCCACATTTGCACTGTTTTCCTTATCGTACTTTATTAGATACCTATCTTCGTCGTTATTTATTATCAATCTCTGAACAGTCTTCTTCCGTAATGACGATATTTTCAAATTTGATTCAACAGTTGAACTATTGCCAGAATGTGTTAGTCAGTTTTATTTAAAAAGTAAATTTAAAATTCAATATAAGTACTATCACTTTATGTATCCGCCCATTGATTAATTTTTTCTTTTGGTTACATGGTTACTTTATTATTTACTCGACTTACAATAAGGAGAAACATTATCAATCGTTATCAAAAATTATTTTAAAAATTTTTGCTACAACAAATTTGATTTGCAATTTGGCAAATATTTTTGTAAGTAACAACATACTACAATTTTCTATAAAGTTCACTGTAGTTTTTCCTTTCATGCCTCTTAGTCTCCAAAATTACCCTTCAATAATAATATATAATAACGGATTTTATGGACACGATCATTGTTTTTAGATTTAAATGAAAAATTGTTGCACATATACTTATTAGTCACTGTTTCAGTTTAGTTTGTTAATGGAAAAAAGATAAGGGAAACAATCTTTAAAAATTTTTGTAACTTCTTTATTGTCAGATTTAAATTAAATTTGACAAATATGTTTCTTAGGTATATATTTAGATATAGGTTAACAATGGAGGGGATCAGATATGGAGATGGGGAGATAAGACTAAAATTTTATTTTGATTTTTACACAACTTGAATTAAATTCCGATTAGATTTGCATACAATCGCTACATTATGAAATCTACATACCCCTTGAGAGCTTTGCCACAAGGGTCTTTTAAACTTGAACAAGTTCCTCGTTTCACGGTCTAGGTAAATTAAGTAGAAATATTACTTTATTTAAGAGCCTGTATGACATGACTTCCGGGAAATTTGACTGTAGTGTTTCATTTCATTGCATGGGCGACTAAAATCTATCAGGCTGTCATTAAAGAAAGCTAAAGGTGGTCATTTTGATGAAAATTTAATATTGCATCATTATACTTTTATAACAGATTAATTATATTCTGTTGATTACTTTATATTCATGTGGAATGTATATATGTTAATAAATAAGCTATTATATTATCCTTTGATGCGACTATTATTAAGTGGCGAAGCGAAGTCACGTCACCTAGTAACTTCATGTTGTCCGTCCGTCCGTCCGTCTGTCCGTCCGTCCGAGCAATAACTCGAGAACGGCTGGGAATTTCCAAATTCTGTTTTCACCAATCGACAGGTGGCCAAAAAGGCTTGTTTGCTTGTGATTTTGAAACTGATTCGTCAAAGGTCAACTAGCTCTCAAATTTGGGAGACTGCTTCGCCACTTCGCTATGCGTTGCAAGCTTTGCAGGTTTATTTATAACATGCAATTTAAATGAACGATGTCAGATTTTTTGGCGGATATAATGTAACCTATGGATATGATAATTGCTGTAATTCTTACTGGATTTTAATGAAATTTTGCATTCACATTTATTGGGACAATGTTTCTTTCAGCTTTTAATTTTTGTAACTTCCACAGCTACAATTTAGATCAAATTTGGCACATATATTTGTTAGATATATAATTAGGCATTTTTAAAAATGGAGTGTATTTGATAGGGGAAGGGAAAATACGATTATAAATATTTTTAATTCCTATCTTGTTCTTCCTGTGCCTTCTCACTGACTGAGCTTGGCGATGACCATAGCAAATTTTTCTGTTTTCCGCATTTCTGATTAGGTTTTCTAGTTCAAACTAGTCCATTCTCTGATATTTTTCATCCAGGATGTTTGTCGTCTTCTTGGGTCGCGTCTGCTTTGTATTCGTTTCTTGACTATTGGTTAGGGCAATTTATATTTCTTATTGCGCAGTATGTAGTCTCGATAAGTTGTTTTTCTCCTATTGACGGATAAGGTTAATTCACCATACGATACTTAAGTTCTAGATTCACTGTACCATTACAAAGAAATTGCTTCATGCTGTGAAATATTGTTCTAGCATGTTCTATTTTACATCTTATTTGATTCTTATGCATAACTCATATTAAATAGTTGCATTCTGAAATATATTTGCGTTTTGAGGGCTTTGCACAAGGGATTTTTATATATATATATATATTTTTGAGTAGGGTTGTGCAATTATTTAATACAACTTTAAGGAACTTGTCATAGAAAGAAGAAAAAATTGTAATCGGAAGGTCTCAAATTAAAAGCCGTCGTAAATAATCCAGTTATTGCTGCAACCTAAATCAAATAATCTCATATTCTATTATTTTGACGGAGGTACATTTGACAGATTGAATTGAAGGATTAATTAATCTGTATTTCACTGCTGATTCTCGACAATCTTTTAATACATATTTTATAATTTTCTTGCTGAATTGCTGTTATTTGGAATAAAATAATTATTTCGAGAAATTTAGATTACATTTTGATCATAACATGTACATGCGAAGTATTTATAGAAATATAAAGTATGTGATATGCCTCAAGTAACAAGTCGATTACTGCTTTTGGTATATGACAATCAGTGGTGCCATGCAAGACGGATTATTTATTACGAAATGTGGAGGTAGTAGTACACTGCGTTGACATTTTCACCTCCAGGTAAAGCATAACTAATGATATTTTTATTATCGTAAGATATAAGCGTAACCTTCACCCTATTCGTTTTCTGTCAACATTTTGTTAGATTTTTTTGATGGCGTCGTTCATTCGAGTGGGGCTTTAGTTAGGGGTCGTAGATTTCTGCACAAGTTTTGTTATTGCGGATGTCAAGCTGCAGCAATGCATTAATTTCAATGTGGTTAATGTTCAAATGGAGACCAGCTACTGCGAACTGGTGTCTTTATGTGGAGTTTATTCTTTAGGATGTGCCTTATTTTTGGAGATAGATGGTTAACGACAAGGACACTTGAATTTTTATCTATGGTTGTACAAACTTTGTGAATGAGTTTTAGAGTAATATAAGTCATGCTTTTCCTAGCAACAACACTTTTCACTCTACTGACTACTTTCAGCACTTCTCGCGTTAATATTGGTTCTAATTAACATCCTCTATTGCTTGTTAGCGCTGATATGCATGCTTTATCGATAATGTTGTCGTTACTTTCTTTATAACCCTTGCGGTCTTACGTCAGATGATGATGTGGAAGCACAATAAAAAATAGTTGGGTTATTTTGAATAAAATTGGTTGAATTAAATGTCAATTGTTAACTTTCAAACCATTTAACATTTGCGCGTGTGTTACCTATAATAACTGTGTTTCTTGACGTCTTGACAAGCGAGTTAGTGGCGTGGTCAAACTATTGCCGTCAGCCATACTTTTACTTATAAAATTCCACGCATACCGAATTTTATCAGAATTATAAAATACTTTTCTCTTTAATTATTCAAAAAGAAGGGTACAATACCGAAAATAGTAACAATTCTGACAAAGCTGGTCTTTATTTGAAGCATTCATTAGAAAGAAGCTAGTTGAGAATCCTTTGCTAATAGAAACAAAAAAACTTTATTTGTCTGTGCTAACGCTTTAGAAATTAACCACATTTTCATGTTTGCAGTTTGCACGTATTAATTATGCCATGGAATAAATGAATGCTAAATTATAGCTTGGTTGTACAGTTGCTTTCTTAATGAATTTGTGCGAGGCGTAAAAGAACACCATAATTTTAGTACAGGTGCTACATTGCGTTGACACTAGTAATTAAAATGGCACAAATTTATGTAAATTACGTTAGAAAAAGGCGGCATAGGAAGTAACACAAAAAAGCCAATCTCTACTTAACGAAAGTTAAATGAAGGTACAGGTAGAAACAAATAACATAACAGTTTAGAATGAAATCTAAAAAATTAAAAGTAAATTAAAGGAAAGTAACTAAAGATGAAAACATTGACTACATACTTCGGAAAGTTACTGTAATAATTAATATAGCAACCAGTGCACAAACAATCTTGAGATGTATGAGAGCAAATGGCGTTTGATACGGATATTCAACTACAAACGGGAGAATCTAAAATAAGAGATTAAATCGAAGCAGGAATGAAAATGTAAGATTTAATAGTATCGATAAGTACACTCAAGAAGGTATGAAGGTAAACATCAGTTTAAAAGCGCTGTAGCTATTGGTTTTTCTTCGAAAAGTTATTTTAATATTAGTGTACCTTATAAATGCATCTAGACTTCGATATCTTTTTTTTTGTATAAACTTAGACTACTACCTTCTTATAGTGCTGAAGTTATTCGAAATATTGCCATTAAGAAGACTTGAAAACAACAATAACTAAAACAAAACCAGCTATAGCAGAATCTCGTTAACTTGAAGTAGAAAGGAGATAAATTTACTCGATGAATTTTTGAATTAACGAAGTTCGTGAAAATAAAAAGTCATAAATAATAAATTTAGTTTTTTTTCTTTTTAAAACAGGTTTGATTATATTGCAAAAAAATGTGTACATCGATTAAAGAAACGAAGCAAATTCCACAATTTCTTCAACAATAAATCAGCGGAACGTTTTAATGAATAAGGAATTTACTTGCGTAAAACTTTGGGGTTTTCAAAAACTTTTCTTTAATATTCGGTTTAAACCGAACATGTAACAAAGAGCCACAATAAATCATCATCTCATCTTCTTTTTGATTACTATGGCCCGATACTTATCGACGTAGTTATTGTTTATTACACTGCTTAAATAACATGATAAGCTGTATAGAATCTTTGATATTTTCTAAGAATTTACTTGTAATCATAGATAATTTATTATATTAGGAAATCCAAAATCAGGTATTAAGGAAGTAAATGTTCCTTCGTAAGTAAGAGATAGTGATCTATATCGCGAACTTCAAGTGAAATTAGTAAAGGTTACAACCAAAATGTCCTCTAAGACATTATAGTATTAATGAACCTTTAAGATCAGCAACATTTATATATTATTTAATAAAACGTAAATTACGAGACTGCTTATATTGGTTTCTTATTTTTTGTAGGTTTTTTTATGTTTATGTTACATGATTTTGTTTTTTTTTAGTCTGTTATATATTAATATAAGTATTCTTTAGAGGGCTACATTGGTAACATTTTAGAAATATTGTTTGCCCAATTAAGCCTTCTGTCGAGGTGTAGTCCGAGGTATTTCACATCATCTTGTTGTGGAAGTTGGCTATTGTTTAGATAAACAGGTGGGCACGTGTTTCTGCAGTGGTGAAGGTTATGTGAACGGATTTGGTGTCATTGGCTTTAATTCTCCACTTTTCAACCAGTTTTGGACTGCAGTGAGGTTAGTTTGTAGTTTCTGCGAGGCAATGTTGGGATCTCTATCAGATGCTAAGACTGCAGTGTCGTCGGCAAAGGTTGCTATCAAAGTTTCTGGCGTAGTTGGTAAGTCTGCAGTATATAACACATATAATAGTGGTCCGAGAACACTTCCCTGTGGCACACCGGCGTTTATTGGAAAAAGTTCCGTATATTCGGTTTCAAACTTTACCAGGAAGGATCTATTATTTAGGTAAGATTTAAGGATAAGGAAGTGGTTTAGAGGAGAAGTAGTCGCAACTTGTAGAGAAGTCCAACGTGCCAGACTTTATCGAACGCCTGAGTGATGTCTAAAAATGCAGCAGAACAGTACTCTTTATTTTCAAAGGTATCGTTAATCCTTTGGACAACTCGATGTATTTGTTCTATCGTGGAGTGCATCCTCCTGAAGCCAAATTGGTGATTGGGGATTATATCATTGTTTTCCAGGATTGGTAAGAGCCTTATTAGTAAGAGCTTTTCAAACACTTTTGAAACAATTGGCAGGAGACTTATTGGCCGATAAGATGTAGGTTCGCTGGGAGGTTTCCCTGGTTTTAATATTAGAATGACCTGTGCCACTTTCCATTGGTCTGGGAAATACCCTGTGCGAAGGACTGCGTTGAACAGCTGGGTAAGATATTTAGTTCCGATGGTAGGTAGTTCTTTAAGAATTTTACCAGTAATTAGGTCATATCCTGGAGCTTTCTTAGGGTGAAGAGTGCCAATGATTTCATCGACGTCAGCAGTTTTGAGTCGCTGGATTGGTAATTCTAGTTGATATGGGGACTCTAATTGTTGAATAATTTCTGCTTCTTCTTCGGGCCTATTATCTGATTGGTGTGGCTGGAAGACGTTTGTTAAATGGTTGGCAAAACACGTGCTTTTCCAGAATTTGTTCTGGCCCACTCTCCTTGAGGTGTCCTGATGGGCGGGAATGTTTTTTATCTGTTTTAATTTTCTAGTTGTCTTCCACAGAGAGTAGTCGGTAGCTTCAGTAGCTGTAAGTTCTTCTAAGAAAGTCTGGATGCATTCATTTTGTTTTTGTTTAGTATTTCTTTTAGTTCTTGTGTGACTGCATTGAGTAAACGTTTGCTTTCAGGTGTTCTCAGTCTTTGCCATTTCTTGCGGATTCTTCTCTTTTCAAGAATTTTTGCTTGATTAATATAGGACAGTCATAAGCGGTGGTAATCGCTGATTGCTCAGGCGTTGAATTCCAGGCTGCCCATTGTATCGTATCATTGAAATGCTTAACAGCATGTTCTATGTCTGTTTCGGTCTTAAGAGATACGTTTAATGTTAGTTTTGATTAACTAGGATTCTGAAGTAGTCCCAATTTGTGTATTTAGTACATAGACACGGTTGTTTTTCTCTACTTATTACTTTTGTTGAAAGTGAAACTAAGACTGGGAATGATCCGAAGATAGGTCGAAACAAGATCGAGCGATAATGAGGTCCTGTGGGATACCTTTTGTAACACAGAAGTCTACAAGGTCTGGTTGTTTATTCCTGTCAGATGGCCAGTAAGTGGGTTCACCAGTAGAGACATGTTTCAAATTATTGCTTTCTATAGTTTTAAGTAGCTCGCGTCCTTTGGGTGTTATAATTCGAGATCCCCAATCGGTGTGTTTGGCGTTGTAATCGCCTCCTGTAACAAACCGTCGTCCTAAGGTATTATAGAAATCCTCGAAATGCTCCTGTTTTACTGTATGGTTAGGGGGGAAATATACTGCTGAAATTGTTAACGAACTGGCTGAATCTTCTATGGACACACTGGTTGCTTGGAGAAAAGGTTTGCTGTAACTGCTTAGTTGGTGGTGTTTTATTGCGTTTTGATAATTATGGCGGATCCACCTCGGCAGTTCCTGCTGGGTGATTAGTATTATAGACATTGTAGTTGGGAATTTTAAATAATTTCTTTCTGTAAAGTGGGTTTCAGAAATTAGCATGACGTCAATATTGTGAATTAGTATAAATGTTTTAGTTCTTCAATGTGGTTGAATAGGCCATTGGCGTTCCATAAGGCGAGTTGTAAGTTTTTAGCCATTATGTGAGTTTGGAGAGCACGGTTGTCAGGAGGTTTAGTAGGGTTCCTATTTGGTCGAACATGTTTTCATCATGTTTTTAGATCTTGAAATTCATTGGATTGGTGATTAGGTTGATTAGTGTTTGGAAGATGCATTATGTTGGCGGGGGCGTGAGAAGGTTGCTGGGCTTCATTTACTGCATGAGCGTATGACAGTCCTGGTTGAAATTGTTGATGACGTATGACTGATGCAGGGGGAGTATACTGTTTTGGTCTAAGCGGTGGAAATTTTTCTTTTGAAGTTATTTATAGATTATACATCCCTTATAATTGGCAGGGTGATTACCTCCGCACAGGACACATCTCACATCTTTGGATTTTTCTTTGCGTTGACACTGCGCAGTAGGGTGATCGCCTGTACATTTTACGCATCTGGGTTTTAAATGGCAGAAATTTTTAGTGTGCCCGTATCTTTGACATCTCGCGCACTGAGCGATTTGTCTTTTCTGTTTCGGAGGTTGAAATTTGATTTTGCACTGTTGTATATACTCAACATTGTATATATCTTTATTATTGGTTGCTGATTTTAATTCAATAAAGAACACTGGAAGTGGTAATTTTGTTCTGTACTGTTTGACGTTCCAAATATTGAATTAAATGTCAATTTTAACTTTCAAATCATTTAACATTTGCGCGTGTGTTACCTATAATAACTGTGTTTCTTGACGTTTTGACAAGCGAGTTAGTGGCGTAGTCAAACTATTGCCGTCAGCCATACTTTTACTTATAAAATTCCATGCATACCGAATTTTACCAGAATTGTAAAATACTTTTCTCTTTAATTATTTAAAAAGAAGGGTACAATCCCGAAAATAGTAACAATTCTGACAAAGCTGGTCTTTATTCGAAGCATTCATTAGAAAGAAGCTAGTTGAGAATCCTTTGCTAGTAGAAACAAAAAAACTTTATTTGTCTGTGCTAACGCTTTAGAAATGAATCACCTTTTCATGTTTGCAGTTTGCACGTATTAATTATGCCATGGAATAAATGAATGTTAAATTATAGCTTGGTTGTACAGTTGTTTTCTTAATGTATTTGTGCGAGGCGTAAAAGAACACCATAATTTTAGTACAGATGCTACATTGCGTTGACACTAGTAATTAAAATGGCACAAATTTATGCAAATTACGTTAGAAAAAGGCGGCATAGGAAGTAACACAAAAAAGCCAATCTCTACTTAACGAAAGTTAAATGAAGGTACAGGTAAAAAAAAATAACAACAGTTTAGAATGAAATCTAAAAATTAAAAGTAAATTAAAAAAGTAACTAAAGATGAAAACATTGACTACATACTTCGGAAAGTTACTGTAATAATTAATATAGCAACCAGTGCACAAACAATCTTGAGATGTATGGAGCAAATGGCGTTTGATACGGATATTCATCTACAAACGGGAGAATCTAAAATAAGAGATTAAATCGAAGCAGGAATGAAAATGTAAGATTTAATAGTATCGATAAGTACACTCAAGAAGGTATGAAGGTAAACATCAGTTTAAAAGGCGTAGCTATTGGTTTTTCTTCGAAAAGTTATTTTAATATTAGTGTACCTTATAAATGCATCTAGACTTCGATATCTTTTTTTTGTATAAACTTAGACTACTACCTTTTTTATAGTGCTGAAGTTATTCGAAATATTGCCATTAAGAAGACTTGAAAACAACAATAACTAAAACAAAACCAGCTATAGCAGAATCTCGTTAACTTGAAGTAGAAAGGAGATAAATTTACTCGATGAATTTTTGAATTAACGAATTTCGTGAAAATAAAAGTCATAAATAATAAATTTAGTTTTTTTCTTTTAAAACAGGTTTGATTATATTGCAAAAATGTGTACATCGATTAAAGAAAAGCAAATTCCACAATTTCTTCAACAATAAATCAGGGAACGTTTTAATGAATAAGGAATTTTTGCGTAAAAAAAACTTTTCTTTAATATTCGGTTTAAACCGAACATGTAACAAAGAGCCACAATAAATCATCATCTCATCTTCTTTTTGATTACTATGGCTCGATACTTATCGCCATAGTTATTGTTTGTGACACTGCTTAAATAACATGATAAGCTGTATAGAATCTTTGATATTTTCTAAGAATTTACTTGTAATCATAGATAATTTATTATATTAGGAAATCCAAAATCAGGTATTAAGGAAGTAAATGTTCCTTCGTAAGTAAGAGATAGTGATCTACATCGCGAACTTCAAGTGAAATTAGTAAAGGATACAACCAAAATGTCCTCCAAGACATTATAGTCTTAATGAACCTTTAAGATTAGCAACATTTATATATTATTTAATAAAACGTATGTTTGTATTCCGACATTGCTTATATTGGTTTCTTATGTTTGTGTTACATGATTTTGTTTTTTTTTAAGTCTGCTATATATTAATATAAGTATTTTAGAAAGGTTTGTGTTTAATTGTGAGCTGTCATTGCTCTGTAAGATGAAGATCTTAAGAATAAAACTAATTGAAAAATGCTATTTATTTTAAATACAACATTAGAGTTATATGTGTTGCAAAAAAGGCAATATATAATGTTTTAAATATTAAATTTCAAAGTATCTTTTACTTGAGAATAAAATAGGTCCGTACTAATTGAAAGTGATTAAAACGGTACACTAGTTTCTTTTTAGAAATAATGATTGCTAATAAAGAAGTTGATTATTTACACATTATTATAATTGAACAAATTTTGCAAATAAAAAATAAAGAACATTCGCGGCGATAGATCACTGCCAGGCGAAAGTCCTCCGACTTACTTATGGCAGGGCGCATTACTAACCTACATTCGCATGTGGGTTAGGGGCGAAATGAAAATGATATAGAAAAGCGAAAGATATTGGGAGTTATAATTCCACGCTCTCTATTAGTTTAGGGGTTAGGGCGGTAATCGCGCGGGGAAAACAGCGAGGGTGCGACATAATAGGATGGAGGGTCTCTGAAGAGTGTTTTAAATGGTTGTTCAAGGGCTTTCAGCCTGCGTCGCCTAATTAAATTTGGAGATGAATTAGCGGAATGGAGAGCTGGAAATGTCGGGAAAAGGCGCCAAAGAAAACGAATTCCTTCGTGCGCCACTTTATTATTTTACACTTTCTGAAGGAGGGCGAAAGAGTTCCTTTTAAGGTATTATTTTGTACTTTAAGGTAACACATAATAATTGCATTTTAAGCCTTTTTAACTAGTTAGATACATGAAACAAAAACATTAATCAATAAAACATATCGAATTGTATCTATCTACAAATATAAAGGGTGTCCCAAAAGAAATGCTGGATTTAATTTTAATAAAAACATTTTATTTATTTAGTTGGCAAAGTTATAATGTTATTTTAAAGGGTAAAAGTTGCCTTTAAATGTGGCAAATCTTCTCCAAGACTCACTTGACACTTTCGAATTCTTATGATAAAACATTTCGACAACTTTTTCTCATAACTGTGGCTAAATTTTATCGGTAACTCTTCGAATTTTTGGCTATTAATTTAATTATCCTACTTAGGATACACTTTGGTCTTTAGGAACCCCTAAAGGAAAAAATCGCACGATCTTGGCGGCCAGTTTACTTCGTTGTTTTGGGAGATAAATCGCCCATTAAATTTTTGCCTTAATAATTGGATTGTTTCATGCGTTATATGAGAGGTGGCACCGTCCCGCTGGAACCACAAGTCATCCAAATCCATGTTTCCAAACAAAGTTACAAAAAATCCACTGTCATGATATCTTTCACTATTGATAGCCACTGCGTTCATAAAAAAACGACCTAATCCCCCATCACCATAAAATCCAAACTGTTAATTGTTAATTTCTTGATTCTTTAGCACCCAATCAGCAAATACCTTGGCGTTTCAAATGTTTGTTTGGCTTTAGTTCCTGGGTCAGCTGAGTCTTGAATGGTGTATGGTGCTTCTTGAACTGTTCAATTGCAGTAACTGGGGTTTTGTACGACTCATCACATTATATATAGTTCGCAGCGGCAATGTTTCCAGCTGAACGCCCGGTACGAGGTCGTTTTTTTTGTTGTCTGCAACCGAGGGAACCTGATTATTTATATTTTTAATTAGTTTTTTCATGGATGTTTGACTTTTTGCATTTCTCCTTTACATTTTCGACGAAACATTCTCTGTGTTTATATTGAATTTTAACAATAGTTATTCGATCTTCCATTAGGCAGTGCTCTATATTGGCTAACCGCAATGTGTGTACTACAAAATGTCATCAAGCAGAACGGTACCAACCTTGCAGAAGAAAATGGCGTACAATTTAAATCCTGCGTTTGTTTTGGGGAGACACTTTACATATGTTTCAAATAATTGTGTGTTCTATTCATATTTTTATATTTATCTAAATTTTGAATTATACAATATAACCTTTTAATGTTTTAGCTTAGATTTTTTTATAAAATATTTGCTTAATTAATTGATGGCTGTTTGGAAGCCATTATTACAAGGTTTTAGTCCTAAAATGTTACAGACTAGGGTTTGCCTGCCAAAAGATATTTTTAGCGTCTTAGACTGACAAATTATCACCTGTTTTCTTTCAAATTTTTGCGAACGTATAAATTTTTAATTAGATTGGGTTCTTCCCTGGATCGGAAACGTGGAACAATTTAACTTAACGCCCATTCATAATGAGCGTAAGCATAAGCCGCTCATAAGAAATACGTGATACGTAATATTGAATCAACGAAAGCTTATGCACTTGTTCATAATGCACTTTTATATTTTACGTTCAAACGTAAGACACACGTAAAGTTGAAATTGATATAATTTTATGTATTTCTTAGTTCATTTGCAGTAATTTTTAATTTTTTTTAGATTAATGTTGGCAACAGTAACTAAATGTTTTGATTTTGAATTGGCATATTCTACTTTAGTATTGTTGACATTTTGACTTCGTTTTTACAACGGATTGGGAACTATTAATTAAGTTAGTAAATATGCTTCTGTTCCTACACCATAAAAGGGGTAACAAAGGTAACATAATTATGCAAAATGCCTGGAAAGACATTGGTGCCGTCGCAGATGCGCTTTTTGTGTACGGTAATACAGCGGCCCGATGACAACCGCGGCCGCTCGGCCATTCGGTAAGGAACAATTTTATGTCAGCCGTCTTTGTTTACTTTCCGTTCAAATGTACAGGCTGTCTCTGTTTACCACGCACGGACCTCCTCGTGTAAATCAAGAACCTAGGCCACACCACATTTCTTTGTTTACTTTCTGTTCAAATGTGTAGATAGGTATGTTACATGATTGATATACGGTCTTCCATAATTGCATCTTATGCTGTTGTAAGACTTTATATTGTGTTTCCTGTTGATACTTAAGTGAAAGTTATTTTTTAAATGTCATTTGATGCAGCTACGGGTTTGTATATGGAATGCGGCGTTATGTTTATTTTTGTAGCGATTATTTAATGCGAAAAGAAGATTTTAAAGATGGTTATTGTAAAATCACGTGAAGTGAACATAATAATGGAAGTACCTATTTAATTGAAAAATTGGCGATGTTGAATTTCATAATCAAAATTGCCTCGAAGATCTCTTTACATAGTAATAATTTGTAATAGTTTTGAATTTTATTTCATTCATTTAAGGATTAGCCGTTTCTGTGTTGTTAGAATTTGATTTTAAGAGGTTATTCTTCCATCTTAAGTGCATACTATAAACAGTCACTGCCTTGAGATAGTTTTAAGAGTTTTTGATTGATACTTATATACTTGTTTGTCAAATTGTTTGAAATACGTTCCATTAGAGTAGCGGCTACCTTGGCTGCAAAACATTTGATTCATCATTTTCTTTATTACTTTACATTATTGAGAAAAAGATGTCTTATGGTGGTGTTAAAGTAGTCTCGCTTTTGGGGCTACCTTAACATAGATTTTTTAACAGATTTTCAGACTAGCTCTTTTATCGGATTACTTTGACGTACCTGAAGCTTCATCCATACATATTTTATTAAAAAATCAAGTGATAGAAATGTTACTATTAATAATAAAATGTAAGTAAAACAAATCGAACATAAAAATGGATAACCAAAGCAAACTTAGACCATTAATTATTATGAGCATTATCGAATTTCTGCAAGGTAGAAAAGCAGTAGCCACATTTTCAAATTATTCTTAGGTTTTGGCCTTTAGTTCTCTTTCTAATACATTTCAAACAAAATGTTAATTTGCCCAATGCTTTTCATCTGAAGAGTTCCCTGAAAGCGAAGGTGTAAAAACTTAAAATTTTTGCCAGAGACATAATTCTGAAGCGAGTTTATTAAAAATCACATTAGGATGAAGCGAATGAGCGAAAAAAAACGATTTTGAAGACTTGGTTGAATTTTTGAGTCAATTGCATTTAACAACTTTTGTAAGCGCATAGGAAACTTTACGTTTAGTATAGTCTCTCTGCATTTTGATTTCCGTCTTCACTGATCTATAATCCGGCGCCAATGCTTCTTTAAAGTACCAAAAAGCCCAAGGGCCGCATTAAGTGTGGTGAGTTTGGTGCCAATGTAGTGAAATAAATACTGCATCCTCATTAAAACCTTTCGCCTTTTAATGAAATGACTTTTACATTTTCAATTCTTTTTTATATTAATGTGGGGTAGCAAAATAAAAAATTACGTTTATATAAAACCGCCCTATCTCACTAAGATTATAAATAGTATCAAGTATAGATATAGACAATTATAGGTGGAAATAATTCACCTTTAGCTGCGCTACAAAAACATCACTTACTGATGTTCTAGAACGTTTTTAAGTCCTTTCTAAAGGTTTTTCCATCATTATATCAGAATCTTCTTTTAATACGGACCATTTATAATATTCGCCTCGTCGTAGTTATAAATAAGAGAAGCTTGGAAATTATTCAAAAGCCTATAAATATTATTAAAAACTTTTTTTATTTCAGCTAGTGTCAGAGTAACTTGAAAATTGTTAAAGTTATGTGAAAAGTCAAAATAGACCTGATATACGATATCTATGTAGTTAATATCAAGAAATTTGTATTTCTTGCTTATTGACAGACGAGCATCTGCTTGCATTTCGATAGGTGTTTTTAGCTCTTAAATTTTAGACACTCTAAAATCTAATTAAGATTGATAAAAAAAGTTCCCTGTTTGATATTATGTAATAGCAATAACGTACAAAGTAGTATCGAAATGGGGATTTAAAATTGGGAAAAGTACTGTGGGAAGGTCCACCTTTCAGTTGATTGGAGATATGAAAAAGGTAGTAGGAAAACTATGGTATCGTGAAGAAAAAAGAGGAGATCTACATCCAATGATGGATGTAGTTTACCATAGCTATACAGACACTTCTAGTAATAAATTTTGTTTCTGGCATATTTGTAGCTATTCCAGGTTGATGGTGGTTCTGAGTTGATTCCAGAAGGCTTTTTTATGGAACGTCGAATGGCATCGAATGTAGTTTCTTATTGATTCAAATGGATTTACTAGAGACAAGATAGCAAACTTGGCGTGGATCAAATTTTTATATTGTTATGAAATACGGGTTTAGAAGATTTGTCTAAGTACTCAAAGATTAATTTTTACGGACACGTTGCCTTAAATACCCAAGCGTGCTAACGTTGAAGAGCTAGTTAATGTCATTATGAGGTGCATTTAAGTTATAAACCTCCGAATTTTTTTCCCAGGACTGGAAACAGATAGAAACATGCGGTTTGTTTCAAAATACAGCTATGGCAGCACTACATGTCACGCGGAACTCTAGCGGCAGCCGCGAGAGTAAGGACTGTTTTTGATACCTAAAATGGCGACGTTTTCATTACAAGAACAGTGTATAGTCATTAGTTTTTTTAATTTGCGTGGTGTGACACCGATTGAAATTCATTGCCAGATGAGTGTGACATGTGGTGATGGTGTTATGAATGTGGCGCGTTTGTGGGTGCGACAGTTCAAAGAAGGCAGAACGTCGTGTGACAACAAATCACGACAATTTTGGCCTCACACCAACCGGTCTGACGACATGATTAAGCGAGTGGATAAACTTGTTTTGGGAGATCGCCGAATGAGTGTGGAACACATCGCCTCCAAAGTCGGTATTTCTGTAGGATCACACAATCCTGCATGAAGACCTGAAAATGCGAAAAGTGTCTTCCAGGTGGGTGCCAAGAATGCTGATAACTTTGTGATTTCTCATGCTCCCTACTCATCTGACCTAGCTTCTAGCGACTTTGGCTGTTTCCAACGATGAAAGACATTGTTCGTGGTCGCAAATTCACTTGTTGTGCCCCTATTGTATCAGCGATTTTCCAGTGGTCAAAGAAGACTTCCAAAGAAGCGGGTATGGAATCATCTCGTCGACGTTGTGAAAAATGTGTACGGCTACAGAGAGAGATTACGTCGAGAAGTGACACAAGTTTCACAGTTTTCGTGTGATTAGTGTGTGAGAAAAAATCGGAGGTGTTATAACTTGAATGCACCTCGTACAATCCCGTCTGTGTGTGTGCCTCTCATCACGATAACTCAAAAACTAAAGCTCTGGTTGACACCAAATTTGGTACTTAAGTACTTCAGACCAAAATAAAGCACGAGTTCGATTTTCAGCCAAAAAATATTTTTTTACGTTTTTTTTTGGTTGTTGCAAATTTGTGTTTACAGGCTTCTCGTTATTTTGTTTTTTTTTAGTAAATATGTTTGATTTATAAAGATGTGTTTATTATGTAATAATGTAAGATTTATGTGTTTTGGAAAGATTATCCTCTAGTTTGTAGTTTAAATGTTCTTATTAAACATTTGAGTTAAATTTACGAATATTAAAAATTTTTTCCACTTGTTTTACCAGTTACATGAATAATTCTGTGGACTTGACCATTAAAACTTTATTTCTATAGTCAAATAATTGGATTATTTTTTAAATTATTTAGTTTTACCGTGCTATGGAGGCTTGTACTTGTGTTGTAAGAGAACTTATAGTATCCGCAAATTTTGCCAGAATCTGGTGAAGTTAAACGGTCATAGAAATTGAGGGTACTGTTTAGAAAGCAGCGCTTCAGTTCTTTAGTATGCAAGCTTTCTGTTTGCAAAACTTTATTTAAGTCTCGTAAATCTCTGACTAAACGTTTATTCAAAACCTATTAGGATGACATAGCAGCTTGAATCACTGTTTTCGACAGTTGACCATTTTTATTCAAATGTTTTTTAATTGTAACTTTAATATTAAAGTAGGGGTGTATTATATTATATTACCTTTTGTGGCAATGGGGTTTTTAAAAAGAAGGTAAGTTATAAAAGAATATTTACAAGAGTCCACATATTTTCGATGCAGATAAGGCTTTGATGTTTGGAATCGTTATTAGCTTGGAAATTTGGTATTGGGTCTAAATCTTTTCATCGATTATCTTTGAAATGCACATATATTTAAAATAACATTTTATTGGTATAGATAGTATTAGAGTGATGTGGATCGATATTAGATTTAACTGTTTACACGTGTTATGGTAATTAGAAAGTATTTTATTATACTAGTCGAACAAAACTATATTCTTAGTTAAGTTACTATATATATATATATATATATATATATATATATATATATATATATATATATATAGATTATACATAGATTATTGTTTATTCATGAAAAGCATTTATAATTAAGTAAAATAAACCGAAATAAAAACTATAGCGGAATGTATCCTACTCCTTTGCGCCTACAAAACATGTTTTATCAAAAGTTATCAAATATGCATTTATTAACAAAGAGTGCGAAATATTACACATATTTACTTTTAGTTAAAACACACTAATTGTAACTACACCAAATTGAAATCTACCGTTTAACGCATTTCGTCTTAACATAATGCCAACATAAACATTTATAAAATATTTATGAACACACATTCTTATACCATTGACCTCGAGCCGCATATTAAAATAGAATGATATAAAATTAAAAATTCACTACAAATATATATGCGGAAATACCATACTGTTTGTTAGGGTAAACAGGAACATTCAGGAATAATAGGAAATTTAAAAAAATCAGTATATTTATTTTTTTTTATTATTTTATACGATATCATACTATTTATCGTAACAACTTTGGTCAAAGTGCATCTGTAATAAAAAGGTATTCTAATAGACATGTTTTTTAATCGAAATACAGACTTATGAATTGAATATTTTGCAACATAAACAAATGCATTTTGATTTGTATGCTTTTATTTCAAACTAGATGAGTTCTAAATTACTTATCATCAAGTGATTAAGATCTCTCGTTATCGAAATGGAAATGCTAGTACAACAGAAAAAATTTGGTATCTTCACTAATATTTTTCGTCACTTTGAATTAACAGACGAATTTTATCATCAAATTGACCCTTTCTTGAATGGATTTATCAAACTTGTGCTGCTGAATTGATAGAGAATGAAAATTTCTGATGATTTTCAGTTTAATCATTTTTTTTTTGAAAAAATTTAAAACGGTGAACTCAATTTTGTAAGTTCTACAGTTATACACATATTATGTAAATTACAATCGATTATATTTACATATTTACGTTTTTATCTATTAATTCTTTAAAATACTCCCAATCAGTTTTGTGATTGTAAAGTTTAATGGGCAGTTCTTTTTTGATTATTGCTGAGTAGATGGTGGCTATAACTGGCGTGTGATCAGATGTTATATCATAATTTGGTTCTATGTTCAAATACCCAGGTGCAAAACCGTTAGTGACAAAGAAGTCTAAACAGTCGGGTATTTTCCTCGGATCTGTTGGCCAGTAGGTGGGTTTATATGTAGAGAGGTGATTAAGATGTAGCTCTTGGATAACGTCATAGAGAACTCTCCCTCTTCCTGGAGCTGTGATTCTCGAACCCTAGCTGGTGTTTTTTGCGTTGTAGTCGCCCCCTGCCAGGAATCTATTACCAAGTTGAGTGAAAAGGTCAGTGAATGCATCTTTGTTGGCACGACAGTTTGATGGACAATAGACCGCCGCGATGTTAATTGGTCCATACCAATCTTCTATTCCTACTACGACTGTCTGGAGGAAAGGTTCTTCTGTTTTATTTATCAGGTGATGCTTTATAGAATTTCTTATGATGACTGAGGATCCGCCCCGAGCGTGGCGTTTAGTATCTGGATGGGCTGCGTTGTATACTGTGTAATGTGGTATTTTTAAGCTTGTGTTTGAGTTTAAATGACTTTCAGATATTAATAAAATATCTATTTTATTTTGTGATAGGAATAACTCTATTTCATACTTGTGACTTATGATGCCATTCGCATTCCATAAAGCAATCTTGTATAGTTCTGCTATTTTACTTTTTGGATTGTTGGGCTTGATTCATGGCTTCTCTTAGCTGTCTGATTTCTTTGACTAATTCGGATATAGTTTGTTGCTGCTTATTTAGTTGTTGTTGCAGTTGAAAATGTGGCGTTGCAGGTGTAAATTTTGCTGATGTAATAAGGCTATGATATCGTAGTTTGATTTGGGTTGATACGTGTATTGACTTTTTACTTCTTCATGTTTTCCTGCAGCTACGTGGGCGTAGCTAGTGCCGGGTGAAACTTTAGAAATATTTATGTTTTGCGTATTTGTTGCTGTGAGTAAGGGTACTTCACTATTTCTTTGAGTATTCTTTTGCGGAAGAGCTGTCCCGTTTCGAGTTGGGAAGCGGATTTTTACGATGTCCAAGTATATTTGACATCCTTTATAGTTGGCCGGATGGAGGCCTCCACAAAGGAAGCATTTTGCCGGTTTACCGTCTGTTTTGTTTTTGCTACACTTTCTGTAGTCGTGTGGCCCTACGCATTTCACACATCTAAATTGTTGATTACATTGATTTCTTGTATGGCCATATTGCTGGCATCTTTTGCATTGGACTATTATTTGTTTGTTATTAGGTGTCTCAAAACGAACAACTGCATGCAGGAGGGTTGTAATCTTATAAATTTCTCCATTATTACTTTTCCTTTCTAAATCGATGAAGAATAAATTTTTTGGCGTTCTTGTTTCTTTATTTAGTACAGTCATAATTTGTTCTACGTTATGTCCATGTTGTTTTAGCGCTGTTTTTATATCGTCATGAGGTGTGCTGTGGTGTAAATTTCTCAATACAACTCGGTATCTTTTTTCTTCGGGCAATTTGTACGTGTGTCTAATTATGTTGTTCTTATCTAGTATTGTTTTTATTTTTTTGTAATTTTCTGTACTATCTGGTTTCATTTTCTATTGTCTGACAAAAGTTGGTACGTAAATGCATCAGTGGCTGTTTTTATTAATTCTAGCAACGCCGGTACATCTTTAGATATCCTATACAGTATAAAAGGAGGGGTTCGTTCAACTTCAGTTATCTTTTTCTTTGATTTTTACTTCTTCTGTCAAATCCGCTAATGGCTGATACTTATTTTTTGTTTCAATGCTACCAGAAGACGTCCTTTGTCTTCCCTCTGGGTTTCCTGGCTGTGGGCTGTTTTTATTTCTTTTGCGTTTTATACGTGGTACAATTGTTTGATAACGATTTGGTTCAAATGGGTTTTCTTCCGACTCTTCATCTATGTTATTACTAACCTTCGGCGTTTTCGTAGTATTTTGATTTTTTGGCAATAAATTCGGTTGACTGTTGTATTGAAATGTGGGTTGATAATTGGAATTTATTGGAGGTTGTTGCGAGTAAAATATGTTTTGCATAGCTGGATCATTAATAGTTTGCTGGGATGTTTGGGTATAAAATGGATTTTGAGGGAATACAGGCATTTGCTGCGAGAATTGTATATTCGGGTCATAATATATTCCATTATTATTATTTGGCAGTGGCAACGGGAATTGCATAGGAGCGGCATTTGGAAGGTAAGCCATCATGCATGGCGTACACTCATCAAGTTGTACATCTGCGCTGCGCCGCTTGGTTTCGATAGTTTTATCTGGCCGCTTGACCTTTGGTTGATAGTCGCACTTGCTTGCTTTGATAACTCACGAGAATAAATAAATAAATAATTCACGTCATTACCATACGAAGGTTGCTGGTCGACTCACCCCCCCCTTGATTGCACCGAAAAGATTTAGACTGTAGCAGGATTCATCCCACACATGATGAAGGGTGATTTGCGTTACTGATTTTATTGCAGCTGCGATACGGTCTCTTAGGTCGTCTAAAGTTGTTAGTAGATGTAATACATAAACAATTTCTTTATGAAGTCGTACAAGAGAAAGTCACAAGATGTCAGATCAGGAAGTCTCGGTGACCAGAACATAAGTACCAAGTCTTTACTTCCCATACGACCCGTTATTCGTGAAAATTCATTTAGAAAATGTCGAACATCTCGGTATTAATGGGGTGGAGCTCCATTTTGTTGGAAAATGATGTTTTTTGAATCTTTATTTATATTACACTCAACTATTATCCATTAGATTAACCATTAATCACCATGTTCTACAATCTTTTAAAACAGATAAAATCCAGTCTAGGCCTGTGCTATGATCATATCGCCAAAATACTGACCCTCAGTATGAACATTATATGCAGAGAACCAGTACCCCGACTATGTACTAAAGATACTGACTGGTAGCTATTCCAAGACCTAATGAATGACGAAATCAGATTAAACTATCGTATAAAAGACCATCCTGAAATCGAAGAAGTGGTACAATATCTAACAAATATAATCCAGACCGTAGCATGGAAAGCCACAGCTACACGAAACAACCCCACTCAGGAAAGTGATAATATTTCTCTACATATTAAAGGATTAATCATTCAAAAAGGAAGAACACTTAGGAAATGGTAAAGGGCAAGAAACACCCACGATAAAACCTATCTCAACAGAATAACACACCAACTTCGCTCAATACTAAACTAGGCGCGCAATAATACCTTCAAACACTACATCATTAATCTATTTATTTAAGAGTATTTGTTATAGAAAGTAACGAAAAAAATCCAAAATGTCAATAATACAAATTCCATCCATAAGGAAACCTAATCGTAACTGGCCTCAGACAGACCACAAGGCCAATACACTTGCAGAGAGAGCATCTATCAATAGTATTTACTCTAGTTTCAGATAACGGCCATCAGGATGATGAAATCAAAAATTATATCAATGCTGCCTGCCAGTTATCGTTACCTACTCCGCTTATGTCATCAGCTGAAGTTTGCCAACAAATTCTTCTTCTTCTTCTACTCTTATATATAGGCTATTAGCCTGTTTCTAACTACACATTTCGTGTAGTACTATGAGCCATGTTGGGCGTACCCCGGGCAGGTGGCTAGTCTGACCCGTTAGAAGAAGGAGAATGTACTTTACGACCACCAAAGGTGTTTGTATGATGGCCGGAGAGCACTCGATGTTTGCCGTTATTTTTGACCTGAGAGTCGAACCCAGGGCCCGCCGCGTGTTAGTCTGGCAGGCCGAAGCCTTTACGTCGCGGCTGTCGCGCTCTCGCCAACAAATTAACAAGACAAATTCGTATAAGGCTTCTGGGTTTGACCTTATAGTTGGATAGGTGCTGAAACATTTACTAAGAAAGATACTTGTGCTATTAATAACAATATACAGTAACATCCTACGCCTGTGCTACTTTCCAATTCACTGGAAGTGTGCACAAATAACTATGTTTGAAAAACCAGACAAACTGCCCACCGAACCTATATTCTATCGCCCGATAAGTCTGCTACCACTTATGGCAAAGATATTTGAAAGACTTCTTTCTCCTCCACAGAATAAACCAATTAACATTCGCAGATACATAATCCCCGGACATCAATTTTGATTCAGACAAAAATAATCAACAATACAACAATGCAATCGAATTCTAAATAAGATTACAGAAAATTTTGAAGGAAAGTTGTGTGCTGCAGTTTTCTTGACGTATAGCAAGCCTTTGATAAAATCTGGACCAACGGATTACAAATTAAAAAGACATCTCCCTCGTCCTATATACCCAATATTAAAATTCTACTTCAGTGAACGATACTTTCAAGTCAAAGTCAATAATCCATTTTTTGATTACCATCTAATAAAAGCTGGTGTATCGCAAGGTTGGGCTATTTCTTTACCTTAACTAAACTGCAGATATTCCTGTCACAAAGAGCACTATGATTGCCATATTCACTGATGACAAAGTCATTTTGTCATTTAATACTGATCCATTTAGAGAATCTGGAAAGTTACAAGACCATCTAAACGAATTACAAGACTGGCTAAGATAATAGAAAGTTCAAGTTAACCCTGAAAAATCCGCACGGATCACTTTCACCATAAAACGACGTAATTTTCCTCAAGTAAACATAAATAACGCTCCTATTCTAGTAAAAACTATAGTTAAATATCTTGGCCTGCATGTAGATCGAAAGCTCACATGAAAAGAGCACATTAAAGGAACAAAGTCTCAAGTAAACTTAAAAGTGACAAAAATGTACTGATTATTAGGCAAAAAATTGACCATTTATAAAACTATACTACGACTAGTTTGGACTGAACTGTGGGATTACAGTAAACCCAACACAAAGATATTACAAACTTTCCAGTGGAAGACACTTTGTATGATGACTGACGCTCCCTGATACGCGACGATCTAAACTGTCTATAACGATTTCCGAATACCTTTCATAGATGAAGTGATCAATCTCTATGCCAATAAATTCAAAGAACGTGCTACCGAACACAATAACCAGCTCTTAAGCGAATTATATAGTCAACAGTGGCCCGAAGACCTAATCCAATAGGAAAAACAAATGGAGAACCGTCAAGGGATGGTACCCAATGCATGTTACAAGTCATACTCATTACTTTGTAATTAGCTAGAGTAGATTGTAAATTTGCTAGAAATAAAAAAAGAATTGAGGACGAAGCCAGTTTTGCAACATCGCGAAATATATTACCCCAATAACTGTGTTGCTATAAAAAAGGTCTATAAACCTTTGTTTTCGACCACACCACTAGTACATTCTACACGCTTTAGCTTGCCGTTTGCAAAACCAGCCTGTATCATTTGTAGGCGGTATGGTTTTAAAATTAAATACCAAATAGTTGTTAATGGCAGTCCTAGTTCTTTACTCACTCTTCGTTTTGACTTCGTTAGGTTATGCTCTAGACACTCGAAATAGCCCCACATTCTCGGTTGGTCCATGCTTTATACAAACAGCCAGTTTCATCGAATTTATGATTCCATCGACAAATACTTTTTCTTGTTTTTTTTTTAATGTTGTAATGACAACCATATTTATATCTCAGTTGCCGACTTTGTTTTACAAATTCACGAATACAAAAAAAAAACTTTTTGTTACACTGTAGCTATCTTGCTTACAAGTAACGCTGTTACATGACTGTGCGCCTGGCGTGAGCGCTTTAGCAGTTATATTCGAAACTTTAGGATATCCTCTTTAAGATGTTACGTGAAACATTCACATACATTGTACATACCTATAAATAGTGTTACATACTGATTAGAACAATATAAAATGATTAACTGTTTTTACATAATACTTTCCGGATTTATTAAATGGTTATCGGTAAATATAATTATAACGGATTTATTTAAAATGGTCACCCTTAGCCTCTACACATGTTTTAAGACGTTCGGGACAGTTATCTATGGCAGCACGCACTACATTCATGGGAAAAGTATTAATGCAGCCGTCAGGGCTTGTTTCAAAGAATCAACATTAAGATGTCGTTTTGGGCAAACCGTGCCCTCTAATATTACACTTAATTTATAAATGAATGGATTGAGATCTTGGCTACTAGAAGGTCGATCCTCTACATTGTTGCTCAGCCAAGTTTAAGTTAATCGTGCTTTGTGGACGGGCGCAGAGTCTTGCTGAAAGATCCAAGGCTCATCTTGAAAAAGCGTGTGATTTAGAGGTTTCACTACATCTTCCAAAACATTTTGTTGATATACAGCATCCGAAGTTTTGACTCCCCTTTCACAAAAATGAATATACCATTATAGCTGCTCGATGATGGCCTCTCTGAAGACTTGACACTAGCTAAGATGCTTTTTTGGACGACCTAGCGTATACGATACCTTGTCATTTTGTTTGTGGCCATCATGCACGCACTCAGTCAACAACCTCTTTGTTTTTTCTTTTCTATCTTTCTTTAAAGTATCCGTCAGCAAATGTCCCTTATGTATTTTGTAAGTAGTTAGTCCTAGGTCTTGCTTAATAATACGAAATATCGAAGTTTTGGACATTTGCATTTTTCGAGATAGAATCTGCTTACGAAAAGGATTTAGTTTGAACTGAACTTGGTTTTCTAAGTCTTGGGGAATCTTCGATACCCCTAATCTCATTAAACAGTTTTATCGTCCGATACACAAACATACAGGTAATGTCGAAATGATACGGGGTTTTAAAGATTACCCTTTTTTCATTTCCACACTTATGTAATACTATTACAGCAATACGGAATTTTTGTCACCCCACTTAATTGGAAAATACCTAAACATGGCAACAAACACAATGTAATGTACAACATTAAGACTTGACAATTGTTAATGTATGTCAATGAGTAAGTTTGACTTTGTAATAGTATTTGTGGGAATACTAGGTATAGTTCAGGAAATATAACAGTATGAAATTGAGAACATCATTTTGAATTATCCGTATATCTAAAGTTTGTTTTAAAGAATTAAAGAGTGTATTAAAAAAATAGGTATTTCTCTACAAAGTGTACGGAACATTATTTAGTTTATACACATTTTTTACTACAAAGTTTCACTATTGCACTTAAATGCTTCTATCTTTTTGATTTTAATTATGAAATCTGCTTTAGAATTCATTAGTAATCTTGTTCACTTTTTTATTGGATTTTAATCCGGTGTTGTTCTGATTAACCCCAAACTCTTAATTTTCCATGAATTTGGAAGCTTTTAGAAAGTATGAATTAGTGGAGGAACCATGCCACTCAAAAATTCTGTTACCGTGAAAAAATCGCTTTTTTGATATTATAGTTAGTTTTCCTCTCACAACGCATATATAGAGTTTTCCACGAAGGTGTTCCAAGACTTCGCGTGTAGGTTTTTTCGAAACATTTTAAGAAAATAAGTTTCAATAAACATAAATCGTATTCTCAACCGTTTTTGAGATATCCATGAGACAATTGAGGGGTCTTTGGGAGTGCTTGTTATTTGTTATAATTTTTATTGTTAAAACATTGTCGCTGACTATTAAAATGACAAATGTGATAGGAAGGGAATTTTTTGAATTAATTTGGTTTGAATTTTTTAATTAATTTTGTAAAAATGCCGTATGAGTTTTCAAATACCGAATACGCCGAAATGGTTTTCTCGTGCGGTAATTCATCTGCAGCAGCAGAAGATATCCGAATCGTCGCCCTCTGTGTCACAAAACAATTTATGTCCTTTTCTTTCTCTCTTGGTAAATGGAACGTTTATAAGCAGAAAAAGTGATACAGACATTCTTAGAAGAGTGTCGACAAAAGGAGTACTGAGGGCAATTGAAAAGGATATTCCCGAACTAATGTAAGAGGAATTTTAGCAGCTACAGGCCAAAGTAAAAGTTCAATTTTAAGGACCCTACATAAAAATAGCCTCTATCCCTACCATATCCAACCGGTTCAGAATTTGCTTTTCATTGATTTTGCTCCACGACAGCGCTTGTGTGATTAGTTAATTGAACATGATGGTTTGATTGATGTAATTTTATTCTGTGATGAGGCGACTTTTTCTCGGGATGGAATAAAGAACTTTCACAACGAACATATGTGGGCGCTTCAAAATCCGCATGAAACTACGGAAAATCACTTTCAGCATTAATTTATGGTTAATGCCTGGGCTGAGTTAGTTGGAAATACTTTGATTGGATTACACATTCTTGAGGGAAACAAATAATCAGATGCATAGTCAGTTTTTAGAAAATTTATTGGAGGAAGTTCTTGTAGGAATTAGAAATACGATGCGGTACTGCTAAGATGGAGCCTCTGCACATTACGGCATAACTGTTAATGATTTTTTAAACAATAAATTTGCTCGACGGTAGATTGGAAGGAATGGTCCCGTAAAATGGCCCCCAAGGTCCTTTGATCTCAATCATTTGGATTTATTCTTTTGGGATCATGCGAAGTTGCTCTGTGTGGTAGAAGCAAGCCTGATTCAAGGGAAATACTTACTGTAAGATTTCGGGAAGCTTTTGATGTGATTCATGAATTTATGCAATACATCAATTGTCGAGAGGATCTACAACGTCACATTGCTTTATGTTCAGAAATTGGATGAGGCCATTTTGAACAGTTCTAGTTTATCCTAATTTTAATTTATCCTCATTAATAATTTGTAAGTTGCTTTAAATAATTAAATCGTTTGTTCAACAAAAGCGATTTTGTTTTGCCATAAATTTATTATTTTATACCACTACTAAGAACTAATCTTTTAAGTACATATCTTCCTTATCTACATCTAGTTGCTTCATCAATATCTCAAAAACGGTTGAGAATTCGACCCATGTTTATTGGAACTTTTTTTTTATAAATATTTCAAAGAACCTTTGCAGTAAGTCTCGGAATGGAGCCGCGTTGGCTCGGCGGTCAAGATCGTCGTTCTTCTGTCCTCGAGCCGGCGTGGGCGAGTTCGAGTCTCGCTCAACCCATGGGTGTGTGTATTGTCCTAGCATTTAAGTGCATGTTGGTGGGTACAATAAGCCCTTGAGGCTGCAGTGCCGGTAAGTGCTCAAAGAAAGTTTTGGAACATCCCTATAGGACACCCTGTATATTTATTTTTCTGCTTGTTATTCGTTTTAATGGGTTGAATATTTCTGGTTAGAAAGTTTAGAGATATTTCTTGAGCATTACTATGCGCAGTTGTTTTAGGAGTTTATTGTAGGACATTGCGTATTTGTATCTAAAAGTAAACAGAACAAAATAGTTGTAAAAAGACATGAATAATATAGCACATAACATATATGCGGTGTTATTTTATTTTGCATTATCTCTTTGCACATTTTAAGGAATTCGATTTTTTATATTATTGGTTCTTTTTATACTTTTAAAAGATGTGATAAATTATTTCTTGATTTTATTTAAATATTTAATAATTGTTTTTTTCCCTAAAGGTATGTACTCCTACCAGAACTGAAGCCGCCTGTAGACTCTATAGACTATGTAAGTGTTAACTTTATATTTTCTTGGTTTATAGTTTATAGATTTATCAGTTATTTTTCTTCACTCTGTTCTGTCCTTCATCTAATTTTCATCGTGTATTTTCTATATTCCTTATATCTTTAATTACGTGCTTTTTCTTCTTGCTTTTGTTTGTGGTTTTTGTTTATTTTTAATCTTCGTGATTGCGGAATCTTAATCCATTTACGGTCTGTTCTTCAAAAAAGAAGGGTCCAATCACTCCAAATTTGTTCACAACACATTAAACCTTGGAGGAATCCCGCATGTGCTTTCGAACTTCCTTCGGGTGCTCGCTCGCCCATATGACAGAGTTGTGTTTGTTCATACGACCGCTCATGTGGAATGTTGCTTCGTCAGAAAACATGAACAGAATGTCAGGCTCCATGTGCACCATTTACAAAAGAATTTGTGAAGCATTCACACGTGCTTGCTTGTCGGCGTTTGTCAGTTGTTGCACAATCTGCAAGTGGTATGGCTTCATTCCTAAACACGATGCAAAATTCTAACCAGTGACCTTTGCGAAATGTTAGTTTCTAGAGAAAGTCTGCGCGTGGACTTGGTTGGGCTGGCTACCATCGATCCCTGAACGAGGATGATATTCTCTTCAGTTCAGAACTCTTTCTACCGCTGTTCTCCGTCTTGAACAGATCCCGTCTGAACAAACTTCTCATAGATCTTACCAATTGTCAGGTGCGATGGTGCAAGCCTTGAATTTTTCTTGTACGATGCTTAGGGACTGAAAGACCTCCATTCAGGCAGCTATCTTCCTTTGTTCTTCAATGGAATATCGAGACGCCATGTTTTAATCTGCAAAAGAAAAATATTTAGTTTCCCATACAGTTTTAACATCTTTTTGCCCAGAGGGCCTTGCAAACAACAATGGATAGACTCCATAAGTGCATTGAGATGGATGGGTGTCAAATTGAAACCCTCTAACCAAATCCCTGCCTTGTAATTTAATGTTAACATCTATTTACCTCACTCTGTATATTTCTAGGCAAACTGTTGCTCGACGACTGGAGGAACAAGTATAATACACTTGTAGGACGCAAGACCACAGAATATCCTACCTAGCATGATGTAGAGAACATTACTAAACATTCACTTTCAGTCCTATAAATGGTAAAGCAGCACATACAAAAAATTAGTCTTATTCAAAGACTTATAGTTCTCATTGGGGTGTAGTCAGATGGGGATCGTAAGGGCAGATCTAGTTCTCTGAAAATGACATAAAAAATGACATTTTGAGTATTACCTTAAGTATTATAACGATATTGCCATTGGGATATCTTTCAGAGATCTTATCATAATAGTTTGCATTTTTGACAGTCTAAAAATGGTGCCCTTTGAAATTGGATTTGAGTCTGAGAAACAAAAAGAAGTTGGGCCGGATCATATCCGGGCGTAGGGATGTTGGGCAACGTTGTTATTGTTCGTTTTATCAGAAAGTCCTTTACTTACGAACTTAGATGTTGGCGATCTCCAGACGGACGTATGTTCGTTTAAGCGTTTATGTAAAATGAAGCTTTGACTGTCTGTCTGGTTAATATGAATTCTTTATGAACTACATCTTTGTAGTTAAAAAATCAAATGAGCATCGTTTTTATCTTTGATTTGTTCATTCGAGCCTTTGTTGGTTGAGGAGACTCGGTAGTGTGCCATTTAGAGCTGTCTTTTCGTCTTCGAATCGTACTCAAAAACACATTTTATCTCCAGTTGCTACTATTTTAAAAAATCAAACCACTTCTCACACGGTTTCAGAGCTCACGAGAAATCGATACATTGTTTTTGTTCGATTCATCGCCTAAAACTTTGGAAACAAATTTAGCATAAACTTTCTGCATCTGGAATTCCGTCGGGACAATTTTATGCGCAATGCATTTTGTAAGTCTTAGTTTATCTTCTATCAATTTCACACTCAGAGTCTAAAACCGTTTTTACTATAATTATATTGTTAGAAGTGTGAAACGTTAATAGGCGTCCTGTTCGTTGCTCAAACTCAACGTCCTTAGTTTCTTCTTTGAGCGCTTTGTATTACCCAAACACTTGTGCTTTTGAAAAATCACACTTTCTATAAGCTTCCTGCATCGCAGCAAGTGTTTAGTTGTGGATTTTTCGAGTTTAACGCAAAATTTTAACGCGTGTCGCTGGTTGATACTGAACTGCATTTTCACCTGCGACATGATGCTCAAACATATGTCCACTTTGCAAGCAATTCCTACTTTGTAAACGCTCAACCACAAATGATTCCGCGTAGTCTCATCAGCTGTCACTAGGTGGCCATACATTCAGGTGGGCGCTGTTTTTACTCATATAATTTATTATTCTAATACTTTTTACATTAACAGAAATCTGTCAATATTAATAATATAATAATTAACAATTTTTTTTTTATTAAGGACTGAATATTTAGGTTCTGTTGTTTTTCGTTTTGTGTTTGGGTTCTAATGAATATATATGTATAGCGTCGTTATTAGCTGAACCCGTTAATTTTTCATCATAAATTTCTGGTCGGCATTATTTTCTGTTACAATGAAAATTTATTTTTTTACAACCTCAATCGTTTTTCTTTAACAGATGTTTTTATCTTGTTTATATTATATATTATTTATATTATATAATAATTTGAAATATGTTTATGTATATATAAAACATATCACTTAATAAGTTTGCAGGATGACTAATAAAACAACTGTTAGCCAAAATTCGACTTTGTTCATTAAGATGGTCTCCTTCAAGAGTGATACATTAATTCCAGAGCTTCTTTAACATTTCGATGCTTTTTTGAAGAACTATTTATCTTTGGTATCAAAATAGGCTTTAGTTTTGGCAATCACTTCTTCATTGAACATAAATCTCTTTCCCTGGATCATTCTTTTTAGGTTTACAAACAGGTAGTGGTCGCTGAGAACCAGATCCGGAGAATACGGTAGGTGGGGAAGCAATACAAAGTGAGATTCGTGCAATTTTGTCGTTGTTGCAATAGACTTGTGACACGGTGTGTTGTCTTGGTGAAAGAGGACTTTTTCTTTTTCATTTGAGGTTGTTTTTCTACAATTTCTTTCTTAAAACGCACCAGTAACGCCATATAATATTCGTTATTGATGGTTATTTCTTTCTCAAGGTAATCGATGAATAAAATACCGTGCGCATCCCAAAATACGGAGGCCAAAACTTTATCAGCTGACATTTGCGTTTTTGGTCGCTTTAGGCGGCTTTCGCCCTTTGATGTCCATTCAGCTGACTGCCTATTTGACTTTGGAGTGTAGTGATGGATTCATATTTCATCCATTGTCACATACCGCATGAAAAAATTCTTTTTCGACGTGTTGTTTTTGATCCACTGTGAGCAAATGCGGTATCTACTTTGAACAGAGGTTTCTGATGAACAAATCTTTATGCAAAATGGTGAATACACTGCCTTCTGATATCTTGAAGCTGTTAGCTGTCTTACGTAATCAATTTACGTTCGGCCAAAACTATTTTGAGGACGTTTTTTATGTTTTCTGGAACATCTGCCGAATTTGGGCGACCAGAGCGTTTGGTATAATCGGTGTTTGTATGGCCGCGTTTAAAATTAGCAAACACACTTGTCAAGCCATTGCTTTGTTTGAACGGTATTTTTCTCCATTAAAAAGCAATGATTTTTATCAATACATGAAATTCAGATTTTTCCATTGTTTTGAAAATTACATACATAGCGTCATTAAGACTACTGTAAATTGTGAAATAAACGTCAGATTGTCATAAAATTTTGACACGTATCATTTGAAGGTTAGTACTTCCTAAAAATAATATGGATTTGTCAATAGTGGCACCACCGAACAGTCATGCTAGGTACTTATTGAATCATGTTATATATAAAGTTCATTTAGTAGGTAAACAGGCAACTCCCATAGTTATAATGCATGATAGTGAAAAATTATTTTAAAACTTCTCTTGCAACGCATGATATTAATACAAGTTTTGGTTATTTCGGGGCATCGTAGATCAATTTCTGATCAACAGCGCTTAGATAAAGTAGTAACGAAGAAATAACTGTCGTTGACCTAATTCTAACCCTCGTTTACGAGACATTTAGGATTAAACATAATTCTTATAGTAGCTAAGCGATAAAATACTAGCGCATTTCTGGGGATTCACAAAAATGTAATACAACAAGTGGTATTTAGTGTTTATTATTTATTTTGTTTTGTTTTGTGAAATTTTTAGCTTAATATGGGTAAATCATCCAACTTTATGTTAAAAGTTAAAGCCAAGCTTACGGTGTTGTTTGAAAATCTTATTGATTGAGAGATCCAGTCCACCAGCGTGGTCAATAGATGAATTAATATGATCGGAAGAACTTTAGAATGCTTTGATAAATAATTAAATGAAAGAACCATCACATCCCCTACTTTGCTACCCGAAAATTGTGCACACCGTCTAGTAGATTTTTGGCGCCGACCAAAACCTTCTGTGGAAGTTTATCTAAAACCATAAAGATGTGTTGAAGCACATAATCTAGACTACCCAACGATACAAGGATGTTTTCTCCGACAAGAAGTTCCACTTAGATGACTCTGACGGCGTTTGCTGTGGCTGGCACGGCCTACGCGAAGAGCAGTAAGTCTTGTCAAAGAGTAGATTTAGTCGAAGGTTTGGGCAGTATTTCGACGCGTCCGGAGGATTGTCATTAAATTAGAGGGATGATAGACGACCAGAAACTAGGAAGACACTTTCGCTAAATACGTGGATTTTCCAACGAGACATAAGCATCCACGTTTTCTATTCTTTGACTGGACTGCAATAGTGTTACTGTTTTGGACTGACGAAGTTAATCGCCTGACCTCAATTTTATATAAAAATTGTTGGATACTTGAGTATATTTACCGAAATAGCTAATTGTTAAGGAAACTTGAGCTGCGCTTTTAGCCTAGCCCTTGGAGAGCTCTTTTGATTATATTCAGTCAATTGAAAGGTGTTCTTCACGCAGATCGCAGGTCGACCTCTTACTTCCGAAGTGACCACGTCGCTGCCCTAATGTTTTGTTGTAAAGTTTTTAATAATTCTGTTTTTCGTTTTTTTATGATTAATAATTTATTAAAAACATATTATTTATATGCATATGTTCATTTAAATATATATTAATAAAAATATTTTGACAAATTACTTGTGTAACCTACTTTAAAATTAAAATACATTACTGCGCTAACATTGCATCGTGCATTGCAGGAATTGTCTGTGCTGGAGGGTTTTATTAAATATAAACCGATTACCAAGGTTTTACAGGATTACAGTCGAACTGATTCTGCCGTTATTACGGGAATCGCCGTTTAACGGCATTGTTATAGGCGACTTACAGGCGGAGAAGCGTTATGTCATCAGTTATTGGGCTCGGGGTGGATTAAGTGCGTCAGTGACAGTTAAAGGAATGGTTCCAAGTTATTACGATGACTGCCTTGGAAGCTGCAGTATTCAAGTAATATAAATAATGATTCGGAGTACAGAAAATTCCGTTTGGACTAGTGATATGTTTTTATGTTTATCTGGTTTATATAATACTACTTATAAATAAAAAGTTTTGATTGCGAGCTTTGCAGTTTACATAAATTATTTTTGTCCATATAATTAGGCAGTTTTATTAATTAAATACATAAAAGTACATAATGCAAAATATTAAAGTAGCTTATATACCTGAGGTAATAATTTATAAGTAATTCATATATTTGAGGTCTGTTTAAAGTGGGAAATTAAATATTGTTTATAAAAAATTATTGCTTTCATAAATTTGCGTTGAATGATTTGATAATTGTAATAAATATGTGCTACAAGGAAATAACTGTAGACCTAGTAGTTAAAATAAAAGAATTTGGTTATTATACGTAGTTTCAGGTAGATAATTCCAAATTTTATACATTGTACGAGGGGTATCCAATTGTAAAGGTACAGGTGGCTATTATTCAAACATTTAAGCCAAAATTTAAATATTGACGAACGAAGCTGAATGACGGTCCGGAGAAGAAGAAAGACAGGCCAAGGATCTTAGACACGGATAACAATACACAAATGTCGAACGTTTGATTAGGGAAATTTGTCGCATTAAAGTTCGTAAAATAACTGAAATGACTGGAATCCCTAAGAGTTGTGTTTATGAAAACATATGTGACGTAAATTTCCGCAAAGTTTCGGCCCATTGGGTGCTGAAAATGCTCTCCGATGAACAAAAAACCAATCGAACGAGTGCTTTACTTCAAAATCTTACCCGATACCAACAGGAAGGGGATTCTTTTATTGAAAGCATCGTTAACGGAAATGAAAGCTAGATTGATGAGTATGAGTTCCAGAAACAAAACAACAGTCCATGATATGGGAACGTCTAGCTTTTTTAATTAAAAAAAATCAAAACTCAACCATCTACCGGCAAAACCATGGCCACCGTGTTCTGGGATAGCGAGGGCCTACTGCTACAGCGACAGATAGTGCTAAACTCCCCAGAAATTGTATACAGCCATTAGAAAGAAAAGGCCGGGACAATTACGCGAAGGAGTTAAACTTTTGCACGATGGCGAAAGACCCCACACTTCAAATCAAACAAAACTGTGGTTGACCCAGTGGAATTGGGAGGTCCTGCAACATCCTCTGTATAGTTTAGATTTATCTCCTCACATTTTCATTTATTTTTATTTTTGGTAAATGTTATTATAATATTGGCTTGTACCTTTAATATTGGACACCCGTTGTAGAAACAATAAGGAGAGTTTGGCAGATTATTTTTTTCAATTATTTATTTTCTCCTTTTAATAATTTGGCATGTTTACCAAAATTTTGACTTAAATCACAAATTCTTTGTGAGGTACCATACATAACGATCAATTCCAGTTGCTGACAGAGTTTAAGAAGAATATTTTACTGTCATAAAAACAGTAACGATAAAAACTTTCCTGTGACAAAGCCTCCAAAACGTAGGTAAATCTTGTAATTTAGTGGTTTGATAAGAATCTAATCAGGATTTAATTAGTTACACGTAAAAATAAAAAATATTTATAGTCTTATCTCCTCACCTCATCCCCTCATCCGATTCTCTCTATTTTTGGACTTAGATGTATATCTAAAGAACGTTTAAGTTTGATCTAAATCTGGCAGGAACTGTTGAAGTTACAAAAAAAATCAAAAACTTTTGAAAACAACTGTCCCTTACTTCTTTAACCAATTTTGTTAATTAACGAACTTAGTCGTAACATTGGCCTAAAAAATGTGTTGACCTGGAGATGGTTTTGGGGCATGAGACGAAAAATCACAGTGACATGATGACGTCTGCAAAAACCAATTCTTCCATGTTTTCTCGGTGTTGCATATATTTCACGCTTTTAGAATGTTTTCGGGTTTGAACAATTTTATTTTTTGGTTTCAGTGCATGCCATAAAAATAAAGATAAATTTTGTTACTTGTTACGAGACTGATCGATTGTTAAGACATGAGGCACCCAGAAGGAATATTTTGTTGTTTGAAGGTGGTCGTGTATAATGGGTTCTTATCCGCAATAGGCAAGTGTGTCTCGGATTTTTTTGTGAGACTTAAATTTTAAAAGTTTTTATACCACCTAAGTTTGATCGTACTATAAGATTAATAATCTTCCCACGTAGGATCCATTTGCTTTAATCACTGGCCAATACTCAAACCACGTACATTATTACATAAAATTGGACACTAAACGTCGCTATTTGAAGCAGAAAAACAACACTCGCTGCAATGACGGTAATTCGACCTGTGTACATTGTATGGTGTTGCCATCTTTATTACAAATTCAGAAATATTTCCTGCGTCTTTTAAAATTAACCGCATCATTCTGCTTACTTTCACTGCTGATAAAAATTTAGATACCTTAGAACTTACCTTGTATGAAGAAAGTGCATCGTTACGTTGTAGTGTAAGCGAATTAAGATTTCAGAATGAGATAGTAGTTGCTATTAACCACATTTTTAAGGTTATAACTTATGCCCGTATTCACACATTCTCTAATACTTGAAACGCATATGCGTACAACTCCGTTGTAGAATTTCTTTTCCTAAATGCTTTTTAATATTTGAGTAACTATTCTATGTGCTTGGTGTATTATAGACATGTTTTATTAAAAACTAAATTGGTGTTTAGGCAGCAAATGTGTTAATTGATAGTCTTCCTGTATTATTTTGAGTGACAGCTTCTCAAGTATTTCACTGGAATGAACAGTAGGATTTGTATGGCGATATTTTATTGGAAGATTTGCCATATTTCCACATAGTAGGAAAGTGGCATTTGGTTATATATGGGAGAGGACGCCAGTTGACACGTCAAAGAAATCTTTGATATTATTTAAAATTCTAAATGTTGGATTAGCTCTTTAAGAGACAAGAATAGGTGAGTTGTTAAAACATCGGCTTTTTCTTTGTTGTAGCAAGCCATACCGTTGTTGGGGTTTTGTATCTGAGGCATTAGATAGATAGGTATTTTAAATTTTGTGTGGCTTTCCACAGATGGTAGTTGTTTGCGAATAAATTCTGAATATATATTTCAAAGATTGAAGTTTTGAGGTTCTTTAAGTGATGCAGTAAGTTATCTTGGCATGCTGATAGAACTCGCTGCTTGTTTTCCGATTCTAAGAGTCGATTGCTACGTTGCTTGTTGTGACAGGTTAGTGAAATATTGAGCTACAGGATCTATGTCTGCTGGGTCTTTGACACGTATATTGAAATTTATATTTTCGTTTACGTATTCTTTAAATATTTCCCAGTCGGTGCATTTCATGGTTAGTTTTGGGCGTGTCGAATTATTTACTACTGTAGCACTAATACGTAAAATGACAGAAACGTGATCTGATGAGAGGTCTTAATTTGAATTTACTAAACAGTTTCGTGTCAGCGTGTCGTTTGTTATAAAAAATCCAGAATATCCTGTAGTTTTCTTAGGTTTGTTGGCCAGTAAGTAGATGCTTCATTATATAAGCGCAGTTATTATCAGTTACGTTTCGTACGAGGTTATAGTTCTTAGATGAAATGAGTCTTGATTCTGAATGGGAATGTTTGATATTCCACTCTTCTATGTCGATGCGACGTTGTAGGTAGTAGACAGAAGCTACAGCCAGCTTCACTCAAGTTTTTCTCTGTACATCTATAGCTTGGATTTTGTTTGATTGATATTTGTCTAATTCGTGATGAGACATGAAATGTTTAATGATGGGTGCTAATCCATTTTTCACTGTGCCATCAGGATGGATGTAGTTGTGAGTATACTAATGCAGTAAGAAAAAGGCGGTTTTGCTGGTAGTGTCAGTTTCGAATAATAAGAAAATGTCTGTTCTGTTAAGATTTAAGAATGTTATTAATTTTTGTTTGTGATTGTGAAGGCTACTGACATTTGAAGTTAGAATTTTCAGAATTTTAGCTATTACGGATTCACTTGATTAATTACGGCCGTGTAGGAGTTTAAAATTATGCTATTTTAATTAAGTAGGCGGGAAACATGTTTTTGAATTAGTTTACGTAGAGTTTATTCCAGTATGCTTTAAAGTGGTCATATCATTGACATCGTCTGTATTGGACTATTTTGCGTCTTTTTCTTGGTGGTTCTATAGTTGTTTTGGTATCATATATACACTTTAGATGCAATATTGATTTATTATTTGCTTGCGGTTAGAGATCAATAAAGAACAAAAAGAGCGGCTCATGTGTTTAAACATTTGTTTTTTCAAGCTCGTCCTTGATTTCCTCTCCTTTCACCTTGTATCTGAGATGGATTATGGTGTTTTCTTAGATGCCTACTACTTTTATGTAGCTATCAATGCTGTAAACATTGACGTTAACCATTTTATTGGCCTAGGTTATGGTGTGGCATGTTTATTTTTTATTTTGTGTATAAATATCGGCAGCAGATTAGGTATTATATGTTCAGTGTTTTCTAGCTGTTTGAATAGATTTCGGATTTTTTGGGGGTAATGCAGAGTTTGATTTTTAATTTATTTATTTGTGACTTCGTTTACATTTTTGAATTGATTGCTAGTCATGTTTATTGGTTTCCATTATGCCATCGTCATAGTCGTCGTGTGAGGGAACATCTGTCCTACATAAGGATATGTTGTTAGTTTTAGGAGAGATATTTGGTATACATATATTTAAATTTGTAATATATTAACATTGCTGAGTGTTGAATTAGAAATTTGGCTTTGATATGTCGCATTTGTTGGCTAGAATTAGGGATAATTAAAAGGTACAGTTGTTTGCTAAAAAAATCTGCAATTTGAAAATTTGGTATATTAAATGTAAATGTAGAGGTTCGATTTAGATGAAATTGGGTTAAAATTATACTTAACCATTAATGTCTAAAAATATAACTGCGCTGTTAAAGTGCAAATGTATATGAAATTGTATAAAATTGCTCAAAACTCCGTTTTTGACAAGATGAGATTGCGAGTTTTTGTTATTGCCATAGTTTACGACCAACCAATACTTAAAGGTTGCTCTTCTCGGTGAAATGTAGGTTTTAACTTATCTCAACGATTGAAAAACTTTCCTAATATCTTATGTAGTTTTAACAGAATTTAGTTACGACCAACCAATTATATATCCGGTTTCAGGGATTCCACAGGTTTTCATTTTCTTACCACAAAAAGTTTAGACTTGGAACAAACCACTTTTAAGACTTTCTGATTTTTTTATTAGCACTGGTAGGCAAAACGTAAATTGATTAAATCAAAGAAGTGTATACAATGATTATTATGATTAAGACCAAGTAGGACTCTTGTAATGGGTTGCTGGATTTGTCACATCAAGGTGCTAGTATAAAATTAAACTCTGTCTATTAAAATCCATCGAAAGATTAGTACCGAAGAGTACTGCTCAGCCTTTTTTGTTTTTAAAAAGGACAAGTATTTTTGTAGACAGTGCAAACATTTGGAACGACGATATAGCATATGATTAGACTCGTAGATAAAGAGACACTAAAAATAATTTTGTTAGCCTAAAGTTTTATAAGTTTTGGGGAAAATTAGTTTTGAGAAGACGGTGGTGATAAACCAAATAACCATTCTAACATGAGAAAACAAGAGTTCCATAGTGGTACATGACGTATAAAGTTTTAAGAAAGGTTATTAACTTATTGGATATTCAATAATTAAAGTACTAGACAAAATATGAGCATTTAGATTTTAATTCGTTTACACTTTAAATATATGCATTTGTTAAAAATTATAGTAAACTATTTCTCTTTCTTCTAATCATCTTTTTTGTTTATTTTTGTTTTTAAAGATTTATTTGTAAGTCATTTTGTTTATACTTTGAACATGACAACGATCTTTAAGATTCTTTCTTTCTTCTGAAGATATTTTCTACTAATTTTGTTATTTACTTATTTCCAAAACTCGGATGTCTAGGCACTAACAATCATTAAAATAGGCAGACAAATAGGCATTAAGAAATTCTAAAATAGGCATTTAAAAAAATGAAATGGGCATTTTAAGAAACTGAATAGGCATTATTGTTTCAGTGATTTTATTATATAATTTATCATGTTGACTGCAATTTTAATTATAGAATAAAAAAGAAACATGTATAATAATTACAGCTAATAATAAGATTTTTCTTAAATTCCCCATCCTTAAGGATTGTCTCTTATTCGACAAAAAAGATCTCTCTACATCTACTGATGTTACTGGAGTAAATGTGAAACACGTGATTTCCGGAACATCGTAATTTACGATTTTTATATTTGCGTCTCCGGAAAGAATACAAGCTAAATTTTTACAACTTCAAAATTTAAATTTTGTAGTAATTACATTTTCACATTTTTCCTTGATAGTGCCGCTCTTATTGCTTGAGACTACATATGTCTCGTATGGTATTATTTACAATATTGATGGAATCAACTAAAGTTAAGTCCCCCTGCTTTCTAAACTTACTATTTCACTAGAATTAGCAGCATAATTAATTGAAATAAAGGCTAGATCATTTTGTAAACTTTTTTGCCAAAAAGTTTCTTCGCTGTTTTGATTGATGCTGCCGAATCTTCGTCGAAACTTCTATTTTCCTAATTTTTGTAAAATTTGTAGCGTAGTAACATTCAGCTGAAATCCATGTACCCTATCTAGTTAATATTGGTTGAGATGGTAAAGCTAAGTCAGGTGCCATTTCTTTAAAAAATCTTATCCTAGATGTATTTTTTAGAAAAATTTTTTACTGAAGATATGAACATATCCACGCCGGAAACTGTTTACGTATTTCCTCTGCTACACGACGTATTCATGGACAAGGCATGTCAAATGAAACATTCGTGGAAATAATAGTTTCAGACCGTTTCCTCCTTTTTTCATATATAGGGCAGCATCGCGTACGAACATAAGGACGTTGTCATGAAGAATTTTCTCTGGCCAAAGTAGTGACAAGGAAGTTGTGAATAATTGTACGATTGTAGTGCTATTTGCCCTCCCAAGAGATTCAGTATTTAACAAATAAATTTTAGATGCTTGATTTGGCTCTAAAGATCCAACAATTTACATTGGCGATGTGCCTGCAAAATCAGGGTGTATTGATACAGAGAAGCTAAAGTTTGCAATTTCCAACTTACTTTCCTGTAGCATATGTTGTCTGATCTATTGATATCCAAATCTTCTTACCTTTCTTGCTTCTTCGAATTTCATCTGTTGTGGATTTGTAAGCTCTGTCGAGATAATTTTTTCTGAGCGTTGATTCATTTGGTAAATTTTGTTTGACATGCTTTTCGGCAAATGACAGCAATGGCGAATTTTGTAATTTCCATAACGGAATTCCAGCACTCACAAAGGCTTTACATAAGTTATACGAAAACTCAGATTGTCAATTGGATGTTGACACCAAGGTTTTTAGTAACGGAGTTTTTGGGACGGCCACTTTTTTTCGATTGCTCTTTTATGAAAGAGTTCTTCAGTGTGTTGAGTAACAAAATACTTTTTCTTAAAATTCACTGGTTTTTCACAGATTTTACAAAAGAGCGCAGAACCATCAGTTGAAAAAATATCACTTCCAAACTCTCACAAATTTATTTACCACCTGGGGATGCCGAACTAGCAACCCTGAGGGTATAAGGCTACACAACATTACGGCGAACCATTGCATACTTATATCAGCACCTAATGAATTTACCTACTATCCGTATAGGGCTGACTATCAGCCTGACATTTTAGACGTTGTGCAAACAAGAATCTTCAAAAACCAATCCAACAAACGAACTAGACTCGGACCATCTACCTGTAATCTTGTCGTTCTATGACATACCTCAAATAAAGCCACCTACTCCTAAACTTGTTGATGGAATAACCGACTGGACAACTTCTCAAAAAAAGCTAGACCAAAAACTAACCTGGACGGGACCGCTACAATCTTCTATGTGTATCGATGAAGCAATAACACAATATACGGTTGCAATACAAGAAAGTGCACAAGAAGCTACAACACCACAGAAACGAAGAAATATTGCTTCGCACAACATAACACCTGATTATACAATAAAGCTTATAAGATCAAAAAACAGATACAGAAGAGAATGGCAAAAGTCACGACTACCATACTATAAAACGTTGCATAACAAATTAAATCATTTAGTAAAACAAGAGCTAGATAACCTTCGAATAATAAGATACAATAGTTACCTTGAAGATATTCATCCCGGTGACTCCACTATGTGGAAGGCAACTAAAAGATTGCTAAGACAACCAAATGTTATTTATCTATTAGTAGATAACAACACGACCCACTCATCTGAAGAAGAAAAATCAGAAATATTGGCCGCGCACTTAGAGAAAGTCTTTACTCCAAATGCAGATGAACACGACCCCATACTTGCGACCCAAATAGCAAACACTTTAGCTGACTTTCATATACGGGAGACTACTGAAATAACCCCTGTGACTGCCCAAGAACTGAGGCTATACATACAGCGTCTTCCTAGGCGCAAGTCCCCTGGACCAGACTTGATAAACAACGAAATATTAAAACACCTATCCAAAAAAGCAGTAGCCTACCTAACGTCAATTTGTAATGGCTGTATGAAGCTAGGTTACTTTCCACTGCCTTGGCGAACTGCGAACATACTACCAATTTACAAAACTGGTAAAGACAAGCACAATCCTGATAGCTACCGACCTATTAGCTTACTATCTGCCCTAGCCAAACTTCTGGAAAAGGTGATACTCACTCGTCTGCAAGACTTTATACTCGAAAACGAAGTCATTCCGCCTCACCAGTTTGGGTTCAGACGGTCGCACTCAACAGCTCACCAACTTATTAGATTAACAGAACTCATTGAGAAAGGGTTTGAAGAAAAGAAATATACCGCAGCAATATTTCTAGATTTGGATAGAGCCTTTGATAAGGTTTGGCTTGAAGGAATCCTGTATAAAATGATCAAGATAAACATCCCGGCTTATATAATAAAAATTGTAAATTCCTTTCTCAACAACAGAACTTTCAGAGTAAGAATCAACGCAACGCTTTCTAGCATCAAAACAACAAAGGCAGGAGTACCTCAGGGAGCCTATTGGGTCCAACCTTATTCAACCTTTATGTACATGACTTCCCCACGGTAAACAATTCAACGCTAGCCATGTTTGCCGACGATACGGCGATACTAACGCAGGGCGCTACAATTGAAACAACAATAGAACGACTACAAAATGCAGCAAACATAATGTGTGACTGTTTTAAAAAGTGGAAAATAAAAATCAATCCTACCAAATCGCAAGCAAAGATGTTTGCACTCAAACGTTACACCCATCTCCCAACAGTCAGACTAAACAATGATGATATACCATGGAACCCAAAGGATGCTGCAGTAAAGTACCTAGGAGTCCATTTACATACAAAACTCAACTGGGGTATCACATAAATAAAAAATTAATGAGTGCCACACAAGACTCATTCTATTGTACCCGCTGATTAACCGAAAATCCCATCTTAGATCTGAATGCTCATTATTGATCTATAAGGCGGTTCTCCGCCCTATATTAACTTATGCATGCCCAGTTTGGAGTAACGCACCCAAAACATCATTGAAGAAACTTCAAACTATGCAGAACAAAGTGCTACGTCTTGCAATTAACTGCCCTTGGTTCATACGCAACAGCCAAATACATCAAGAGTTAAGTGTTCCACTAATCTCAGACTACATTCACAAGCTAACTAGTAACTTCTTTAAAAAATTAGTGATGTGTACAAGTGCAACTAAATTAAACCTCGGTCAAAAGAACATACACTCTAGGATCAAGCGTAAGCTACCACAGGACCTACTCTAGATTAACTAGCTTTAAGTAATAGTAGAACTCAAATGTTGTAAGTCAGAAGTGTGAATGCACTCACTTAATCCTCTCTCAAAAATTAATGTACTCCTAGTCATAAGTTTATTCATATAACATAGCCGTGTATTGCATCTTGTTTGCAGAGCCAGCTAATATGTACTAAAAAAAAAAACAAATTTATTTAGCTTGTCGGTGACAGAAGAACGCGCTTTCGGCATTGTGGCAGAAACAAACCTTGTAAGAATGAATGAAAATGAATGCAAATCACCCAAAAAAGTAGGTATTAATACTAAAGTAGGTATACATTTTCAGGTCGAATTCTTGGTAAGGGATTAACAGATTACCGGGAACATTGAAATTAACCTAGGTAATAATGAGATGGGATTTTTGTTGCTTTTATTTATTCTATGAGAAACCAAATGTATGTGAGTAAATAGGCAGCTATAACTGTTATAAGCAAAAAGGCGTTTATAAATAAAAATAGTCAAAATAAGCATTTTTAGGTATTTTGCCTAAACATCCGGACTTTACTTATTTCTCTAACTCTTTCAACATATCTGTGTCATTTCTTATTTTTACAAATAAATTTTTTCTTATAATACTTCTTGTGTTATAGTCTTTCTTGCGAATTTGTTTTCATTATTAATCTGATTTTAAACCTAATGCTGAAAGAGCAGATTTAGACTTTTAGAAGGATGGGGGATGGTAAAAGTTTTTAACATTTGTGACAATATCAAAAGAACCTTTGGACTTTTATCGAGCATCTATTCAATGATAAGGGAAGTTCGCATTTAATTACTTAAATTTTCGAGAGAATAAATTATGAAGTCGAAGCAATGTTAAACGAAAAGAAATTTGAATAAAGAATACGAACATTTAGTAATCCCAACGACATAATTTTTAGCTGTAACGTTTATTGATATTTAGCCAACTACCAAAATAGAATTAGAATGTGATTGGTTTTAATTACTTGAAAATTTGAAATTTCCAATAATTTTTATGGTTTTGGATAAGCTTTAAATTATTTTGTCACGTTAAATCAGTAAATGTTTTAAATTGAAGTCAGTCATTTGTTTAAAATTTTTCAAATAGAAATCAATCAACTTGCACAAACTATACTTCGGTTCTTATCCCCATATTCATACAAATATAAATCTTTAAAAAAGATTCTAATATATTCTACCTGTAAATTGCAAAACAGTTAAACTAAAACGGTAAAGGAAGTACAAAGTTTTAAAGTTACATGATTTTGTTGCAAGTTGTGATAGAGATTATTAGGAACAGTATTAATAATTGACTTTATTTTAATGTTTTAAATAAAATTGAACGCTTTATTTAATACAAATTAACTTATTTAATTTTCTTAGCAAATTGCATAAAATATTTTAGGCGAAAAATTATGATAAACTGCTGTTCTAAATTATTATAGTTTTTATGAAGTTTTTAAGGCTGATAAATTTATATTTTGTTGAAACTGTTTCTATAAAGGCTTTATTTGCGTTTAACATTTGTTACCTGCTTGTCAATTAATGTATGAAACTAATCACGTCTTCTATCGATCTTGATTGTGATAGATGCAGGTTCTGTTGAGTACTATAACAAGCAGCTGTCAGCCATAAATCTTTATGTGGCGAAAGCAATTTGCGTCTCTTTTGCTGATACGTACCAGGTGCGTTTACATGTTCCCATAATCAGTAGTATATATGTACATTATCCTTACTTTGCTATACATCTATAAGAAGGCTGTTACGAGTTTTTCAATAAAATTAACTATTTAAAATTTTACGTCAAGCATAAAGCTGCTGCTTCCAGAAATTACTCTAAATGTTTATTGAAAGTTGTCGCAAGAATTTTTTTTAGTATTAAGGTCAATCATAACTTACTAATTTTGTCTACTGAATAAAACACGTAACGCTTTTACGTAATGCATTATTATTGTTTGGTTATTATCATTGTATTCACAGTCGAAGTGTCTTTCAAGAGCCTTGAACATTTTAATCTTATAATAAACACCGTAAACAATTGCTCTTAATGAAATGGTATTCGTAGACATCTCAGTGAGTTTATGCGGTCAGACAACTGATACACTCTAGCACTTACTTTCTGAATACACCCCGTATTCCGTGTGAAACGTAGAAATTTGATAAATCGCTAGGTGTTCTATATTTTGCTTATTTATTTTACCACATATGGAATATCTTCCTTTCGTGAATTTTCTTTCAGTTTTCTTATACTTTTTTCTTGTATTTGTGAAATGACTAACTGTTAATTTTAGGGATTTGTAGAAAATGAACTATTTTTATTATCCGATATTGGATGTAACTGAAATATTACCAAACGCATAATTAAATCGAAAAGAGAATTGGAAGCTCGTATAAATATGGCTATGAGTTATTAAGAGTAGAAATGTTGTTAGTATATAAAATACTAAATTTGAGTGACAATAGGAGATAACGAATTTTTTTCTGTGAGCTAATTAAGTATCAGATGAATTTTATAAAAAATGCAGGGATGTTAAATACATCAATGTTTATAATATGGAAGGAACGTAATAAATTTTTTAATACACATAAAGCAATAAATATAGATGGATATAGGTTTTACGCAACACATAATAAAAGCGATAATTTGAAAGAATATCTACCTAAAATGGAAGACGGTGTAAAATATATAATGGCATACATATAAAAATTACGTCTGATGTTTACAAGTTATAAGCATCACCATATTGATGCACATACGTCTATGTACATATATGAGAGAAAGAATATACGGAAGTACTGACGAAATCGTTACTGCCCTAGCTATTGGTGTGATGAATCATGACGAAGGGCACCCCGAGGCTTTCCCCGGCTGAAAGAGGCGATGAATAATGCATGCGGTCCGCAGGATAAAGCGTCTGGGATAAGCGGCGGGGGATAGAGACAGCCGCATAGCTGCGGTGCGGGCCAGCACGAGACAGGCGAACAAAGGACGGGACGCCTGACGAGTTATAAACATTACTGAAGGTAGATGTGTAGGCGGAGTCAGGATATGCGCATTTGTAAAATGAAACTTGTCAGGAACCTGTTGCTTATGAATGACGAGACGAGACCGTACTGAATGATTGAGCGCGATTACGTGAAAGGTGTGCTCCTTGGTTATCGAGGGAGGTACTGGCAGATTGGATAATGAAAGTAGTTGGTCGTCTACATAATTGAGGAAGCCGAGAGTTGCAATTATTCTGATTGTGAGTTTAACGACGCACGGTTGAGGCAAGCTGATTGCATGTTTGACTTGAAATTTTATGGCCTATAAAGATATCATATAAATTATTTATGTGAAAGAGAAATCGTAATTTAATTATTATATCCTAGATGTTTCGTTATGTTAAGTAAGTAGCTGTAAAATGCTTTTATAAACAAGAAAATGCAGAACTATAATTTAATCTTTGAAAGTTATATTTTTGCTACAATAGTTTGAACAGTATAAATTTAGGAATGTTAAGAAACAGCTAATATAAAAATAATCAGATAAAACTGCGATTTAGAGAAAATATTTGGCGTAACTGATGTAAACATATTAAATCTATTTTAAGATTACATCATTAAGAATGCTAAAATGGTTTTATTAGCCAAATCCAATGCTTTTAATGCGGAAAATGAATGCAAAAAACGTTTTAAATTGAAGCAAGTTTATTCTATTTGTAATAAGCAATACAAAAAAAATATTTTATACAATATATCAATCATTACAAAAATGCATAATTTTTTACCACACCTTTTTTTCATTAACTATTTTAAAAGAAATGAATTATCTACTTATATTAGTAACATTAGTATATAGTATGTCCATGTTACATACTGATTAGAACGACAATATTTACTGACAACTAAAAAAATTAGGTCACATTGAAATTGTGATACATTTTTAAAATATTCAGATGTATTTGTAAGTTTTAATTCTTGTACTGTATTTCGTGGGCTAAATTTAATATTCAATACCGAATCAGAAAGCATATTTTTTGGTTTTTACGGTTTATTAAAAAAAAAACAACAAATTTACATTTTAAACGAAGATCGACTTTTTATTATTAGGATTAATGTGAAAGTAGAACCATGAAAAAACTTATCACTAATGATGTGTATTTTCTCTTTTTGCGTTAATGACAGCTTGAAGTCGACGAGGCATACTTTCAATTAAGTTGAGGAACACATTCTGGTCGATGTTACTCCACTACTGCAATACCAACTCTTTCAGCTCTTGGGTAGACATAATCAACGTGATTCATGTCTGGACTGAGCACTAGCCACTCGAACCGCCTAATTCCCACATTATCAAGGTACTCTCTGACAACTCCGACTATGTGAGGTCTAGGATTATTTAGCATGAAAATGTCATGCTTGCCTATAGTGAAAGACATAACATTATCTTGTAGAACCTACATAATGTACCAGTGAGCTGTCAAAGATCTATTTTGCATGAAAACCGTCCAAACCATTACCGACCCACCGCCAAATGGAAGTCGCGTGTCAATGTAATCTTTTCCGTCTCCCGAGCGTCTTCATGACAAACGCGACTGGAAACATTATTCTGCTTCAGTCCTCATTTGATCCAGGAATGCAAATCATCGATTATAATGATGGACCCGTAGCCATCTCTTTACAAGATAATCCCGCAGCACGAAGTCTTCTTTTAATGGCCTATTTATTAACATTTACATTTTTAACTTCTTGGAATTGATTTCGCAGCCAAACCGTAGGAGCTGTTCTATTTCGCAAACTTGCGGACGCCAAAAAACCGGTGATTTCTTTAGGTGGTGACTCTTTTTCGCCCGGATCCTAGTTTTATAATTATTAGGCCAGTCTCCTCAAGTACTGATGCACCTTTTGTACAGCACAAAGCCTTTTACCAACAATTCTTGCAGTTTCACGTTGTCCTCGACCATCTTGTAATAACGCTATAATTATTGACACAATAACAAGCTCTAAAGGCATTATGACCTGTTAGATAAACCCTACAAACACCTAATCGTGCAATTAAAACATTTTACACAAAGAAATAAACGTTAAAAACCGACACATTTATTCAAAATGGCCATCCTTAGCCTCTATACAAGCTTTAAGAAGTCCGGGCTACTCGTCTATGGCAGCACGTGCTACGTCCATTGGAAAAGTATTGGCAGCCGTTAGGGCTCGCTCTAAAGATTCAACATTAGGGGTTCTTGTTAAACAAACTATGCTCTCTAAAACTGACTAATTTATAATCTAATGGATTGAGATTTGGGCTACAAGAAGACCAATCCCCTACTATTAAAAAATGAGGCACATTGTTGCTTACGCAAGTTTGAGTTGACCATGCCTTGTGGGTGGGTAAGAGTCTTACTGAAAGACCCAAGGCTCACCTCGAAAAAGTGCGTGATTCAGATTTTACACATGTTCAAAACATTCTGTTGATGCACAGCGGCTAAAGTTTTGTCTCCCTTTTCACAAAAATAAATATCGGTCACTCCATCGTAACATACTCTTCTACTAAAGTATTACAGTTGCTGGATGATGGTCTCTCTGAACTTAGCACTAGCCAAGAGACTTTTTTGGACGACCTAGAGTATGGCTTATCATTTTAGTTGAAAAATCCCCCACAAATTTTTTTTATCTATAAACAAACTTGTTCTGTGCTCATCATGCGTGTATTCAATCAAAAATCGCTTTGCTTTTTCTCTTCTATCTTTCTTTACATCAGCTGTCAGCAAATGTTCCGTATATCGTTTATAAGCAGTTAGTCCTGGGTCCTGCTTAATAGTACGAGACATCGAAGTTTTGAAAATTTGCTTGTCCCGAGACATAATCTTTTGCTTATGAAGAGGACTTTATTTAATTCGGCCACTTACGGTTTTGACTGCCTGAACAGCCAGAATTAAGTGTGGTTTTGGGCAATTCTCGACATTTTCTGGCCTGAAAGATTACTCTTTTTTCAGTTCCGCACTTATGTACTGCTACTACAGTAATATGATTTGCTTTGTCACCCCACTCAATTGGTAAATATACAAACTTGACAAGAAATACAATGTAACTTACAACTTTAAAGCTTGACCATTGTAGTCGTATGTGAATGTTATAGATATTTTGATGCGGTGTAAAGCAAAGTTAGGTTTGATTTTGTAACAGTATTTATGGTAATACTAATATTTTAATAATCATTAAATGTCATGAAATCTATAAGTAGTTTAGAAACAATATTGCATTTTGTACGTTTTTGTCGCAAATATGGCTTTAAAAGCACCACAACTGAGTGACTGTAGAACTAAAATAAGTAAAATCAGTACGTAGGAGGTACAAAACAACTTTACTTGCAAATCGTTATAAAAGAAATAAAGCTATTCATTTTTAATTATGTATATTAGAATATCAGATTGTAACTGATAAAAGGAATTTAGCAAATCCCATTGGAATTTTGCTTAGACTTGTTTAATTTATTTATGTTCTTTATGTTTCTGTAGTTTGTCGTAAGTTTTTTGTAAAGCTAGTTCCAAACCTTTTTAATTATGCTCAACTTAGCTGAAAGCCTAAGATATTTTAATATGTCAAGGTTTTGTTATTCAAACCAAGATTCCAGAAATACAACTGTGTGAATTGTAGCACAGTTGTACTAATAATCCATCTTGTACCTACCTTTTGTAATATAATTCATCTTCGGTTTTGTTACATTAAGATGTTTATGATAACGTTTTTGGATTTTGTTTGCTATTTGTAATTTCTAAATATGTATGCAAGTCAGAAAGTAAATACAACAACTTTATTTTCACTGATAGAGAACACGTCTTCTGCAGAGTAATGTACTTCTGGTATTATGTAATGAGATTCTTCATCTATTCGAAAAAGAAGTTTTTCTGATGCTCGCGAAGGCACGTCTATATGACTTGCTGAATCTCACTATCTGAACTGAATTTACGTTCACGCTCTTTTTTAAGGGGTCGAAAATGTAATTAAATGGCGCCAGACCAAGACATCCACCCTTCAGATGCGTTGGATCGTGCGTGAGGTCGATGATAGATCAGGTTAGCTTTAATCCTTTTCACTTCCATTCATAGATCTTATATTGATTCATGGTGCGTGCTCCTAGCCAACATTTAGTGATCTATTTCCAGATTTAACCCGTTCTGTCTACAAAAAAATGCACTGCAACGCGTTGTTCCTCGATGGTGCAATCATTGAATGAAGCGGCCATAACTTTTACTTTCGTTGCTCTCTGCCATATGAAATTCTGCGCACAGCCAGCTATCTGTTATTCCTTGCGTAGATGTAACAAATTAATTGAACGTTGTACTAAAGCACTTAATTAACTTAGCCATTAGAGTTATGTTGTCTTTTCCTTTCTGTAGTTGTTGTTTTTACTTATATTTTCCTATAATTATACATATCTTTTACGATGTTGTTGATTATTCGAGTACTAGGAGTTGCTTTTTTCAACATCTTTGTTTGAGTACGTTTTCCTTAAAAGCTTTAATCTTCCCCATTATTTTTGCTGTAAATTTTTTACCGTTGTTAAATTGGATTGCTGTGCATCGTTTTAAATTGTTAAAGTTTACCTACGGCCCTGTTTATTCAATAATTTATATATATATATATATATATATATATATATATATTAAATGCTGCGTCGATGACGCCGGTTGGAGCTTTCAGTGCAGACTCTGACTAAAAATAAAGTTGAACTATTTTAAAATATGTTTCCAACCTGATTTTCAAACGTTGATCGATAGAGTGTAACAAAATAAATTTATTTTATAATATTTTAATAATATTTAAATGCTGGCGTTTAACAAGTTTTTAAAATGTGAACCTTCACTAGCAACAATATGGCGTAGCCTACTTTTAAAAGTTTCAGTTACTGCTTGAAGGGTATCTCTTACAATGGTCGAAACTTTTTTTATAGCTATTTTGAGATCTTTGAGTGTTCTTGCAGGCGATTTGCAGACCCGATCCTTCAGTTATCTCTATAGAAAAAATGATTCATATTAGGGGAATACGGTGGCTAATTAATTCTATCACAAATAAAATTATGGAAGTCTAGGCCTATGACATGTGTTTCAAAATTATCCGGAAGTGTGGAAAAAACTTCTAAAGTGCGATGAAGCCTCGCATCGTCCTGCATAAACCAGTAATCGTTGAGAATTTTGGTTTTCTTTGCTTTTGTAGAAACTTCTCTTAGAGCATTGGTAATTTTGAGAGTTCACGTTGTCCCCAAAGAAATTTGATCCGAGAATCTTTCTCCCTGAAATTGTACACCAGGTGGCCACTTTTGCAGAATGGAGAGGCTTTACAATTGCAAGGTGAGGATTTTCGGTACCCCATTTGCTTATTAATAAAACTTGCAAATAAAAATGAGCCTTATCACTAAACCAAAATAACAATCAAACCGTCTTCCACTTTTTCAATAATCAGTTGGTTAAATTGTAATCTACTCTCAATCTTATATTTTTTATATTTTTTAACGTCACAGCGGTCATAGATGGTCGGCCAGAGTTTGCAGTTTGGGCGTTTTAATTGTCTCTGATCTCTGAATCAGCCTAAAGGTGGCAAGAACAATTTTCACAGAGTGGTGTGCGTTTTTACTCTGAAATTTTATTTACTCATCTCTCTCATCTGCTTATTGTTCTTTCAAAATATTTGTTTTTCCTGAGACTCCTTAAAGGCCCGTCGGACCATAACACAACTTCTTCCAAATTTGTAAAATTTCTGTACAATAAACAGACTTTCTTCAAAGATTAAGGATTTCATGTTTACAATTAGAGAGTCACGTGATCAGTGGTTTGCTATAAAACTTCATTTAGCTAACTATTATGTGGCTCTGATCTACTTTCTCTCATTATTTTCTAATAGACGAATATTTTCCGACACCTATTATTCATCACCCTATACAATTACTAACGCTATGTCAAATGTATTTTCCTAGTCAATAAGTAGATAAATATGCAGCCAATTTTGCCACAGCCTACTTCCGAACAGATGCTAAACCATTCTTATCTCCTATCAAATCGGAAGTAATATTTTTGACATACGCAAAGACAGCAACCTCAACTGTTTCAACAACAAAACCGACCGCAAGCAACAACAACTTATTCAAAATACTCATTTTGAAGAATGCTGTCAACCAGTGATGAAGAAGTCGACAATTTGAGTGAGGAAAACTCTTGGAAACTAATAAAGAGCATTAAAAGAAAAAATTTTCAACTAAAAAACAAATCACTAAAGATGTACAACTCAATAATAAATACACTGCTCTAACTCTAGGTAACGAGAAAGAAGAAACAATGACAAACTTAGCAAAACAAATGCTACTCCAAAACCTCTCCTCATATTTATATGACATATAACAAATGATAACAAAATTAAGTGATATAGTTGATGACGAACAATACACTACTAGAAGTATGTTACCTGTAGAAAATTCTTGAACTACATGAAAGAAAACAATATTGTCTATCGCACTTACTAACCTAAGGAAGACTATCGATTAGTCATAAAATACCCACGAACAACAAAGGAACAGAAAAACTTATGTAAACACAATATAAGAAATATTACTAATAAAGACAAATTCCAAATAAAGACAAACTAAAAAACCTCTCAATATGTTGTTTGTTGATTTAGAATAAGCAAACAACAAAGATGTATATAAAATTATCAAAAATGGTGTAATATGTGTTGAGTCATCATGAAAGGAAAAGGACATAATCAATGCATGAGGTGCCAACAATATGGTCCTTCGAAAACCTTTTCTCTCTGTTAAGTGCGAAGGTTCTTATAGCACTGCTGTTTGTAAAAGAAAGCTCCAACGCACCAGCCACATATTGTTTATGTGCAGGAAATCCAGTAAACTGTAGAAGATATGAATATTATCATCGATTGTATAATAATTATCGCCAAAAAAGACCAGTCATCCTACCTGTCAACGAATATCCAATGCAACTAATCCTACCTCTCAACAATCAATGAATTATCCAGTCCCTCATTAAAGATTTAGCTATTCTAACGTGATTAGAAACAGCATGAACAATACTACTTTTATTCAGAGTAATAAAAGCAATGAAGGCTGAAGAAAGAAGGTGAATCTTCAGTAAATTCCTGGATGATTTTAAAAACAGCTTATCTAACAAAATACTATGATAATGAATATGGTAACAATTCTTACAGGGAAAAAGTATAATGGTTAGGTTTCTTAGATTGGCTCTATGAAATACCAATAGAATAATTCAACTTAAATAAAATTTTTTTTTTTAAATTTACATAAAGCTTGTTAGCGAAACTCACTTTACTAACCAATCTTATCTTAGAATACTTAAATATAATATATACCACGTTAACTACTTGGATAACACAGCCCATGCAGACTACTATTTAAAAAAAACACAATGGACATCTAGCAACTGTAAACATATAAAAAAAAACCTTCAAGCTACATCTATCAAAGAAGGTTATCCTATGGCGTAACAAAATCAGCAGTATACTAACCTCTGAGACATTATCAAAAAGGAAAATGTTAATGACATTTTCTAAATATAGGTCCTAAATTCATTATATGAGGTCATTTCAATTGCAAAATATTCTATAGCGCTTACGCTTTGCAACTACCAAAGGCAGAGAACTCGCAAAACTAATATTAAAATACTTTTTCCTATCAATAAGCTCTCCAATCTACTGGCTAACAGATCCATCCAAAGTGCCCAACTTATTGGACTTCTTTGTTATCAGCGATATTTCCAAATCATATGTGGCAGCAGAATTAATTTCGATTTATTCTCACACCAATAATAGAGACGATCAGTGAGACCATAATAAATGTAAATAAAGTACTTACATTGCACTTCTCCACTTGCAGAAATACAAACATATTATTAACTAAATTTTAAAGAAACACCAACACCAGAATTACGGGCAAGAGAAATTACCGGAATTCGATCAAATATCTCCTGAAATGCTAAAGCAATTCCCAATAAAAGGTATCATTGCGCTAACCTACATCTTCAATGCTGTTTTGAGACTCCATTATTGGCTAAAATATTTTAAAATAGCTGAAATTGTCTTAGTGTCCAAAACAAGTAAAATTTCAACCACGTAACCTCTTAAAAGAGTTTGTTTCTTATCTATTATTCCAAAACTTTTTGAAAAGCTTCTGTTACAAAACATCAGTCCAATCCTGAATGAAATTTTTGATCATTAATTTTCATTTTGTCGGACTTTAACCACCAAACAATGGCGTCGAATAGTTTATGTTATAAATCAATCTCTAGAAAACAAGAAATATTGTTTCTCGGTATTTCTCGATATAAGCCAAACTTTTGACAAGATTTCGCTTGATGACTTCTTTTACAAAGTTAAAAATTCAATTCCGTTAATTTTTAACTAAATAATCTAAATCGGGAGTCTCTTAGGGCGGTGTATTTGGCCTAATACTTTATCTCCTGTATACGTCCGACCTACCAACAACTTTAAATACAGTAACTGGTACTTTCGTCTATGACACGGGTATACTTGCAAGCCATGAAAACCTAGATATTGATCCAATCACCTATTTACCGTATTACTTTAATATAAATATAATCTTAAGATAAAAATTATAGAATCAAAGTTTCTATAAACAAGTTTTACCTTAAAAAGGTTGCTGTCTCTCAGTTCCTAAAGGCACAGCTCAACTTGGTGTGAGTGTGGGCTGTATGTACACCAACCCCACCAAGAAATTGAATTTATTGTCGTATAAGATTCAATTGCAAACGCCTCTCACGGAGATCAATATTGACAAAAGATTCACTTTTGCAAAACTGGTTATGTATATGGTTTGGACCAAAAAGTTGGACATAAAGCAGGCCCATTTCACGGGTGAGACCTATTTTTAACTAGATGGCTTTGTTAACAAACAAAATTACCAACATCGGGGTACCCGAAACCCGCATTTGACCGAAGTTGTCGATTGCACCCTAACAAAAGTTAGAGTATGGTGTGCAATTTTCTACTATGGAATTACTAGAAAAATTCATTCCACTTGTGAGAGACAAACTACAAGTCAACCAATACTGGTTTCAGCAAGATGGAGCCATCGCTCATCGGACTCAGGGCACCTTTGATATTCCCACAGAAGTCTTTGGAAAGAGTATTATAAATCTGGATAGAAAGTGGCATCAAATGATGTGATTTCTTCTTATGGGATTATCTTAAGGATGGGGTTTAACGTAATAAACCCCAGTCCATCAACGAACTCAAGAATCACACCGCTATGGAACATCAGAAAAGTCCTAATTGAGTTTTGGGAAAAGGGTTAAAATGATCATTTCTAGTGAAGGCAGTGATTTTGAAAACATAATGCATTGAACTCATTTACTCATTATCATATAAAAACAATTGGAATTTTATCTTGCGTAGTTTTTTAATGATTTTTTATCGTTTGCGTTATATAATGAAAGCTCTGTGTGCGTGATGTAAATCGGAATATTTTTTAAATTTATTGAGTTGTTGAGAAACATAGCCAATATGACAAAATTACATGGCACGAATCAAATAAAATAAGTTAGTGTTAAATGAAACAGAATACACCATAGAAGAGGTAAACGGATGGTAGCAACCAAACAGGGAAAACAAAAGAACAGTAAATCAAAGGAAAGATTTCTAAAAACAATACTAACAATAAAAGGAAATCCAACAAATTAGAAGTAAGGAAAATAAGTCAAACAAATAAAACAATGTCAAATTTAAAGGACATGAATACAGCAAGAACAAAAGTAACAACAAAACGACAAAAATGCAAGAATCAAACAATTAGAATTAGGTCTTGGAATGCGAAGATATTGTTAGTGCCTAGAAAAATGCAAGAGTTAGTAAATGAGATAAAAAAACATAGCATTGAAATCACATGTTTATAAGAATGGAGATGGAAGAAAGAAGAATTGGAAATAGAGGCTACGAAATTTAGTATTTAGGAAAAAGCAGAACTATGGAGGAACAGCTTTTTTATTACAAGGAAAAATGAAAAATCAAACACTGCAATTTATCATGCAAAATATCATGTATTAGAATCAAGAACAGTCCACACAATATATCGATAATAAATGTTTACACACCAACAGAAATAGCAGACGATAACATAAAATAAGAATTCTATGATAAACTTAAAAAGTGCATGAAGAAGTTCTCAAAGAAGACATGGCAATGATAATAGGGGATTTTATTGTCCAAATAGGGAAGAGAGAATGGAACGAAGTAGTGGCAGGGAAAGACACAGTGCACAATGAAACAAAACAACGAACAGCTGCTAGTAACTTTGCAAAAGCAGCGAATATGTTCATAAATGTGCACAAATTTCAAACATTCAAAGATCCAATAAGTAACATGATGCAACCTGGAAAAACGATAGAAACCAAATTGATCACGATTTAGTAAAAAAGATAAATTATCTAGTCATAACTAAAATTAAATTGAAAACGATAAAAAGGGAAAAGATCAGAATAAGTAGAAAAATGTGGAAGATAAAGGAATAAGAAATAGAAAAATATAGAAATGAAGTAAAAAATAGACTGTACAAAAAACGAGAAACATCTAACATAGAATAAGATTGGATGGTCGTGGCCCGATTTCAGAATTTTAGTCTGCTTAAGTTCTTCTTCTTTCTCAGTTGTCAGAGTCGGGTTAGTTTTCTTTAGTTTTTTCACCCATTTTTTCTATTCCTGCCTGGATTGTGCTAATTGCTTCATTTCTCCATATTTTTCCCCTTTCTTTTCCCGCTACTTCTATTTGAGTTATTCAAGTCTTTATAGGTTTTCCTCCTCTTCTTTTCCTGTGATTCCTTATACTCCATATCTTCTTCACTAGTTTGTTTGTATCCATCCTAACCACGTGGCGGTACCAGTTTGTCTTTTCTTTATTTTATTTTATTTATTATCGGTTTTTGTTTTTGTTTAATCTGGTTTCTTATTTCTTTGTTTCCATTTGTATCCCATTTCGTTTTTTTTTTATTTGATCTACTCATCCTACTTGCTAGTTCTATGTCTATGTTTCCATCGTTTGTTATGATGCTTCCCAGGTAATTAAATGTTGTTACTTTTGCTATGCTTATGTTATTGCATTTTATTTGTGTGTTGTCCGGTTATTTCTCATTTTTAAGTTCTCTATCTTTTCCGTTCATATGTCTATTAACCTTTGCATTTGCTTCTTGGAGTGTACTATCAGTACTATATCATCTGCATACATTAAAGTGTCGATTTTAACTGGTTCCAGTTTTTGATATCCGAATATTGTTTGTATTGGTTTCGTTATTTCTCTAGTATTTCTAAGCAGTCAGTTCATGACTAGCATGAACAGCAGAGGGCTGAGGATGTCCCCCTGTTTTATTCCTTTCTTCCATTTAAAAACCTCTGATCTTCTCCCCGCTATCTGTACTTTCCCTTTCACCTTTTGTATGTACTGCAAATAATTTGAATGATGTGTATCGAAATTTTCATGTCTTCTAGACTTTTCCATATTACTTCTCTCTCTATTGAGTCGAAAGCTACTCTGAGGTCAATGAATGCTAATGTAAGTTCCTCTTCGGTCTCTAAGCTTTGGCCTATTAGGTCCCTTATTATAAATATATTGTCATTTGTTTGTTTTCCTGGTATAAATGCGGCTTGCTCTTTTTCGATCTTATTTTCTACTGTTTGTCTTACTCTTTTTCTATTATTTTTGTATAAATTTTGAAGCTGGTGGGTGCTAGGTATATAGCTCTGTAGTTGTCGCACTTTACTTGTTCTTTTTATGTATTGGTATCACCAAGTTGTTTTCCCAATCCGATAGAATTTTATTTGTTTCCCAAGCTGTCTTACATATTTTCCAAAACCAGTCTACACCTGCTTTCCCTAAGTATTTTATCATTTCAGGGTCTATTTTATCTTCTCCTCCAGCTTTCCTATTTTTACTTTGCTTATAGCTTCTTCTACTTTTCCCTTCTTATGTTTTCTGTCTTTGGTGAATCTTCTTCTTGTTGATTTTTGTTTTGTTTTTTTCTATCTGTTGTATAGTTAAATTTGTCCTCGTAATATTCTTTCCATACCCTTAGGATATCGTTTATATTTGTTTGTAGTTTACTTTCTTTGTTTTTAATTCCTCTGATTTTTTCTTTTCTCTTCTTTTTTCGCTTTTATATATATTGGCTTAGAATCCTCTGATATTTGTTATATAGTTTTCTTGCAGTTCATTTCCGAATTCTTCTTAGCTTTTTCTATTTGCGTTTTTAACCGTTTTCTTGACTTCTTTACTCAATTTGATGTAATCTTCCTTGTCCTGTTCATTCTTTGTTTTGAAGGTATCTTCTTCATGCTCATTTTCTTTTAATCTTCTTCATCCCGTTCCCCTTGTTCTTTTTTTTGTGTTGGATTGTTACATTTTGTTCCGCAAACTTTTTCTGCTACCTCTTTTATTGTGGTTTTGAATGTGGTCCACCTTTCTTCTAGAGACCGTTTTTCTTTCAGGGTCTCCAAACTTTTCAATTTCTGATCAGTTTCTCTTCTGTACTTCTCTTGGATGTTTTTCTCTTTTAATATTTTTATATTTATTTTTTAGTATTTCTGTCTCTCCTCCGTCCTTGTTATACTTCCTTTTATTGTTGCTGTGATCATCTTATGATTTTTTCGATAATTCTGGTTCTATTTATGTCTTTCTGTTTTTTATTTCTTGTTCGAGGTTTTTGGTGTATACTATATAGTCGATCAGGCTTTATGAATTTCTCTCTTCTGCCACGAAAGTATATTTTTCTTCATCTTTCTGTGCCCAAAACGTATTTCCAATTAACAGGTCGTTTGATTGGCAGAATATAGCATCTTCTTACCATTTCTACTTAATGTCTCTTTCCGTATCTTCATAAGCTTCCTTTCTCTCTATGTACATCTTTTCCCACTCTTGCATTCCAGTCTCCAATTATTATAATTTTCTGGTATTGTTCTCTTATTTTATTTATTTTATATTGTAGTTCTGCGTAGAATTTTACAACTTCTTCCGCTGTTCCTTCTATTGGCCCATATATTTGTGTTATCACTATCGTTTCTTTTAGTTCTATATTTAATTACTCTTTTTTTCAGTTCTGTGTTTACGATTACTCTTACCTCTCTCTTCGCTCTTTGGTCTTGTGGCTCTCCTGAATAGTAAAAGCTATATCTTTCAATTATTTGATTGTGTCCTCTTCTTTGGTTTTTGTTTCACTTATTCCTATTAAGTCTATTTTTCTGTCTTCTATTCTTCTATTAATTGTAGTTCTTTCCCAGTTAATGACATTACATTCCATGTAGCAATTATTATTTCTTCTTTTTCTTTTATTTCATTTTGTTTGCCAGGGTCGTCTTTCTTATTTCCGTCCTTTTCTTTTTTCTTTATTTTTTTATTCTGCTTGTTTTTGTTGTTTTTCTCAATTGATTCTCTAAGGAGTGTGATACCGGGGATCTTACCCTTGTCTTTCTTTTGTTTTTTCTGTTGCTATCTGTTTCTTTCTCTGGTATTTATTTTTCGGTTTCCTCTGGCATCTGTTTCATCCAATTCTTCACTTCGTATATTTACTACTAATTTGTTGTAACAGGTATGCTTTTTGGCTTTTCCTCTCTCCTCCTTTAGTTTTGGTATTAATTGTTTCGTTCTTCTAGTATCTCTTTTGAATAGTCTTCGTCGATCCACACTATTTGTTCATTTTAATTTCTTTGTATCTCTTATTATTTCGTATTTTTTGTTGGTTTTAATTAGTTTTAGTACTATTGGTCTTATTTGTTATATCTCCCGATTCTCCTAATTTCTTCTACATCGTTCTTCATATCTACTTTTATTCCTATTTTATCCAACACCGTTCCTACTTTTCTTATGGTTATTATCTCTTCCTTATTTTTTTCATCGAAGATTCCTTTGATTATCAAATTTTTTATTCTAATTTGTTTTTCCAACAATTCAATTTTTTGGTCTTGTTTTGATATTTTTCTTTTAGGTTCTTATTTTCTGTTTTTATTTTTCTGTTTTCTGAGATTACTTCCTCTAGTTTGTTATCCATTTCTAATAGTTTATTTTCAATTCGTTCAAGTCTGTTTAACTGAAATGTAATTAAATGGCTTTGGCTTAACGCCATTTTGATCTTGTAAACAATAAGCAGGTGCAACCCCATCAGAATCACTGTTCATTTTGGTCAATGAATACTTTTTTGTGGTATGTAGTTTGAAAACATTGTTAATTGGGTTACGACTATATTTTGTTTAAGGACATGACATGGTGTACGAGCACAGGGTGTAAGAATTTTGCCGATATACTGAATACAGGCTTTCTTAATATTAATGTTTTGGATATTTTTAGTTCATTAACTGCCGTTTACTGTTTATGACTTTCGTAGGTTGTATAGTTTTTCTAGTACTTAATTGTTTTATGTTATTGTTAATATCAATGATTTAACAATACCAAGAAAAGTTAGAATCAATAGACAATTTTTGTAATCGCTTTATTTTATCGTGAAACGATATATAAGATTTTGCTTATACAGTACAACCTTATAATCCGAACACACGTTAATCCGAACGCACGCTAATCCGAACTCAAAATTACAAAATGGTAGTTCGATAGCTGCTTCGGTAATCCGAACGCTAAACAAGAAATAAAAACTCGTCGTTGTTTATTTTTAACATTAATTGTAAACAAGTCAGTTGAACGTGAAAGACTTACGGTTTATTCAGTTTACTGTAGCAAAGTTGATTTTGTGTAGACTTTAAACTAATTTTTTAAATAAAACAATGTGGGAAAGACTTAAAAGGAAAAATCTAAGTTTAAATAGATATTGATGCCGGTATAAGCTATTTCAGCATTACGATCAAGTATGGCATTGGAAAAGCTACTTCAGCTGATATTAAGAAAACAAAGATAAAATTTTGGCATATCTACATGACGTAAAATGAAGCAGCGCAATTTTAATTCGGAGGCTATTTTAATTTTGGATAATGCACCTGGGTACCCTACCCAATTGTCCAGTGACGATAATGAAATTTCTGTATTGTTCTTTTCACCAAATTGCACGCTATTGATATAACCCATGAATCAACATGTCATACAGGCCATAAAGTTATTTTAAAGGAAGAAATTGCTCAAAAAAATTGTCGACTCTAATTGCTGTGTGTCGCAATCACTAAAGGACGTAAATTTGAAAAATGTCGTTTTCTCTTTAGACGACGCTTGAAAGCACGTGAGTGCTGAGTCAATAAAAAAATCTGGGAAACATTTTTGCCATGTGAGGTTTATGATGAACAGCTTAACAACAGTGATAAAGAAGATGATATCCCAGTGGCTAGATTAGCCAGACAAATCGCCGAACAAAGAAGCCCTGTTGAGATAGAAAATGATCTGAAGGAAATTTCGGACCAAAGCTTAACAAATGAAGAGATTTAAAAGTGGGTGACACATGACAAATCAATCAAAGATGAACTACAAACTGAAACTGATTTCATTCAAGAAATTATCTCTGACTGATTCAGATAGTAATCCAGCAGATGATGTTCCTGGAATTCCCTGTGCAGTAAAGGATGGTGATGCAGTATTAGCCAAAATAATGTTCCCGAACATAGAATTATATTTTTCCAAGAATTGTGAGCCCAAGCCCAAGAAGTATCAATTAAAAATAAGAAATTGAAGATAACGTTTTTTCACCTCACAAGACAATAAATAAGGCCCTTGTTACTTGCATATTTTTTTATATATATTTATAAATGCATATGTTTTGTAATGTGTATGTTGAAGAATGTTCTTTTATGATTCGCTAATCCGAAGAGACCTTGACAATGAGGTGTTCGGATTAAAGAGGTTGCACTGTATAACTAACTATAAATATATACCTATATTTTCTGCGAGGATAATACTAGTTCCAATCATTACTGTCGTTAAAGTTTGTGATAGATTTTATAGTAAGACTATATAAAATTCTTTTTTTATAATGAAACATATTGCTGTCGTAACAGTACAGGACCCGGCAGAATAATCTCCCCTTTTCGAAGAATAATACAAATTTTATCGTAAGATCGCACAGAACAGTGATTATCATTTAGTTAACAACCAGTTTTGAAGATGATATCGTTTAAATGTTTGCCCGCACCGGCAAGGTACTTTTGCACCCAAGTTATTTCCATTGGTAATGCTGCGATTGTGTCGCGAATAGCAGCCTTTAATTCCTTTGCGTTGAAAATGTTTAGACTTCAGGTGTTTCCACAAAAGAAATTACAAGTGAACAGCAACATAATGACCTAGTTGGTCACGGAAGTCACTATGTAATGAGATGAGGTGGCCTGGAAACATTCATTCCAGAACTTCTCGAGAAATGTTGGCCGTGTCTGTTGTAGTGCCATCTCGTTAGAACCACAGTGGTGCTTTTCTATGTTCGTCGAGTCTGGGATCCAGGAAATTTTGTAATACCTCTTCGTGGCAGGTAGATATGAGAATCATTACATGTCCTGCTTCCTTAAAAAATATGGTTCTATAATGTAACAACACACCAAACAGTTACACGCTGACTGGAGAGGTCGCTCATGGAGTTGACGAGCCCGATCAATGTAAATGAGTTTCGTCGATATTGGGCATAATAACATTGACTGGAACATTTACCAACATGTTCTGCAGTCATATTCTTTAGGTTCCTGGACGATAATCAGTTTGTATAGATGGAACAGGAGAGCGCAGTGTAGAATTCTCCTCATGCCCCGTTAAGATATTTCCAAGGCGGGAGCGTGGTTATAGTTAGCGGCGGAAATGTTGTAGTGATATGACAATAGCCTGCCTCTCTGTTGCAATATTCTCGAGTGTTATAACACTACAAGGACTACCGGGTGATTTCCGTTTGAATACTAAACCAGTCTACCGGAAACCGTGTACTCATAATATTACGTTTTCTTGGTCTCTTCTGTGTTTTAAAATAAATTTCCAATATAAAGGTACGGTGTTCACCACTCCCCGCTGTGATGGGCACTAACATTGCATTCTTTATGCTGGTCAAGGATGTACGACCCGAGTGTCGTGGCGCTCAATTCAAAAAGGGGAAATCATTCTGCCATGACCTGTATATGCTCTTTTATTAATAAAATATTTTTAATGGTAAAAATATGCATTTGTTATAAAATATAAGGGTTTATTATAACATAATTGCAATTTAAAAAGTAATATAGTTTCCTGCCAATAAAGCACATCTTATAGTGTGATTCAGAAACAAACTTGGGAATTACAATTGGAAGAAATGTTAGAGAAAGGAGAATTAATTTATAAAAATAAGAAAGGGAGAACTCTAGCAGAATTAAAAATTGATGATATATTGATTATGTATTAAAATAAAACATGGGAGAATAAAATTTAGAAACATAATAGAAAAAAAATTAATACAATATTTACTTATTTTATTTTAAGCTTTTTATATTGCAGTGTAGAGATTCGTACCCAACATTTTACGTTTTACATACGCTAAAATAACATCGCGTACAAACAAAAAGAAGGGCGCAAACTAACCTCAAAAATGTGCATATAAGAAAAGCGCGAACAATAATAGTGCGTACAAATAAATGATTGACAATAAAGGTGCGCGTGCAAGAGTATTTAGTACAGGATCAATAAAAGACTTTATTTATAAAAGAAAGCGAGAGGTGGTACATAAAGAGGAGGAAGATAACCAAGAGGAAACAGACAAGTTGAAAAGAAACAAGGTGATGATAAGAACCCCGCCTAGCAAGGAAAGTGAGCCCGACATAAACATGGAAAGGCTAGAAAGATTAATAACAGATGTGAACTCACAGATGAACATCCAACTGCAGGAAATTAGAACAAATATCCAAGGAACAAACAAAGATATAAAAACAATTAAAAATCATACCAAGAGCTATGGAGAAGAACTTCGGGCCCTAAAAGAAGAGCTCTTAAGAAGAGAAGTAGACTGGGAAAGAGAAAAGAAAGAAATGCGAGGCGAAATAGAAACACTAAAAACGAAACTTGAAAATATGGAAAAAAATATTAAAAGAAATAACATAATAATAAAAGGGGCTGACTTCAAGGAAAAAAATATGAAGTTGGAACAAGAAGTTAAGGATTTCTTTCAGAGCGAGATGGGAATATCAATGACAGTAAAAGACGCATTCAAGATAGGTAAACCTGAGGCAAATGCTACAGTAGTGAAGTGCGAAAACTTTCAACAAAAACTAGAAATCTTACAGCAAAAACAAAAACTACCTAGGGGAATATATATAGATAACGACTTAACTTCAGAAGAACAAAAGATACAGGCGGCGATAAGGAAATTAGCAAGAGAAGAAAGAACCAAATGCAAACAAACACGAGTAGGATACCGGAAAATACAAATAGAGGGCATAAAGTACAAGTGGCCAGACGAAGAAGGGGGCAGCCTGAAAAAGGATGAAGGCTCAACCCCAAAAAACTGATCAGCACTACGGGAGAGACGGAAAAGGAAACAAACACAGCAAAGATAATGGCCAATGAGATGGTAAATAGAGAATGTAAACGCTCACAAACGAAAACGACTAAGAATAACACAGGCGGCAACGAGAAAGCGGAACATCTAGACAAAAAAGAAACAACCAACATAATAACAACACGAAATACTAAGCTAGACACAAGTAAGGAAGACAAAAACAAGAAGAACAAAGTCAGAAAGTATATAGAGAGAATAATAGACACAAGGAACAACACCTTTATCGGATGCTGGAATGTAAGAACAATGTTTGAGAGTGGGAAAACTGAACAGATAGCAAGACAGATGAATAATTATGGAATTAAAATACTAGGAATTAGTGAAACAAGATGGAAGGGCGAAGGGCGAATTCAACTAACAAACGGCAACACAATTATCTACTCAGGGAAAGCGGAAAATAGCCCAAACAGAGGTGGAGGAGCAGCAATAATGGTCGATAAATCGACTAACAAATCCATGATAGAATGGGAACCAATATCAGAGCGGATTATATGGGCCAGATTTAAGGCTAGATTTAGAAATCTAACAATTATTAATATATACGCGCCAACAAATGATAAAAGCGAGGACGTAAAGAACGATTTCTACGAACAACTCCAAAGCGCACTGCGTAGCATTAACAACAAATTCAAGCGAGATATAAAAATCACAATGGGAGACTGGAACGCAAAGGTGGGAATTAACAATGAGGGGTTGGAACATGTTAATGGGGAAACATGGACTAGGTGAAAAGAACAACAATGGAGAAAAATTAATAGAATTCTGTGCTACAAATGGATTAATGATAGGAGGCACGCTATTCACGCACAAGAAGATAAACAAAGAAACATGGACCTTACCAGGTGGGAAATACAAGAACCAAATTGACCACATAACTATCGAACGCAAGTGGAGAAACAGCCTAAAAGACGTTAGAGCAATTAGAGGGGCCGATGTTGGATCCGACCACGAATTAGTGAGGGCAAAATTAAAATCAAGCCTACAAAAGAAATTTGTACAAAGACATTGCAGCGCATGATTCAACGTCCAAAGGTTAAAAGAAAACGAGGGAGTTTTAATGAACTTTCGAGACAAACTAAGAACACAAATTGGGGACACAGTCATAGAGGAATGTAATATTGAAGATATCTGGTGTAAATACAAAGATGCGGTAAAAACTGCTGCCATGACAACTATTGGCGCGGAAACCAAACCAAATAAACCCTGGATCTCTTCAGAAACACAAAACATAATTAAAGAGAGAAAAAAATTAAAAATGGAGCTAATAAGCACAACACACAAAGAAAGACGGAAAACGATCGAACTGCAATACAACGACAAAAATAAAAAGGTAAAAAGGAGCGCAAGGAGAGATAAACGGTTATACATAGAAGAATTGGCCCAAATAGCAGAAGAAGCCTCCAAGAAACATGATGTCAAAAAACTGTAAGAGATCACAAGAACATTAATGGGTAAGAGGCGCAAACAGGCAACCAAACTAAAAGCAAAATCTGGGGAGCTGCTCAGAACAGAAGAAGAAGTAACAAGGAGATAGGTCGAATACTTCACAGAAATATACCAGAAAGGAAAAATAAACGAAAACGAAACAATAAGAGAAGATTTGGAGGAGCAATTAAACATTGATGAGACAGAATTTACAAAACAAGAGGTAGAAAAGGCTATACTCAAATTAAAAGATGGTAAAGCAGCAGGCAGTGATGGTATCCCATCCGAATTATTAAATGTCGACCTCGAAACAACAACACAAATCATGCATACCTTAATAAAGAAAATATGGACAGACGAAGTCATACCCAAAAACTGGGACGAGGGCATTATAATTAAACTGCCAAAGAAAGGCAACCTGACCGAATGTGAGAATTGGCGTCTGATTACTATGCTATGTACAGCCAGCAAGATACTAACAAGACTGATGCTTGACAGGATGAGAGGGGCAGTTAATAGAAAACTGAGAGACAACCAAGCAGGATTCCGCCCACAAAAATCATGTATAGATCAAATATGCACACTGAAAATCATTCTGAAGCAAGTCACAGAAAGGGGAGGGGAAATATTTGTGATCTTCATAGACTTCATTAAAGCCTTAGATACCATCGACAGCAGCAAAATGTGGGAAATTCTAGCTACCTACGGTATACCAACGAAATACATAACAATCACACGCATGCTATATGAAAATTACTAAGCAAGGATCAAACATGAAGGGAGACTAACGGAAAAGATACCAATTCAATCCGGAGTTAAACAAGGTTGCGTGTTGTCGCCACTGATTTTCCTTATAGTGATCGATTGGATTATGAAACATACGGCTGACAACAAATCAGGATTAAATTGGACTGTATTCGAAAAGCTTGAAGAACTGGTGTTTGCAGACGATATATGTTTAATTACGACAAACAAATTACACATGCAAGCAAAAATTGACAAATTAAACAAGACAGCAAAACAAGTGGGGTTAAAAATAAGCACTAAGAAAACAAAACTCTTAACAGAGGCAAACGAAAGTGGCAGGAAAATCAACTTAGAGAGGCAGGAAATAGAAGAAGTCGAAGAATTTTGCTACCTGGGAAGCGTGGTGAATAAAAAATGTGGGAGCGAAGCGGATACAACAAGACGGATAATGCAAGCACAAAAGGCCTTCAATATGTTAAGGAAAATTTGGGCCTCCAAAGACATCAATAGGAAGACAAAAATAAAGATCTTTAGATCAAATGTTAAAAGCGTTTTAATGTATGAAGCCGAAACTTGGATAGAAAACAAGAACAACATTAAAAAAGTCCAAACCTTCATAAATAAATGTCTAAGAATAATATGCAACATATTCTGGCCACAACGCATCACCAACGAAAGACTCTGGGAAATTACAGAAGAAGAGACGATTGATAAATCAGTAAAAAGATATAAATGGAGATGGATAGGACACACACTCAGAAAACCACAAAATAGCATCACCAAACAAGCCTTGGACTTCAACTGGACAGGCAAGAGAGCGAGGGGAAGACCCAGAGAAACATGGAAAAGAAATGTGAATAAAGAACTGGAAGCCCAAAACATCAATTGGACGCAGATTAAAAGGCTTGCACAAAACAAACAAGAGTGGAAAAAATTTGTGAAGAAGATTGTGGACCACTCAACTTCAGATGCGCGGGACTAGCAGTCTGCCATCTTTTACCATTGCAAATTGAAACGCCAATGGCGCCATACGCTCCACTAGGAGTTACATGAAATGAATGAATGAATATTGCAGTATAAGACTATCGAGTTGAGTTGTCTCCTTGGATGGCAATTTCATATTTTTCCGTTTTTTTTCGATCATGTGTTTTTTTATGCTTTGTTTCATTTCTCTCCCATATCCTTCACTGCTTCTTTCACCTCGCTCCTCTTGATTTTTCGTGGTCTGCCTTTCTAGAAATCTTGCATCATACATCCTTTTGGCCGCGCCTCCATTGTCCATTCCAACCAAATTAACTGTTTTTTTGCTCTAGTGTTCCCACTGATTTCTCTTAGGATTTCTTAGGAATCTTATCGCTGCACTTTGAGTTTATGCTGTTTATGCATAATTCCAAATATTTATAGAAATTCATTTTGTTTTAATTTTTCCATTCTGCTATAATACGACGTACCTTTGGTTCTGTGTTTATTAATGGTTTTTGTATTATCGATTTTTATTTATTTTATCGTTTTTTTATTCAGCTTTACGTTATCTTTATATTGTATAATCTTTTTTGTTCTACGGAAGCTCACCATACCATTAGCGTAGAATAGTTCTATTACTTTAATTATTTCCCTAATCCAGTTTTCCACTTTCTATGTTTTAATTTGTTTTCTACTTTTCGTTATTTCGTATATTGTTAATGTAAGGAGCAGGCTAACAACACAATTTTGTTTTAGTCTTACTGTTATTCCGAACTCCTTTTATTCCTCATTTGGTACTTTCCTTATATAGGGCTTTAACTGCTATTACGGGTTCTTAGTCAGTTTTTCTTTTTTCAATGTTTTTCACACTTGTTCTCTTAATTCTGCCAAGAGCTATTTTGAGATCTACAAAATAGATATTTATTTCTTCTTGTCTTTAAACAGCTTTTTATTAGGTTTCTTATTATACATATCTGATTCTGCATTCTTCTGCTTCCAATCCACGTTATTTATGTATATCCTATTGTATCCTCTAAATTCTTCTAAATTCTCAATTCTATAATAATCGCATATATTTTGTCTGGCAACCTCAGTACCGTGATTCCTCTGTAGTTTTGTAATTTTCTTTCCTTATTTTTGGAGTGATTCCATCTATTCTTGATGGTTTTCCTATCTTAAACTTGTTTATAGCTTCGTCGATTTCTTTTACATTTATTTTTTCTTTATTATCTATTACAATTTTGGTTTTATTTTATTTCTCATTTCCTTGTTCACTTATACTCTTTCCATCGATTTATTATTTGTTCTTTTTTGTTATTAGGTTTCCAGTTTATTAACTTTCTACAGCGGATCTTCTAGTAGAAAGTTAATGAGATTATTATTCTCTCTGTCTGTCTGAGTGTCTGGAGATGCTATAACTTCCGTTCTATTCAACGGATTCACTTTAAACTTGGCATATACACATCTTAGGTCAGTACCTTTCATGGGATTGGTTTTAAGCTAAATCGGTTAACAGCAACCGGAAGTGACCGTTACGATTTCGTACCGCTGTAGAAAGTTTCTTTTACGGTATTGCACCGTTCTTGTTCTTTATATTTTTAATTGTCATTTTTTCCTCCACAGTTGTTATAAAGTATCTTGAAATGAATTTTTTTTTTGTAATCTATTGTCATTTTATTTCCAAATTTCTTCAAAGACCCTTGTTTTGCTTTTTTAACTATTTCTTTAGCCACTATTTTGGATTTCTTATTTGTTATACTTGTCATATAGATATTTTTGAATTTTTTTGTTTAACTATTTCATTTTCAATTTTCGATTCTTGGTTTATCATACTGTTCTTTATTTTTACCATTATTTTGAATTTATTATAAAATAATCGGTTATTGATCTTTCTCTTTGATTTAGCATTTCCCTTATGTATTTGTCCATACATTTCGAATTTGTTACTATTAAATCGTTTTTGAACGTAGAACTGTATTATTCATTCCCTATTATTGTTTCGACTCTTCTTTTAGGTGTTTGAATATTTTTCTATTGCTTTGTTATACTTGCCTATTTAGGTCTTCTATTATTATTGTATTGTTATTGTTTGAGCTTGGTTTATTTTTCAGATTTGAACAGAAGAATTTTTTCTTAATTTCATTTTTTTGTTCAGATATTTGTTTGGTCCACATCTACTGTTAGTATTCTTTCATTAATATATTTTTCTTTTATTACACTTTTTTACTGTCAACTTATTTTATTGTTTATTCCTGTCCAATACATCTTAATCTCCTTGCCATTATTTATAACCTTCTCTTTCTTTTTGTTATTGTAATTTCTAAAAATCTAAAACTTTTGTTTTTTTCTCTTCTCTTGGTTTTTTCTTTTCAGTTATAATTCGAGTGTTCCTATTTTTACTTTCCTTATCCTATAATAACGAAAATAATGTAATCGGAGGAAATTTGACCTACCCAGTTTTTCACATTTCTGGACGAATTATAGCCTCAGGACACCAAAAAAGTTGGTTTGAGCCATTGGTTCGTGTGTGTGTGCGTCTGTCTGTCGGTTTGTCAGTAAACAGGATATCTCGAGAACCGTAAGAGCTAGAGACTTGAAATTTGGCATGCAAGTTACTTGTAGGTAGGGAACTCAGTGCAAAAAATTGGCCGAGCCGTTTGGTCGCAAGGTCACAAAATCGGTCGCAAAGCGGTCGTGAATCTAAACGGTTGAAGATACAAAAAATTCATTAGAATAAAAATGATTTGTTATCACGAGATATGAATTTAAAGTAAAAGTTAGTAAAATAGGAACTCAAAAAAAAAATTGAAGCCCAAGATTTTTGCCAGAATTACCCAAATAATAGGATAAGGAAAGTCGTGTGATGTTCACACCAGATTTTTAAATATTGTTATTGTTTATGTTACCTTTAATTTTTTTTTGTTATTCATGTTTTGCTATTTTTGTTTGTGCTTCGTCTGCGTTTATTTTTAGTAGTCTTTTTTATTACAGCTTTTTTCTGTTTCTTTCTTTTTTGCTTATGTCCTTCCCTTATTAGATTTTCTTTTCTAATTGTGCTTTTATTAATGCTACATTCAAAATACTTATCTCTTTTTTAATGTTAAATCTTTATCTATGTATATTTTGTAGGCATAGAGGTGCAAGTTTTTAGTGTTTGCTGAAGCAAGCTTCTAGAAATATGTTGTTGTGCATTTGCCGAATCGATTTTTTTTTGGATTTACAGCAACATTTTGACTAACTGTGGCAATATCTTCACAGGCCTTTAGTCAATGCTTATACCTTGGAAGTCTTCCTTCTATTAGCTATTTAGTTTCATCAAATTTTGATTTGAAGCATTAGTTCTACCAAAAATTCCACGGAGTTTTCATACCGCCTCTGCAAAAGTTTCACGGAATTTGTATTGCATTTTAACACCAATAATTTGCTATTTCATATATTTACTAATCAGAATCATAGTCTTATAGTCCTATTAATTTTATTTTCTTAAAATATATGATAATGTTTGCATTTACTATGGTAATGTTACACGTGGTTCTCTTGGTACATACTTATTTAGTGAAAATCTATGTTTACCACCAAAGCTTATGGGTTTAAAATTAGTACCATATCTTATTGATACATACTAAAACACTAAATAAATGCAGTTACATAAGTGTTTTATATCTGTAAATAATTTTGCTGGTTTCAAAACTTATTGTAAAGTTTATAAATCGACAAATTTACTCTTACCTCAATATATACAAAAGGAATTAGTAACAGTGCCATAATGATGCACAGCCCAAAGTACCGTAATTATGTGTAACAAAATTATGACCAATGACAAAACTACAAGCCGAGTCCCGTTGTAACAGGTGCAGAACGAGGAAATATACACGAATTGCAGTAAGTTCGACCTAATGACAGGATAAATATTTTAGCGAGACCATCTGCAATTGTAAATAGGATACTTAAAGAGTATTTGCAGTAGCCGGCAAACAACTACAACACATATAGTTAAAATAACATGTGTTATTTGCCTTGTATTACATGTTTTACTGCTAACGAGAATGGTTTTAATTTGAATACATTAGATTCTTTCTGTGTTGAAAACTGGCTGGACAAAAGTGTCGCCGTAGGGTAATTATAAGGTAGGATAATTAGTAGCTATTGTTAATAGTAAATTTGATAATTATATCTACAAATATATAAAATACCTAGCGATTTTTAATTAGTATTATAGAATTGATAAATCATCTTACTCTAAACTCTGCAAAAGTATGTGGAACGTGAAATTTTAGAGTTATATCTTTTGATTTTTCTTTGCACAGGGCGATTCAAAATAATGGACTTAATTTTATGTGGCTATGTATCCTGAACTATATATTGTATATGAATGATTCTCATAATATTTCAAAAAGTGTGCCCTAAAGTTTCAGTACTACCGCTAGAGCGCTCACGCCTAGCACATTAGCACATTAATTGTCGAATCATCAATTTGATCAAATTAGTTGTGTAACTGCAAAAGCACAGACTCACCGCGTGTATCGGAAGAGAATGTAGGGGGGATTTTGAGAGAGTTTAAAGCGTAGCCTAATGAAGTTAACCACTGTATGGGGTGTGTTGAAGTGCCATTTAATGTTCAAACCATACCCCGTACAACTGGTATACTCTTCGTTCAAACGATAAACTAAAGCGCATACAATTTTCTAATGATATGCTCGAAAACATGAAAGGTGACACGTTCCCCAGCGTTTAATGCTTAACGACGAGGCAACGTTTCATCTAAGTGGGAAAGTGAAGCGACTTAATGTTTGGATAAGGGGGCTAAAAATACCCATATAACAATGAAACATGAGAGAGACTCGTCGAAAGTTAATGTGTTCTGTTCCATGCTGGTAACAAATATTTATGAACTTTTCTTTTTGTTGGTAATATGGTTACTGGGGTAACGTATCTCGTGATGATTTTAAACAGGTTTTTCTCAAATGAATGAAAACCCACACCCACCAATTACCTACCCACACAACCACTCAATGTATGTTCTTCTTGCCACTTTTCTTTGTACTGTTTATTGACAGCTCTTTGCACTTTTATGAAGAATTTTCTACATTTGTTTCTATTTAAAGAAAATATTTCACACTTTTGGATACTTGGACGAATATTTTTTTGGAATTTTTTAAAAACGGGGAAGTTTTTACAAGCTGAAGAAACTCTTATTTTCCCAGAACAGTAAAAATGCATTCCGAATCAATAAATTGGCTGAATAGACGTTATCATATGTATGACAAATAAATATAGCCAGTTGAACTCATTGCTGGGCGAGGCTTCAGAGCTAAAATATTATTTGAACTGGCACTGCGACAAAAATGGATGCATTATTTATTATGCCTATGCGAGTAATTACTTCTCGGTTTAATAATTAAATCTTGAGGTTTTATACAGGTGTATCTAAAGTTAACATTCCTTTTCCTATTTTCTCCTCCAACTGCTACTTTGCTCAACCAATAGCTTCTGCACTCCTTCATATCTTATAAAACCTAACCCACGACATCTACCAGAAAACGACAACCAACTTCCAGACCAACGGTAGCTCTGAAAGTTACCATCACTAAATAGTGAGCCCAAACTTTTGTTTTATTTCTAGGAAGTTTCAATTTATCCAATCTGCCAAAGTGGTGACCCCAACATTACTAACTCGATATCAACGATAGGTGGAAAGATATTACGCCCACACGTTACGAATAATAGCATGGCTGCCCACAATGAAACTTGATCCACGCCGGTTAACATGACCGGTTTAGTTTCAGCACTTTGCACAGGCACTAACTAAAGAATTACCACTGTACTGCGATAACAAATGTCGAAGTACGGATCACTAGGAAATCCTTTCCGGGCATGATGTCGTTCCGTTTAGTGTTCACGGTCATCCGATTGTCAGCGAGGAGTATGCTGCTACTACAACAGATATGGCAGCAAAGTAAGAAAGTGCACCTCCAGCCTTGCAGTTTTAAAGAGCCGGACAATATAACGGGCAGTCGTTAATGGCACCATCAAGCCGTCTCTTTGTAACTGATACTACAACGAAAAAAAGTTGTTGGCGCTTAATTTTGTATGTTCCCGTTCGCTCTTCTCAGGGCACTGCGCTAAAGTCCACATTTGAACTTTCTGCTTCGAATTGAGACATACGGCACCGCGATGCTCACATGGAAATTCATTATCACTAATGTCTCAAAACCAACCATTAATGTTGATTTTCTCGTATTATACAACCTCCGGTGACTCATCGATGGGATTGCATCTTTCATAATTGAGGGAAAAGCAACTGTCAGGAAATTCCCACCGTGAAGGTTAATCGTAGGCTCCATCACTTTCCATTAGCTTATGGTCAGATTTCTCGGTATTACACGCATTATAAGGACGCTCAAGCACCAGACAAAATACTACATCAAGACTACCCCCTCTCCCAGTCGCAAGCAAACCGCTTTGAATAGCTTTCTGGGTGTTTTTTTCTTAAACTTCTCAGTTGTGTTTGATTTGTCAGCGTAAATATTATCATTGAAATAACCCTATAGAAAAAAGTCAGGGGAAGTTAAATTTGATTATTTGGGTGGTTAAACCATATTACCATAACGGGAGATTAAACGCTTTGGAAACGTTATTTGTAGTATGCCCATCGTTTCTCTCGCTGTGTGCTATGTCACACCACCGTATTCAAACTACATGTTTCTTCAATTTAAGGGGCCAAATAGTTCTTTATTATGTAACGGTAACGCTTTGAAATAACGGTAAGAGAATTTTCTGCTTCATTATTAAAAAGATCATTTACACCCCCAAATAAATTCTGTTCCAAACTGTGAACTGACGTGGATGTAACGGTCGTTCGTGGATAATATAAGTGTTTTCTTATTTTCAGACATGACAGTTTTGCTTATTAATAGACATTTGTTCTTCTTTAGTGTTTGTCTGCTGTTGGGGGTATGTTATCATGAATTTGTGAGCTCATTTGTCTCAATCATGTGCCCGATCTGGGCGAACACCTGCGGCCTTCAGGCCTTGGTGCAGAGTGTTGTTTATGCCGGCCGGTCTTCTCAAGTATGTTAAATCGATATTTGATTAGGGCGATTGTTGATTTGTTGGTGTGTAGAATATGATCAAACAAATCTAGCGGGCGTACTCTAGTTTTTGCCTGAATTGGTGCTAAGCCATATCTGGCAACGGATTTCCGTATTGTTGACGTAGTTTAGGCGAGTATATCCGGATACCCAATGCAACATTTTGGTTTCATTTTGGGTCATTCTTGCTTATGTCTTCCAGCATGATATCGTCCGCATTCGAAAGCGTCCAGGGTGCCGAGTTCTAAAAATCATGAGTGTCGACGCTCATTACGAGTATGAAGAATAAAGGGGCTGGATTGAGCACTGGTGTACAATACATATCAGCAGCTGTAGAAACTTTACTTTTTGGTTGCCTGTATAGAAGTTGTGCCCATCTAACGAGTTTTTCTGTAATGTCGTTCAGACGTAGCAAATATTATATTACAGCTTGTAATTCGCGATCGAATGCTTTCTCTGAGTAGAGAAAGGCGAGTTGCAGCGGCTACGACTTTCCATTATGGCGTTCGATAAGAATTGTGTCTATTGTACCGCATGACTTGACGAAACCATACTGATTGAGTGTGGTTGTGGCGATGTCTCGCAATCGGAGGTCGACGATGCGTTCCAGAATTTTCATAGTTGCGAGAGCAGGTCAATTCAATGGTAATTTACACATTCTGCCGAGTTACCTTTCTTTTTCCAAATGGGTACTGTCGTGCTATTTCTCCATATGGTTGATATGCGACTTTCTGCAATGGTCGTATTGAAAAGCCCAGTAAGCCAGTTAATAGGGTTCCAGCATTTTGACTTCCACGGTTCGGCGGGTAGGTCATCTCGGCCAGTTCATTTGTCAGGTCGCATTTTCTGCAGAGATTGTTTAACTTCGACAGTTATAATCGGCTAGACTGGGCCAAATACAGGTGGTGCGATGGGGATCGGCGCCTGGGAAAAGGCTTTATTGGAGACTAACTCAAACTACCGTTTCCAGTGAGTAATCATCCTTTCCCGTTCACACTACAGAACTTTTCGATATGGGTGAGCTCGGGCAAGTCGCTAGATATCGCGATCTCCTTCGTGTATGTCAAGCCGTTTTTATAACTCCTTGAAATTCTCCGATTTTGCTTCGCCTACTTCTGTTTTCGCCGTGTTTCTGGCCTCTTTGTAGGTCTATCGGTTTGGCGAAGTTTTAATAGCCAGAAAAGTATGATGTCCATAGCCAGGGAATTTTGTCGATTTGTATCATTTTTGACACTAAGTTCTAGTTGACTAAAGAGTTTTAGCGTAAAAGCCTATTAGAAAACACCGTGAGTACAGCAATACAATATTGGCACATAGTTTCGAAGATGGGCTAAATTCCAGTATTACATTGCTGTACTCATGACGCTTTTGATGCGTTTAGGCTAAAGCTCTTGAATGAACTGGATCTTGTGCAGCTTAGGTACCAGTCTTTGTTTAATATTATTCGGAAAGATGTATGTCTAATGCCCGTTTCCTGATAGCGACACCTGATTGGAATTCTATTTCACAGTATGTTTTCAATATATGTATGAACATACGCGGGTAGTTATTTTTAAAAACACCAGTTTCTTCAAACTTTTTTCCAGGTAAGGAATTGAGTCAACATTCGGCACATCATTACAATCAAAAACGTTTTGACAATACATACATACACGCTGTCGAACCGTGAAAAGCTCCATGATTAACTTTGTTAACTTCTAAATTACAACAGTGCGTATCTTATGAACGCCGAGCAATTAAAATTAGTCAGCTGTATCTTTCCCACCCTCTAAGTTGGAGTATCACCGATTGCTCCTTTATGGGATTTTTGCTTATAGGATCTGCCACTGTACTGACTGTGATTGGAACAGTAAAAAGTGCTACTTCTGACTGGTTGGGGTATTTATAGTTTCACTGTTTTATTGTTTGTGAAAGTTTAAAATCCTGAAATATTTGATTTTCCCCAACTTACAAGGTAACACAAGTGCAGTTTTGGACAAGATAAAAACGATTTTTATTTTTATTTTGGGAAACCAAAATTTTATGCATTAAATTGTGGTGTATTAAATATTTCTTATATCTAATTGTACAATAATTGAATATGTGAAACATTTACTATATAATGAGCTAGAATTAGTGTCACAGTTAGAGAATCACCGAAACAAAACTATATTATTATGTTTACAATAGAACCATGGTCTGTTCAGAATATTCATGATTTTTTATTTTTATATATAGATGTTTCTTAGGCGGAACTGTATATAGGTAAATAGTGACCTTATGAAACCCTTTAATGATTCGTTTTGATCAAATCAATTTGTATTTTCGCTAGAGTATGCTTTTCATATATCTGTCAAAGGTATGTTTGCATTGAATTTGATCTCCCATCTATTTTGGTGCTTTATTTCTATAACAGTACATAAATTATGTATGCAAAGTTGCCAATATTGAGTTTTCAAAAACAATTTTATTGCTTAACAATATATTATGAGCTTTATAATAGAGGCAATTTATTTTATCGGCCTTACTTTAAACACAGGTCACTTCTTAAAATTCATAGGGCTTTTCCGCTATAATGAAGTTTCTACAGAAATTAGAATGTATAATCTCAATATATTTCTATTTGACCTTGGTATATTTCCACATTGGAGCAGATTACATAAACGTGTTCTTGTGGAAGCCTAACGGCATTTTACGTCTTTATCTTATCTATAGCAGTGGGTTGCCATCGCGCACCATTTTTAAACCTCCTCGCGCTATCTATATTTAATATCATTCCGTTCTAGCTGCTCTAATAAAACCGCGCATAGAATGTAGATTAGAGCTGTCCGTGCCGTGCACCCAAATGTTTCGTGTGACATCTTACCCGAGTGCTGTGTAGCGGAACACCCAGTGTGCTTCTCGTTATTTCGGTATGATCTTTATTTACTATTCTGACTAAGATTAATATATTTAGCGAAGTAACCTTGTGGCAAGTCGCATGTCTTACATCACAGCGTTTATTTGCGTGCCTAAGATTTACAGTGTAATGACTGTGAGTGATTGCTAATTTATTTTGAGATTGTGTAGCTAAAATCTACGTAGGAGGTAATGCAGTTGTGTGTTGGCGAAATACACCTGCACTGTGTTCATGCAAAATGTTTAAGTTAGAAGTTTAGCAGCTAGTACTGTATGCTTGTTTTCATGTAAGTTTCAAAATAAACAGAGTTGAAAAGTGTTTTATATTGTTACAGATAAGGTGTGTTGTGATATTTTTTTGAAACAAATCTTATTAATCATAATATGACATATTTCATGGACGCCATACTGTTTTCGATTATAATTTATAATTTTTAACAATTAAAATTAATTATTTTATTTAACGCAGAAAGGAATAAAATTCAGAAAAATATATTTACTCTTTTGTAGACTGAAAAGCAATTGGGAGAACAAAGAAATATGGAAACTTGCTTTTAAATCGTCTAATGACCCCTACATTCCAAGAAAGTTAATAAATGCAGAGGCTTTGTTTTAAATTACAATATCGTAAATAGGCTCTACCGTATTACATATTGTGCCGCCTGGAAATTTTATGAATTAATTTCATTAGTTTCTTAAAATATATTTCGGTAGTAATTGTTTTTCGTATGACAGCCATTGGCATTATGTGATAACAAAGATTAGACTGCAAATTGTGAAGCCTAATTATGTTGTGCCAAACACTGTAATTAATGTCAATTAATGTATTTACCTCTTTAAAAACTGTAAACTTTGAGACAAATTGTGTTCTAGAATGTGGTAATTTAAAGTGTAATTCAAAAGTTGTAATTATGATTAAGATTTTTTTTTATTATAGGCTCTGCAAACAAAATGCAACACACGGTACAATAAATATACTTATAACTAGGAGTACATCAATTTGGAGAGAGTATTAAGTGAATCTATTCACACCTCTAGTTTACTACATTATAGTTTCTAATATTACTTAAGATTAATTAATTTTGAACAAGAACGGTGTAATACCGCAAAGGAAACTTTCCATGAAAGGTACTGACCTAAGATGTGTGTATGCCAAGTTTGAAGTGAATCCGTTGTATAGAACGGAAGTTATCTTGTCTCCATACACACAGAAAGACATGCATTTTCGAAATAGTAACGGTCACTTCCGGTTGCCGTTAACCGATTTGGCTGAAAATCAATCCCATGAAAGGCACGGACTTAAGATGTGTGTATGTTAAGTTTAAAGTGCATCCGTTGAATACAGCGGAAGTTATAGTGTCTCCAGACACACAGACAGGCATGCATTTTCGAAATAGTAACGGTCACTTCCGGTTACCGTTAACCGATTTGGCTGAAAATGAATCCTATGAAAGGCACTGACCTAAGATGTGTGTATGCTAAGTTTAAAGTGCATCCGTTGAATAGAGTGGAACTTATAGTGTCTCCAGACACACAGGCAGGCATGAATTTTCGAAATAGTAACGGTCACTTCCGGTTACCGTTAACCGATTTGGCTGAAAATGAATCCCATGAAAGGCACTGACCTAAGATGTGTGTATGCTAAGTTTAAAGTGCATCCGTTGAATAGAGTGGAAGTTATAGTGTCTCCAGATACACAGGCAGGCATGAATTTTCGAAATAGTAACGGTCACTTCCGGTTACCGTTAACCGATTTGGCTGAAAATGAATCCTATGAAAGGCACTGACCTAAGATGTGTGTATGCTAAGTTTAAAGTGCATCCGTTGAATAGAGTGGAAGTTATAGTGTTTCCAGACACACAGGCAGGCATGAATTTTCGAAATAGTAACGGTCACTTCCAGTTACCGTTAACCGATTTGGCTGAAAATCAATCCCATGAAAGGCACTGACCTAAGATGTGTGTATGCCAAGTTTAAAGTTAATCCGTTGAATAGAGCGGAAGTTATAGTGTCTCCAAACACACAGACAGACATGAATTTTCGAAATAGTAACGGTCACTTCCGGTTACCGTTAACCGATTTGGCTGAAAATCAATCCCATGAAAGGTACTGACCTAAGATGTGTGTATGCTAAGTTTAAAGTGGATCCGTTGAATAGAGTGGAAGTTATAGTGTCTCCAGACACACAGGCAGGCATGAATTTTCGAAATAGTAACGGTCACTTCCGGTTACCGTTAACCGATTTGGCTGAAAATGAATCCCGTGAAAGACACTGACCTAAGATGTGTGTATGCTAAGTTTAAAGTGCATCCGTTGAATAGAGTGGAAGTTATAGTGTCTCCAGACACACAGGCAGACATGAATTTTCGAAATAGTAACGATCACTTCCGGTTGCCGTTAACCGATTTGGCTGAAAATCAAAATAGAGTGGAAGTTATAGTGTCTCCAGACACACAGGCAGGCATGAATTTTCGAAATAGTAACGGTCACTTCCAGTTACCGTTAACCGATTTGGCTGAAAATCAATCCCATGAAAGGCACCGACCTAAGATGTGTGTATGCTAAGTTTAAAGTGCATCCGTTGAATAGAGTGGAAGTTATAGTGTTTCCAGACACACAGGCAGGCATGAATTTTCGAAATAGTAACTGTCACTTCCGGTTGCCGTTAACCGATTTGGCTGAAAATCAATCCCATGAAAGGCACTGACCTAAGATGTGTGTATGCTAAGTCTAAAGTGCATCCGTTGAATAGAGTGGAAGTTATAGTGTCTCCAGATACATAGGCAGGCATGAATTTTCGAAATAGTAACGGTCACTTCCGGTTACCGTTAACCGATTTGGCTGAAAATCAATCCCATGAAAGGCACCGACCTAAGATGTGTGTATGCTAAGTTTAAAGTGCATCCGTTGAATAGAGTGGAAGTTATAGTGTTTCCAGACACACAGGCAGACATGAATTTTCGAAATAGTAACTGTCACTTCCGGTTGCCGTTAACCGATTTGGCTGAAAATGAATCCCATGAAAGGCACTGACCTAAGATGTGTGTATGCCAAGTTTAAAGTTAATCCGTTGAATAGAGCGGAAGTTATAGTGTCTCCAAACACACAGACAGACATGAATTTTCGAAATCGTAACGATCACTTCTGGTTGCCGTTAACCGATTTGGCTGCAAAACCAATCCCATGAAAGGTACTGACCTAAGATGTGTGTATGCCAAGATTGAAGTGAATCCGTTAAATAGAGCGGAAGTTATAATGTCTCCAGACACACAGACAGACAGACAGGATGATAATCTCATTAACTTTCTACTATAAGCTCCGCTGTAGAAAGTTAGTAAGTCTTGTGGTAGCTTACGTTTAAGCCTTGTGCGTATGTTCTTTTTCCGAGGTTTAATTTTGTTGCACTTGTACAGACTAATTTTTTAAAGAAATAACTAATCAATATGTGGATGTAGTCTGTGATTAGTGGAACATATAACTTTTCATTTATTTGGCTGTTGCGTATGAACCAAGAGCAGTTGATTGCAAAACGTAGCACTTTGTTCTGTATGGTTTGAAGTTTCTTCATTGATGTTTTGGATGAGTTATTCCAAATTGGACACGCATAAGTTAGGATAGGTCAGAGAATCGCCTTATAAATTAGTAGCGAACATTCGGATCTATGGTGAGATTTTCGGTTCATCAAGTGGCACAGTAGAATGAATCTTGTGTGGCACTCATTAATTTTTTTGTTCAGGTGATATCTCTAGTTAGGTTTTGTATATAGATCAGCTCCTAAATACTTTACTGTGCCATCTTTTGGGTTCCATGGTATATCATCATTGTTTAATCTAATTGTTGGAAGATGGGTGTAGCGATTAAGTGTGAACATCTTTCAGTTTTAGATGAGTTGATTTTTGTTTTCTATTTTTATACCAGTCATACGTTATGTTTACTGCATTTTGTAGATGTTCTATCGTTGTTTCGATTGTAGTGCCCTGTGTTAGTATCGCCATACCATCTGCAAACATGACTAGTATTGAATTATTTGCTGTGGGCAAGTCATGTACATAGAGGTTGAACAAAGTTGGCCCTAAAAGGCTCCCTTGAGGAACTCCTGCTTTTGGTGTTTTTGCGTTTATCCTTACTCAGAACGTTCTGTTTAGCAGAAAGTTATGAAAATTTAAAGATAAAAAGAAAAAATGTGCTTATTTTTAGTAATCTCATCGATATTTCTTCTATCGTCATTTAATACAAGAGGTGCGTTCAACTTCTAAGCTCTCCAAATTTTTTTCTGAAAAAATACTTACCCAAGTTAGTTGAAATTTTTTTACTTCTTAACGTAATCTTTGTTTAGACATACATTTTTTACATCGTCGTCGCCCTGATTTTATGGCTGCCGCGAATACTTCTTTAGGGATGTGTTTTGCCTACTTAAAAATATCTGATGCAACAGCGGCTCGATTGGAAAATTAGCAGCCACGGAGACTGTCCTTCAGGCTCGCCTTGTGATCGTCGGTCAGCATTTGTCGGACCCACCTTGAAGAAACGTTCTACATTTTCAGGTCATTATGCAAAATGGATTCTACAGATCCTACGGAAATGTCAAATTTAGAGGCGATGTCACGCACACCTAATAGACGGTCTTCCATAACAACTTGCCCCACTCGCGCGATCATAGTTTTGGTTCGTGGCCGAGACTGCTTTGGTTTATTGTCACACAACTCTCGACCTTCTTTAAACTGTTGCACCCCATAACGCATATTTCTAGCATCCATAACGTCCTCAGCGCATATCTCACTCAATTGGGGATGAACACTAAACGTCGCTATTTGAAGTATACAACACAACACGCACTGCAATGGCTATGTACATTGTATGGTGCTGCCATATATATTACAAATTCAGAAATATTTTCGGCGTCTTTTAAAATTAACAGCATCTTTCTACTTACTCTTACTAATGATAAAAAAATTGCAGACTTTAGAACTTGAACTCAGCGTATGCAATTGATATTAGAACATAATTGTTTAGTTCAATTAATGTTTATAAATTTTGTAAGTTAAGGGAAATTCTTTATTTTATTTTACAGTATTCGTTAGCTCTTTATTCTTCTCCTTCTTCTTCCTATCACTTCTTGAGAAGTAAAAGGTGCTCTAAGGGCATTTTGAAAGCTGAGTATCTTCTCAGGCAAGGTGCTAGTCCCTTGCATCGACCCGGTTGGGTCCGTTATTGTTGATAATTTATGTACCAGTTTACTCCAATTGTTCTTGTCCCATAACTGATGCCTTTTTATTCTTTATTGTCAAAATACGAGGTTTATATGTTTAAGGCATTTATTTACAAATGTTTGTAATTTTTTAATGCCTTTTATTGGTATTGCACGTTTTTGCACTATGCAAAAGCACACTTTTAACATTTGTGTTGGAAAGACAGGGCTTTGTTGACGTTCTGATGTTTCTTGAACCCCATGTTTTCTTTAGCTTGTTGCATGCTGTTTGTGCTAAGGCTATTATTCTGGTAATATCTATCTGAGACATGCCAACAACGCCTTCCACTACACTGACCCACTACGCAAACGACACGAAGATACTGTCCAGTTCGCTGAGGATCTTCTTCGTCACGAAGAGGCTTCATGAAGAGCTAAATTGACTAGACGACAACATCACAATGACAGACTTTCGGTTGCACTATACTGCCTCAATCTTCATAACCGCTGGATTTGCGCCTAGGGACCACGATACAATAAAACAGGCAGTGCTTGATAAGAAGTTTACCTCCAATGGTGAGTTTCAGATAGCTCTCCACATGGGATGACGCACTACACCCAAACAATGGTTTGTCACAGCTTTACGAAAACTGTCGTAGCAATGGCAGAAATGCGTACACTTCTAGTAAAATGAGTACTCACTTCTTAAAACAATGATTATTGAGGAGAAAATAATCGTAACATCATCACTTTTAAACGTCCCAAGTATTTTCCTCGTTTTAAATAATTGTAAAAGTAGCATTTACAGTTTACTGCTTTAAGTTCAGTTATCAAACGACGAAACAAGCTTTAATTATTGTTAATGTTTGTCAAATTGGCATTTCTTTTTTATATAAAAAGTTTACACATCAAGCATTAATGTTTCCCCATAACTTAAAGATGTAATTGAACTATTGTTGAAATTTTGCATATCATAAGTACTCAAATTTTCTATTTTTTGAAATATGGAGAAGTAAACCGGAAAAATACAAGTCTTGACTCATAAAAGACCCCTACACCTAATTCAAATAATTTTAGGGATTTTTTACTAACCTTAATTTGATGGACAAACAGAACAAATTTATTTATTTATTCTTACCTCATTAAAAATACACAAAACATTACAACATGCAATAACGTAGATATTACAAATTCTTTACTAAGGTATTTTTAAAAATACTTTAGTGCAGATTAAAAAATATTGTAGCAATAATTCAATTTTCTATTTTTAATTATGCATATGTAGACAACAACGCCAATAACATAACCATTATATCAATTTATGCATATAGTGTGTGGTCGTTTTGTTTCAGTTTGTTTAAATTATAAATACAATTTTTGAATAACTATAAAATAGTAAAATAGATGCGAAGGCTTTCACGGCCGGTGTTATGGTGCATCGTGTGGTTGGTTCTCAACTGCAGTAGACATCCTCAGAAGAAAATCTTCTACAAATTAAGTGACTGTCCCGTGCGTTTTCGCTTTTATACTCGTGCGAGTATGGTAGGGATGGTGTTGGAGGTGGTAGTTGACGTCACCGGGATGGTAGATGACGTGATCGGGCTAGCTGCTGACGTCAATCGGGTCGTTGCAGGTAATATTTTAGCATTCTCTGTCGTCACTCGCTCTTTTGCCGTATCGCGGTCTGTTTTTTGCCCCTTGAGAGCGATAAACCAAAACCTAGGTAGATTGAATCCGTCGTCCCTGTTAAAATTATATTTTATTTTATTTATTTATATTTATAAATTTCCACCGCCTCTCTGTAGAATCTTGGGTATTAATTCCTACAGTTGGATAAAACTTGTTTGCCCGAATTCTGTCTCGTGGTTAGGATTATCCAAAGCATGTTCTGCAACTGCTGATTTATTGGGTTGATTGAGGCGTAGATGACGTTTATGTTCATTGATCCTGGTGGTAATCGTTCGACCCGTGGTCCCAATGTAGACTTGCCTACATGAGCAAGTTATGCAATATACCCCTGGTGTATCTTGTGGGTTTCTTGTATCTTTGTCTGGTCTAAGCAAATCCCGTATTTTGGTGGTGATAGTATAGATGGTTTCCACCTTGTGTTTGTTGAGGATTTTTCCTATCCAGTCCGTAGCCCTGTTGATGTAAAGCATGTTTTACGTATCCTGATACATCAACTATTAAAATAAGTTAAATTATGAGTAACAAAAGAATTAATAATTATGTTACAATTTTAGGTTTATTTAACCTTATTTACCATTTCTTTCGAAAATACCATAAAAAATCCTCTTTCCCAATGAATTTATGCCATTGTATTGCTTTTATTGAGTAGTGCGACACAGCTCAAAACTGGAACTGTGTACATCATGATTGGGTGGATTATCGTTTTGTAAATAGACAGTTTGCTCCGGTTTGACAGTCGGCTTCGCTGTTTTTGCCGACTTGGTCTTGCTGGTCGCCCTAACTATTTCCATTCTCCAGGAATCCTAGCGCACCGGTCGTCTAGTCGATGTAGCTGCTCATGGAGCTTCTTGGTGACGAAGGAGGTCCTCATTGAACTGGACAGTATCTCTGTATCGTTTGCATATTGGGTTAGTGTAGTGGAGGGCGTTATTGGCATGTCTTGGATGTATATATTGTATAACGTTGAGAGCAAGACGGAGCTTTGGGGACGCCGGCTTAGAGTTTTCTCTCCGATGACCTCATGCTACCGATCTGAACACGGAATCTCCTTCCGGAAAGGAAGGAGCGGATCAGTTAGCCTATTGGTACCGGGATTGAAGTTGAGGTCATTTTGTACAACAGACTGTTGTGCTAAACCTTGTCGAAGGCGTGGCCACATTAAGGAAAACTACATCGGCGGTTTGCTTCTTGGTATAGACCCCAGTGATGCATTCCAGAATCCGAAGAAGCTGGAACGTGGCGGTATAGTCGGAGCATCCTTAGACGTTTGTGGATTACACGTTCCACAAGCTTCCCCAAAGTTGGCAGCAGTTCGGAATTCCATCCGGGCCAGGAGCCTGGTAGGGCTTGAGGGCTCGGATGAGTTGAAGAACTTTTTCGTAGTTGGCCGGGTTTAGGTGTTTCTGGGGCTCCTGACCCCCTCTCTTTTGGCTTACTAAGCAGTCGACGTGGTCGAAATGGTCAAGATCAGCGTCGTCGTAGCTGAGGTTTCACTGACGCTCCAGGTTGTCAACAAAGGCTTGGACTTTATCCTAACTTTTGTGTAGACGACGCCCCACTCCCCGTGGATGAGTGACGGCGGGGTAGGGTGGTTGACGAGGACTTTGAACATCCTTCATAGGCTGTTATTTGCTACGTTGAGTGCCTCCAGCTTGCTCCCACAGGCAACGTGATGGTGCTCTGTGACGGCGGTCTTGATTATGGCAGCGATCCTGTGGTACTTTTGTTTGTTTGCAGGGCCTAGAGAACGCTGCGTGCGTCGTTGGTACCGGTTGTTTTCACGTATTCACTCTTTTAGGTCTGGAGGTAGGAGGTCCCTTTTATCTCCGACGTGAATAGGACTGGTGGCGAAGCGGATGGATTGCTGGATGGAGACGATGAGGTGGTGTACCGTCTCCTTTAGGTCTTTGCCCGAGCGGATGATGGGAACATCTCTTTTGTTCTGTCTCAGATGGACGGTAAAGGTAGGCCATGAAACGCTGAAGCGGAAAGAAACGGCGCCCGTTCCGTGGGGGATTGTCTGCTGCAAGGAGACGTCCTTGAAAATGGCGATGTAAATGGATTGCGACCGGATGAGATTGAAGAAGTGGAATTGGTTCAGGGGTCCCACCACCACGAAGTCGTGGGACTGGATGTAGCCTTGCAGCGTCCGGCCTTTGCTGTTGGCCACACGGCTCTTCCACGAGGCCTGCTTAGCATTTAAGACCGTCGCGATATTCTCCTTGAAGACGGTGTCTTCGCGAAGGAGGCGATCCTCGTGCGACGGGGAGTTATAGGCGGAGACTAGCCTAATAACAGGTGTTCGGTAGTGCTCAAAGCAGGATTTGACGTAGATTACGATGTCTCTTTTTTCTGTCGTGTTGAAGCGACCTATCGCGTTTGTACTTTCTGCGACGGTGTTTTTAAATGCGCAATGGCTTCAGTGACTTGCAGTACCGCTCATTGGTAATGTTTTTACTAGGGGGCAGTTAGCCATCAGAAAAATTCTCTTTTGATTTCAAATACAATCACCATTTGTTTTCGGTCATGGCTTCTTTGTACTAGAATAATGACTTGTCTGCTGTACCTGCTGTGCATTCAAAGCATGTTTCTTAATACACGCTGTGTAGTTGCAGCAACTATTTGCATACCCCTACACGCTTTTGCTTTTGCCGAGTGGTGAAAGTATAGGAACCCATTGTGCATAGACCTATGTCATCTTCAAGTTTTTATGGATGAATCTGTAAAGTTCTGCTAAATAGACCTGTTGCATTTGGCAGTGCCTCGACTGTGATTCGCCTGTTTGTTGTTATCAAATCGGACACATTAGATAATGTGTGACTTACGCGCATTTCCCGAACACCCGCTATTTTTACTTCTCTCGATACACTTTTTTCCGCCTTTGAATTTTGACATCCAGCGAAGCGTTTTGTTCTCACGCAAAGCTATTAATCTTAAATGAATGTTTGAAGTTCCTTCAAAGAAGCCTCGTTGTTCGTTGTTGCCTATGATTGTTTGCTTCCATGATTTTCCGTTTTGTCCAGAACTACACTCACAGCCATCTGGCGCAGTCACGTGGCACTCAGTTGAAATGGAACATCGAGGGTGAATGTCAATGATTTTTATTGCCTGAAATACTTAAAAGATTGGCAAGAATGGGTTTATTTTCTAAATTTGTTTTTTGGTAGCTTATTTGACTTCTTCACTTTTCTCCCATTATTGAAATTTTGTACATGGCTACTTAAATCTTTTTTAACGTAATCAATAGTACAGTATGTCTTGTTTCAATTTTCGGTACAAGAATTTAATGTTTATTTAATGTATATATTATAATTTGTTTACAGGCAAGGTCAACTCAAAATAAAACAACTTTAGTATTTTGAAAATTTAAATTTCTACTAAGATATTTTCTTAAGTATAATAATAAATTAACTCTCACAGGTCATGTTTCACAAAGTTGTTTTATATTATCTCGATATACTAAAATAAATTATATTAATTCCTATTGTTTCTAATATTTTAAATGCATTTTTATTAAATTTATATAAATCCAGAGTCCAAAAATAAAACTAATCACCGAATGGGATGATTACTAATTATGTTTTTAGTTGGAAAAAGTGTGCACTTATTGTCAGAACTTATCATTGTGTAAAGGATTTCTTGAGTTGTTTTAACCTAGGATATCATGAGAAAGTAACTGATTACTAGATAACCTCAAAATGAATAAGTAATCTTTTAGCATTATATCACAACTGTTATCGAAAGATATATTCAATCTTTTTACATTCATAGAAAGCTAACAATATTGGTAGCTATGAAAATTAGTCAAATGGTTTATACTTTAACCAACAAAAAATATATACCATTACTTTTTCACAGTTTTCATTATATTCAATATGAGCTATTAAGTGCTTATAAAATATACGAATTTCTTTAAAAATAGTGTTGGTTATGTGCACAGCCATTAATATATTTTTAATAAAAATAGATTTTTCTGCTGATGCGAAATTTGATGAGTATGGAGGAGGTATCTTCTAGACAAGTGTGCTGTTTTTGAAAACAGGGTTTGATGTTGATTTCCACTTCGTTCGTTATTACCTGAGCTGGAGGCTGTGTTATATGAAGAATGGCTTCAAATTCCACTCACCACTATTCAGGACTTATATCTGCCTATTCTACTCAGAATTCAAGCTGTATTGCATAGTGGACCAACATCGTATTAATACAAAATGTATCGACTTTCACAAGTGTTTCTATTGTTTTGTCCAATACCTGTATATCTAACAAACAATTGCTGCAGGTGCACGACACTCTTCTATTATAACTTCGTTAAAACATCACTGGGACAATATGTGCACAAACAATTCCAATTTTATAATGATGATACCAGTCCAATACAATGGTAGATTTTTTATAATTTGGAAGTAGTGTATCTTGATTGTATTTTTGCTTGTATAGTGTCGCTCCTATCTTTCTGTGGGATCAGCTTATAAAGGCACTGATTGTTTATATGTTATTCTGTATAATTTCGCTTCTTTCAAAAACATATTTTTTAAGTAACCCAATTTTTGAAACCTAAGTTTTGGAAATTCTGAAAGTCAACTGTAGGTACATTTAGTTCTAAATAACACGCTTTCTGATTCTGATTTTTCAGCTTTGCGTTTTAACGTAGTAAGTTTGAGGGACACTGGTTATTCGTTTTATAGCTGTATTATTATTTTTGTCAAATGTTCTTGCAATGCGTTTTCAATATATTGCATATGGCACATGCCACTTTTGCATAGTCGCTAGTATGAGGTATGTGGAAGGGAAGTATAACATTTATAAAGGTTTTTTATGTTTTATGAAATCTATTAACAGCATCTATAAATAATTTGGTGGATAAGACTAAATTGATTATTTATCCATATATTAATGGTGTCAAACCAATGAAAAGCAGATTAAAATGGACATTTTGGCTATGCATCATTCAAACAAAGATTTCTCAAATTTTTGGAAACAAACTAGAAGGCTAAACCCTAAACCTAGTATTCCTGCAAATGTGGATGGGTTAAGTGACCCTGCGCTCATAGCCGAAATGTTCAGAAATAGTTTTAAGGTACAGCCACCATTGGGTGTAACAGATAGTACAAATACTTGCTTCTCTGACATACACTATACTAGTGGAAAACCAGCTGTGGTTACAGCAAAGGATATAAGATTTGTGTTGAGTAAAATGACTAGGGGGAAGTCTCCTGGTCATGATCACTTAAGCATAGAACATCTGCAACATGCTGGCGTACACCTACCACGAGTTCTAGCCTTGTTCTTTTCCTTTGCTTAAATCACGGCTACCTACCTGATAGTATGTTAAAAACATTAGTTGTTCCTATAGTAAAAAATAAGACTGGTGATGTTAGTGACAAATCCAATTACCGACCAATATCATTGGCAACCATAGTGGCTAAGGTGCTGGACAGACTACTGGACCTGCAGCTTAGCTCCCATGTTAAACTTCATGATGCACAGTTTGGTTTCAGGCCGGGTCTGTCTACTGAAGCCGCTGTCTTGTGTCTCAAGCAGTCTGTCCAGTACTACACAGCTAGAAATACACCTGTTTATGCTGTATTTCTAGACCTGTCCAAAGCCTTTGATTTGGTTCAATATAATATTCTTTGGAAAAAACTTTATGAGGACACAAACATGCCACATGAGTTTATACATTTATTACAATACTGGTATGCTCATCAGAAAAATTATGTGAAATGGTCTGGAGGTGTTTCATGCTCTTACAGCTTAGAATGTGGAGTAAGGCAGGGGGGAATTACCTCGCCTACCCTTTTTAATATATATGTTAATAGGTTGATTGATGAGCTCAGTAGCGCTGGAGTTGGTTGTTCTGTTGACGGTGCCTTTGTCAACAACATCAGTTACGCAGACGATATGGTGCTGCTGTGCCCATCAATAAGTGCTCTTGTTAAACTTCTGGGCATCTGTGAGCGATTCGCTGTGACTCATGGTCTTAGGTATAACGCAACTAAAAGTGTACTTCTTGTGTTCAAGGCTGGGAGTAAGTCTTACAAAGTACCTCCAATAACGCTCAATGGGATCCTGTTAGCACAGGTTAGCAGCTTTAAGTACCTGGGGCATTGGGTCACGGAATTGCTGAAGGATGACATGGACATGGAACGGGAGCGCAGGGCCCTGTGCATTCGGGCTAATATGCTTTCACGCAGGTTCGCACGTTGTTCTAAACAAGTTAAAATCACGCTTTTCAAAGCATACTGTCACTCCTTGTACACGTGCAGCCTGTGGATAAATTATACTCCGGGAGCATATAGGACCCTGCGCACCCAATATAATAATGCCTTCAGGGCGCTGTTGGGGTTCCGGCGGCACTGTAGTGCCTCAGGGATGTTTGCCACAGCTGGGGTTGATAGCTTTGCAGCCATCATTAGAACCCGAATTGCATCCCTGCTACAGCGGGTCCGTGGCAGTTCCAACAGCCTCCTGATGACTGTGGCCAACAGACTTGATGTGGACAGTGGTATTATGCAGCACTGGACACACGTCCATTTAACCAAGGATACCGCAAATACATATAATCGATATGTGTAGTGGCGGTGTCCTGCTTATGGACTTCTTTAGATCTTTTATTTTTGTTTACTAACATAGTTTTTAAGATTATTGTTACTAATACTATGAATTCCGGTTCGAAATAAACAAATTTTATTTTATTTTATTTTATTTATTTATTTATTAACTGCGGCTTTCTAAAGTTCGTGATAATTTGGTCCATTTTGTGTATCTTGGAGAACGCTAGTAACTTATGTAAACATGATTATTATGATTTTTGTCACAATTTTTTACTGTTTTTATCATTAGCACTTCTTAAAAATTAAAGTTTATATGTGAGTAGTCTGAAAAGTTTTGAGTCTAACATAGAAACAAGTATTTTTTTGGTTAAATTCCATTTTATTTTTTAACATAGTTTTCTTTTAAGTCGGTACACTTTTTTATCGACACTCTTTAACCTCTTTAACTCTTCCACATAGTATTCGGCGTTTTGCTCTGTGAAATAGGGGTCTATGGTTACAATGACCTTATCGTTTGATGAAAATCTCTGTCCTCCGAATCAAACTTTGAACTTGGGAAACAGGAAATAGTTATTGAAATTCAGATCTGGCGAATATGCTGGGTGGTCAATCAATTCAAACTACAATTCGTGAATTTTGGCCGTGGAGACCGTTGAAGTGTGAGCCAGTGCGTTGTCTTGATGGAGGAGCACTTTCTTGCGTTTTAAATGGGGCGGTTTTCAGCAATTGCTGCTTTCAACTGGTCCAATAACGATGTATAATGCAACCCCGTTATTGTTTTTTCTTTTTCTAAGTAGTCGATGAACAGAATTCCCTGACTATTTTTTGGAGCAGGTATATGTTTCGCAGTTCACTGTTTTGACTATTTCTTCGTTTCAGGAGTGTAATAGTGGACCCAAGTTTTATCGACAGTGATAAATTGATGCAAAATATCAGACTCGTTTTGCTGAAACCGCTTAAGCAGGGTCTTGGAAATGCTCATTCGAATGAATTTTTGGTTCAAAGTGAGCAAGCGCGGGACCCAACGCGCGGACAGCTTTCTCATGCCCAATTCTTCAGTCAATATATGACAAACGCGTTTCTTCGATATGACCACAGGCTCTGCTATCTACCTAACCTTGATTAAACGGTCTTCCAGTACCATTTGGTGAACTTTTTCGAGTTATCGGTGGAGGTTGCGTCCCGAACGTTCATCAAAAGCCAAATTGCTACGACCACGTTTAAATTTAGCTGCCTATCTTTCCACGGTGGAAAATAATAGGGCATAGTCCCCATAAACGGCATCTAATTACGGCACGGTATTCGATTCTTTCCATTTTTACAAAAGCACCGATATCGATTGATACAAACGAATGTCAAACAACAACTAGGCGTCCAAAATGGTTGAAATGTTTAATAATAATAATAATAGTTCCTCGTAATAGGCCTTGAAGGCCCTTTGGGGTCGTAACAGGATAGGTCTGCTACAATCTAGAGCCTACGGTACACAAGGGTAGTAAACGTGGCTAGCACCTATATTACCCCAGAGTTTGACCTCCAGGTACTCATTTATTGCAGCCTGAGTCGAGCTGGGCCGTAAAAATGCCAGCGATTGAATTGGCGAGAGCGAATTCGAACCCGCAACTCTTGGTTTCGTAGTCTAGCGGCCTATACACTAAACCACCACGGCTGGTTTAAATGTTTACAGATATATATTTCAAAGTTGTAGTAGCAGAATGGGACGAGTAGGGCCATCTTCATGTTGAAGCTCAATACGTTTTATACTGCTTACGAAAGGGCATATGAGCAACATGATAATATGAATAAAATGTTTATTTTACCATTAAAGAAAGCAAGATTAAATGTTATACAATATTTCAAGTGAAACTTAACAGTATATTATAAAGGAAGTATCGGAATGCGTCATTTTAGGAATGAATAGCTGTAGAAATGGAATTATGGGACTAAGATTTCTTTGAACACAAATTTTGTTCTATAGATTTCTATTAAAGAGAAAATATTGGGTCATACATTAAAATGCTTTGTAACGTTTTTCTACACTTGAGAGAAAAACAATCGACTCACTAGCTGTACGCGCAATTTCGTCTCCTGTTTTAGTCTAAAGAAAATAAAAATAAAAACACTAACGTGCAAGGAGTTTCTTTATTATTGAGCTTTAAAAAACTTTGGCTATTGCATTAATCGGATGACGCATTCACGAACGGGATTTTACGAATCTTGTTAATTGGAATGCACCTGCGCGATGACTATAATTGACCTCCAATACGCTTGCAATCCAGTAATTCACCTCAGTTATTTATCCGGAGTTGACGTAAGTAAGTAAGTACTCGAGTGATTCGCAAGAAAATGGATACCACAGCCGCCAAAGCAACCCAGGCAGTTGCATTGTTGAGAGAGGCCCTCAGTCAGAGGGCCGTGGCAAATCGACTAAATCTAAGTCAATCAGCTGTATCGAGAGTGTGGCGTCGATACCGGGAAATCGGTGGGTACGTCCGCTGGCAAGGAGGCGACCGTAAGCGCGTGACTACGGAGAGAGACTTCTCGTCTTAATGTCCCTTAGAAATCGATATATGACTTCAAGCCAGAGCTGTGTGCGGTCAAAGGTATGGTCGCCAGCGTTTGGACGGTGAGAAGAAGACTGAAGGCAGCCCACTCGACCCCAAAAAAGGCAGCTACGGGTTATCAAGCTGACTGCAGTTCAAAATCAAAGACGAACATTTCGATTGGAACCTTGACCATTGCAGTCGGCTGTTATTCACTGACGAATCCAGGATGTGCCTACATGACAATGACAGGAGTATCCAAGAAACTGTCGCATATGGAGGTGGCTCTTGCATATTCTGGGCGAGAATTTTCGTGCACAGAAAACTGAGTTGGTGTTTATGCTTAGTGGAGGAGATTTAACAGCGGACCGCTACATCAGAGACATTCTGAAGGAACATGTTCCATTTGCGGGATTTATTAGTGAGAACGTTATGTTAATGCACGACAATGTGAGATGCCACATCGCACGAGTAACCATAACCTATCTGGGTGACATTGGTATACCGATGGTACTGAGAGCGGCGTTGATTAAAGAATAGGAAGCAATCCTTCAAGACAGCATAGGAAAAGTCATTCGATTCATGCGTAATTGCTTGGAAAGTCCAATTAGGAGGAGAAGTGGCAACTCCATGTATTAAACAAATTATTAAATTAATTTCAACTGAGGATTTTATTTTTTTTTCTTTTATAATCACATTTTCCCTTCAATTCTTTTATGTTACACATATTCTTAGGTATAACTTTGTCAGAACAGCTCCGATTCCAATCAAAGTGGTATAATTTGAAACCACAGTTTTTAAGCTTTCAAAAAGTATACTGAATTTTACTTGGATTGCTATAGGAGTGGATACACATTCTTTCAAAACTCGAGAATGTTGCTGATTTGATTGATTTGCTCTCAAGTGTAGTTTTCTTTCATCTGACGATTGTTCTTAGAACTTTTGTTGTTTTTGTTTCCTTATTTAGATTGTGTATTGTTATTTTAACTTTCATCATTTTGGAATTTCAGAAAACAATTTGGAAAATGTTTGGAAGCTTAAGGAGACTGGGCAAGCTGTTACCCTCTACCGCAAATTGCAGCGGTCACGCCAAGAAATTTCTCCCTCAACTAACAAAGGTAATCGTGTGTTTTATTTTTATTTGCGCAAAGTTAGTCATATTTCCGATTTCAGGATCGCTATCCCCACGTGAAACGTGGCGACTACGCCATCCTCAACGAAAAACACCTGCTGTTCTTCTTCGACCTTCTCGGAGAAAACCGGGTCTTGAGCGATCCTGCGGACTGCGAAAGCTACAACATCGACTGGGCTAAGAGCGTCAGAGGTAGATTCTCCATCGATACGAAATGCGCACTATTTGTGTAGGTTTCAGTCAATGCGTCCTGAAGCCCGAAACGACCGAGGAAGTGTCTCGCATACTGGCGTATTGCAACGAGCACAGGCTGGCAGTTTGTCCGCAGGGTGGGAACACGGGCCTTGTCGGTGGTTCGGTGCCCGTGTTTGACGAGGTGGTTGTGTCAACAGCGCTAATGGACGACGTAATTAGCATAGATGACACTTCCGGTACGTATATCGTATTGCCAAATGAATAAGCGGTCGTTTGTTGATGGCAATTCATATTAATATATATTATTTATATATATAATATATATTATTATATAATATGATTTAACAGATTTTAAATGTACACTTTGTTTTATACGTTCTTTTAATTCTACGTGTTATATGTGTTGCTTTAGACAATAATTGGTTTTTAAACAGTTTTAGCAGTATTTTTTAAATCTCCGATTGGTATATTTTAATTTCAAGGTTTAGAAGCACTTCAAGCTTATTCCATGTAACTACCATATTCAAGAATTATTTAATGATTACGAAGAAATTGATAAACTCAATATAATAATACCTCAAATAATGCTTATCATTTTATATCAAGGAAACTCCTACACCCGATCTATGGAAACCTAGCAATAAAGAAAATGCTGATCTTTTTGTCGAACATCATTGTGAAGTTTTTACTTCAAACAATCCCGTGCCTGAACAAGAAAAATTTGAATATCTGAACAATGCTTCGGCTACTACCAATCCTACAAAACTAGTAACTCCTAAAGGAATCAAATCGTCTAAACGTCAGATAATCGCCTGGACCCTGAAGAAACGACACCAAAAGTGCTGAAAGAACTTTCAAGGAAGGACATCGCAATACTAACCTATTTATTAAATGCTATTTTTCGTCTTCATTACTGGCCCTAACAGTTAAAAACAGGAGAAGTTGCACCTGGCAAGAAAGATAATATTTATGCTGTTACGGGCCTATAAATCATTTACCTACTATATCTAAACTCCTAAAAAGGTTAATACTTTACCGTATTAGTCCTATCCTGGATTAAATCTCTGAGTACTAGTTTGGATTACGTCAGTACCACTCTATGGTTCGACAGTGTTACTGCGTCGTCCACGTAATAAACAAATACTTCGAAGATAAAAAAATTTGCACTTTTGTATATTTGGACACCCGTATAGCATTTGGTAAGCTATGGCATGAAGGCTTGCTCTATAAAATTAAACATTCTGAACTAAAGTTAACGATGAATATTCCTTTTAGATTAAAGATAGAGTTTTCAGAGTAGTGTATTAAGTCCACTACTTTACATACTGTGTACATCTACTGTACTACCTACTTACCACAACTGCTACTCTAATTGGGGCCTTCACCGACTCACAATTATTTTTGGAAACCACACAAATCCGACAAATTGATCTTCATATCTAAAAGATTACCTGAACTTCTTACAAGTATGGGTTAGTAAGCGGGAAATCAAGATTAACGAAACTAAGGCAATGCAGATAACCTTTGCACTAAGGAAGGGCCTTTGTCCTCCAATTTCTATCAACAATACAATAATTCTTGTATTGTCAGCACTGCGTTATATATAATCACACCTGGATGAAAAACTCAATTGGAGGGAACATATATTTAAGAAAAGCAAACAAATAGGCCTCAGATTCAACGAATTACACTGGCTATTTGAAAGAAGATTCCAACGGTCTCTCGAAAATAAAATCTTTATCTGCAAGGCAGTTATTAAACCTATGCGAACTTACGAAACCGAACTATGCGGTTGTGTAAGTCCAATATAGGAACCCTCTAAAGATACCAGTCCAAGATTGTTTGTGTAATACAGGACCTTCATTATGTGACGCAAATGATAAAAAAATCATTATAATGATTTTTATGATGATGAATAAATAGAATTCAGTGCATTATGTTTTCGAAATGACTGTTTTCACTAGAAATGGTCATTTTAACCTTTTTCCCGAAACTCTCAATTGCGACTTTTTTAATGTCCGCAGAAATGACCAGAACTTCTGTGATGTGATTCTTGAGTTCGTCGATCGACTGGGGTTTATTTCGATAAAACCTATTCTTAAGATAACCTTATAAGAAGAAATCACATGGGTTGAAACCGGGAGAATTCGGGGGCTACTCGATGCCACCTTCTGTCTTACGAGGAGCGGGAGGGGGGGCGTCCAAACTTATAATTCTCTTCCCAAAGACTTCTGTGAGGATGTCCGATGGGCGGTGGCTCCATCTTGTTAAAACCAGTATTGGTTGACTTGTCTTTTGTCTCTCGCAACTGGAATGAATTTGCGAGAACTTCCGTGTGATAAACTTCTTTATTCACATATTTCATGAGAAACAGTGAGTTGACAATTCCATAATAGGTAATTGCACACTAACTTTTTCTGGGTGAAATCGACGAATTTCGGTCAAATGTGGGTTTTAGGTACTCCAATGTCGGTAATTTTGTTTGTTGACATAGTCATCCAGTTGAAAATAGGTCTCATATGTGAAATTAAAGTGCTTTATGTCCAACTTTTTGGTCCGAACTATCTCCATGATAGTGAATCTTTTGCCAATATTGACCTCTGTGAGAGGATTAATTAAATCTTTCACGGAAATAGATTTAATATCTTGGTGAGGATGGTGTGCATAGGACCTACACTCACAGTTGTGCTGCGCATTTAGAGACTGAAGTTGTGGGCTCTTGTTCATAAAGTTCCCGAGCTTGTTCTACGGTCTCGGAAGTGGTCACAGTAAATGGTCTGTCCGTTCTTGACAAATTGTCATCTAGTACACTTCCTGTCTTCTCAAACTTTCCAATCAGCCTATTATAACATGGTAAAATAGACAATTTATTTATAGAGCAAACTTTATCATGGTATTTTTTACCTTGCTATTGCGGAGACAGACAAGGTAGTATGCTTGTAAAATTTGGCCTCAAGACTGTGCTGCACTAGTACTTCGGTCCCCCTTGTAAAAAGTGGCTATAATGAAGACCATTTCTTTGGTTGAATAGCTGGTCTTAGCTGACGCCATATATAGTGTTGACTTAAAGTGTAAAAAATTTCAAATATTGACCTAGGTATAACTAACGTTAAACATAAAATTGCCTGAAAAGTTTGACCATGGCAATAAAAAACTCTTTTATGTAACATAATGAAGGTCCTATAGTCATCGCACCTTGTTATATATCTAGCTAGATGCTTCATGTTGACGTATTAGTTCATTTGTAAAATATGTTGATAACAAGCATTATGCTATACTGGAATCTCACGATAGTACTCTAGGAGCACCACTAATACAAAAACAAGAAAACGAAAGATAAGTGAACTTCTCACTGGAAGAGTTTACCTCCTGCCAAAAGGACCCGCAACGATTAGCTCCTATGTAATCATATTAGCTTCTAGATTGTAAAATTCCGATTAATAAAGTTTATAAAAAATTGTATTTGTGCATTACTACCCAAATTTATAGTTTGCTATATTATTTGCTTAAAAAGTTTAAATATATGATTTTCTACTTTATTAAAGTTATTAATAAAGATGCCTTGAAGTAAGAAATATTAAAGAATAATTGTTTCATATCAATTTTAACATTTTTCTTAACTTTAAACTAAAACTAACGTGAGAAAGAAACTTTATCAGTTTTAAAGTCCACTACCAATCCTAACCGATATGAATCTCTCGGCCTTCACTGGGACATGCGTCAAATGAGTTGGCAAATTCGGGATTCTACTGAGCTTGCTCCGTTCTGAATTGATCAATAAATCAGATAAACATTCCGAAGTTCTCGAATATCAAGTTTCTAGATAGGTAACTAAGCCACTAGAAAGATTTAAAAAGATCTCTAAGAAGATGTATCAGCAAAGAACAATCTATAATATTTGAATAAAATAAGCAGAATTAAATAACAATATAGAAAGAGGACCACAAAATGTAAAACAAAAGTTAAAAGAAGCAAATGTACCTTACAACAAAACACAGAGAAGGCATCCAACTTCAACAACTTATTATTACACAAATGTTGATATTTATTGAAATGTAATAAAGAAAACTTGTAGACGAAACTGAATTGTTGTTTTTAATTTAAATGGTATAATTAATTTACTAATTGCAGGTGTAGTAGTATGCCAAGCAGGGTGCATATTAGAAGCATTAGACCAATTCTTAGCAGAAAAGGGGCTGATGATGCCTTTAGATTTAGGCGCGAAGGGTTCCTGCCACATTGGGGGAAATGTGGCTACAAACGCTGGCGGGCTAAGGCTGTTGCGGTACGGCAATCTTCACGGGAACATTTTAGGATTAGAAGCGGTACAGTAGTTAGAAATTTAAAGGCTTATCATTAGAGAAATATTGCAGGTTAAAGCGAATGGAGAAGTAATAGACTGTTTAAATACATTAAAGAAAGACAATACAGGCTACCACTTGAAGCATCTTTTCATAGGATCTGAAGGAACATTAGGGTTTATTACTACCGTGGCCATTCAGTGTCCGCCCCGACCAAACGCTTTGAATGTGGCTTTCTTAGGTATGAGATAATAAAGAAGAAAATGAGGTAATAAAACTAATTAAAATATGGCTTTTACAGGATTAGAATCTTTTGACGAACGTCTTAACTACATTCCGACGAGCAAAACATGAACTTGGAGAGGTGTTATCGTCTTTTGAGTTGATAGACGCAAAGTCTCTTGATGTAGTCACTACCCATTGCAAGATGAAGTCTCCAATTAAAGAATATCCTTTTTATGTACTCATAGAAACATCCGGAAGTAATAGTAAACACGATGAGGAGAAATTGAGTAGTTTTCTTGAGAACCTTATGAGCGATTCTATAGTGTCGGATGGAACTATGACGAACGATCCTGGAAAAGTGCGAGTACGTTTAGGTGATAAGTGCAAGAAATATTTTTGTCAACTTCTTGTTTTACAGACGATCTGGAATTTACGAGAGGGTATAACCGAAGGATTGTTGCACGACGGGTACATGTTCAAATACGACATTTCGCTTCCCATAGAAGAATTCTATTCTCTGGTTCCTGCCATGATTGAGAGAGTAGGAAAAGATGCTGTCCGAATTTGTGGTTATGGTCATATAGGTAAGGTAGTAGACATTTAACTTATATGAGCTTAACTCACAAACGATAAATTTTCCTAGGAGATGGCAACATCCATCTCAACATTTGCGTACCGAATTTCGCCCGGATATACTGCGGAAAATAGAACCGTACGTCTACGAATTTACATCACAATTGAAAGGAAGCGTCAGCGCCGAGCACGGAATAGGCTTCCGAAAACCGAAGTATATTCATTACTCCAAGAGCCAAAGTGCAATTAGTTTGATGAAGGATATCAAAAAGATGATGGATCCTAATGGAATTCTGAATCCTTATAAAGTTCTTCCTTCCTAAACAAGCTCTTGTATTATACCATTTATTTCTTGGTTGATAGTTTAAAAGGGGTTATTAAGAATAGTTGAAAAATTGCTCATTATTTTTTTTGGCTGTATGACTGCATGACAGAAGTACAAATACAAGTTTATAATATTGTTATAGATTCTATATAATTGTTGTACTTATATAATTAATTTTTGTAAATAAAATAGTTAAACTGCTTGCTTTTTTGAAACTGTGTTTTGAGAATTAAAAAAACAGAGGCGTTACCTACACCACAATGTTTGGTGTCCCAAACGTAAGTGTGCAACACGTTAATCTTACAACTACCGGGTGTTGTAACAAATTTATAATTTCTTTTTTTTTAGATTTTAAAAGTGTAGACTTTGGATTAAAATTGTTACAATTGTTGAATTCTATTTGAAAAACAAAATCCACCGTTCCGTACAACGCGCTTACGTGCGCCGTTTTGAAGTTTTGCCCTCAAAAATTGCTGTACTGAAACTAATTAGCCGCTTTCGGCAGGGGTCAATGGGTGATTTGATAAAACGGCAGATCATGTATTGTGCGCACGTTAAAAAATAGGAGACCAGCACAAAAAAGGATTCAACAAAATGCTTAAACTTTGAATTGAAGACGTTTACAAGAACCTTAAATCCCAAAAACTTTGCCACGACAAATACAAAAAGATTTATATTATATATCCCTTTAAGGTTCAATTGTCCTAACAAATAAGCAGGTGGACTTTCAACGAAGACTGCGCTATGAAGTTTGAAACCAAAAAATTTCTAGAGCTGATAAGGGATTTATTCAAAAACTGCTGATGTGCGATGAAGCCCATTTACATCTTAATGATTTTGTGAATAAGCAAAACATTCGATTTTGGGGTACCGAAAACCCAAAAGTCATACTGAATCCTCTCAAAGTCATTGTTTGGTGCGGAGTGATATCATAAAAGGTAATCGGACCTTATTTTTTTGAGGACAGTGATGAGAATGCTGTAACAGTTGCCGAAGCTCGCTATCAAGAAATGTTGACACTTTTATTTGTCCAGCTGTTGAGAACACATGTAACTTATGATTGAATCAAGATGAAGCTTTTAAGAAGAAACATTCCTGGCGAAAAAATTATTTTACGCGATAGCAGTTTTGAATGGCTCACGCGTTCACCTAATTTGACGACTCTTGATTTCTTCATGTAGGGTTATTTCATTGATTGTGTTTATGTCAATAAACATCGAAAAATTTAACAGCTCATATAGAACATTAATACAGGAATTCAGGATATAGACGAAAATACCCTAGCTAGTGTGATGCAAAATGTTATTAATTCCTAACAATATAGTTTTTTTTATTGCGTAGAAAAATAAATGGAAATACTAAAAAGTATAAAAGTCATTCATTTAAATGGTAGCGTAACTTAAGGCCCACCCTGTATAAATACTACTAATTTATGTCACCACTGTATTAAATTCAGTCACAGATGTTTATGCAACTGTCTTCACAATCAATATTGTTCTCTCTCCCTCGAATGCAAATATCACGACAGCAACAAACCCTGCATCAGTCGCAATTTCAATACCATTACGAAATTTCAATGTAAATTAATAGTGAGAGAGCGTGGCAGACAAAAAACTCGAAAAAACAAAGACGTCACTCAGAACAACCATGTGCCATAAAAGAAAAAAGTTGGACTACTGGCTAGATGCACCAAGAACTTCATATATCAACTATAAATTGAGGAGGACAAAAAATATACATTTATACATGGAGTAAACAATCTAAAGCTCATCACAGATATGTTAACTGAACAATTAAAGAACAAGTATATTGTTAAATTAGTGACGAATACACAAACTAGAGTTCCATTAACTTGCACCGCAATTAAAATTTTGAAAGAAAGAAACAGGGAATTCCACTCCTTCCGATTAAAGCAAAACAGAACATTTCGAGTAGTTTTGCGACATGCATCCTACAGTTGATATAAATGTCCTCGCTAAAGATATTAGTGCAGATTGCCACAATAATCAATATCTACAGTATTAGACATAGAATTTAAGAAAATCCGCTATTTATGTTTTCCGTTCAGCTAGAACAAAACGATTTGTGACACAGAATTCCTTATGAATTTGAAATAAAATTTCAATATCCACATATCAAACGGAAAGTGCCCCAGTGTCTTAATTGCCAAAAGTATGATCACACAAAAATTTCTGCCGTAGAAAAACAAATATAAAATGACGCTGGAGAATACCTAATAAAACATTGTGAACGAAAACGGAGAAACAAAGATTTAAAATGTGTTAACTGTGGGGCAATGAAATTACAGGGGGTGCGTGGTTGCAAACCACAACATTGACATATGGTTAATTTCTAAATTCGGTGCACTAATTTAAAATATGAATTTCCAAAATATACTTTTTACACCAATTGATTATTCAGACAGCACTGCACACGCTGGAATTATAATTACATCAGCTATAAAGCATCACAAAATACAAAAATATCAACAAGAACATCTTGTAATGAGAAATGGGGATAGAGGGGGGTCATTTTAACGCGCGGGGGAGAATTACTCAAAATCAACTAGGAAAAATAATTTACAGTGTCTTGTCAGAGGGTGAATCAGCAAACTGGCCATCGGGCCTAGTAAAAAACCCGGATTTCGTTAGATTTCTCTGTTATAAACGAAGCAGCAATAAATCATTTAAAAGCAAAGTTATTTTTGGATTTGTTTCCCCAAGGCCTCTAAAACTTCAGAGTAAGGAAACCAACTGGGATTTTAATTAGTTGATTTTAATGGTGGACGAGAGAATAAAATTTTTTGCATACCATAGAAATTAGCAACAGATATATACGAAATTGTAGAACATTTTAACACCGCAATACAGCAATGAGACTGCAGACCTGATTTTCAAGAATAAGAGATTTAAGAGTCTATCCCTATACTTGTTAAGCAGAAAATAGCAGAGAAGAGAAGACAGACGAATTTTAGAAAATATGAGGCAGCAATCCGTGAAGTAAAATCCTTAATGCACGACTTAAAGAATATGTGTCAAATGTATTGTCTACTGAAGACACTATTCCCCAGGGAAGGCGGCGAAGAAGCTTAAAAGATCTCGGTTTCATTATTCTGGTTCTTAGGATACCCAATGGGATCTGGTCAAGAGCTTCTGTCGAGAAGGCAAATGCCTTCGTCTTCAACCTCTTTTTCGAAGAAGAAAGATTAATTCATCAATCAGTCAAATCATCTATCCAGACTGTAGAAAAAGCACTAATTAATAATTTAAAATTAAAAATCTTTTGGTTATGACTGGCTAAAATGGTGAAAGAGCTAGCAGAACACGGTTTCAAAGTTTTACTAGTATTACTTAATGTTCTTAGAACAACTAAAATTTGCTCAAATCACAACAATCCCAAAGTCAGGGAAATATCAGAAAAATGTTTCATCTTGCAGACCGATAAGTTTTCTCCCTCATACTAGCGAAAATATTCAAAGGTCTATCGTACACAGGTTAAAGTCAATTCTCCATGAACAGAATCTTTTAGGGTACCATAGAACAGATTTATAGAGTAGGGACTATATTAATCGCGATTTATATTTGAAAATATAATGTTTTGCAGCGCTTCTTGACATTAACCAAGCTTTAATAAAGTCTGGCTTAGTGGCTGCTGCATAAAATAAAAAGAGTTTAGTACTTCAATATTTGTAAGTCATATCTAAGTAATAGATAATTTCAAGTGAAATTCTAAGAGCTACTGTACCCTATTCATTTGGACGTTCCACAAGGGAGTATACCGAGTACTGAATTTTATCTAAACTATACATCAGATGTTTTAACTACTGGACGAGTAATCGGTAATATGCGGACGATACTTCTGCGCTGGTCTTACATGACAATTCGCGAATAGCGTCACGCCTCCTTCAACTAAATCTAGATAAAATCCAAACCTATTTAAACACTTGGAGAATTAAGGCCAATGAAGTCTGACATTCATATTGTGTAAGGAAGCGTGCTTGCCAGTTACATTAAACAATATGCAGCTTCCATGAGAAGACAGTGCTAAATATTTGGCCATGTACCATGCTGAAGATTAAACCTGAGATGCACATATATGGATGAAACAAATTTAATTGGTTTTGAAATAAAGACAAATGTATTGGCTCTTAGGAGTCGTAATCGATAATTGTTATACACAACTGTTCCGTTAGTCAATATGAACGTGTGGAATTTTATTATGGAGATTAGGCAGTTATTCACATCTAAAGAAACTCCAAATATTCCAAGATAAGGCAATTCGAAACACTCACCTGCACTTAGATAAGCAGCAAACTGGGTTACACAACAGGATATTCCTGTGCTCTCAATAAAAGAAGAATTAGTGGCATATAGTGGTAAATATCGTGATAAACTCACATGTATGTATTAATAAATTTGCAGCCAACTTTCAAAATAGACAATATGTTAAACAACTCAAACAGCACGGTCTATTTGGTCTAATCGGCAGTTCTTCGACGTTCTTAAATTAGTTGTGAGCTTTAGTCTAAATAATCAATATATTCCCATTATCTTAATCATATAATTTATTGAATTTTGTTTGACAAATGTAAATATTCACTAATATTATTAACAAAAAAATAATTTTTGAGAAATATTTATTACCGTAATTAGGTAAGAGTTAAAGGTGCTTAAAGTGGAGATAATAAAAAATTTCTAATTTAGAATTGTAGAGTTTTATTACAAATCGAACGCAAGCACCACGTTTTAGGCAGATTTCATAGAAACAGAAGCCTTCTTTTTAGGACACTAAACCATTGTAATTTTTGTTGGATTTGAATGAAATTTTGCGCACATATTACGGTTAAGTTCATTAATCCGCGAAATTAGTCAAAGAGTAAGGAAAATGACTTTTAAATGTTTTTAACTTCCATAGTTCTTGCCAGATTTAGATAGATTGGATGAGGAAGTGGAGGTATTTTGATTCCTAAACGTAACTCGAAGAAATTTATGTATTATGTGTATTTGATGAACAGACTGTATAAGAACAAAATCTATATAAATCTACGCTATTAAAGCTTGTGAAAACAGGATAAGTAAGATCTTTTTCAACCTACTCGTTTGCCACTGTATAATACTAGTCGAATCTAAACACAAAAAAAGTATTATGATTTGCAGATAAAAAGCGTCAAATGCACTGGTACGCATCATTTTTAATGTATAAAAATACTAGAGGCTGCCCGCCAAAAGGAATTTTTGGCGTCCTAGATCTTTTTCACCCCCATTTCCTTGAATTTTTCAAGGTGGGAACGTATAAATTGTTAATTGGATCGGCTTTTTTCCTGGATCGGAAACGTGGAACGATTTAACTTACCGCCCATTCATAATGAACGTGAGCATAAGTCGCCCATAAGAAATACATAAAACGTAAAGTTGAATCAATGCAAAGCTTATGCGCGCGTTCATAATGCACTCTCGTAATATTTACGTTTTATGTTCAAACGTAAGAAATCCCTAAAGTTGAAATCGTTTCAACTTTACGTATTTCTTACGTTCTTTTGCAGCAATTTTTAATTTTTTCTAATTTAATACTGGCAGCAGTAACGGAATGTTTGTTTTGATTCTCAAATTGCATAACCTAATTTTAGTAATGGCGACATTTTGGCTTCGTTTTACAAAGGATAGGGAATTGTTAATTAAATTAGTAAATATGCATCTGTTTCTACACCATAAAAGGGATAACTGGTACAAAGATAACACAATTATGCAAAATTCCTGGAATGACATTGCTGCCGCTACTGTGTTTGGGCATGGGCAATTTTAAAATGTTTACATAAAGCTTATCTGCATTATACGTATTTCTTATGAGCGGCTTATCTTTACGTCCATTATGAATGGGCGTTTACATGGGAATTTCGCTCGGCGGACTAAATGGCCATGGCAGACACGCTTTTTGCAATCAGTACAGACCTGGTCGTGTAAATTAAGTGACTCACGCCACGTTTCTTTGTTTACTATTTGTTCAATTATATAGATAGATAAACACAGCAATTAGAATGAGTACATTGTGGCGGCAAACATCCTGCAGGATAGATATTGACTATATACAATGCTCATTCAACAAAAAAATTACAGCGCAAGAATAGAATATTTTGCAACTTTAAGTATTACTTTCACCCATATTAATCAGTTTTAGCGTTGATATAATTTAAATAATTTAGAACGTGTTAATTCTTACCGCGATGAAATAAAATCTTTTTTTATTATAATTTCGCTTTCTTTTTAATTACAACTAACTCATTATATACCATGTATAATTTTACTATTGCAAACATTAATGCCAAAAGACAAATATAATACTTTTACATTACAGTTCAAAAAATACCCTTTGAGATTGTAGGACAAGTAACCCCAACGGAAGCAATTATAAGACTATATGTTAAATCGTGCCATTCATTTATTAGTACCGATCTAATCCCCATTTAAAAGAGAATGTCTATCCGATATGTCGGATATTCAAAGACTTCAGCTGGACTTTAATAGGATTATCTTTCTCTACTAAAATTATTTTAATAGCACTTCTTTTACGAAACGTGGTTTTTCCAAATTACTTAGTGGTTGCTTTAGCTGGTCTTAAACCAAACAAGTATTAAAGAATACTATAGTATGTTCTGTCTTGACTAAATTGAACAAAGATATCCATGTTGAAATTGAGAAGCCTAACTCAGCCATTTGATATACATGTAAAACATGCTGCAGTAAATCACCTGCTAATACATGGATACTTATTAAGATATATTTGGTCAAAAATAAGCAAAATAAAATTAAACCGAATGATCAGCGGCATTGAGAATTTATGTAAGAAGTTGGTGCACGGATAATTCTCCAAGAAACTTCAATTTAATTTTATACACATTATTTATCAATAAAAAAATTACCTTGACACTGGAATCTCATTCCTATATAGTTATAAAAAAACTTCATTGTCAAAGCCATTACTTTTTAACTATCATGTTGAAAGCCTGTCAAAACTGTCTGAAAACATAGAAACATGCTTATGTGTACTTTCTTTAAAACTTGGAAAGACCTACAAAATATTGGACAATTACTATCTAAACACATCTTGTAATGTGCAAATTTATAAAAAATATTATAATCCCTTGACATTTTTAAATAGCAATCAAGTAATTCCCAACTTCCAGTTTGATTTTCCTATAAGACACTATACAATCCATCAACTGTCTTTCATTTTTAAATTTATTGAAAACAGTTTTGAAAGTACTGTATGTAACACCATTTTGTGGTATTTGGGAAGAACGCTTGCTATGCAAGATATTAAAAACTGCTGCTTATTTCAATTTTTTATACATAATTGAATGATTTTTAATGAGACTCTCATTTGTAGTAAGAATCGGACGTGATCATGTCATTAAGTGAAAGTGACAAACTTGAACGATGAAATAAATAAGTAAAAAACGTTAGTATTATACAATAAGGTCGTAGCTATCGTTGCGTATTAGTAAGTAGATCAAAAAACAGCTGTATAAAGCGGGAATATGCTGATTTAACTCAAGTTTATAATTTTTTCTTTAAAAATTCTGGACTACACCTTGTGTTTGATTTAGAGAGTTGCCACTCCCACTCAAAATTCCGGTTGTGCTTCAGATTGAAATGCGTATTCAGCACCTAGTAAAGATAGATTATAATGCCACATGATGCCACCTGATGGCGTGACTAGATCGCATACAATGATAGAAGTCATTTTTACAGTGCAGTTGCAATTGTGGACAAAACGGAGAATCATAGAAACAAACAATCATGGACAGAGATATATGGCGTGTTTTGTTTGGAGAGAGGGATTGTATGTTAGTGATATTTATGCGAAGTTATTAGTCGTATGTGGAAACGTGGTATTGAGTCGCAGTAGGCGTCTGGCAAATGTACGCAATCCACGTATTATATATTTGATAATGATAAACGGGTGAATCACATTCGATGTATTGGAGGATCCATTAGGTGTATCTCGTAAAACTTTGCATGCCATTATCCATGAAGACTTGAATATGACAAAGATCTGTACGTAATAGATTCTCCATTCTCTCACCACTCGGCAGAAACAAAAACGTATGCAGGTATGTCAACAGTAGCTATAGCTGTGCAGTGTGAATCTGGAGATGTTTTTATGTCTGATTAGTCAGACAAATTATGGTTCTAACACAAAACACTGAAAAACAAACGTTAGTTTACGAAATAACAGTATATTTGGCAGCCTTTATTCCAAGACAAGCAGAGATTATAATTTAAGATCAAAAGGTTGGAGGAAATGAAGACAAATGGCGTTGTCTGAACATAATGAACATTTTATTGCTATATTATTGCATTCAATGACGAGCTTCAGTTGGCTATTCACAAGTGGTGCCGTGCTTCACTCAAAGAATGATTTCGAATCTACCGGAGTGATGGCAACAGCGCCTAGACATTGAAGGGGAATACCTTTAAAATATGCACTGACGAAACAATTGTAATGCCAATTTTTTTGAGTACTCCAAGTGATTCTTCTGAATCTTTCTGTGATGCATTTAGACATTTTTTAGATTCACACCTATTAGTTGAAATAAAACCTTAAAATAAAAACCAGAAAGTTCAATTGCGGCACACGGCGGTATCAAAAAAGAATGAATATTAATTTGCGTTATATCTGTTTATTTATGATAAAACTGATAAATAATAATTTTGTTCAAATTAATAAATCATGTTTGATGATATTTGCGTTTCTGCTTTTGCTCTTTATTTTTTCAAGACTGCCCTCTCTACAAAATATCAATTTGAAAGACAACTGATGATGGTCATGTTGGAAAAATTTTACTCCATTTGGATAAATTAGATCTTTTGACAGTCAGGAGTTTTCTTTTAAAATTCTAAGCTCTTTTTAGGAAGTACACGAATTGTAGATTTAAATGTTAACCTTCTTCTAGTTAATGTATTGGATGCTGAAACATCCAATTTCTCCACATAAGTGATAATGCTCAACGAAATTACTATCGTATAGATTGCCCAATAAATATTCTTTATGCGACAAGTTTTATCTAACTACTATTTACATGTTAAGTTTCTTGTAGAACTTTGCTGCTATCTAACGTATAGGTTCTGTATTGAGCTTAAATTGCTTTTAGAAACCTTTCTTTGGTAATTATGTGTTCTTTCTTTTCTAGATATTTTTTTTCTACTTATTGTTTCATGCTTTTCTTAACTGATTAACAATTTGCTAAAATGACAAGAAATAATCATAACCATAACAAAACATTTTTGTAGCAGTTGTAATTTTTTTTGTTTAAGGATATATTTTTTATATTATATCTATAATATATTACTTATTGTGCCTATGAACATACTACAAAAATTAGAAACTGTAAGATGGGTCACTGAAAAAGGATAACTCATCTGAAAAAGGGTAACTCAAATTAGTTATTTTAATTTGCGTTCCTGAATTTCAAAATTGAGTGAGAGTCGCAATGCTATCAACATAAGATTGGAAAGTCAAAATGTAGATTAGAACGAGAATAAATTGACTCCAGTCTTTGAATTTTATTCTAAAATTTAGTATTGTTTTTTAATATGGTTAAGCTGCCGCCTTGTTGGACGATTAATCTAAAATTTTCTATGTTTTTCTGTTGTTTGAAGATATCCAGTTTTTTCTTGAGGGGGCGTACTATTAGCTAGTTTAGCGAGCTGAACAACACAGGCGTGTAGACTGCGTATTAGACTAGTGTAAAGCTTATAGGGCGTCAGAAACAGATCAGTCGTCGTGAAGCCGTTTCTATGATAACCTTATGCCTCCGAATTTGACCCGAATCTTCTCTTAGAAAAAGGACATTTTTATAATTTTTAATAACTATAAAAGAACGATCACAACATGTTTAGAAGTAACATAACACGAACCATAAAATTCTAAATAATGTAAATATCGTAAGAGTATATGGAATAAGTTTTTTTTTTTTTAGTAAACAGCAGATTTACAACTAGCCAAGTGGCTAACAAGCAAATGTGATTGAAGAATTACAAAGACATGAGACGGGAAACCGTCCAGTGACGGACCCCGATAAACTAAATTTTAAAACTAGTTGGTAAAGTCAAATGTTTTACATCGATTTAGGCGTTTGGTAATATTGGCGTTGTCAAGTAGGTTGCGTGCTAAATAATTGGGATGTTTGGATAATCTGGTAGCATAGTTTGATATGTTTCTGGTGATTTCGTCCTTGACCCAGGGTATTTTAAGGTCGTTATAAAGTGTTAGGTTGGATACAAACCATTCTGCGTTGGCTAGAGTGCGGAGAGCTTTGTTTTGGAACCGTTGTATAACTGCAGTGTTCGACGGCTTTGCACAGCCCCACAGTTGGATGCCGTAAGTCGATACTGGAATTAGCACTGTTTTATACACTAGCACTTTGTTAGTTAAAGATAAATGTGATCTTCGACCAAGGAGCCAACTCATTTTCTTCATTTTGATGTCCAATTCCTTTCTCTTTTTAGCTATGTGGGCTTTCCATGTGAGTTTTTTTGTCAAAATGTATGCCAAGGTATTTTGTTTCGTCCTGGGTTGGGATTTGGATGCCATTTAGGAAGACGGGGGGAGCAGTTCCGTGCTTTGTGGTGAAAGTTATGGCGGTCGATTTTGCTTCATTTATTTTTATGCGCCATTTGCAGAGCCATTCCTGCAGTGTGGTGAGGTAGCGTTGAAGTATGGCGGAGGCTTGATGTGGACCGCTATGTGATACTAATAATGCCGTATCATCCGCATATGTTGCAATGACAACCTGGTCTTGATGAGGGAGGTCTGCCGTATAAATTAAGTATAGGATAGGTCCCATGACGCTGCCCTGGGGAACTCCTGCTTTAATTTGATGGAAACTGGACAAACTGTCGCTGTGTTTAACTTGAAAGTGCCTTTCACTTAAATATGATCGGATAAGAAAGTAGTATAGGTGGGGCAGTACTTTTTTAATTTTATACAATAGGCCAGGATGGCAGACCTTATGGAATGTCTGGCTGACATCAAGAAAGGCCGCCACGCAGTATCTGTTTTCTTCAATATCTTGCTCAATGACATCTACAACTCTATGTATCTGCTCTGTGGTAGCATGTTGCTGTCTGAATCCGAACTGATGTTGTGGGATAAGTTCATCATCTACAATTATGGGTAACAATCTTTGTAGGATTAGTTTTTCTAGAACTTTTGAGAGTAATGGGAGTAAGGTTATCGGCCGGTAGGACGGGGCTTCGTGAGCGTGTTTACCCGGTTTAAGGATAAGAATTATTTGCCCAAATTTCCACTGGATTGGAAAATACTGCAATCGTAAAGTTGCATTGAATATATGCGTGAGGGCCATTATGGCTCGATGAGGTAATTCTTTAAGGACTTTAGCAGTAATTAAATCGTAGCCCGGTGCTTTAACGTTATGTAAATGTTTAATCACAAGTTTTATTTCAGCAGGTGTAACGTGTTGTATAGCCGGGCTTAATTGACAAGGAGCCTGTAGGTAGTCGAGAATCTCAGTTTCTTCTTCATGAGGGACTGCTATTGGGCGAGGTTGAAAGATACCGGAGAGGTGGTTCGCGAACAGCTTGGCCTTCTCGTCATCTCTTCGAGCCCATGTGCCATCATCTTTACGAATCGGTGGTATATGTACTTTTGGACGTTTAAATTTGCTAGTAGCTTTCCATAGTGTGTACTCATCATGTGCAGATGGAGAAAGGTTGCTTACATACTCTTTAAATGTTTCATTTTTCCAATCTTGGAGTGCCTGTTTGAGTTTTCGGGTTAACCGATTTAGTCTGGTTTTGTCCTCAGAATGTTTGGTTCGTTGCCATACATTCCTAGTTCTCCTCTTCTCGGCAAGCTTGGATTTAATGTAAAAGGGATAGTTTTCAATAAGCTCTGCTTTGGGATGTTCGGTTGGCGTAGAAATGTGAGCTGCTTGATGTACGATATTGTTAAAGTGCTCTACGGCTAAGTCAACTTCGTCTGGTGTCTTTAGCTTAGCTGGAATTTCTATATTGGCAGTGAGGTACTTCTTGTACATGTCCTAGTTCGTGTGTCTATTGTATAATGAGGGTTTCTTTTGTTTGGTTATAACTGATGTGCTCAATATGACGATTATGGAAGAATGATCAGAGAGAAGATTGTAGCAGGTTTCCACTTTACAGTAATTTGAGGAGATGCCTTTGGTGACAAAAAAGTCCACTGTGTCAGGAGTTTGGATCTGACGGCCAGTATGTGGGCTCACCAGTAGCCAATATGCCATAGTTGTGTGTCTGCAGCGTCTTAAACAGTTCTCGGCTTTTGGTGGTAGTTGGTCTGGATCCCCAAAGTGGTTTTTTTGCGTTATAGTCCCCTCCCAGCAATAAATTTATTCCCTAATTTTTGAAAGAATGTTTCGTATTGGTGTTGTCGAATATTATGTCTGGATGGACTATATATGACTGCAAACACTAGCGGACCAGTAATACTCTTGACGTTGAGGATGGTACCTTGTAAGTAGTTAGTGGAGAACTCTTCCATTATGTGGTGAGAGATTTTATTACTGATAATTACTGCTGAGCCAGAGTGGGCTGTACCGTCTGGGTGATTTGTAGAGTATGTTGAATAATTATGGATATTTAAGTAACTGTATTCAGTGAAGTGGGTTTCTGAGATCAGTGGGATGTCGATTTTATGTTGTTTAAGGAAGAGCTCGACTTCAATGCGATGCTGGGCGAGTCCATTTGCATTCCATAATCCTATGCGTAAAGTATCCATTATTGCAATTTGTTGACTAACATGATTAAGCATCGTGCTGTTCTGGTTCATAAGCTACGTGAACATTGTTTCAAATTTAGTTAAAAACTGAGATAGTGAGATGTCATTGTTGCTGTTATGTTCGAGTTGGCTGTTCGTGCTGTGCTGTGATGCTGCTTGGGCATAACTTGCATTGTTTAAATTTGAGATGTATGCATGCTGCGCAGTTATTGGTGTATTTGATGTCTTTACAATAGATGTTCTTGGAAGACTAGACGATTTACCTCTATTTATTTGTAGTTGCTGATACACTTGACAACCCTTATAGTTGGCGGGGTGTGGGCCTTGACACAGTGCACATCGCGCGGGAATTTCTTTTGATTTCTCTCAGACAGTGGTATTGTGTTCTCCTCCACATTTTACACAGAGGAAGGGCTTGGTACAGTAAGTTTTGCTATGTCCATATGCCTGTGGTTTTCTTTCTGGGCGGTTCTACGGTTATTAGTTGGTAATTAAGGTGCTTCAATTCAAACACTTTTTTATTATTCTGAGCCGGCTCTAAATCAACAAAGAACATAGGCAGAGGCTCTTTAGTCGCTCTGTCTCTGATGTTGGTGAGATTTCGTACAGTGTGGCCGTGTTTTTTTAGTTCTTCTTTAATTTCCTTGGTGTCAACAGAGTGATGTAGATTTCGAATTACCACTCTGTATGCTCTTTCATCGTTTAATTGATAGGTATGGTATATAATTCGTTTAGTTTTTAGATGGGTGATTAGTTTTATATAGGAGTCAGCAACATTAGTATTTATTTTAATTGTGTTGTTTGAAAGTGCTTTAGTGCTGTATTGTTTCCGCTCTAAGACTTTTGTTAGATTTGGGCATAATACGTAACACCGTATACACCGGGGGCTTGGGAATTTTTTGTACGGAACTTTCACTAGAATCTTGTTGGGTCTCTTGTGTGCTACCGCTAGCTAGTACAGTAAATCGATTTTGAGTGTTGATTGCATTTTCTGGTTGTCTTTGTTCGGCTGTAGTTCTTTTGCGTTTTGTATGGTTTTTTGTATTGTTGCCATTTTGTGTTGGTTTTGATTTTCTGTTACTTCCTCTTCGGAGGAGTCATCGATATCTATTTGTTTTGTTGCTTCTGTTATTAGTTGCGGGTTTGGATTTTGATTAGGAGTTCAGACAGAAGAGAAGAATTTTATATTAGTATAATTTTGTGGTGGCGGCAAAGGGTTCTGATGTTGAGGCGTCGGCATGACATTACTGGTTTGCGGGAGCGGCGCATAATTGAATTGAAGTGGTTGTTGATTTCCAAATTGAGGTTGTTGTGTATTATATAAAATTTGTGACTGGGGTATAAACATATTTGAGCCATTGTTGTACATATTCTGTATTTACAGAATTTGTGATGATGTTTGCGAGTTTTTAATCAGCAATTTTAAAATGTAATAAAACATTTGGTGTAAAACTCGGCAGAATTAAATATAAATCGTTGCAGGGTCAAGAGCGGGCACTAGTGATAACTTAATCGGACACGATATAGCACATTCACTCGCGCTCGCTGTCTACAGCGTTCTCTGGAATTCAACTTATTCCAGTCTTTATGAAATGTTTTGAAAGCGTGAATATAAAACCTTCTATTTTGTTGGGTAAAGCGTATACTAAAAAATTGGAGGTACAGGGAACCTTGATCATATTTAACTTTAGAATACTGGGTGCATTTTAGTAGATCTATGCGTTTTTATCAAAAATATGCGTGTGAGTGTGTGGGCGTGCTTTTGACTTTTTTTTTGTAAATTGTCAAATCAACACAAATTGTAGTAGTACAATCTTATAAAGATTGTTAAGGAACACATTTTTTAAATTTAGAAATAAACAGTTTAATACTATTAAAACCAAACAGCCTTTATAACCCTTCATTGTTGTTAAATTTGTTATCTCTTTAGTTTTAAAAATAGATATTAGCTACTGGAGGGGCGGTCTAGGTTTCGCGTAGTTGGTCTAGGTTGTAGCGTTGTTGGGGATGCTCCTTAAAGCCATAGCAACTTAGGCAGCTGCGACCTTATGGTCAGAGACTTTATCGTGCAGAAGGCGGACAGTTTGATTCAGTATGTTTCTTTTCTATAATACTCTCCGCTTACCACTGTATTAATTTCCTTAAAATCAACAACAAGATTTTCTTTAAATCTCAAGAGATCGTTGCCATCTTTTTCGTTTGTCTTTCTGCTGTTTTTTTTATCCATTTCATTAATTTTCTTTTTGCTAGGGGATCATGGCACAGGATTACGGTTTCATTCCTTGTAATGTTGCACTCATCTGGCACTAACCCCGTTCGTATGAAAATGCTCATAAAAAATGCATCGCATGGCTGTGTTAGAAATATCAAACGTTGCTGATAACTTTTTTGTTTTTAAACGCCTATTTTGTACCACATCACGGTCAACAAGTGCTATGCTTTCTTTTGAAAGTACTTTAACTGGCTGACCATACGTGGTCGTACTTTTTTTAAATTATTTTAAGAGCTGTAATTTTGGTGGAAGTTGGGTGATAGTTTGGGGGCCTTCATAAAGTCGAGGTATTGAAGAGGGCGTTCCTTATCCATAAGAAGACTTTTAGAAGATGTTGAAAATGCATTTAAAGCCGACAGAAAAACTACCAGTTCCAACAAAACAACATTCCCTTTTTGTTGACGAACTAGAGTAGGTTACCCTTTGGCCAGCCTGCTCACCGGATTTGAACCCAATGGAGAACATCTACAGTATCATTATTCGAGAAGTTTAGGCCGATGACCAATAGTACGATACAATCGCCGACTTGAGGAAAGATGTGCTTAACGTCTATAATAAAATCCCGAAGTTGGTGATGAAATTGCTGGCGGAGAGTTTACAAAAACGAGTATTTTAAGTGACTAATTATAATATTTTATTGGTAGATAAGGCGAATGACATAATAATTAATGAAGAGCGTAGCAGTAAGACAGAACACAGAACGAAGTCGAAGATATAACAATGGAAGAAGTAACAGAGTCCCTGAAAAGATTAAAAAGAAGCAAAACTTCAGGACACAATGTAATATCTACGTAGATGGTTGTGAATTTAAGAGGGATAGTCTTAGAAATGTTAATCAAATAAAGTTTAGAAATACGAATAAATACCACAAGACTGGAAGTTAGTAATTTTGCTACCAATACACAAGATATGGGATAAAAAGGAATGTTCTAACTATCAAGGTATTACTTTGTTGTGCATATTAACAAAAATATATGAATAGATCCTGACTACAAGATTCGAAAAACTAGTAGAACCACAATTAGAAGACGTAAAGTGTGGATTTAGAAAGGGGAGAGGAGTACAAAACTACATATTTTTATTAAACTGACCTAAAAACTCATTAATGACAAGATATGTGTGGCCTTTATGGACATTAAGAAAGTTTTTCATAGAGCATCCAGGAAATTAGTCTGGAGTGTTCTAAGAGAAAAAGAGTGAGCCAGAAATGAATAAATTGCATTAAAAGTTTATACCACAACACAAGAAATTATGTTATAATTAAAAACATAAGATCTGAAGAAATCGTAACTGCTTCGTAACTTACAGAAAGACTAAGACAAGGTGAGATCCTTAACTTGGCTTTGTTTAACATAATAATGGGCAATTTATGGAGGAGGTGAAGAAGAGAGTCAATAACTTGAAGATGGGCTATAGAAATATGGAAATAATGGAGATGACAGAAAAAGTATTTGCAGATGATTGATGATCTATGACAAAAACAAAGAAAACTTTGAATTTTGTTGAAATATCAGTAAAAATGAATTTAAGGAACTTAAGGTAGTGGGCACGGTTAGATATCTAGGTGTGAAAATATAGAAATTAGGAAGTATGGAAGCGGAATTAAATGACAGGTTAGAAGTAGCAGCGCCAATAATGCATTTATAAGGTAAAAATAAATGTCACAGAAAACCAAGATCACAGTATATAAAACCGTTTTTAAACTCATACATGGGCTGCTCGATACCTATTGCGAAAAACTAACAAAAATAAATTTTTAATGTTGCAAGCTTTTTTATTATTTTTCAAAATATACCCCTTACATCGGTGCATACGCTGGAGCTAATTTACATACCACTTTTTGCATAGCGAATTAGCTGTCTGGGAAACATGAGTTTTGAATGGATCAATCACGCAGTTTGTTTTTCACAGACTGTACGGCGGATGGCCCATCAATTCGACGCTTTGAACCCTCAAAAAGCCAGTTGTTTGCATTGATGTATGTGAGCTCGCATTGTAATGGTGGAGAATAAATCTGCGTCACGCGATGGTTTTTCTCATTTTTCTGAAGACTTCTGACCGAGAAATGGGTATGTACTATTCAGAATTGACAGTTTTATGATGATCTAAAACCATTATTGCAAGATGTCTAATTTTACAAAAAAAACGCGAACATTTGCTTCGAAGTGCTTCAAGCACAAATGACTTTTGTTGGGTTTGGCTCATCATGGAAGACCAATCCAATATTCGTCAACCGTCACGGTGTTGTAAATGGTTTTTGAAGCACTGCGGTTGTATTTCTTGAGCATTTATTTCGATTAATCGCCTCGAGCCTGTTTTTGAACGATTATTAACTTATGCGGGATCCAACGTGCACACAAGTTTTTTTACTGTTAAATGTTTATGCAATATCGAATGTATGCTAGTCATTCTAATGACTAAGGATGCCTGAATTTTACGATAAGTCACATGGCGGTTATGCTTTATTTGTTCGCGCACGGCATCGATATTTGGTGGCATCATATCGATTTTAGACGGCTTTTTTTTAAATTAATCCGCCAGCGAAATATGACCACGATTAAATTAATTGAACCAACGATAAATAGTCAGATTGCACCTCGTACACGCAGGGTTGCCAATTCGCAATAGATATCGAGCAGCCCACGTACTACTCGAAAAGCGAAAACTGGAGAAAATAGAAAGCAGAATGCAAGCAACTCAGATGCGGTACTTAAGAAGGATAACAAAGCGAGACAGACTAATAAATAGCAGAATAAGAGAACTAGAAGTGGAATCATTAAGGGAGTATATCTGACAATGGTTCGGGCATTTAGTGAGAATGGGAGAGGAAAGAATAGTAAAGAAAGTATGACAAGCAAGAGCACAACAGAGAAGTCCAAGAGGTAAACTGAGAAATACACGGGACAGAAAATAAGAAGATGTACTGAGAGACAAAAAAATTATATTAAACGATGAGAAAAAATGGGTATGTAACAAAACAGAATTGCCAGAGATAATTCATGTACATGTACTCTACGTTGTGAACAAGTAAATAAGTTTACGGATGGTCGGGGCATTGGAGCGCGGCCGTTAGAGCGCGAGGACATTGAAGCGCGCAATATAAAATTATATGAAGGAGCAGTAGTAAGCATGATGACGCAAAATTTAACCATTAGGAACGTGCGATCAAAAATAAAATACCACTAGTTACTTGTTGATTTTCAACTGTTTAATAAAATTTAAATTTAATTAATAAAACAGTGGGAAGGAAAATATGTATTTCCAGCGAATAAAATTTATTATAAACAAAAAATGATGTATTTTTTTATACGTATAGGTACACAATTAAAATATTTTTAGTGATGCTGCCATTTCGTAATTGTAAGCAATTGCCCTCAAATATTCTACAAAAGTGCGGGTAGTGGTACATTCAGTTACAATGTTTTTAATCCTAATATCTACTTGAACATATTTTTTAAGTTTATGAGGCGGTTCAAATCCTGCTCTTAATTTTTCATAAAATACATCGCGACTTCATTGAATTTTTTTAATGTACCGATAAATTTCCATATCTCAGAATGAAATAAAGGAGGCCTCCGTCCATTCCCTCTGCGATTGGGACGCCCGATATAATTGTCCTCGAACTATTGTAGAAGTTCTTGTAATTCGTTAACGGCTTCGTCCATATGAATAATGCGTGCAAAGCCAATGCCCATACTATCCTGACATTTGCGATGAATTCTGCGTCGTTGTAATGTCTCCCTAACGGATGGTAACCTCCCAGTCATTTTTAAATATTTTTTTGTCAAGTGGAAGAAGCATCCCAATATTTTGGCGCCTGAGAACGAATTTATTGCCACCAGCTCAAATCGTCTTTGTCTGCAGTTTAAGGTCTAAATCTTTTATCATGTCGACTACGGATTTATATGTTGCTTGTTGTTTATTCGGAAGTAGAATACACAATATAGAATGGACACCTTCAAATACACTTAGTAGAATGGCTTGGGTGTTGATTTGAAAGTTCCGTTAATGAACCGATGCTGAGACGCAGTTATTTGGAACATCATACATAGGGTAAGTTATAGTAAAAACTTTATCTGAAATGCAATAAGTATGTATGAGCAAATGAATTCGGAAAAAGTAATTGACCTTTGAAAGTAAATCTACAAGACTTTTCATGTTTGCAGTATAGCTTGATACAGCCATTCCAATACAATTATCCAAATGTTCATATGTAAGTCGATTGCGGTACTTGTTTTTAATAAACTTCATATTGGAGAAAGCAGATATTCACACAAATAGGTTAAACTAAATAACGCTTTTACTTTCCAGGCAACACGACATAGAACTGAATATTTTTTTACTTACTATAGGCGAGATACATTTTATACGTTCGACTAAAGCGATTTTAAGACTAAATAGTTTTGAAACGCAATCACTTCCATTTCTGTTGTAGCGATGTCTTTGCCAAAGTTCTGCATAACACAAGTTGCAAACTGTTGGATATACATTTCTTTGAAAGGTGAAACAACAAATTGCGCCACTAAAGACATTTCGTTAAAATCCTTAAAACGATTTTTGAAGTTATTCTAGAAACTTTTCTACATGATATTTACTGTCATATGGTTCCAATGGTTTTTGAGATATCTTTTCTGAAAGAATAGGAAAATGCTTAGCATCGCGGTTGATTAGATTTTGTTCCTAAAACTCAAGCTTTTTGATAAATGCTTTTATATCGGAAATCATTTCCGCCAGTTCCTTGTCTCCCCTGCAGCTGCAAATTAAGTTCATTTAATTTTTCTGTAATGGCCATAAGAAACCAAAATCTCTAAGTCAGATTGAATTTTCCAGTTCCGGAATATGTTCATCGCGTTATTTGAAAAATTGAACTATGGCAGATAGGACATCATTGAAATGTTTCAGCACTCGTCCTCTACTTAACCATCAGCTAAGGTTTTGAATAATCTTCTTAAAAAAGATTGAGTTCTAATCTTGTTCATAAGTTTTACTACCAATTTCACAACATTGTTTAGTTTTAGAAAATTTCCACATAATGCTTGGTGTTGGATAATGCAGTCGTAATAGAGAAATTGTGGAAAACTTTCATCTTTACAACATAACACTACCAGGCCCTTATCACAACCCACCATAGCTGGATCGCCATTGATTATCTAGCTTACCATTTTCGATATTGGAATTTTCTCAGAAGAAATAATGCTTTTGAAATAAGAAAACAACTCCTGCCCAGTAGTATGTTCTTTCAGTGGAACAAACTTAAAAAGATCTTTTTTATTGTAAAATCACTAAAAACCATCCTGACGAACACGGCCATCTGGGAGGTGTAAACCACGTCTATTGATTCATTCTGTTACAGTGAAAAATAAATACAGTTATCTAAGTCAGTTCTTAACTGTAAAAAAATATTATTGCTAATTACTTCTACTCGTCTCATCACAGTGTTAGCAAAAAGTTGCATAGATTTTATGTCTGAAACTATCTCGTTTTTATTTCTAAAGTTGGCAAATAACGAATCTGTAGCTTCTAAAAAGGCCTGTTTTATTATTTATCAATTATTTGGGACATACGGTGTGATACCTCAGTTGCAGCCTTAGTTTTGTCGACTGCTTTTTAAAAAATACTGACTGTTGTCCAATTAATTGGTTTTTTAACTGTTTCAGTTTTTCCTTTCTGGTGGCAGAATGTAATGGGAATGATTTTTCAAAATTTGAATGTACAGTTTTATGATGCCTCTCAATATTTTCTGTTTTAGCAACAGAGACAGAGGTATTACATAGAACATTTTTACCTTTAACTTCTGTAAAGAAGTAAGTATTGTTCTTCCCATTCCGAATGGAAATGGTATGTCTCCACCTTCTTACTACTGCTTGCTATAATATTTTTTATTGTTTTATATTTCTCTACTAACCCAACTGCTGGACTTTTATCATGCGCCGTTCAGTTTTGAACTGAGTGCAATGTCGTCGCGCCATGCGTATTTATCCAGTTCAAAGCAACCCGGATCGTTCTCGTATATTAGAGCGCTGGTCGGTTCTAGCCGATTGCTCACCGCAGTGTTGCCGCTGCTTATGTTTATTATGAGAAATTGCAAAACTCGCAGAAGCTTCTATAATTTTTACACCCTTGTATTTTTAAAATTTAAAATATGCGGTGAGCTATCAGAATTGCCTTTGCGAGCTCGCGATCGACGGGTTGGCGACCACTTATCTAAACAAAGTGTTTCTTTACTCTTTCGGGATAAAAAACTTTAACACTATCTTCACGAGAAAAAATACTGTATAACTAAAGCTTGGGGAACAAGTTGACTATCGCAAATAAAAATTAAAATTGAAAACATAATGAACATATTGCACTTGTAAAGAATTTTACAAGATTTTTTTATTATTATTAACAATTGTAAATTTACGATCTACTCTACATGGAGTATTAAGTAATTGTGATGACAATAAATAAGCAGTATTAAGAGAAACCACTCAGCAGTGACACTCTTACAGTAATCCTATTGCTTTAGGGGGTTCTCAAGTCGCAAGGCCAGGTTCTGTTTAGTCGTCTCACTGGAAATTGGCTGCATGTAAATTGCTCCGATTATAATCCCTTAATCCGAAATGACCCAAACTAGCTACCTGAAAAATGTATAAATTCCTCCGGAGCTATTTTCTTACTCGCGCAAGAAATCGTATATTCCTCCGATTGTAATTTTTAATCTTATAAACTACCTGTTAACTAGAAAAGTTTGGAGGATAGGTAAAAATATTGTTTACAAAATTCTTATAGGGAAATTTTTTATTATTGTTACTTACATGTTATTATTATTTTATAAATTGTAACCTAGTAGTAATGGTTCCTCCTTTAAAATCATCAATTTTTTTAATAAGCAACTTTTTTTTTCGTCACAGCGTTTTTAAAACACCATATTCTTCCGCTGTCAACTGTTTGTATTTTTACGTATACTTCTGTTTGAAGTTTTACTAAGACATCCATGAACAGATATATAGATGGATGAGCCGAAATAAAATAAAAATTAAAATGTGAATGAAAAGATTCACAGCTGTTTGTTGTTCTATTTTTTAGTACATAATTGACTATCATGTAATCTGAATTAAAAAAAAATCATATTTTTTAAAATATATGTTGGCAAATGAGAACGCAACCATATTTATTATAAGTTGGGAACACCTATATTCAATTAGATACTCTGTCTATATCTACGATTTACTTGTACGTTTCTAATCTGTATGTCAATAATACACGTTCGTTGCATTTTTCATAATAATCGTTTATTTATTTCCACCTTAAATAAGAAAGATTTTAAATTGTTATATTCCGGGGTGAAAAAACGAGGGCACAAAGGAACAGCATTTATAATAGATAGAAAACTAAAAATCATAGCATTCAAACCGATTAATGAAAAGAATATGCAGTGTCAGAGTGGAAGGAAAAGTCGTAAATGTATCTGTAATATGCGCCTGCGCACCCACAGAAGCAGATGATCAGGAGGAAAAAGACAAATTCTACAGCGACTTAGAAGCAGAATACGAAAAAACACCGAAACAGGACATACTGATAATACTAGGGGATATGAATGCACAAATCGGGAAAGAAAACTACATAAAAGAAGTAGCAGGAAAATACACCATCCATGAAAGAACAAACGACAACGGAAGCAAAATCTGTAATTTCGCGGCAAAAACAAATATGGTTATTAGTAGTACTAAGTACAAACATAAAAGAATACATAAAGAAACATGGATGCCACCAGGAGCAACAAAAGGAACGCAGATAGACCATGTCCTAATAAAGAAGAAACAAAGTACCATAATATCAGATGTTAGAACATATAGGTGCGAATGCAGACACCGATCATTACCTAGTTATTGCAAAAGTAAAACAGGAATATCGAAATAACCAAAGGAGCAAAGTATGTAAGAGATGGAACATAGAGAAGTTATATACCGAAAACGGAAGAAAGGAATATATAAAGGAAACAAACAAAGAGGTAGAAAACCTCAAAGGAATACGGATATAGAAAATGAATGGAAACAAATTAAGGATATAATCTTAAAACGTGTAACAAAACTATCGGGTACAAGGAAAACAAGATAAAAAAGAGTGGTATGACGATGAGTGTCAAGAAAGATAAATGAGAAAAATAAAGCCAGGAATAAGTGGATAAGAACTAAAAAGAAGAAGACATGGATCATTATAAAGAATGTAAAAGGGAAGCACAGATGACATGTAGACAAAAAGAAATGAATGGGTGCAGAAAAGATGGAAGAAATAGAGGGTAATTACAAAATAACAATACAAAAGAGTTTTATAAACAAATGAAGAGGCAAAACAAGAGGAACACATGTAAAACAGAGGACTCAGGAATGAAGCAGGTAAAATTGAATATGATATAAACAAGATAAAAGATATATGGAGGAGCATTTCCAAAAATTGCTATATGAAGTAAAAGAAGAAAGTTACCAGGACGAACAGGAAAAGAAGGAGGACAGACAGTTGAAGAAGAAGAAGAAGAAACAGTAGAAGAACCAACCCTAGAGGAAACTATGGAAGCGATAAAAAAATCAAAACGGAAAGACGCCAGGAAGCGATGAAATAAATGGAGAGCTGCTGAAATATGGTGGTGAAAACTACAAGGAAAAATACACAGTCTGATAAGGGAGATATGGAGAAAGGAAAAGATGCCGACGGAATGGGAAATGGGGATAATTATAACTATACCAAAAAGGAGACCTCCAACAGTGCAACAACCACAGAGGAATAACTCTATTAAACACGACTTACAAAGTATTCACCTCAATAATACAGGGTAAGCTGAAGAGTTATGCAGAAAAGAACTAGGGACTATCAAATGGGATTTAGGCCAGGAGATCTACCATCGATGCATTACACGTAATGTTCCAAATACTGGAGAAATCTTACGAATACGATATAGAAATCCATATGGTATTTATCGATTACAGACAGGCCTTTGATAATATCAAGAGAGGGAAATTAATACAAGTATTAAGGAATATGGGGATCCCGAGAAAACTGAGAAGCTGCATAAAAATGACAATGAGAAATTCCAAAGCTAAAGTGAAAACAGAAGATGGACTTACGGAAACATTCAAAATCAATAAAGGAGTGAGACAAGGAGATGCACTGTCGGCAACTTTGTTTAACCTGATGATTGAAGAGGCAATAAGAAAAATAAACGTACAAGGGTGCATAAAAAACAAGGAAGCACAAATTTTAGCATATGCTGATGACGTAGTTATTATCTCAAGAACACCAAAGAAGCTAACGGAAATAGTGAAGAAGTTATGCAAAGAATCAAAGGAGACAGGGCTTGAAATAAATGAAAGCAAAACGAAATACATGCAATGCAAGAGAGGAAAAAATGATACAAGGGCAACAGTCAAGTTTGAAAACTATCAAATTGAAAAGTAAAGGCATTCAACTATCTGGGAACTCAAATAACACAAAACAACGAGAGAAAAGAAGAAATACAGGAAAGAATACAAAAGAATACAGAGCTTTATGCTAATCGGGAAATGCTAAAATCTAAAAAGCTAAAGTTGCAAACGAAAATAACAATCTATAAAACACTCATTAGGCCAATAGTGTTGTATGCTGCAGAAGTAATGTGTCCTACACAGACAGAAAAGAAAAGTTAAGAATCTTCGAGAGGAAAGTGTGAAGGTCGATAACAGGACTCAAAAACATAGGAGACGGGATAAAACGACAATATATGAATCACGAACTTAGGGAAATATTGAAAGGAGAGGATATAGTGAAAGTGATGGCAGCACAGAGGATTAGATGGATGGGACACATAATGAGAAAAAGAGATCAAAGCATAGTTAAAGAAATAACAACATGGAAACCTGAGACAAATAGACCAAGGGGGAGACCAAAGATGAAGTGGTGCGATGAAGTTACTGAAGACTTAAAAAAGATGGATGTCAAGGACTGGAAGAAGAAAACAAGTAATAGAGTAGAATGGAGAAGAATAGTAGAAAAAGCGAAAACACACCAGAAACTATAAGAAGTTAAGCGTACGAAGCAAAAAGGGGACTAATCCACCCCACGAAATGGATTAGTAAACTTCGGAAAGAAGCGGCTATATTCTTATAGAATGGAAAGCCTTATTATTATATTATTATTATTTCCACCTAAATATCAACATGGTAGCAGAGCGTAGTTGATTGCTACTTGTGGAAACAGAAGAAAAAGTAAACGCAGTAAAAACTAAGAAAACCGGCCGGCGTGTTTTTTGTCCGTCATACATTTTGAGATTAACCGGGGCGGCGTGCTCGGTCAGAAATCACGTGTAAATCATAAATACGCAAAGAAGATGTCGAATTCAGGTTACAATCTATTTCATATCGACAGACTAGTTGGAAGAGATAACTATACCAGTTGGAAGTTTGTAGTCCAGGCATATTTCGAACTCGACGATTTATGGAGTTGTGTCACCGGTACCAATACAAACCTAAGTAAAGAAACCAAGGCGAAATCTAAGTTGATTTTATTACTGGATCCTATCATTTACGTACAACTACTTGTAAAGAAGTCTGGGAGAGTTTGGAATAGGCTTTTAATGACAGCGGGTTGTACAGGAGAGTAGCATTGTTGAGGGACCTGATGACAACTACATTGAATTCTTCTCGAAGCGTAGATGATTATGTGAATAAAATAATGTCGACCGCCCATAAGCTCAGGAATATTAAGTTTGATATTGATGATGAATGGCTCGGGACACTGATGTTAGCCGGCCTCCCTGAAGCTTATAAACCCATGATCATGGGACTGGAGAGCTCTGGCATCAAGATAAGTGTTGATTCTATTAAATCTAAACTCCTGCAGGAAGTTCAATGCTCTGATAATTCAGCATTCTTCACAAGGAAAAAGGTCATTCAAAGAAATCAACATGATTCAACAAAGGCCTACAAAGGACCGCGATGTTATAATTGTAACAGGCATGGACACTTTGCTAAGAATTGTCGTGCTCCGAAAAAGAAGAATGTAGAAAATACAGAAGGAAATAAAGGTTTTGTTGCAGCTTTTTCATCATCTCCTCAGACAATGAATCCGGACCTGTGGTATGTGAACTCGCTTGCCTCCATGCACATGACATATAGACGTGACTGGATGTATGATGTTACAAGTCCACCGATACCCACCATAACTGTTGCCAGTAAGACACCGCTACCTGTGGAAAGTATGGGAAAGGTCAATTTATTGCTAAATGGTAATAAAGAAAGCAAAATTCAGGTAAGACAAGTTTTATACATACCTAAACTTGCTGCAAACCTCCTGTAAGTCAGTGCTATGGTGAAAAATGGCTGTAATGTAAATTTTAGAGATGAAGGTTGTGATATCTATGATAAAAATGGAAAGCTCCTGTGTTCGGCCACACTAGTAAACGATTTATATTTGTTGAACACACACAGAGAGGTATTTTCCAACCTGTCTTGTTCAGATAACTTAAATGGTTCGGTTCTGTGGTATAGACGCATGGGATACCTGAATTTTTCAGATATTAACAAGCTGCTGAGGGAGTTCAGCCATTCTCAGACAAAAATAAAGGTTCTATTACTTGTACTACCAGTCTCTCGGGGAAACAAACCAGATTGCCCTTTAACAACATTGGTTCAATATCTTCACAACCCTTGCAGCTGGTCCACACTGATTTATGTGGACCAATGGAGCAAGAATCTTTGGGAGGTATGAAATATTTTATTACTTTTATCGATGATTACACAAGACGAGTTTATGTCTATTTTTTGAAAAATAAATTGAATATAGCGAAAGTTTTCAAAGATTACAAAAACAAAGTAGAGAATGAACATGAGAGAAAAATAAAGGTAATTCGTTCTGATAATGGAAAAGAATACTGCAATAGAGAATTTGAAAATTTCTTGAACAAACATGGGATTGAACATCAAACAACTGCTCCGTACTCACTCCAGCAGAATGGTCTTGCTGAACGGATGTACAGGACTCTGGTGGAAAGAGCAAAATGTATGTTGTTTGATGCTCAGCTTGCAAAACAGTTCTGGGCAAAGGCCCTTGCAACGGCAGCATATATAATTAACAGATCACCTACAAAATCAATTAATGGTAAAAATCCTATGGAGATGTGGACTGGTAAGAAACCCAACTTGTCTAATTCAAAAGTATTTGGCTGTGAAGTAATGACACAAGTTCCAAAAGAAAAACGCCAAAAATGGGACTCCAAATCCAGAAAGTTACTGTTTGTTGGTTATTGTGAATCTACCAAAGGCTACCGAATACTTGATCCAGATACCAATAAAATCATAAAAAGTAGAGTTGTAGTATTTCTAGAAAATGTGGAAAAATATGATAATAATATATACTTACCTTGTACATCCAACAGCAGCAGTCCAGTGACACAGCCACTCGAAGAAACCTGTAAGGAAGAATTAGAGGACAGCACAGACCATTTTACTGGTGAGTCAAGCGAGGACTACCAGTCTGACGAGAATGACGATTCATCTTACATACCAGAGCAATCTATTGATCTCGAGTCATCAATAAGAAACATAAATTTACGTCCACGTAACTGTTCAGTATGCAGAAACAGATGACTATGATGTAAGTTACTTCTGTCCAATACTTAATTTAAATGATCCAACAGCAAACGAAGCTGACCAATGGAAAAAGGCTATGCAATAAGAGTATGACTCTCTGATCAAAAACAAAACTTGGTCACTGGTTGATGCACAATCTGGGAAAAGAGTCTTACCATGTAAATGGATCTATAAAACTAAAACAAATGAAAAAGGTGAGATTATCCGATTTAAAGCAAGATTGGTCATCAAAGGGTATACTCAGAGAAAAGGAAGTTGTAAGATATACATCTGTTCGAATCTTACTTTCACTGGCTGCGAAGTATGATTTAGAAATGTTTCAGATGGATGCCATAAGTGCTTTTCTTCAGGGTGACATAGATACTGAGATATACATGTTACAACCAGAATACTACAAAGAAAATGATCAAGTATGTATTTTACACAAATCAATTTATGGACTCAAACAGGCTAGCCGGCAGTGGAATCTTAAATTGAACAATGTCTTATCAAAAATTGGCTTACAGAGATCACATGTGGATCCCTGTATTTATTATTTAGTAAATTAGTCTGCAACTATATTCATTGCAGTGTGGGTGGATGATCTTTTGATATTTACAAATAATAAGGATAATACAACAGAGATTAAAAACAAGTTAAAAGGAGAATGCAGTATGAAAGACCTAGGTGAAATGAAGAATTGTATCGGCATAAACATAAATAGGAACCGAGAGGCAGGTATGATTATGTTAGATCAAGAAAAATACATAAACCTAGCATTGGACCGCTTTCATATGTCTGAATGCAAACCAGTTTGTACCCCGATAGAGGTGAATGCAAAATTTGAGAAAAATCCTGAAAATGGGAAAACAGGGAAGCGGTGGGATGTCTGATATATCTGGCGCGTGTCACGAGACCTGGTATCACCTATGCAGTTAACAAATTGAGTCAGTACTGTAATAGTCCAGGAAATCAACACTGGCTTGGAATAAAAAGGATTATGAGGTATCTTCAAGGAACCAGGAACCTAAAGCTATGCTATGTCAAAGATGACTCAAAGGAAATAACTGGATATTGTGATGCTGACTGGGTGAGCGACCCAGTGGATAGACGATCGTGCACGGGTTACACTTTTCTGTTTCGGAATGCTTGTTTATCTTGGAATTCGTGTAAACAGCAAACCGTGGCACCCTCTACGGCGGAGGCCGAATACATGGCGATGGCGGCGGCGACCCAGGAGGCCCTGTGGCTGCGGCAGCTGATGGCCGAGCTCGGTCACTGTGACAAACAAAGTGCAATAAGACTGGCATCAACAGACTGTTATAAACCAAAAACTAAACATATAGATATTCGTTTACATTTTCTTAGGGAAAACATTGTTAATTCTAAAGTTAATTTTAAATTTGTAAATGGTTGCAACATGGTAGCTGATAACTTGACTAAAGGTACTACCTTTGAAAAACATTTGTTCTGTATCAGTAAAATGGGTCTGCGTTCTGTGGGGAGTGTTGGCAAATGAGAACGCAACCATATTTATTATAAGTTGGCAACACCTATATTCAATTATAGGGTAAGGTACTCTGTCTATATCTATGATTTACTTGTACGTTTCTAATCTATATGTCAATAATACACGTTCGTTGCATTTTTCATAATAATCGTTTATTTATTTCCACCTAAATATCAACAATATATATTTGTTAGAGTATAATTGCAAGAGAAAATATTTATTATTTTACTTATTACTGTTATGAACTTTCAGTAAGCCTTCGATAAATTTGATTAAATTTGGAGAAGAGAAGCACTGTCAAAAAACATGTAGAGGACCTCAAATTTTTTTGTGGAAAATAAGCTTTGCGTATAATACACAATAAAATCACGTATTCTTACTTTTAATTTTTTTTAGCAAAGAAAAAAAGTCTACCAAAAAGTAATCATGATTATTAAATTAATTATCTGTAAAATTAATTTTCTTCAATTTTGGTATATTCGTTGAGGTGAACATCATTTGAAAGTTAATAATTAATCAAAATCAAAATCTGTGGTCTGGTAGACTTAATAAAAGGATTTAGAATGTTAAAATAAGGTTGAACCAAATATTGAATATTATTTAATACGTGAAATTAAGTCTATTATTAATTAGTTAAAATCAAATTTTTTTAGTATTTTTACTGAGACTACTATAAAATTCATCAGTGGTATATAGTTGTTCGAGTAATTTATTTTGTCAAAAAATAATAGCGTTTCAGTATTTTTTTAATAGGTGAACTTTTTCAAATGGCTCAGTATACGTATTTAACCCTGTTGTTAGATTAAAAAAAATATGCGAATCCTGTATTAAGAAACCATTTGGTCCAAATTACGTACATACAAATTTAATCCTATTTTCGCATGTAATATAATTGAATACTTTAATGCAAATTATAAACGTAATTACAAACCATTGATAATTTAACTAACAATCCGTTTATCGGTTATTTATGAGCTGTCATATAGTTTTACTAACTCAAACATCCAACTTGTTTGTGTTATTGCATTTGTTGCTGTCACGCAGCCACCTTGTAAAGTAAATTCACTTGGCTGACTTGTATAAAGTTGTGGGATTCCCCTTTTCATTTGTCTATGAAAACGTATGCATACGCACACTGTCTTGTTTAGTTTGTGATTTGATCTCATAACAGTTGCGTGGTTTTTATACATTAGGAAGAAATGGAAAGACAACGTTATTTGAATGAGGATGATATTTATGCAGTGCTCAATTCAGAAAGTGACTCTGATATTGAATGCGTTTCAGAAAATAATGATATAATTGATTTTGAAAGAGAATGTGAACCAGATGTGGCTTCAATTAGTGCTGACACATTGTTTATAGCAAAAAACCAAATGGTGTGGAGTGCTAATCCATTACAACAACCCATTGGAACTTCTGCTCAGAATATTATTACAGTACAGCCGGGCCAAACTAGATTTGCAACATCTAGATGCAATGATATACTATCAACATTTTTGTGTTTTTTTCCACCTTCAATAGAAAGAATAATCGTCGAAAACACAAATATTTATGGCAAAGTGAAATTTGATGACAAATGGACAGATATTGATGAAGACAATTCGTGCTTACATTGTTATTCTCATTCTTGCAGGAGTATATCGGTATGTATATTCTTGTTTCATTTAATTAACATTATTGATATGTAAAATTTGTACATGACAGTGGAAGAGACGAAGATGTTCATGGCCTATTTGATGCAAATTTTGGTCGCCCAATTTTCCGTGCAATAATGTCTGAAGGTACTTTCCACATGATTACAAGTGCGCTCCGCTTTGATAATGTTGCAAGTCGACGACAAATGCGTAGTAACGACAAGTTTGCTCCTATTCGTGAGCTGTGGGAGCGTTGGCATGCCCTTCTCCAAACGTTTTACAATTGTCGTGAGAATGTCACAATTGACGAGCAGCTTGTTGGATTCAGCGGACGATGTTCCTTCCGACAATGTATGCCCTCAAAACCTGTAAAATATGGTTTGAAATTTTGGTTAGCTGTAGATTCAAAATCTGGCTACGTCTGGAAAATACAGCCATATCTTGGAAAAGCTAAAAATGCAAAGCCTGAACAGAACCAAGGACAGCGAGTTCTATTTGAGCTGACGAAAGGATTAAAGGGGCAAAATATAACAGGCGACAATTTCTTTTCCTCTTTTGATTTAGTGAAAAAGTTACTTGAAAGGAAACTTACGTATGTAGGCGCAGTGCGCCAAAATAAAACATTCATACCTCCAAAGCTGCTGAATGTAAAACAACTCCCTTTATACAAATCTACGTTTGCTTTCTGTGACATAGCGACATTGGTGTCATATGTCAGCCACAAAAATAAAGCAACTGTATTGATAAGCTCAATGCATAAAACAGATGCAGTTGACGATAGTGGAGCGAAGAAGAAACCGGAGATTGTTTCCTACTACAATTCAACAAAAGGTATGCTTTGATGCTTGTCGTCTACAGTTTCTAATATTTTATTTCTTATAGGAGGAGTAGATACTGCTGACCAAATGATTAGCTGCTACACAACAAAGCGTAAAACAAATCGATGGTTAAATATTGCATTCGCAAATATGCTGGATATATCTGCTTTGAACGCATATATACTCTTTTCTGAGATCGATGCTTCATGGGTACTGGCTGATCGAAATCGCCGGAGACCAGAGTTTTTGCGAGAACTAGCACTTTGTTTGTCAAACGCGCATATGATGAAACGAAGTAGATTACCACAACAGTTGTCAGCGAAGTTATTGACTGATATACAAACCTCATCTTCAATTTCCGCGAATTCATCAAAAATTGCTTCTTCTAAAGCGGGGGCAAGAAAGCGGGGAATCTGTAGTTGCTGTAAGGCTAAATTTGACATAAAATGCTTCACTTGCGAAAGTTTTATTTGAAAAATAAACCGGAAAATAGTTTGTATAGCATGTAATGAAAAACACTTTCAGTAAAATAATATTTTTCTTGTAAATAAACGCAACAAAAGCTTCGTATTTTGTATTCCATTAAATTGATATATTCACTGGACCAAATGGTCCCTGATAAAAGATTAGTAACTTTTTAATTTTTTTCGTACAGCTTTAAATTAGATGCCTAATATTTTGAAAATAATATTGCTACAAAAATAAAACACATGAGTCGAAACCTCAAAAAAAAAAATTGGACCAAATAGGCCTAATCTAACAGCAGGGTTAATGGGAATTGTTTAAAATTAGTAATTTTTTGAGCAACAAATTATCACTGTTGTGATAAATATGTATCTTCTGGTAGCAACTGGTTAGACGTGCGAGTTTGGCGCTGCGGACGCAACGAACCGAACTGATACGCAGAAAGCCGCGATGTTGGTAGCGTGTGGAGGTGCTCGAACTTGTGTCCAAGAAATGCTCGCTTTCTCTCGATGATTAGCAGCGAGTTTCATTTAAAACCGGATTTTACTAAAGTATACTATAATTATTGGTAGTTTTCCGTAGTTTCACATAATTTTTGAACTAGAATAATTACGATGTTACGAGAGGAAATTACAATGTGCTCGAAGAACACCACATCAAGTACTTCAATCAGCTTCTGGGAGAACAACGGGTGGTTATGGATGTTTCCGACTTAGAACGCTACAACGTGGATTGGTTCCAGCAGCTCAGAGGTTGGTGACAATGTTTAATTGGGTATTTATTCCAATTAAGATAATCACACTCAAACGAAATAACATAGATAACTTATAAACAATCTTATATAATTCATTCCAAAAGTAACTAACTCAACATGTATGTTTTTGTTATGTTGTGCTCATTAGCATAACCAGTTTTTTTTTTGTTCGGAAAACGGACCCAAGGTCATTTTACATAGATATAATTTAAATCGTGATTTGTATTAATAGGAATTTGTGTGGTAGGTTTTATCAGTTCTGCAGTATATTAATAACCATATTTATAATAAAAGATAATTATTCTAAAATATAAAATTTATGAAGTGTTAAAAGTGAAAGTAAACCGAACTTCATATGTTGTGGTCGTTGTAAGTTGAGTTGTCTACAGGCAAACGTTGTTATAATGTAAACAGTCGCTAAAAACAAGGCTGTTTAAGTTATTCTTAAAAAATAGCTTTTTCTACTAAAGTGTTATCTGTGAGATTTATTTTTTACACTGCTTAAAAATAACTTGAGATTGTTTTTAATGAGTTAATTGTTTAAATAATTCAAATTAAAAAATCAAATCTATGATGGGCTTTAAAATAGTGCACCTGAAAATGTTTTTATTGATAACATTGTACATATGTTATATTTGAACATTAAATTCGACTAAAACAAATTTCATTCTATTAATAGCATTTATCTTCCTGATAAAGACGGTTATTTTTGGATGATAAGAACTGCAATCTTATTTGTATTATCTACTTATATATAGTAACCATATAAAACCGTAGGCTATTTAGAGAGTATTATATATTTAGTAAGTACATAAATTTGCCTGCATTTCTATAATTAACTGTTTATATTTAAGTGAAAGACTATGTAATATTTGAAAAATATTTTTGTTAATTTATTGCATAGGTGGACTTTTTAATTTTAAAATATTAATGGGGTTTTAAAGTGTCATCTAAAGCCAAAAGTTTCAAAAGTAAGGAAAATGAAATTTAAATATTTTTAATTTATTAGCAATTAAAACGTATTTACATGCACTACAAGGGCCAATTTGCTATTTTTGTACATGTTATGTTAAAAACAACACCCGGGAGCGTTATTTTTGGTAATTTTAATAGATAATGGAAGCGGAACGTATATATGATTAACGTAGTGCCATTTTCTACGCAGGAGTTGTTGACGAGTATTTTCTAATACAGATCGGATACTTGGGCTTGGATGAGACTGAAGTTTCTGTACTCTATAACTTTTTGACATATGGCATCTTGAGATCTTCATGTAAGGTCAGATTTGATATCTACCACAAATCATCTGCTACGATACGTAAGGTTTTAGACTGAAACATTTGCAGAATGTCAACATTGGAGGAACTAAAGCATCCCCAAAGTTCAATTTCATATGTCCAGATGGGTTTTTATGGTCGTTTTATAGAGTAGGATTTTACTTTCTAAGAAAAAACGAGATTTTCTTCTATAATCCAATATAATTTGTTGACTTTCAGATTCGTTTTCTTTTTTCTTTAGGATGCGTGGTTTCCGTGTGTCTACTGTCTATATGCATTCCCAGGTGTCTCGTGTCTTTTGATTGTGGTATTACAATACCACTTACTAACAGCGATAGATAGTGTTGCCTTCGCAAGATAAACATGACTTAGATAGATTTAGTTTTTTTTGCCATCCGCTTGCTTGTTGAATTTATATGGCTTTGTACGTAGTGATTAGTTATTTGTAGTTTTTTGTGGCAAGAGAGAACGGCAGTATCATCCGCGAAAGTTCCTATCACGCTGTTGTCTGAAATAGACAAATCAGAAGTGTACCCTAATAGAGTAAAGATCCAAGAATACTGCCTTATGGAACATTAGAGTTTATTTTTAGGCTTCTATACATTAAAATGAGAAACCTTATGTAGAGAGTAATGTCGTCTGTTTTATTTTTTAATTTTTGATCAAGGCAGCTTCCAAGCTGGATACAAGTTTTTATTTTTGTTATTTCAGACATTTGTCAAGTCTTATAATGTTTAATCTGTGATAGATAGAGAAACGACGTTTTTAGTATTCAAGTAAGGACCATAAGTCAAGTCCAGACGCCAAAAATCAGCCTGATCGGAAAATCTCCAGACCGGTTTGACCGGAAGTGGCCGCAAATTTTTGTTTATGTATAGAAGCCCCAGACATCTGTGGAACCGGAGTTCCACGTCTGTACTGGTTTATCTTGAAAAATTTGAATGTAATAAAATATAGTTAATTGGCAAGGTTCTAGAATATCAAAATATATTTAGAACAAACTTTTGTTCACGGAAATGTAATATGTCAATAGCGAACAGTATGATAGCTTTAAATGTCTTAAAAATATTTATATGAGTGTTAGAGAATGCGCGCAAGTGCGCATATGCATTCCAAAAGGTCAAATGTAAATGAACAATTTAGTTTACTGGTTGGACGACGTCATTTTTTAAAAATTCTTCTCGTTTTGGTGTCCACTTTGATGCTATTATTAAGAGAGATTGGACTTTAGTTCTTTACCGAGACTGTCGATGTTTTTTAAGGAGCACTATAGAAGAATATTTTTCTTGCTTTACTTTGTTCTTTATTGAATTAAAACTGAAAATTGCATGGGAAATGCACTTTGGAAAGATTGTTTGTTTGGTGGAGTGATCTATTTGATGGCGTGGGCAACTATAGAAAGACTTTCTAACATAGTTATGATTAAAGCCCGGATGTTCAGGCAAAATGCCTAAAAATGCTTATTTTGACTAATTGTATTTATAAATGCCTTTTTTGGTTATGACAGTTATAACTACCTATTTACTCGCATAAATTTGGTTTTTTGATAGAATAAATGGCAGCAACAAAAATTCCATCTTATTACTACCTACGTTAATTACTTGCTCCCGGTAATCTTCATTTGTTGATTTGCATTCATTTTTATCCATTCTTACAAGAAGGTTGGTTTCTGACACACTGCCGACAAATGAAATAAATTTGCGCGAGAGTTTGGAAGTGATATTTATTCAACTGATGGTTTTGTGCTTTTTGTAAAATCTGCGGGAAACCAGTGAATTTCAAGAAAAGTATTTTGTTACTCAACACATTGAAGGACTCTTGCATGAGAGAGTAATCGGCCGCCCTAAAAACTTCGTTACTGAAAACGTTTGTGTCAACATCTGATCGACAATCTGAGTTTTCGTTTGACTTATGTAAAGCCTTCGTGAGTGCTGGAATTTCGTTATGGAAATTATAAAATCCGCCATTTTTGAAAAACATGTCAAGCAAAATTTACCAAATAAATCAACGCTCAGAAAAAAATATCTCGACAGAGCTTACGAATCCACAATGGATGAAATTCGAAGAAACATGAAAGACAAGAAGATTTGGATATCAATAGATCAGACAACAAATGCTACAGGAAGGTGAGTCGGAAATTGCAAACTTTTAAGCTTCTCTGTATCAATACAACCTGATTGTGCAGGCACATTTCCAAAGTAATTATTGGATCTTTGGAGCCAAATCAAGCATCTAAAATTTATTTGTTAAATACCGAATCTCTTGAAAGGGCAAACAGCACTACAATTGCACAATATTCACGACTTCCCTTTGACTACTTTGGATAGAGAAAATTCTTCATGACTACGTCATTATGTTCGTAAGCGATGTTGTCCCATATATGAAAAAGCAGGATATGCTCTGAAAGTATTATTTTCACGTATGTTGCATTTGACATGCCTTATCCATGGGATACATCGTATAGCAGAGGAAATACGTGAACAATTTTCGACGTGGATATATTCATATCTTCTGGAAACATTTTTTTTTGTTTGCATGCCTGCCTGAGTGTGGGCTAATAAGCAGATGTCGCCTATATAGTCCATGCCGTGCAATTAATTTTAAAGTTATCTTATAATCTTCAAGGATTTATTTGATGTGGTTCAGTAATAGCTTTTCGAATATCTTAGATAGTACACTCCTAAGGTCTTTTCTTGGTATCTGTATTATTACTACCTTTCATTGCCTTTTAATACCATTAAATAATTAAGTAAAAACTTTAAGGCATTTTTGAAATTGTTCTGTAATACTTTACCTCTAATCAGATCCGGAGGCTTTATTCAAGTGTAATTATTTAAGTATAGTGGTTTCAAATTTATTCTTGGTAATAATTTTTGTAAGAAAAACCTTATGGTAAGGTATCTCTATGTAGTTTCGTATTTGGCTTTCTTCATCTGACATACTCTCAAACTCAAATAGTATGAAGACTTTACTAAATGTTCAGCAAATGTTGTTGATTTCTGATGCTTACTTCTAGTCCAGTTATTGTAAATAGTTTTGAACGGCTATATTGAAAATTAAAGTCTATTTATTTATTTTTTGTTGCTTTACATAGTTTTTTTTAATGTACAAGTTATTGTCAGATTAACAAAGGAAATTGTTAAACATGACATATTAGCAATTACAATATATATATATATATATGACTTGGTAAGGCTATTTATTAAGTCTTGTTTACAATAATTACAATAATAAATGTTGCAATTAATAGTTGATTAAGTATGAGAAGTTGATAATAATTGAAGACCTAGGGAAGTTACTGCGTTAATCACTATTTTCGTCAGAGGCCACTAGATCCTGTGGTAGTCTTTGTTTTAATCTACCATCTATGTTCGACTGACACAAGTTGTAGTGAAGGACATCACCCATGTTCTCGCGTTTTGTAAAATTTTTAGTGGTTTGACGAATGAACTCGTTCACATGAGATACACTTAGTTCGTAGTGAAACTGGTTATTACGAATATACCACGGCGCGTTCACTGCTATTCGTAAAACTTTGTTTTGGAATCGTTGTAGTGTATTGATGTTCGTTTGGGATGTAGTACACCAAACTGAACAGGCATAGAGAATTAATGGGCGTAGTAGCGTTTTGTACATTAAGATCGTGCATTCAGGCTTTAATGTTGACTTGCGATTAATCAATGGATAAAGTTGTCTTAAGCTATTGTTGCCCTGTAATAGCTTGTGATTGAGATGAAAGTTCCAGGTTAGGCGCGTGTCCAAGTATACTCCGAGATATCTGATTGCCCAGTCCGTTGGATTCCATTGTATGGGATTGCCATCAATGATGATATTAGATACGGTAGCTATTTTCCTTAAAGTAAAGATTTTAGTTTGACATTTCGTGGGGTTAATTTGAATATTCCAACTTTTAAACCAGTTAGTGATCTTGTCTGCGGATTTTTGTAATTGATACACAGCCTCTTGTAGATCGGCATTTGGAGTGATAATTGCTGTGACGTCTGCAAATGTGGCTATGAATGCTGTGCTTACCGGGAGATCGGATGTGTAGATGTTGAACAGCAGAGTTCCTAGATAATTGCTAACAAATAGTTGGGAGCATTTATGTTAAGGAGCTTTTTCTTTAAGCCTTCGATTCACTCATTATCGAAGACCTGAACAACATCCAAAAAGAGGACTGTAGTGTAGTATTTGTTGTGGTATCCTTTTTCTATTATTCCAGTAATTCGCTGGAGCTGATATTAAGTTGAGTGTCCTCTTGAAGCCAAATTGAAATGGTGGTACTATGTTTTGAGTTTCGACGAATTCTAGTAATCTAATATAAATAATTTTTCTAAGATCTTGTACAGTGTAGTAAGTAGGCTTATTGGTCGAGAGTTTTTAATGTCTCCTTTGTTTTTCCGGGGTTGGCCAACATAAGGATGCGTGCCACGAGGAATGTACCCAATGCGGAGGCATGCATTTAACATTGAAGCTAGATGTGCCAGGCATGTTCGGTGTTTTAAGATCGTGTTGGATATAAGACCATGGCCAGGTGATTTTCGCCTGGACAGGGCAGTTATGTTTTGTGCTATTTCGCTCGGGATGTGGGACGTATGTTTTTGGTTATGACTGAAACATTTCGTTCAATATGATTAACTATGTGGAGACCGTGTGTAGGATTACAGATAGATAACGGCGTGATAACACGTTTTAGGTGTGTAGCAAATGCTTCTGATTTTTCATTGTCTGCGTAGTACACGTCATTGCTATTAGTTATAGTGGGCAATTCTTCATGTTGCTTTAATATTCTTTTTGTGGTTTTCCACATACCTGCGTTGCCAGGGCCGATGCTTGCTATATGTCTTTTATATGATTCCAGTTTTTATTGGTCGATTTCTTTTTTGAGACGATGAGTTAAATTGTTTAATAGCCTTTTTGTTTCTGGGTTTCTGGTTCTTTGCCACTGGCGTCTGCTTTGGTTTCTTATTTTAATGAGCTGCAGTATATGATTGGGAGGATGGTTATTATTTGTAAATATAGGTTTTAGTAAAGGTTATAACTGATGATTTTACGGCAGTCACAATTGATGTGGTGATATTGGTTACAGCGATATCTATGTTTTTTGAGTCTCGCAGGTGTTCAGTTCTCGAAGGTTGTGATCTAAGTTTTTTTGGAAAGTATTCCAGGCAATTGGTCCATCAGTGAGGCTTTCTGGTAGTGGCCTTACTTATGGCGTGCTGAAGAGGGATGCTGGTACCGGTAAATGATCGGAATTAAGTTCCGTTGTAACTCTTTGATTGATCTGTTTTGAAAAGTTTTTTTGCAGGACGATATCTAGTATGCTTGGTAGGTGGTTTGTGCGGTAAGGGAATTAAGTATACTAATCTGGAAGCAGTATTTGAAAGGCATAGACAATTGAATAATTATCGAGTTTGGTGCCTTCAGGATTGGTAGCTTGACAACCCCAAGTGATATGTTTACAATTAATATCTCCGATTACTAGTATCTGATCAGTTGTATTGAATAAATTTTTTATGTCATTTAGTTTTTTATTTGGTTGCCTGTATAAGCTGTAGATAGTTAGGATACTTTGATCACTTAGTTTAATTTTAGCTCCAACAGATTCAAGGGTAATGTTTGAGATTTTAGGAATGCATGAGTTTTCAATTTTTTTCTTGATAATGATAGCTACTCTTCCGGAAGCAATTCTGGAATTTTTATTTTCGGATAAGTGAGTTTCGGTAAGGCATCCTATGTCGATGTTGTACCTAACCAAGAAAGCTATGAATACTGATTTTTGGTTAGCGATTCGGTTTGAATTCCAGTTGAGAATTGTCAAATTTTCTATCGCTCGTTGGGTCTTAGGGTCCATTGAACAGTAGAGGTAATATGGTGGTTGTAAAGAATGATTTGATTTGTGGGAGATAGGGTGTTATTAATTCTAAGATAATTTTGAGTTCAGTTGATTGAGCTGGTGTTCATGTTGGCGAGGTAGGATTGGCGTTTAGGGTGTTTTTAATCTTGTCACCATATAAATATATTGGGTTAGCACGTGAGCTATTGGTGATTGGTCTATTTTTAACAAGTTTCTGCTGGAGTTCAATGTGGTGGATGCAACCGCGATAACTTGCCGGGTGGTCACCGCCGCAATTTGCACACGTCGCCTTAGTATTGGCCTGCTTAGTACACTCGTTATGTTTATGATTTCCTGCGCATTTTACGCATCTTGGGGAAAGACTGCAGTAATTTTTAGTATGGCCATATCGCTGGCATCGATGGCCTTGCGGTATGTTAGTTGATTTTTTTCTCATCTCTACGGGCATTATCGAATGATAGATTGATTTTAAAGTAAATATTCTTTTTCCTTATCATTATTCGTTAAATCAACGGCGCACACTGAAAGTGGTTTTTTATCTTTGGTTAGTAGTCTAGTTACATTGATGACAGGCAAAATTTTTAATTCTCCTTTTATTTCAGCAGTAGTGATTGATAGCGGTACATTTTTAGTTACCACCGACAGTGGTTTTTGATTTGGGTTTTGGAATGTGTGAAACTGAATTCCATTTTTGGTGTAATATTCTGTTAAAGTCTGGTAATTATCTTCGTTTGATGAATTAATCCGAAGCAAATTTGCGTAGTAAACGTGTCGGTTGCCTTTTGTTCGATATCAGCAACTAGATTTTTGTGGTTTATTGCATTGTGCAAATATATTGGTGAAATTTTAGGTTTATTAATATTAGTAACGGGTTCGGTGGTTCGTTTATTTGCTTCTTTAGTGTTAGTGTCGCTGTCATTTTGTGAAGGCAACTAATATTTATTTTGCGTGATTAGTTCTTCGGTGGTCCACATATAACGTTTTTGTACCTCTTTTAATGGTGGTGTTAATTGGTCGCTTTTGCGCTTATTTCACGCTTGTTGATCCATTTTGAAATCATTGGTTGATATAACGATATTTCATAAAGTTAGATAATATTATAAAAATTTACTCACAATGCAGGCTATGAAATAGCTGCGTTCCACTGATAGCGGAGCGTACACGGTGCCCGCATCGTTTCACTGCTCGCACGCGAATTTTACATAGAGTATAATCGATAGTCTCTATAATAGTTAGATGCGAAGACAGTTCTTGATAAAACTATTTTTTTATCTTTGACAAAAGCTCTTGAAACTGTTTTGCTAAGTTATTATTTTTGTTTCTGGGATGACTAATAACGCGTTAGACGTTGTAACTGCCTGTTGAAAATCTGTTGCCAAGAGACTTTAAGAAGTGATCGAAGTCCTCGTGCTTGTTATTGTGTTCAGGTAAACAGTACATTGCTGAAATTACTATTCCACCAATAGTCTTTTATGTTAGCACTAGTAACTTGAATGTTTAATCGTTTATGTTCCTCTTTTTATGATGTTTTATATTTTGCCTTATAATTACTGCACTGTTTGCGTGTGTGTTTCCATCAGAATGAAGGGTATGATAAGTATTTATTATACCTGTGTACTTTTGATATGACTTCTGTCAGCAAAATGAGCTTCTGAGATTAACATTGTTATTTATATTCAATATTAGTTCGAATTCTGAGCATATTGGGACAGACTCTATTTTGAGCAATGAAGCTATTATGGAGTTTTACCATATATGTTGTGACAAGATTAGGTAATGTAATTATTTGATCCATTAGCGTTTTCATAATTTATTTCAGTTTTTCGATGTTAGATTTTAGTTATGCGGCTGATATAATATGTAATTGAGTTATATTGGTGGGGCGTTTTGTTGCTTGCGGGTATGTTAGTTTCTTTTGTGCTTTGTTTATTGTTAGGTGTCTTTTGCGTATGGCTGCTTATAGTTTTTTTGAAGCAGTTTATGTACAACACAACATCTATAATTAGGTTGAATGTGCTTCTTGGCAAACAACACACAGGTCATCAGCAGCTCTTGTTTTTCGATGACACTCCTTAGTTGGATGATTGACTGCGAATTTTACTCAGCGCGGTTTATAGTTACAATATGTTTTGGTATGTCTAAAACGTTGGACTTTCATACATTGGGGAATCGTACGTTAATGTTCAAATACGACGTTGGCATTTAGAACTTAACAATTTATTTATTGCTATCTTTCAGTTTTAAATTTACGAAATATAATGGCAGAGATTTACAACTTTATGACTGGTTTTCATTATACTTTGTTTAATGACATTCAAGCCTATTAATTGTTGTATATTCTTAAACATCACTCGAAATCTTCTGTTTTATTTAGATTTATATGTGTTAAATTCGGTATATTTATTTATAAGTTCTCTACTTATCTATAACTAAAATATATAATTTCTTTAAAAAATCCATATGAGTTGTTTTACAATTATAAAAAAACCTATACAAACCTCGCAAATTGTGTTATCACACCGATGTCACTAGCAAATATGAGCAATGCTTTAACAAAATATATAATAGATATAACCAGTCACGTAAAAACATATAAAAAGCATGCGTCTGTCGAGTGACCACTTGAAAATATGTCTGATAAGAAGGAAACAATGTAATTATTACCATACAAGCTAAATATAGAAGCTGTAAATATCAACTACGTAAAAACAAGATTAATTTACAAAAAGAAACAACAAACAATTCAATTATTTGCTAACTAAAATGCACTGTTTTAACACTTTCTTTTTTAAAAACGGTAAAAACAGAATTAAAGAATTATATATGTATATACATTTGAACAATTTAGTTCACGGATTGAGCGGCGTCGTGTTTGAGAAGATTCTCGACGTTCCGGCATCGGATTTGACGCGAGTTTAATTCTTCACTTGGGGTCTCAGTCTTTCTACTCCCTAAGTACAGCTACGAGTTTTTGAATAAGACTGATTTTTTATGGAAGTAAAAGTTTGACGAGAATGTTGTTTGGCGGGAGATGCATTAGGTTGGACGAAGTTTGATGGTTTAAGAGTATTGCGTAATTGATGGTGTAGTGAGCGATTTCCATATGACGGATAAGCGTTGGCTATCATCTCTTCAGTGTTTAGGCATTATAGGCGTTTTTTTTATTTCAATTACCTTACGAATAATCCTGCTGAAGTAATGTAAAATGGGAGCAATTGTTTTTGCTTGGGGAAGTTCATTTTATAGTCTGTTTTCTTAGTATGTGTGGCAAGTGCCGAATCAATATCGCCTTTTCGTACAGCCAACGAGTGCTCATATATTACATGTTTGTCGGTTTGTTTGACCTATAGAGTCTCTACAAGGTATTTCATAAACTAATTGGGATTCATTGGGCAGTGATTTTTTGCTGAGCGAGTAAGGCCAGATATTTGGTTATTGGTTGTGAAGACGTTACGTATATTTTGCCTCGTTGGTAGGCGATTTATTTTATCGGTAATGCCTCTGATCTAAGGTAAAAAATGCTTTTTGTTGGTCAGGAGGGTTTTGGGATGGGGAGTTGATATTCTTATTTATCTTTCTGATTATATAAAATAAGGATTTATTGAACATTGAATTTTGTAGGAAGGTGGTGATAATAGTTTTGGGTTCTAGTTGGCGATTCTTCATGTCGGAATGTGGATCTGGTGATTTGCGATCCAAATTATTTTGTACAGGGCGATGATGAGATTTGGAATTTAGGTAGCGCTTAGTATAAGTGGGTTTCTATAGACAGTGTAATAAAAGGTGCCATTTAAAGAAATTTTTATTATAAGGGTATTTAAGAAGGAAAGGAAATTAGTTTGTTCTGTTTCTATAGTGAATTTGATATTGGTATGAATTTGGTTTAGGTGGGAAAGGAATTCGGGAAGCGTATCTCTTCCGCGAAGCTAGATAACAAAAGTATCATCGACATATTCTATTCAACAGATAGGTTTAAGGTGAAAGGACGTAAGGGTTTTGTTTCGAAATAGATCATGAGAAGGTTTCCTATGATAGGTGAAAGTGGGGATCCATGAACGTGTGACGGTAAAATTTGCTTTGAAAGGTAAAGCGGGTGATGGATAGGCAATGATTAATTAAGAAAGAATATCGTTAGTTATATTATAAGCAGACTTTAATAACTCCAGAGTGCCAGGAGTTGGGATTTTCTTTGTTTACCAATATCCCAATTTATGAAACCCTACAGTTATTGAAGTCAAATAAAACAATTTATTATTTGATACATTATTATACAACACGTAAGAAACAAACAAAAATCATCATGAACACTGGAAAAAACTAACTTGAATATTAAACATTTGTTTCACCAAAAAGTTTTAATTTATTACTGTCTTTACAATTCTACTATTTTGATTAGTTTTTCTTTAATTTCTCGAGTGGTAAATTTCCCCAAGCGCCTTGAAAAAAGCTCTAAAGATATTTTTGGGCATGGGACACTTATTTCCTACGGTTCTGGTCAGCTCATCCCATAGCAACTCTATGGGGTTAAGGTCTGGACTCTGCGGTGGGAATGTAATCGTTTTAAGCATTTTTTGTTCATATTGGTTTACTAGATAGTTCTTATAAAGCTTTGAAGTGTGTTTAGGATCGTTTTCTTGTTTCATCACCAATCGCTTCCCAATTAATCGCAACCAAGGTGGTATGGCGTTACCCGTTAAAATATTTTTATAATGTTCTTTCCTTATAATACAGCAACCCCTAAGACTTTATGTCCCTTTGTAGCGTTGTAATGTAAGATTCACCATAGAAACGTAAACCTTAGGTGATTTTGCGATATTACGGATTGATAGCTTTTCTCGATCTAAAGGGAGAATGGTTAAACAAGTTTCTATGGAGAGGTGCTTACCACGGGTCATTGGATGCGAAAATTCAAAGGAGACGTGACAAAAACCCAACTAAGCGACACATGGTCTGATGATCGACTAGCGAGCTCGGAATTAGGAACCCCGAACGGCATACAGTTCTTTTTAAATGTAAACAAACATCTAAAACAAAAGATAGGGACAGAAAGAAAGATTCAAAGTGACAGATCAAGGATGTAAAAGCATTAGTATTTCTTAATTCCTGTTTTCGAATCAACAAACGCTTGTAAAAAAATCTGCAAGCGACTAATTATCTTCATTCTCAACAATATTGCCTAAGGAAATGCTGGAAGGTCAAATAGAACAAAATTTATTACGAAAGGTATAGTTATTCACTGTATTACTGAATTTCAATAAGGTATCCATACTTTCATACGCGGTAGTGTACGTATATATTTAGGGGAAAATAGAACTTTTTAAAAATAATTTAAAAGCAGAGTTGGCCAAAAGGGTGTCCCAAGCGTGGGCAGCATTTGGAAGATTGCAGGCAATATTCAAATATAACACACCGACCATTTTAAAAGCAAGAACTTACGATCAATACGTATTATCTGTCTTAATATATGAGACACTCCACAAGGTCATAATACATAAACTCCAAGTAACACAACGAGCTATTAAGCAGAATGTTGAATATTAAACTTCAAGATCGTACACCTAACACCGAGATTAGACGAAGCTCGATAATTAGAGACGTGATACAACGGCTGTATACACTAATATAGATTTCGACGAGGCATTTATAAAGAATGCCAGACAACAGATGGTCTCGCAATATTATAGAGTAGAGACCTAAAGCCCACAACAAGATTTGGCAAAAAAATAATGATCTCTCTTCACACTCAGTTAGAATAACCCCTACCACAGACTTAGTACGTGTGTGAAAAATGAGCGAGAAAAAGTCTGAGCAACATTGTGCTATCAAAGTGTAAAACTTGATGAATACAGTTATTTATGAAAAATTATAAAAAACTTATAAATAAAAAAATATTCTATACCGAGAGTTTAAGTTTTTCAGATGGCACGGGGGCTTTTTAGAGCCGAAAAGTTATGAAAGACAAACATTAGGCGGGAAGACCTTAAACCTAGGGGCATTTGAAATCGTTCTATTAAGGCACACAATATAACGGGTGTTTTTTTTATAGAGGTGTAAAACTTTAGGTTGGCAACACTTTTTTAACTGGCGGCCATTTTGTCAGCTGTCAAGTGATTTATGTTTAGTTTGGTTTGGCATTTTAACATGAATAGACTGACGCCTGAACAACGCTTCCGAATTGTGCAAATTTATTTCGAAAATCATGGTTTTGTTCGAAATACGTATCGCGCATTACGTCCATTTTACGATCAACATAATCGTCCATCAGAGCAATTAATTCGATTAACAATGGAACGTTTTCGCACCACGTTTACTCTAAATGATAATACGCATCCACAGAGACGTCGTACAGTGCGTACAGAAGAAGTCATTGCTGCTACAGAGCGTAGCGTAGAGGAAGACCCGAATCAGTCTATCCGCCATCGTGCACAGGAATTGGATATGTGTCCATCCACTTTATGGAAGATTTTGAGGAAAGATCTTGGTTTGCGTTCTTACAAAATCCAACTCGTGCAAGAATTGAAGCGACACGATCACCTAGCAAGGCGTAGATTCGGTGAATGGGCCCAGAACAAGATTGCCGATGATCCCGATTTTTATAAGCGAATTTTGTTTAGCGATGAAGCTCACTTTTGTTTGAATGGATACGTTCATAAACAAAATTGCTGTATTTGGAGTGATGGTAATCCTTAAGTGTATGTTGAGACACCGTTACATCCAGAAAAACTGACTGTTTGGTGTGCTTTATGGGCTGGTGGAATCATTGGTCCGTACTTCTTTAAAAACGATGCTGGTCAGAACGTTACAGTCAATGGTGACCGCTATAGAGCCATGATTACTGATTTTTTCGTTCATCAATTGAACAAGCATGATCTGTAGGAGCTGTGGTTTCAACAAAACGGCGCAACATGTCACACAGCTCGTGCCACAATTGATTTATTGAAGGAAACGTTTGGTAACCGCATAGTTTCATGTTTCGGACCCGTGAATTGTCCTCCAAGATCATGCGATTTAACGCCGCTAGGCTATCATCTGTGGGGATATGTGAAGTCGCTAGTCTATGCCGATAAGCCCGAAACGATTGACCACTTGGAGGACAACATTCGCCGCGTTATTTCCGATATACGGGCACAAATGTTGGAAAAAGTCATCAAAAATTGGACCTCCAGATTAGACTACGTCCGAGTCAGCCGTGGCGGTCATATGCCAGAAGTCATATTTCTTTGTTTTATTCCATTTTAAAGTTCTATACCTTTATAAAAAACACACTTTATATGAGTAATAAACTGTAGATAGAACCTATTTAATGTAAATAAAGAAAAAAGTAAAAACAGGATAGATATATTACAATTAATCATAATATTCTAAAAGAAGTAATAGAAGAACAAAAAATCATCGAAGAAAGAAACAAAAATAAATTGCGGCAATATTTATTGTAGTGTTATTCACTATGAGTACAAAATTTATTTTTATTTTAATTTGTTAATTGATTACATATATTTTTTAGGTAACAGTAGCATTGTGCTGAAGCCCAAGAATACGGAGGAGGTGTCTCAAATACTATCGTTTTGCAATCAACATCGATTAGCCGTTTGTCCACAGGGAGGAAATACGGGTGTTGTTGGCGGATCCATTCCTGTGTTCGATGAAATCATCGTGAATACTGACCTAATGAATGAGATAATCAGCTTGGATGACATCTCAGGTCCTAAAATTTTCGGATAGCCATTGAAATAGATAATTTTGTATAACTTTGTAGGCGTACTTGTATGTCAGGCGGGTTGCATATTGGAGAAGCTTAACAATTTCCTAGGGGAGAAAAGTTTAATAATGCCTTTGGACCTGGGATCGAAAGGGTCCTGTCAAATAGGAGGAAATGTTTCGACTAACGCTGGAGGAATTCGGCTGATGAGATACGGGAGCTTGCACGGAAATGTGTTAGGATTAGAAGTGGTATGAACTTCTTTTTTATGAGCTTGGTAATCGTGGCAAAAACTCTTGGTGCAGGTAAAAGCAAACGGAGAAGTTATAGACTGCCTTAATACATTAAAGAAAGACAACACCGGCTACCACTTGAAGCATCTTTTCATAGGATCCGAAGGGACGTTAGGGTTTGTAACTAAAGTGGCGATACAGTGTTTTCCTAAATCCAAAGCTGTTAGTGTAGCGTTTTTGGGTGAGTGATTTTCTGTTAGTTCCTTTTACTATATGATTTGAAATTCAAAGCAAATCATTTGATTAACCGGAGCGGCTGTTGAAAACTGTTGTCTTTTTTGATTTAATGAAGACTTTACCTCTTGTTTTAATTTTTTTTTAATTATAAAGAGCATATACAGCATTACAGTGGGTTATAAAAGAAAATGGAAATTTATATTTGAAAGTAATTTATATATATATATATATATATATATATATATATATATATATATATATATATATATATATATATATATATATATATATATATATATATATATATATATATATATATATATATATATATATATATAAAAGGTGTCCCAAAATTAACGCAAGATTTGAATTAAATAGAAAACACAGTTTTTAGTCTTTTCATTGTAATTTTTTTATTGAATCATAAAGTACATAGGATAGGGTTATTTATGAAATAACACATCGGGCAAATGGCCTCCACGGCTTTGCATACACATACGTACTCGTTTGTCGAAATTTTCCATGATCATTCTGCATAAATGTGGCTGAATTTCGTTGATGCAACGTTGAATCTCCTCCTTTAGTGCACGCGTGGTTGTGGGCTTGTTGACATAGACCTGTGATTTTAAATAACGCCATAAAAAGAAATCTAATGGTGTTACATTACACGATCTAGGGGGCCAATTCTGATCACCGAAACGATAGAGTACACGACCTGGAAATGTCTCATGCAGTAATTAAAGTGTTTCACGGGCTGTATGACATGGGGCACCGTCTTGTTGAAACCACATATTGGCCACATCAATATCATCCAATTTCGGCAAAAAGAACTGTGTTATCATGTCGCGATATCGAGCACCAGTCACTGCTTGACCAGCCTCATTTTCAAAAAAGTATGGTCCAATTATGCCCCCAGCCCAAAATCCACACCAAACAGTGACACGTTGTGGATGCATTTCTTTTCCGAGAATCACATGTGGGTTCTCAGAACCCCAAAAGCGGCAATTTTGGCGATTAACAAACCCATCAAGGTGAAAATGTACTTCGTCGCTTAGGATGATTTTGCTCGAAAAATCAGCATCCATTTGTTGATGCTCAGTAATCCATTCAACAAACTCTCTTCGCTGTGCATCGTCATTAGGCTTCAGTTGTTGTGTTAATTGAATTTTGTAACCATGGAGACACAGATCTTTAGTGAGTATACGCTGTAGAGAGCTTCTTGAAATTTGCAATTCTTGTCCACGATGCCGAATTGAGGTTCCTGGATTGTCACCGACACTGTCACGCACTGCTTCGATGTTGACATTTGAACGGCTTGTTTTTGGACGACCAGTGTGTTTGGCGTCTCCAACGGATCCTGTCTCTCGGAATTTTTCAATTCATCTCTTCACAGTTGACGAAATTAAAACACTATTCCGACCATATTTTGTATGAAATTTTCGAACAGCGGCCGCCAAGCTTTCATTATTTTTGAAATATTGTTCAATAATGAAGACACGTTGTTCTATCGTGTAACGCTCCATTTTTACTAACCCTAAACTGTCGGCTGTCGATTTGTTTTTGTTTTAGGGTTGTCAACACTTTACTGCATAAATGGAGGCAAATTTAAATCTTGGGTTAATTCTGGGACACCCTTTATATATAAAGAATTCAACAAGAAAAAACTTTGTTTGCATAAAAAAATTACATGTAGATGTAGTTTTCTGAAATGATATGCTGTGCTTGTATATAAGGCAATAGAAATATTATATGCTAGGTGGCGCAAAATTTATCATTTTATAGGAAGATGCTCTCATTTTTACAAATGGTGTTTCATGTTATCGCGACTTTAACAGTCGTGAAGTAAACACAAGCAGAACACACTTGGACAAATTATAAATTACTATACTCCTCAAGAACGCGGAATAATTGTGTCAATATTTTTGGCCAATAAATCGGTCGGTAATTTTGGCTGAATGTTAATTTCGTTGTCGGTTCCCTAGTCGTGTGCACCAATTGGACAAACACTGCGGCGTTTAGCCGCTCGCCTCGAGGAGGCTGGCTCAACATGGGACGGTAGCAAACGTGGCCGGCCCCGGAGCAGCCGTTCGGCCGAGAATTTTGCTGCTGTGACTGCAATTGTCCAAGAGCACCCGCAAACATCAACCAAACGGTGGACTACGCAATTGGGCATTTCCACCTATGCGAATACGTGAATAAGCAAAATTATCGCTTATGGAGCACTGAAAATCCATATTTTTTCGAAGACAGAGTGAGCAACAGTGTTACTGTTACTGCTGAACGCTACAAAACCATAACCAACGACTCCTTGCTGCTGCAAATTGACGAATTGTTCTCGGAGAACATGTGGTTTTAATAGGATGGTATATTCTAACGCAAGCTTTCCCGGCCACTTAATCTCTTGTTGGCGATTTGCACTAGCTCGGAAGATCGTCCGGTTTGACCGTTCCAGACTTTTTTTTTTTTTAAGTTATGAGTCTGTACGAACAAGCCACAGACCTTAGCGGCCCTAAAGCAGAACATACGACAAGAAGTTTTGAGAAAGTCATGGAAACTGTTGTGAAACGAGCCCGAATGTGCATCACTTCTGACGGCTGCTTGGCCGATATTATCTTCACGACTTAATGGGAAAAATTAAATGTGTAAATAAACATAATTAACAACGGAACCAATTCTTTTTAGTTACAAACAAAGTTACTATTTAGGAAATCGAGTGATGACTTTTGCGTCACCTTGTATATCAAGATTGTATCCAACATTCGGCTCGGTTTGTTATTATTCAATTTTAAAAGTATAGAAACTAAAAATTAAAAAATATATACAGACACTTTGAAAATACCAGAGTTGATTTACTATATCACAACGGGAGATTAAAGTATTTTGTAAAAATACTTACTTTCCCTAGAAAACTAATTAAATAAAACATACAGGGATGCCTCAAGATTACAAAAAATGTAGTACCTGTTTTTAGTGTTTTTTTGGTTCTTTTTTAGTCACAGGCATTTTTAAAAGATATCGTCTTATTTTTACAATTGCATTTGTATATTACACTTGCTATGATTATTGATTCTTAATGTTTGCATATTCCTTTGTTTTAGGATTGCAGTCATATGAAAAAGTATTGAAAGCATTCAATTTGTCCAAGCACGAGTTGGGCGAAGTATTGTCCGCAGTAGAGGTCATGGATACGCCCACAATGCAACTAGCAAATGAGCATTTAAATCTGCAGTCACCTATCGGCGATTATCCGTTTTATTTGCTCATAGAAACATCAGGAAGCAACGAGGTTCATAATATGGAAAAATTGAATAACTTTTTGGAATTGTCTTTATTGAAACATTTTGTTTTGAATGGGACGGTCACATCAGATCCATCAAAAGTGCAGGTAACTATATTACCTGCTTGCTTAAATTAATGAGAATAACATATTAGTATTTACACTTGTCTGTGTTTTTTAGGCAATATGGAAAATAAGGGAAAGCTTGGCTGAAGGTTTCAAGAAGGACGGGTATATGTTTATATACGATGTGTCTTTGTCACTAGAGCATTATTACGCGTTGGTGACGGAAATGAGGGAATACATGGGATCAAAATCTCATCGAGTGTTTGGGTTTGGACATTTAGGTAAGAAGATTGGGTATATTTCGCTATTAATAGTTGTTAAAAGTAATTTTTGCAATTTTCATACTGGTAAAAAGTAAAACAAGGTTTTCATTCCGTTTCTATTTTACACCGCGTGTTTATTAGATTTATTAATTTCTGTACTTTTCAAAACAACATTTTTGGGTATAAATATGTTAGTATTTTTTGGAAGGTCAGAGAAAAATAAGTTTGTTTTGGTAAGTTAGTTATGATATAAATTAGACCAAAAATTAAGATGGTAAAACGAAAACATGCAGAATAACAAATGAAAGATTAATAACGATTCGTTTAACGTAAAGTTAGATATACAGGTGTATAAATAAGTTCTCAGCTTTTTTCTGCAAAATAAAAGTTTATTTAAAAACAAACAAAAAAAAGCTTAAGTATCAAAGTATTCTCCGTTGGCATCGATGACCTTTTGCCATCTTTCGGGTAGCTTGCTAATTCCTTGGTGATAGAAGCTCACCGGCTTCCAGACGATAAAGTTATCAATGCATTTTCGGACTTCTTCTGTTTTGAAGTGCGTATCAGCCAAGTGATGCTGTAACGACCGGAATAAATGATAATCGGAAGGGGACATGTCTGGGCTATACGCCGCATTTGGAAGAAGTTCCCAGCCTAATGCAAAGATGGGTTCTTGCGTCGGGCATTATCATGGAGCAAGATGACTTTGCGACTTCCTTGTCCAGTAAATGGCGTCTTTTCTTCGATTGCGCCGCTCAAATTGATGAGTAGCTGTTGGTAGCGATCCGCCGTAACTGTTTTACCTGGTTTCAAGGGTTCATAGTACTGCACACCTTTCCAATCCCACCAGATACAGAGCAAATTTTTTTTGGCGTGGATATTGAGCTTTGGAGTCGATGTCGAAGGTTTGCCAGGGTCTACCGATGATTTTTTGCGCTTGGGATTGGCGCACAAGTTCCATTTTTCATCGCCCGTAATAATTTTATGCAGAAAATCCTTTTTTCGGTTTCTTGAAAGCAAATGGAGTGCGGTGTCACGGCGTCGATTTTTGTTGTCTTCGGACAGTTTATGCGGAACCCATCTGCCTTCCTTTTGCATCTTACCCATTGCATACAAACGTGTGGAAATGGCTGACTGAGTGACGCCAAGCTGTTCTGCAAGCTCTTTTTCAGTTTGCGCATTGTTTCGATCCAGTAATGTCTGCAGCTCATCCGTGTCAAATGTTTGAGGGCGTCTAGCGCGTGGTTGATCTTCAAGACTAAACTCTCCTCCGCGAAATCTTTGGCACCACTTTTTGCACGTTGTATGACTTACAGCATTCTCACCGCATGCAGCACAAATCATTTCGGTGGCTTCAGCAGCGTTTTTCTTAAGATGAAACGCGAAGTGGATAGAAAATCGAATATGCTCTTTTGTGTTTGCCATCATGAACACAGCTGATTATTGAGGTTATGTGGATCAAACGCCAAATCGCATGAGGGCTTTAAAACCGCAAGAGGGCGGACTAATAAGTTACATGTAAACGGTGATTTGCGTCTTGTGAAATCTAAAGCTGAGAACTTAGTTATACACCTAGTAATTTAATGTCCGTTTAAAAAGTTGCAGATAAATTTGGCCTCTTCTCGTCTAGCAAGAGTAGTTGCAAATCCAATTTTTCTGTGACACGTTTCAAGCCAAGATCTTCCGTCAATATTTCACACAGTGTAGTTTCCATTACAGACTGGGTTCAAACATTACTCGTCTTATGCGTTTTTTTTATATAATGAAAATATGTCAATTTTATGATAAGTAGTTAACATAGCCAATTACCTCCTTTGTTTCTTCATTTGATATTTAATTTTTCTTCTTTGTAGTCTCTATTATCTACTTTTATCTTTCTTTTTAAAAACGGCCTCATAAATACGTAATTAGCTTTTTCTATTTTCTGTGAAAATAGGTGTAACCCAAATTACATTCGAAGTACCTATCATTATTTTTTGAAGTCAAAGTCATGTCAAGCTAATGACCGTTACTTAAAACTTCTTTGCTATCCTACCATTTAATTACTAGAATTTCTGCATATTCAAATGCGACTGGAAAATCCCCGTTAAGAGTTTTTCTTGTAATTTAGGGACATTTTTTAGATTTACAATGCTTACGCAGAGAAACGATTGCATTTTTATAAGCTGAACGCTTTTAGAGGACATTTTCATTTCAGATTCGTAAATCGCCTTCAAGACTCGTTCTTCCAAAGTTTATTTCTCTTGGTTATTTTCTTTTCTATATAAATGTGTAAATTATAAGCGTAACTAGTTTGGAACTGATATCTTCTCTTTTTATTGGTGTTAATGGGAGGAAGATTATCCTTTTAATTGTCCTCGATTTGTTTATACTTTGATGAGTGTTTTCCGAACGGCACCCTGGAAAAATATATTTCAAGCAAAAAACCAAATTCTTTTTTTTTTTTTGTTTACAGCATTTGTCAGTTCAACAATCAAGTGTTATACAGGACAGTTTTGATATAGATTAACTATAACTAACAGTACATTCATTATCTGTGGTGTGTCTTAAGTCAGCTGGAAGCTGCCTTTATTTCATTGGGGCAGACAATGGCGACCTCTCTCGATTGTGTAGATGGTCTAGTCTTCTTCTTCGGAGAGGATATCTTGTGGGAGTTTTCTCTTTAGTCTTCTATGGATGTTTCGCTGTCCGAGATTGTAGTGTGCTGCGCCAGTGCAGTTGTTCATAGTATTAATAAAATTCCTGGTGGTCGTGATGATATACGTTTGAACTGGTGACACTCCAAGTTCTTGGTGTAATTGAGCATTGCGGACAAGCCAGGGGGCATTCACTGCAATTCTCAGTACCTTGTTTTGGTATCTTTGTAGTTTTAGGAAATTCGCCTTGTGCTCCAGATTGGAGATGCATAGAGAGCTAGGTGTCGTAGAAGGCATTTGTAAAGGAAGATGGTGCACTCAGGTTTAAGGGGGGTGTTGCGGTTTATGATGGGGTAGAGTTGTCTGAGTCGGTTATGGTATTGAGCTAATTTCTGATTGATGTGATAACTCCAGCTCAGTATAGTGTCAAGAAACACCCTTAGATATTTAACTGCTAAGTCTTTAGGTGTCCATGGTATAACTTGTCCGTCTATAGTAAAAGAGGGGAAATTGGTAAATCTTCTTAATGTGAAGATTTTTCATTGACATTTGCTGGGATTAATTTTTATGTTCCACTATTTAAGCCTTTTGCAATATTTATCTGTTGCGTTTTGTAATTGTTCGATTGCTATCTCTAGGTTGGTATTTTGCGTTATGATGGCCGTATCATCGGCGTATGTGGCTAATGTCGCAGGTACGTTTGGTATATATATATATATATATATATATATATATATATATATTAAATATAGAAGTGGTCCTAAAATGCTCGCTTGGGGGACTCCCGATCTTATGATTTTGGTTTCAGAGATTACAGCATTGATCTTAACAGCGAAGGTGCGATTTTCCAAGAAGGAGAAAGTGATAGCTTGCAGGTATCGTGGGATTTCGTAGTCTAGGAGTTTTTTCTTGAGGCCTTCTATCCAGACCTTGTCAAAGGCCTAGGTGATGTCCAAGAAGACTGCTGTGGTGTAGCATTTATTTTCAAATCCTGCTTCGATGTGTTCGCTAATCCGTTGCAATTCTTTTTGTAACAATCCTTTTTGAGTTTTATTGCTCTACAGATTTAGTAAAATATAAATTGTACTTATTGTTAGTAGTGAAAATCTATTAGTGCTAATAATTTTCTCCATTGTTTGTTTCTATAAAGATTTTATTTGAAACCAGTACATATGCACGGAAACCTTTTGTAAGACAACCAATTTGGTTTTAAGAACAACGTTTATTTTTTGGTGGGTATCATTATTCGCTTTTTTGTGCTTTCTGCAATTTAAATAAATGAATATCTTGAAAACATCTTTCATCTTCTATTATTTACGACAATTTGATAAAATATAGAAAATATAATTTACTGCTCCATGACATTAAATATTGATAAACAACAAACCAATATATTTCAAATAATAATCTGTGAAAACTGAAGTTATTTGAACTCTATTCTTAGCTATATATTCAAACAAGAATAGTATAAAATGTTGAACTCACTAACAATTTGACTCAAACTTAGACCAACCATCAACTATAGACATCTATATATTATCGTTCATGAGATACGTCACAAATAACGAAGGAACCCACTTAATAAGTGTTTTCAATTTATGATTTCTAACTTAATAGGAGTTCAGTGGTCGTTTCGACCTAATTGTACAATTGATCAATATCAATTGTATATTCTCTAAACTGTCTGAGAGTCTCCACTATAACAAAAATTTAAAGATATCGACCATTTAGACACATATGTTCTGTTAGTATCGAAAAGGTTAACGAAGGTACCTCATCTTCACAATCACTAGGTTTTTGCAATTTTGATGTTCTAATGTTTAAAAATAGCGTGCGCGTGAGGCGGTGCAGGATCCGAGTTCATTGCTAAGCCTATCCTCTGATATGAGTCCGTTCCCATCGAATGGGAGATTAGATCTTAACGCTTTACATCTTCAGAGATCGTGCGCGATGAACAGGCAGAGAGCCTTAACCTTTCTGTTCGCAGGCCGTGTTCCTACGCTGAGCATTAGATCTTTACCATTTAATCTTTAAAAATAGTTTATTTGACAAGTTTGAAAATTTTGCTTAGTGTTGTTCGATAGAAGGCTTAAAGTATTAAGAACGTAAACGTGCCGAATCAAATAAAATAAAATTTTGGGTTCCTTAAGATAGATGAAGTGATGTTTTTGGAAAATAATAGTAAGTATACATAATATATACTAATTAAAACAAAAGAAAACATAGGTGGGCACTATAAGAAAAACGCAAAGTTGATAAAAAGGAAACTAAAATTTATTTTCAATTAAAAAGAATAAACGAAAGATAATCGCTAATATGGCAAATCTATGAAATTCTATAATTTTAGCTTCATAGTCGGTCGGAATTTTTGGATTGAAGTGTTTTTTATACCAAGATGGTAATCCGGTAAAATCTAAGATTCCATTAGCAGTCGCCCATTGTTATGCTACAAAAATTATCATTTTCGTAGAACTAGATATTCCCATGCTTCGAGTATTTGTTAGCCAATTTTTTATTTGTATTTTTAATTCTGGCGATTATTCTCGCTGCGAACGGAATGTTTTCTTGTGTTTACATAGCAGTTTTAGTTGTTCCTCTTATTTCCCCCACTCGTGAACCTTTTTTTTGTTTATGGTGGACCAAAATATTTTTCTGCTGCTGTTTCCATGTTGTTTTTCATAATTCACCACATTTTATTTATAACTCACGTCATGTGGAGGTTTTTCTTATTTTACATTCATTTTTTCTTATTTCAAGATAAAACATAAGAATTGCTCTGTAAGCAATCCCAGAACGAACTTAAAAATTTCGATTTCGATTTCGAATTGAAAATTCGAAATCGAATATCTGGAAATTATTCGACATAGAATTTTTCTTCATTTTCCAATTCAGCGTAAAATTTCCTATAAGAATCACATTTAAAATCGTAATGTCGAAAATTTTCCGAAATTCAAGTCGAATATCTGAAACTATTCGACATAGAATTTTCGATTTCATTATTGAAATCAGCGTAAAATTTTCTTTAAGAATTACTCATAAAATCGCAATGTCGAAATTTTCCGAAATTGAAGTCGAATATCTCGAAAACTATTCGAGATAGAAACTTTTGATTTCGATTTTGAAATCAGCGTAAAATTTCTTAAGAATCCATTTAACATTTTAAAAATCTATAATTTGTGACAGCAGACAGACCGACAGACCCGACAGACATATAGAATTCAGTAACGAACTTTTTAAGTTCGTTGAAAATTAATAGCTTATAATACTGCAATTCAATTTGCGACCCATTCCACCTCGAATCGATATTTCGCCGGAACATTAAATGTTACTTTCGGACAATAAAAAACATTTTTTTAATATTAATAATACTTAGTATATTTACAATCTGTTGCTTATAAACAATAAGTAAATGTTGTGACATTTGACTAACTTAACTAACTACATACAGACTTGTCTAGAACCATCAGTGATAGTTCTTATCGTATAAATTATCTAGCTAATGTGTAATTTAGTATATCAGCTCGTCAGTCCTATGGAACTATAGACAGATGCATAGTTAATCAAACCTGGTGGGCAGGTCCGATGGCTTAAACCTCTTCAACCAGTGAGTGTCGTTGATAAGCTAGCTGAGTGGCTAACTCATTAGGATGAATTATGAGCCGAGTTCTGTATTTAACACTGCAATTTTTAATCACCTCGTGCACTGACTCAATATTAAGATCCTTATGTATTATGTGATTTGGCACATGGAGCATTAACCACACATCGAAGCACCTTGTTTGAAATCGTTGGAGGATTTTAATGTTAGAGGTACTGGCAGTACCCCATAGTTGTACACCATACGTCCAGATGGGTCGGAGAATAGATTTATAAAGCAAAAGTTTATTTTCTAGTTTCAGTTGAGATGGTCGGCCAAGCAGCCATACATCTGACGAAATTTTATGCCAAGTTGTTTTCTCTTCGTAAATATGTGTTTACGCAATGTGAGCGCCGGTCTAGATGCATGCCCAGATATTTAATTTCTTCAGATTGAGGAATCGGGGTACTATTAAGTGTTACCGGTGGACATATACTTTTTCTCGTTGTAAACGTGACATGCGATGATTTTGAGGTGTTAGCTTGCATTTTCCACTTTCTCATCCAATCCGTTAGGGTGTTTTAGAAGTTTTCAGTTGCGACATTTGGGTTGCTATTTGAAGCTAATATGATTGTGTCATCGGCGTAGATGGCTGTGGTTGTTACGTTTGTTGTTGATAAATCAGCTGTGTATATTGTGTACAAGAGTGGGTCAAGTACACTGCCTTGGGGTACTGCAGAAGCAATGGGATAGAGTTTCGTTAGCTTTTCGTTTAGGTTGACTATGAAAATAAGGCACATAATTTTAAATCGATTTTTCTATGTAAAAAGGTGTATCTTATGGTCTGAAAATTACGGTAAATAGTTTATATGTTTAATTAAATAAACAACTGTTTTGCAGGTGACGGAAATTTACATTTACAAATAGCCGTGAAGGAATGCAGCTCTGAAATAAAAAAATACATAGAACCATACATATACAAACGAGTCGCAGCATTAAATGGTAGCATAGGTTCGGAGCATGGAATGGGATTTCTGAAAGCACACTGCCTCGGCTTCACCAAGAATCCGACGGCCATAGAATTAATGAAAAGCCTAAAGTTGATGCTGGACCCCAACGGAATACTCAATCCTTATAAAGTGATACTTCCTAATAAATAAATTTTGTTTGTAATAGAAAATTGGGGTTTTCTTTTTGTCTTAGTAAGATGTAACAAATTGATTCAAGGGAGAATCAAACATAAACTGCGGCCTATTAACGATTCGTAAAATTGCTTCCGAGGTCTGAATAAGCTACGATAGCGTTCATGTAATCCGAGACGTTATTTAGCTTTATAACGTTTGGTTTTATACAGTCGCCTGAACTTGCCAAAAAAATGAGGATTTGGCCTGGATTACACAGGAATAACTAGTTCGAACGTAACGCTTGGGCTTATCATGTTTTTATAACCTCCAAAAGTTAAATATTTTAGTGCAATGGGTTTTCCAAAGTAATAAATGCATGATATGAAGTGTGACAAATAATAATATTGTCTAAACGACTCAATAGGATTTATAATGGTATTTTAATTATCTTCAACTATCCAACGATTAAGAAATTAGAAAAATTTGCTATTTTTTTCAAAAATTCAAAGACATGTTTTCAAATCATCTAAAATTAGAAATAATATAAATAGATTAAGAAAGCAAATTTTGAAGAAATTGACAATGTCTTACAAGTTTATGTCTAGCTGATTTAAATGACATTGAATTTATTTAAAAAATATTGACTAATAGTAAAAATAATGTTTTGTGAGCAACAACGAACATTGATAATTGACCGTAAAGCAAACTTTTGACAGAGTTGACCAATTCTACAAGTTTATCTACTAAAAGACATGAATTTAGAAAAGCATTTGCAAATGAAAATATTTACAACAAGAACGGTGTAATACCGTAGAGACTGTGTCAGAGTTTGAAGTGAAGGTCACTTCCGGATAGAACGTTAACCGTTATCTTGGCTCAGAAACAATAGACAGATAGGTATTGATGAGATCTCGTTCAACTTTAACTGAATCAGTTGGATAGAAAGTTAATCTTGTCTCCAGACACACATATAGATATACAGATAGGATGATAATCTCATTAACTTTCTACTATAAGCTTTGCTGTAGAAAGTTAATAATTATTCAGGTACTACTATAAAAATATGTAGTTTATTTGGATTTTTGTTTCACTATTTAATAAGTAATGTTGAAAAAATTAAGACAACATTAATGTTATAGATGATAAATATATCTGGGATATTTCCAATAAATTATAGATAAAATAATACGTTTGAAAATAGTACACAGTAAAAATCAATGGTTACCCATTGTTGTACTGTTATACAAGTCTTAATATGTGCTCAAAGCGTCTCAACAATTTGCAACATATTGCTAGACAGTTGGCTGCATAATATTAAGCTTATAAGTGCAAATTGATTATTAAATTCAGTACAACCACCTTCTAGCAGATGGTACCGTCACTTAAAACATTTTTCTATGTTGTTGAAAAGTCTTGTGGTTTCACATAACATTCTATGTGGAGTATACATTCAGCATGACCAAATTTAACAAAATTGTTTTATGACACAAATAACCAAGGAAATGGAAAGATATGATTTAGATCTGCTAGCAATCCAAGAAACGAGATGGAAAGAAAAAGGAGAGATTAATCAAAAAAAAAACGTCACAATGTTCTATTCAGGAGAGAAAAAACGATGGAGAAATGGAATAGATTCATAGTTGGAAAGAAATTAAAAAATACAATTATAGAATTTCTACCAATTAACGGAAGAATAGCTGTACTAAAAAATAAAGAAAGCCGAACAACTTAACAATAATTAACACATACGCACCAACAGAGGAAGCAGATGGAAAAACAAAAACTATACGAAGAATTAGAGAAGGTAACAGACATCACCAAGAAGAGCGAATTCCATGATATTAGGAGATTTTAATGCAATGGTGCGGAAAGAAGAATGTTTTACAGAAGTCGCAGGAAGATACACAATTCACGAGAAAACGAATGATAACGGAGTAAGACTATGCAACTATGCGGCAGAAGAGCATTTGGTGATAAGCAGCACAAGGTTTAAGCACAAAAGAGAGCACAAAGAATAGTGGCTTATCCCAAGAAGGAATACCGACAACCAAATAGGCCACATACTAGTTAGGAAGAGAGTAGCAGCGAACATACAAGACGTCCGAACATATAGAGGAGCGAATGCGGACACGGATCATATGTTGGTGGTGGAAAAAACGAAGCAGAAGGTAATAAAAAAGAGAAAGGAGGGAGAACAAGAAAAGGCGATGGGATATAGGAAAAATAAAGGAAGAAAACAATAGAAAGAAATATGAAGAAATATTGGAACAGGAACTAAGTCAAAAAGTATATAACGCAGAAAATGACATGGATACAGAATGTCAAGCTCTGTTTAAAAGAGACAGTCAAGAAAACAATAGGATGTAAAAAAACAAGAGAGACAAATAATGGTTTGACGAGGAATGTGAGAGAGAGACAAATATGAAAAGAGAGGCCCGATTAAAGTGGATAAAGACGGGGAAAGATGAGAATCATGAAAATTACAGGAAGGCAAAGAGAGAAGCAGACAAAGTATTGAAGAATAAAAAAAGAGAGTGGAGAGACCAAAAATGGAATAGATAGAGATCAATAGAAATCGAAATAACACCAGAGAAATGTATGAAACCATAAGAAGGACCCGAAGAAACAACCGAATTAAAAGTAGAGGTGTGAAAGATAAAGATGGAAGACTACGAGTAGAAGTAGAAAAAGTAAAAGAAACTTGGAGACAACATTTCCAGAGTCTAATGTACACACAAGAAGAGGATGGAGAATTAGGAGAAAAGGGATACGATGTAAACGAACAAATAAAGGAAGAACCAAATTTGGAAGAAAGGATTAAAAAGATAAAGAATGGAAAAACCTCGGGGTTCGATAAAGTGAATGGAGAAATACTGAAATATGGAGAAATAGAACTACACAAAAGATTACACAACATAATAAAAAAATCTGGGAACAAAAAATGCCAAATCAATGGAGAAGAGGAATAATCATACCACTATTCAAAAAAGGAGACCCCAAAATATGCAACAACTACATAGGTATTACTTTTTTAAATAGTTCCTATAAAGATGTCATACACACAATGAACCAAATAATGGAAAAAGCTTATGAATATAACATCGAAATGCACCTGCTATTCATAGATTTCTGCAAAGCATTCTATGAAATCAGAAGACCACAAATAATAATAAGACATGCAAGAACTACAAACACCACAAAAATTAATATGACTAACGCAAATGACAATGGAAAACTGCGAAGCTACAATAAAAATGGGAGAGAGAGACAGAGTACATAAAGGTAAACAAGGGCGTAAGACAAGGGGATGCACTATTCGCCAGTGCTATTCAACATGGTCGTAGAAAACATAATAAGAAAAACAGAACACAGAGGAACAATAAGAAATAAGGAAATACAGATGTTGGCGTACGCTGATGATTTAGTTATTATATCAAGGTGCAAAACAAAACTAAATGAGACGTTGAAGATAATAGATAAAGAAGTGAAAAAAAGAGGGCTCTCAATGAACAAAGATAAGACATGGTATATGACATGCAAAAGAGGAGGCATAGAAGTTCAAACACCATACAGGATAAGACAATATGAATTTAAGAAAGTGCAAGCATTAACATATTTAGATTATGAGATAAATAATAAAACAGTAAAGTACAAGACATAAAAGATAGAATCCAAAGGGGACACAAAATGTTTAACATATACAAACCATTGCTAAAAGATCGTAAGCTTATAAAAGATAAAAAATTAAGAATTTACAAGACATTAATAAGACCCACATTATATACGCAGCTGAAACAATGAAGTTAACAGAGAAGGATGAAGAACAACTAAGAATATATGAAAGAAAGATCTTAAGAAGAATTCTGGGCCCAATGAAAACAAGAGAAGACGAATATAGAGTGAGGATGAACAAAGAAATAGACAGCGAGTTAAAAAGTGAGTACATAGTACGAGAAAATAAAGCACAAAGGATATGACGGTTGGGACATGTAATGACAGCAAATGAAAATAGAACAATCAGGACAATAACTGAATGGGAACCAGAAACAACAAGACCAACGGGAAACCCAAAAATAGATGGAAAAACGAAGTCCTAGATCTAAAGAAAATAAACGTGAAGGATGGAGGGAAAAAGCCACAAATAGGCAGGAATGGAGGAAAATAGTAGAAAAGGCCAAATCAGACTAGAAAATTTGACATTATTATGTGTAATAATAAGCACTAATCCAGCTTAATAAAAAAGAATTGAAGAGCCCAAAAAGCAAGCCAACGATTCCCATAGAAATTAAGGCAGATATTATTATTAGTTTTCATGTAACAACCATTGGCTGTACAAGAACATAATCTTGGATACGCACTGATAGTTGGTAAATCTAATAGATCTCTTTTGGTAGTATGTTGGATAAGGACTGTTTAAGATTACAAACTAATTAAATGTAAAACACTTACTTTTATTTATACATTATTTAATATAACAAGATCTGAACAAAAACAAATATATTAATCATTCTTCAAAATGATTATGAACAGGTCACATTTACACCCATTAAAGGCCCATTCATTTTTTTATTATTAAATTGGGTTCAATTAATAATGGTAACTAGTATTACTCCCAATATTGGAACATTTAGTTATTGCAAAACTGTTTGATTTTTTAAGCAGGACTTCTAGTACAACATTTTTTGGGGGATTCGCATCAACAAATTCTACTGGAGGATCTCGCATGTTCTTGTACGCAGCAATAACACTAAAAAAATACTTGAAAATTCGCAATTTCAGCCAACACTCCCCTTACTTATCTCTAAAGTCATCACTAGTCTTCAACAGTTGCTCTTGATTTGTATTCGTGGTGTTTCTGTGTTCATGCCTACGCAGCCTTTCGTCTTCACTGACGGTGAGCAGCATCACCAAATCTGGTTTCAACAAATCCTCAGGCCAGTGATAAATCTCAGCTCCAGGCGGAGGCAGCTTGTTTGCATCAGGCTCACGTTGAGCAGCTTGCGCAAGTGCATAGGCACTGGTTGAATGCCAAAACCTGATAAGGATATTGAAAAAACGTTGATCAGCAGGAAACCAAACATGATAAGAATTACATATTTAATTAAAAGCTTGCTATCAATATCGATTTTATTAGGTTTCAACTATACCTATCCAGTATGACTGGTTTTTCTTTCAATTTCTCCGAGACTTCCAAAGCAGCAATATAATTTCCCAATGCATAATAGGCAGTCCTTAGAGAAATGTCGTCTTCAAAAAGGCTTCTGATTTTATTCAAGTACGGTGGAGGCGTGCAAAACAGTTCTGCTCCTATTTCGTTTGCTAACATTTTTGTCATTGTGGTTTTTCCTACAATTTAAATACAAATCCTAACATCTAACAGAAAATTTTTAATATGTACCTGAGCCATCTAATCCTTCTATTACAATCAACGGGTGTCTTTTCTTGTTGGTTTGGTATCCGACAAGACTATTTTTCACAACTTCTCGGTATATACTCATTAAACTCTTCACTGGTGCCGTATCCTTGAACTGCAATCATACAATAAATGTAATTTTACTGACAGTTTTAATAGCACTTACTTTGTCGTCATTTAAAGCTTCTATCACGGAATTCAACGAATGGTAGATGATTAGTGGTGCCATATACGCCTGTTTGGAGTTTGCCTTGAGAGTTGCTTTGGTTGCTTGCAGCCGCGTAATGCACTTGAACGTTGCAAGCGAATTCCTGATTGTGTTTGACATTGCCGGTGTGGTGGGGGGTTTCCCCTAACTCTCGTATCAAATTGACAAACTGATTTAGCATTGGCATAAAAATTATTTGATACATCCATGTTCAAAATGTTAGGTTACGTTTGGTCAAAGTGACTACTACAATTCAAACCCTCTACTAAAACTACTCTCGAACAGTATTTTTAGTGATTTTGTACATTTTGTACCAACAATTTATTAATAACGTAATGTGTAGATGTAATTGTTTCTCGTGTACATAAACATTGTATAAATAAATAGATTTTGTGAAATTCTTTAGTTGTTTCTATTACACATATTAAATATATGTAAACTTAAATACAAAAATTTCCTGCTTGAGCTTATAGTTCTAAAAATTTATACACTGAAGTACTCCAATTAATTGTCTCATATAAGTATCGAGGTCAACGTGTGCCTTTTTTAGCCAAGCTTAAGATTCGAACTTTATGAATCGAGGGGTGTTTATATATATACTCATGTTAATGATCTTCCGGTTGCAGGAGTATTATTAAAGTTATTAAAAATACTATGGGTATAACGCAATCTGCACTGTATTCAGTTCATATATTGTGGGACATAACCTAGAAATTTGTATTTACCCAAGGTAAATAAATATTAGATCAAAATTGAACATAAAATGCAGGCATAGAAATATTTATATCAATTATCAAATACTTGTTGCAGTTTCTTTTTATAAAAAAGGTGAAATAAAACAAAATATATATAATATTATAAATAATAATATTTAAATAACATTTTAAATATAAATGTATCTGAAATGTAATTTCTTGAATTATTATTAAAATTTTCTTTATAGTAGTCTATATATATATATATATATATATATATATATTATATATATATATATATATATATATATACAATAATAATTATTTCTTTTTATCGAAACTTAATTGATGTTATCAGAAAACTGACGTCTTTCGTTCGATGGTCAGGAGTTGTTGTACAAATGATAGTCATTTATCTTCATTGGCCAGTAGCGGGTCTGAAAGGTCTTTTGATTTTATTCTTCGTAAAGATTTTCGTTGATTTCTGTTCTGGACAATATCTTCTATTTTCCTATAAATATTAGCACTGACATTTCTCTTCTGATTATTTCGTTAAAATCAGTCTCAATTTCAGTTATTTCTTTTCAGGTCAAGTGAGCAATGTTTCACGTCAAAAGTGCTTCAAAATCGCTATCTATCTTCTGCAAGTATCTGAATGTCTCTTTATCTGTTTCTGAATCGTCAGAAGCCTTTCTTTATTGTTCAGTTCTAATCTTTCCGTTCTCACTTGACGTATTGGGTGGTTTATCGAATTGGATTTTGTTTGTTCGTCTTTCGTTCTTTCATAGTTGTTTGTTCAGTAGAAAATAATCAGTTGCTTTTCCGATTTCTTTTGCACTTTATATTCTTTGGTATCTTCAAATAGTTTTGAATACGTCCTCGATTCTTAATAATGTCAGCATCTGAACATATTCTTTCCTGGACTTCGTTCAGCTTCGCTTGTCCTTTAAATTCAGTAAAAGTACTTCAAACGTATCTATCATTTTAGTTTGTGTCTCTTTATGTTTTCCCTCGCAGAGAGCCTTTTCATTGTCAGTTCTAGCTCAAGTTCCGTTCTCAAGACGTATGGGTGGTTTATGTTGGATTGGTCGTTTGAGCTTTCGGGTTGCTTTCCAGAGAAAATAATCAGTTGCTTCCGTCGGTGTTAAGGACTTCAAATAGTTTTGAATACCCTGATTCTTTATGTCAGACAGAGTTCTTTTGAGGTCAGCTGCGGCTTGGTTAAATCTTCGCTTGTCTGCAGGACGTCTGGTTGTTTGCACTTTTTCCGGAGTTTGCGCTTTTCGGCGATTTTCTGTTTGACCAATAGGGGGCAGTCAGTGGTAGAGATGCGTTGGGGTTTTTGTGGAGTGGCTTGCCAAGAACCTTGCTGAATAATGGTAGTAAAGTGCTCTATTGCTATGATCAATTTTTCTGTTTTTAATGGAATATCCGTTGGAAAAGTGTGTTCAATTTGCTCTCGGAACAGGTCCCAATCCGTATGTTTAATGCACAAGGTGGGATTACTTTGATTGATTAACATATGCGTTCCAAATGTTAATATGATGGGTGAGTGATCAGCAGATAAGTCTAGGCAGGACTGAATGGTTATATGGTTAAGGGGGGTTACTTTAACTATAGCAAAGTCTAGTAGATCAGGGAGTTTCGTCAGGTCTGTTGGCCAGTAAGTAGGCTCACCAGTGGAGAGATAATGTGCTGTAACGCTAGTAATTGCTTTTAGCAGTTCTCTACCTTTGGTTAAAGTTATTCGACAACCCCATTGTTCATGCTTGGCATTAAAATCTCCGCATGTGATAAATCTGTTGCCCAGGATCAGTAGATAATGTTCATATTGAAGTTGTTTGTTGTTGTGGCGTGGAGGACAGTATACCGCAGATATTGTTATTGGTTCTGTCCAATCTTCTATGACTACTGTAGTTGCTTGGAGATGCTCTAGCTTATATTCGGAGAGTTCATGATGTTTAATAGTGATTTTAATTATCACCGCTGTGCCGGCATGAGCCTCGCCGTCAGAGTGTTTGGTTGAGTAGACTGCAAATCCAGGGATTTTGAGGAAGCTTCTGTTAGTGAAGTGCGCTTCTGAAATCAGCATGACATCTATTTGTTGATTTATAAGGAAAGAAGTTAGTTCCTCTTTATGTTGTAACAGCCCATTGGCATTCCATTGTGCAATTCTAATGTGATGAGCCATTGTTGGATATAACGACGAGAGCGGTTAATAGGTTAAGCATTGTTCCCATTTGTTCCGTCAGACGTGTAATCTGTTGCAGAAGGCTGTCCATCATTTTTTTCATTTCGTTTATGTCATCTGAGGAAGTAGTTGGTGAAGGTTGTTGAGGTTGGAGTTGGTTTGGAGAGATCAGTGGTAGGTTACTTTTAACCACTTGGGCATGTGTTAGATTAGATTGAGTGCGTCTGGAGAGCATATGGGAGGCATTATCAAGTTGCTTCCTTCGTAATGGAGGGTACATTTTTTGTTGCAATTCCTTATAGACTGTGCAACCCCTATAGCTGGCGGCGTGATTCCCGTTGCAGTTGATACAGTGTACCTCATTATTTTTGTCTTTACGTAGGGATTGAGAAAACGCTGACACCTGGCGCACTGTGGAATTTGTCGGGTAGGACGAGGTGGTTCAATCTTTACTACTGAGTGAGCAAGTCTAGTAATGTTGTATACTTCTTTATTACCATCGTCCGGTTTCAGATCAACAAAGAATAGCGATAGTTTTTTGTTAGTGTATCTTTGTTTAATGTTCCATACATTAGTAACTTGATGGCCGTGCCCATTTAATTCTACCTTTCTTCCAGGTTAGTGGAAGGGTGTAAATTTCTGGCAACTATTCGAAAATTGCGCTCTTGCTTTGTCTGATAGGTGTGGAATTCCGTGTTTTTCTCCGTTAATACTTTAACTATAAGCCTGTATTTATCTGAGATTTTAGGTGTGATTTTAACCTCATCATTATATAATATTTTAATTTCATATTCTGGCTTTGCTACGATTTCCAGCATTTTGATTAACGGCTCAATGACTTTGATACCTGATATAAAAATCGGCGGCGGTTTGGGGTCCGTTGATATTGGTTCCTGCTGGCCTTCGTTAGTTCCAGCTAATGGTGCAAATCAATTTGTAGGATTTAACCAGTAGTCTGTAATTTTAGGTTGTTTGTTTTGTTGTTGCGGTTTATCACTGCTGCGATTACGTTTTCTGTTTTCAACTAGATGCCACTCAGAATCGTGAGGTGTTTGTGGTCTTTGCATTTGTTGATAAGCGATATCACTTTGGAACGGAGTATTTGTTTGCATTGCATTACTCGAAGCGTGCAAATTATCGTTTATTAGAAATTGTGTTTGCGAATTTGCATTTGGTAGTTGCTGATAAGAATAAATTGGTTGTACATACCGAGTTTGGTTATTGTAGTCTACTTGCATTGGGCAGTACTGTTGACTGGTTTGCAATGTTGTGGCAGGAGCATACTGGTAGGCCATAATGGCCTCTGCTATCTCTGCCGGTGAACCCTACGATTTGCGAAGGTTCTCGGGGGCTCAAGATTCGCTGCGGCGATCCGCTATGGTGATCCGTAGTGGCGATCCGCCGGTTTCCGCACGACGCTAGCGAAGCCTGCTGGCGGGCCAGCGGCCGTTTTCACGTTGCGATATCCCAAGTATAGCTGGCTCACACACGTCTGTGCGATTTGTGAAAATCAAACTTTAAGCCGCGAAAGTAAGAACTCTTTTTAAATTGAAAGTAAAAAATTGAAAGAGTTGTCGACGAAATTGATCCACGGTTATACGAAAAAGTGATCAAGAGCTTTTTAAAAGAATTAGAGATTGTCGAATGAGCCGTGGAGGACAATGTCAAATATATCTTTAAAAATAATGTCTAATGTTGCCAACTGATAAATAAATAAATGTATTTTTCTAAAATTTTACGACACCCTTTAATAAGTAGACTTTTACGCAATTTTTTGGTCTTTAAAGTTTTCTATAAACTTCAGTAACAAGAAAACATCAATTTTTGATTTATATATGTCTCTCGTATGCCTAAACATGTTTGCAAGAATATCACGGCCAACAGGTTTGAGAAATATACAGCCTAATAAGGAAATAGGCTGTAGAGGGACAATAAGAGTAACAGCATTATTATGCAAAATAGTAAAATTTTTCATTTTGCTTGTCTTTCATAAACATAGCATAAAACAGATTAAATCAATAAATTAGAAGGTAACAATAAAAACGTTTAAAGGTTCATTAACTACCAAAACAATAAGAGATTAAATATTATTTATAATATTTACAAAATTTTTTTTAAATATAGAATCAACCAAAAAATTTTTTTATTGTACACATTTTTGCCGCGTTTGTAAACACTCGGCGTTTATTTAAACTTCCAAGTAATGATGTAATTTTCCGCTTAGCGATAAAGTTTTATTTTTTTAACTGGTCGGAACTTGCAGGGTTCTTATCGTTGATAACAGTAATGCTAGCAAGAAATGTGATTACTAAGTAAGATTAAATAACAATAATAGTTACATCCTGTAAATTTTTTTTTGTATTTATTATGCAATCTGTTACAAAATTAACAATAAGCATTTATGTGAATTGATAACATTAACTTGAATAGAGATATGCTCCAATGAACAATAATCTCTATATGAAAATTAATTTAAATTTGTTTGTAAACTTAACTAAACTCTAAAATAGGATATTTATCGGTCATGAACTAAATCGAGTGGCGTTTTACGCTTAAGTCTCTTTGTCCGTTCACTGTTATCAAGCAAATTTACTGCCAGTACATTTGGATGATTTTCCAATCGTTGAATGTATTTAACACTGCACTGCACAATCGTTTCACTTACTGTCAGCACTTGTAGATCATTGTAGATGTCTTTATTTGTTACAAACCATGGGGCGTCTACAAGAGCACACAGCACTTTAGACTGGAATCTCTCGTTGATGGCGATGTTCGATTTCGATGCTGTTCCCCAAAGCTGTAGCCCATGTGTCCATACTGGCCAAAAGATGACATTGTATGCAAGTAATTTGTTTTGAAGTGTAAGTTGAGACTGTCGTCCCAGCAGCCAATAATGGTTTCGGAATTTAGTACCTAGTTGTTTGCGTTTTTTCCAAATATTTGTACGCCAGGTTAATCCCTTGTCTAAGTGTATACCGAGGTATTTTACACTGTCTGTGGTAGGTATAAACTGATTTCCTATCATGTGGTGAATCGCCTCGGAATTTAGTGAAGACAATGTGGTTGGACTTAGCCTCGTTTATTTTAATCCTCCACTTCTGGGTCCATTTATGGATTTCATTAATACTGTTTTGTAGTATGTTGCTTGCTTCAATTGGACTTTTATGTACAGCTAATATGGCAGTATCATCTGCGAATGTGGTTGTGAGCGCTTTGTTATTGGTTGGAAGATCAGCAGTGAATAAGAGGTACAATAAAGGACCCAGTATACTACCTTGTGGCACGCCAGACGTTATTGGGTGCAGTGTTGTTATTTCACTTTCATATCTCACTCGGAAGTACCTCTCAGTTAGATATGATTTAAGGAGGATGTAGAATTTTTCTGGAAGTATCTTTCTGAGCTTATAGAGAAGTCCCTGGTGCCATACCCGATCGAAAGCCTGGCTAATGTCCAAGAATACTGCGGCGCAATAATTTTTATTTTCCAACGTCTTATTAGTGGTATCGACTACACGATCCATCTGTTAAATTGTAGAATGTTGCTGTCTAAACCCGAATTGGTGATCAGGTATCAGGTTTCTCTCTGCGACTATCTTATTTAACCTTTTGGCTAACAGCTTTTCAACAATTTTAGATAGTACTGGCAACAAACTAATCGGCCTATAAGATGAACGCTCCTGTGGTGGTTTGCCGGGTTTTTTAATTAATATTATTTCTGCTGTCTTCCATTGGGCTGGGAAATGTTGTAGTCTGAAAACAGCGTTTATGAGCTGTGTTAGCATAATTATACCCTTGCGGGGAAGTTCCTTAATTAATTTACCCGTTATCGAGTCGTAACCGGGGGCCTTCTTAGGATTCAGATCGTGCAGAATTACATCCTTTACTACTTTTCGTGTTGCTAAAGGTACAGGTTCGCTATGTTGTTCAGGCTCTTCTAGGAATCCTTGAATTTCGTTATCATCGACATCGTCAATCTTTTGTAATGGTTTAAATACGTTTTCTAGATACCCGGCAAAAGTTTCAGCCTTTTTCTTGTCTGTTTTCGCCCAGCCGTTGTTTGGTATTCTGATGGGTGGTATATGTTCTCTTGGTTGTTTTAATTTTTTTGTTGCTTTCCACAGAGCATATTCAGTGTCAACTGTTGGTGTTAGCCTTTCAAGTATTCTTGGAATGATCTGTTCTTGAGTTTTTTAACAACTCCTTCAATTGTCTTGCAGCACGATTAAAATTTGTTTTATCTTGTGGGTGTCTTGATAATTGCCAAATCTGTCGAAGTCGTCTTTTTCTAGTATTTTTTGGCGGATGTGTATTGGACAATCAACTGTTTTGATTTAGATTTATTTTGCACCGGTGTTGCTTCCCATGTAGATTCTTGTATTAGAGAGGTAAAGTTTTGTACTTCTGTTTCCAACTCTTCTGTTGTTTTGAGCGAGACTCTTAGGTTTGTTTTGTCGTTAATTAGTTCTTTAAAGTAACCCCAATCTGTTTTACGGTTGTAAAGTTGTATCTTCTGCTCTTTTCTTTTATACCTGAATAGATGGTTGCAACCACTGGAGAGTGATCAGATGCTAAGTCATCACTTGGTTCAATGTCTAGGGATCCTGGAGTAAACCCTTTAGTGACAAGAAGTCCAGGCAATCTGGTAGTTTGTTGGGGTCCGTCGGCCAATATGTTGGTTTATACGAGGAAAGATGGTTCAGATGGAGTTCGTTAATTACTGCGTGTAGTATTTTACTTCTCCCGGGGCTGATAGTCTGGATCCCCAGCTGACATGCTTCGCATTATAGTCACCATCCGCTAGAAATCTATGTCCGAGCTGAGTGAAGTAATTTATAAAGATTTGTTTATCTGCAGGGTAGTTTTGAGGGCAATAGGCTGCAGATACGGTTATAGGACCGAGCCAGTCTTCTAAAACAATGCTTGCTGTCTGATTTCTTGTGTTAGTTGTAGTAAAGATTGTTGTTGTTTTTCTATTTGCTGCTGTAGATGTATATTTTGTTGCAGTAGGTACGCATTTTGTTGTTGTAAAAGGGTTATAATATTATTATCCGGGTTTTGTTGGCAAAATTCCGGATATTGGTTTTGTTTTGTAACTGCTCGATCAGCATACTCACACTTGGTTTGGTTTGTGGGGTTTGTATATTTTGTGGAGCCATTATTTCTGAATGTGGTGGTGGTGGCGGTAACACACTTTGTGTATTTGCTCGATTTAGTGCTATTCCATTTCGTGTTGGAAATCTTTTGTTTATTATTTCTAAATATACTTCGCATCCTTTGAAATTTGCGAGGTGTGCTCCTTTACAAAGCGCGCATTTTGCAGGTTTGCCATCTGCCTTCTTTTTGTTGCATGTCCGATAATCATGTGGTCCTGCACATTTGACGCAACGAATTGCTGGGTACACTGATTTCTGGCATGGCCATATGCCTGACATCTTTTGCATTGAACGATGGTTTGTTTTTTGTTTGGGGTTTCAAAACGCACAACTTTTTTTGTTTACTCCATATAAAATAAATGGTGGTATTTTTTGAATTTTTACTTTATTGCCTTGTATATTTGTTTCAAGGTCTTTGTTTTTTTCTGTTAGATCGCTAAGTGGTTGGAACGGGTTTTTTATTTGTATACTACCTGTATTTGTTTTTTGTTTACCGCCGCGGACTGTCTTTATTCCTTTTGCGTTTTGTACGTCGAGATTCTATCTTTTGAAAATCGTTTGGTTCAAAAGGTTCGTCCCCTGAATCGTCGCATGTATTTTTAATATTTTGTGGTGTTGGTGTGTTATTTTGATTGTTTACTACTTGAGACCGAAATATTTGTAAGTTCGGGTAGAATGCTGGTTTTGTTGTTATTGTGTTGGAATTTTGAGTGTTTTGTATTGCTTGGCTGTATGTCAGTGAATTTGGTTGACTATTATACTGTGGAAGTGACAAACCTTGTACATACTGTTGGGGCTGTTGAGGATAATACATATTTTGCGTTACAGGAGCAATGTAATAAGGCGCCTGTTGTAATTGTAATGAAAGCATATTTTGGTCATAATTTGTTGATGGCTGTAAATGCTGGAAGTATTGCACGCTAGCGGCACGCGGCACGTAGGCCATCGTTCGTACGCGCAGCACGCATTTACGACATGCCGCTCACTTCGAAAACTTCGATGTCGTGGTCACGCTTATCACTGCACTTGATACTGTTAATCTTTTATAGAAGAACGCATAACCTTACGCTTTGAAACCAAAACCACTACAGTATTTATTATAGGTTAAGAGATTTTAAACTTCATTCATTGAAGGAGATAAACTTTCTAATTTGCGCTTACTAGGCGCTTGATAATTAGTAGTAAATATTAATATAGGCCTGACCTTAATCTGCAGGTATAATTCTGCGACACACCGGTCCACTGATACGAAGCACGGCACACGTCCACTTGCCTCGAAATCGTAGTTGAAAGTAAAAATGGGCAGAATATTATAATTAGCCAAGTTATATAAGGCAAAACATTTCTTTCTTTGGAAGCTGTGGCATTTAACGATTCAGTTGGAATTTCCAATTTAAGCTCAAGTTTATTTTCTTTATTTATTGAAGACTGTAACATTGCTTAGAAATTTATCATTTTTTAGGACCAGATTTAGCCAGGTAGAAAAAATCTTTTTTATGTATTACAGCTCCTGTAATTTCGTAGTTTCTACGTGATTCTTGAATAATCGACATAAATCAGTTGTGGTATGTTTTAGTTTCTTTAGTATTTTACTGGTACTTTAGTAGTTAGCATGTCTGTGTAACTGATAGTGTACTATAAAAGGAACTAACAAATGCCTAAGCGATAAAACGTAATGCGTAGATAGTTAACGTATGCACCGATGTAATTTATATTACGGAGCCCACATAATCAAAAAGGGACAAAAAATAAAATAAATTAGAAAAGGTCTATGGATCATATGGGTGTATTACTAAACTTTACACCATAATGACTTTATTACATAAAATAGGAATCGGAATCCCAAACGGACCGCCACAACACGAGTAGAAAATGAAGTTACTCTTTAACATGGATAACGTAGGTATAATATTATTCTCAAAAACTCATTTTACCGACAAAAGTCATGTAAAAATAGATAGGTATTGCACTTATTGTACCTCTCATCCTGAAGGAATAGTGATTTCGGCAATATAGCGTTTACCTAAATACAAGCAGGAGGACCTCAATTAATTCTTCAAATCTCTTGGTAACACATCCTTAGTAGGCAGTAATTTTAATGCAAAAAACACACAACGGGGCGTTAGATTTATAAAGAGTACGGGACACGCATTAAAAGCTACCACAGAAAAAAAAAACAATATGAATTTCATATCGAGTGGCCAACCCATTTACCAGCCCACTGAGCAAAATCTCAATCAACCTACGAAAATTTATGATCGAACTCTGTTTTACTTCTGATGATGCTCCAGTATAAAAATACATTAAAAAAAACTGAAAGAGTCATCATTTTAAAGCATACAGACTAAATGGAAACTCTGTTGCGATAAACTAGATGAACTAATCACCTTACTGGATATAAAGTAATAAAACACCTAACTACCTCTATTGAAACTGCTGCTTGGCAAACAACACCAAATAAAAACATCCCGTACATGCAGAATGAATATCCAATATCAATCAAATAAAAAATATCTGTAAGTGATAAACCAGAAAGTGCTGAGATATTAACTCGAGCTGAAGACAATAAACGCATCTTTAATAAATTAGCAACAACTTAAAAGCTATTCTTAAGGATAAAAATGAATCTATTCAAGACTATTTGCAACCTAACTCTTACACAGCCTGCCAATTATATTATATGGGAAGCAGTAAAGAAAATGAAAAAGTTTTAACTTTTAATACAGCCGTTGAAATCTTCTGACAATAAGTATGTCAAAGTAACTAACAAGACAACAACACTTGATAAACATCTTCATGCCGTTTGATTTTGAGACTATGGCAAACGGAAACAAAACTACATAAACATATCTTATCACATGGCCCTTTCCACAAAAATTATTATCAAGAATGAACTTTTATACGTCAAATATACCATCCTATTGACCAATTAGTTTACTATCAACCTCCTATCAGTTATTTAAAAAAGTTTGTTATCGGAGCAAATTGAACGAATCCTTGAAGATTTGCAGATAATTCCTTCCACCGGTTTGGGTTTAGAAATGAACTCAACACTATTGAGTAAGTTGATAGGGCGGTTAAGCAGATACAGGACAGTATGGAATAGAAATATTACTATACCCGCATATTTTCTCAATATCGGTTAAGCTTTTGATAAGATATGGCACATTTATGTTATAAATTTAGAATTCTGTTATTTCACATCTATATCTTTCAAATATTGCTTCACTGACAGATGCTCCTTTGTCAGGCAGCAAGATCCAATCACCAGTTTTTATGTAATTAGACTAGAGGTGCCCGAAAACAACATTCTTGAGCCAATTTTATGTCTGATATATACGACAGAGATTTTAATATCAAGGCTGATTACAATTGGCGCATACGCAAAGGATACGGTCATCTTTGTCATCACACACCAACTCGAATGTGGCTCCTAGAAACTTACAGACCAGCTTGAACAAGTTCTTCTTTTGGACCAGAAGATAGAGAACCAAAGTTAGTGACATAAATTCGACGCATAACCCTTTTATCTTAAAAGAAGACACCTGCTCCCCAGTAGCGATAAACAATTGCCTTAAACAGAAGATGCAAAATGTGTTTTTATTTACTTGGACAGACGTTTAACGTGTCATAACCGCATTTTCACTAAGTGAAAGCAATTAGACTTTAAACTATCTGACATTAAAAAACAAACTGTTCTTATACAAAGTCATATTTAAGACTCACATGGATCTACGAAATACCACAATGGGTAATAGACCTGCCGTGAGTAAATCATATCCTAGTGCTTTATGCGAATGAAGGCTTTTGACAGCAGTTATTACTGGTTTGACTTTTACGGGCTTTAGAGGAGGTTGTGCTTCAAGTGATTCCGCTAATCTGTGATGAATTGTTGTTCTTCCACTGTGCAGGTTCTGGGTAATGGCTGGAACACTGTAGGCATGTGATTTGCAAATGCTGTTGCTTTTTCTTTGTCGCTTCGAGCCCAGCTACTATCTGAGAGTCTGATTGGAGGTAAAAACGTATTTGGTCTTTTTAACTTCTTCGTTGCTCTTCAGAGTGAGGCATTTGTGGTTTCGTAAGGTGTTAAATTAAATAGGTAATTTTGTATTTCCTGATTTTTGTGCTGTCTCAGGAGAGGTTTTAAATTACGGGTAGCATTGTTAAAATTAGTTTTACCTCGTGGCGATCTACTGTTTTGCCAAATACGTCGAAGGCTTTGTTTCTCAGCTATTTTCCACTTAATAATCAGAGGGCACCAGTCAAGTGTACTCTGTTCTTCATTGTCAGGAGTTGCTTCCCAAGCAGCATCCTGTAAGGTTTGGTTTAGATGTTCCACTGTATTGAATAGGTCTGTGTCCGTTTTCAAAGAGATGTTTAATGTCACCTTTTCTTTGATGATCTCTCGAAAATTCCCCAAGTTTCTTCGTTTACTATGCAGAGTGGGAAGAGTGCTTCTTGTTAGTACTTTTGCGCTGTATGTTACCATTACCCGGAAGTGGTCAAATGAAAGACCTAGATCGGATCTATGAGATATTCCTTTGGTCACACAAAAATTCAGGAGATCAGGAAGTTTTCGTCGATCAGTAGGCTAGTAGGTAGGCTAATCTGTTGATAAGTATTGAAGATTGTTATCTTGGATGGATTTTAATAGTTCTCTGCCTCCGGTAACCGTAACTCTAGATTCCCAAGTTTGGTGTTTTGCGTTATAGTCTTCTTCTCCTATAAAGCGGGTCCAAGCGTTTGGAAGTCGTCGGTAAACTGTTGTTTGGTTATGTTGTGCTTCGGCGGCCAGTAAATTGCAGAGAATACTATTTCTTTGTTCTGTTCTTGTACAACGATGGTGGTGGCTTGTAAGTGTTCCTGGCGATATTTGGAAAGTTCATAGTGCTTTAAAGTATTTTTAACTATGAGTGCAGTTTCTGCGTGCGTAGTGTTGTCTGGATGATTGGTTGCGTAGATTGTATATTTGGGTATTTTCATGTATGTTTTGTGTATCAGATGTGTTTCCGATATCATCAAATTATTAATGTTGTTGCTTATGAGATATTGTTTGACTTCTAAACTGTGTTGTGTTAATCCGTTGGCGTTCCAGATTACAATTTTTAAGGTGTTGTTTACTATAATTGAAATTTGCTGACCAAGACTGTTAAATTGAGCATAGTGTCCATTCTTTTCATCAGTTTGATCATCATTTTTTCTAAATTGTTATCTGATTTGAGTGAATTCTTGTTGGGTAGTTATTGTGTGGTAGTAGGCTGTTTTTTGGTGAGTTCTTGCGTGCTGTGTGAATCCTCAGTTCCTGTTGTACTAATCATAGTCCGCATTCATATTTCGAAAGCAACGGACGTGTGTACGGACGTGTGTGCGCTTCGAGATATTGGTGCCCGAGGCGTTCGACGCCGGCCGGCCGCCCGTGCTATTTAAGATAAAAGCCTAAACACGTACCAGTGTGCGACTCAAGATATCAAGTGCAACGCGATTAGCGCGAGACCTCCGGGCCATTGTTATAATCTTTCTAGTATCTTTCTAGTATCAATAAATAATAATTATTTAAAAATTTAAATAATTTACTTAAAAACATACGTAAAATAAAATAAATAATGCAATCAACCAGTGGCGGATCATATCTGCAAAACTCTCAAACAATTTATAACCAAAACTACCCATTAACTGGCCAAACCTACGCTTCCGGCTATGATCAACAAACACAAAAATTTCCAAACAGTGCTAATCCAATGCAATGGCAACTTATTCTGCCCCAATTGCAATCCATGCAACAACAGCCTGTACATTACAACATGAATGGACCGCACCTAGCCTCATCCCAGCCGATCTTCAGCTATACCCCAGCTCCAACATTCACACAGCCGGTAAGCACTTTTAATAAGATGCAAACACCAGACCTTCCCAGTACACACTACTTGCAAAATACGTTGCCACCTGGAGATTTTATTCCAACAAGCGGACACTCTTACAACCAACCCTCATCATCGTCAGCATCACAATCTATGGATATAGATAGAATAACGCAAGACAAGGGAAAAAATCCACAAAAACCACAAGACGAAGAAACAGCTGAAATTATTAAAATAAATGATTTTCAGGAAGTCCGTCCAAGTAAAAGCGAAGCCAACACACAAGTCCTGAAGATACTGAAAGATGAACCAAACTAAAAATAATTCAAACACACAATAGATATGAAGCATTAGCGACCAACACTAATAAAACTAAAGAAACTAGTAGCGATAAAAATTCAAGTACGGAAATACGGCCAGAAAGACCACCGCCTTTCATAATACATCATGTTATAAACATAGCACCTCTATTAAAGATTATCGACAGCACAATCACCAAAAAAGATTACCACTATCAAACTATGAACGGCAGCAAAATTAAATTACAGATTTACACCGTTGAAAACTACAAAAAAATAAAAACCATACTTGACCAAAATAAAGTAGCGCGTCATACTTTTAGCTTAAAAGATGAAAGAAGTTACAAAAAAGTAATTAGAAACCTCCATCATACAACTGACATTGCTGAACTCCAAGCAGCACTTGTAGCAAAAGATCACAAGCCACATACCATAACAACATACAGAAACAAACAGACACAAGAGCCTAAAAACCTATTCTTCGTAGAACTCGAACCTAAAGACAATAATAAAGACATCTTCGACATACAATACCTGCTAAATGCAAAAATACAAGGTGAACCACCTCACAAGGAAAATACCATAGTGCATTGCAAGAGATGCCAATACTATGGCCATACACGTAACTTCTGCACACGACCGTTCAGATGTGTAAACTGTGGGGCCAATCACGATACTAGAGTATGTAAATCTAAAAGTCCAACTGAAAATAAGTGTGCACTCTGTAAAGGCAACCATCCAGCTAACTTCAAAGGCTGCCAGGTATACACAGAAATACTGAATAGACGCTACCCTAATATGCAACCCAAACCAGCAATGCAACCCCGTACAATGCCCAACCTCACATCAACATCAATAGCGTTTCCACCATTGAGACAAAATAATAACATGCAACAAGATAACACACCAATAAATACTGAACCCCACTCTGGTAACGGAACATCTGGCAACACATATGCACAAATAGCTAGAACACAAATAAACTCAGACGCAGACCACTTAAGACAAGCAATGCAATTCATGCAGTCAACAATTACAAACCAAAATAATGTAATTATGGACCTACTGAAAGAAGCACGAGAAATGCGGAAACTATAGATACATTATCTGCTGAAATCAATACTCTTAGACAACAAATTGATTCCAAAAATGGCTCAATATAGAATCGTAACTTGGAACGCAAATGGCTTGACAAATCATCGTCACGAAGTAGAAGCCTTTATTAAAACTAACCAAATAGACGTATTACTTATCTCAGAGGCTCATTTTACTGAGAGAACATACTTTAAAATTTCTGGTTATATAACATATGACACAAAACATCCAAACGGAAGAGCCAGAGGAGGAACTGCATTAATTATTAAGCAAGAAATAAAGCACTACGAGCTAGATAAATTTAGCAGAGATTTTCTACAAGCCACAACCGTAATAGTGGAAGACTGGCGTGGACCAATAGCAGTTTCAGCAGCATACTGTCCCCCACGCTATAGAGCGAATAAAGAAGGCTTCGATGACTACTTCCACGCATTAGGTGCAATATTTATTACTGGCGGAGATTACAATGCCAAAAGTCCACTATGGGGATCGAGATTATATACCCCAAGAGGCAGAGCCCTAGAAACCAGTATCCAAACGAATAACTTAGATTTTGCATCTACCGGCAAACCAACCTATTGGCCGACTGACTTGACAAAAATCCCTGATTGCCTAGATTTCTTCGTCACCAAAGGAATTAGTCAAGCACACGTAAAAGTCGAAGACCTGCAAGACCTCTCATCTGATCACTCCCCTGTACTTCTAACTCTAAGTGCAAATATAACTGCCAAACATAGACCGCCACAACTACACAATTGCAGAACGGACTGGAACTATTTCAGAGAGATAGTGGATAGAAACATAACTGATAGCGTTCCGCTGAAAACGGCTGAAGACATTGAACAGGCAGTAGAGAATTTTCAGACCTTAGTGCAGAATGCTGCCTGGGAGTCCACTCCCTCTAACCCGCCCTACCCGATCAAACGAGGATATCCTGGCGAAATTACTAATAAGATAAGGGAGAAAAGAAGGCTGAGAAGAGAGTGGCACACTAGACGATATCCTGAAGAAAAGCGAAGATTAAACAATTGTACCTGAGAACTTAAAAAGCTACTGCAAGACTATAGGAACGACTCCCTTCAACAGTATCTGAAGGAACTATCTGCAACAGAACAAAGCGACTACTCCTTATGGAAAGCCACGAAACGGCTTAAACAGCCTCAGAAGCCAGTACCCCCACTCCGTAAAGTAGACGGGACATGGGCTAAAAGTGATGCCGAGAAAGCTGAAGTTTATGCAAACCACCTCAAAAAAGTTTTTCAACCTGAACCTGGCATCCCTGGAATAGACGAAGACGAAATAGAACGTTACCTAGAGGCCCCGTTACAATTAACGCCACCAATTAAAAACTTCAAAATGAAGGAAGTAAAAACAGCCATCGCTAAATTGCCAGTAAAAAAATCACCGGGATACGAACTTATAACAGGGCGTATACTAAAAGAATTACCGATTAAAGGACTTAAGTTGTTAACACTTATATTTAATGCCATACTACGAACTGGACACTTTCCTGCACAGTGGAAAGTTGCAAAATCATCTTAATTCCAAAACCCGGTAAACCCCAAACATTGCAGAGTCCTATAGGCCTATAAGTCTACTACCTGTTACCTCTAAACTGTTTGAAAGACTACTACTCAAAAGATTAATGCCCATTGTAGAAGATAACACCTTATACCGGATCACCAGTTCGGGTTTAGGACTGAACATTCAACCGTAGAGCAGGTCCATCGTGTGGTAGATATTATAAATGCATCCTTCGAAGCAAAAAGGTACTGTAGTGTAGTATTTATCGACGTCAGTCAAGCGTTCGACAAAGTCTGGCATAAGGGGCTGCACTATAAACTAAAGAAATGGCTACCGGATAACTACTAGAAGAATTGTAGAGAGAGTGAAGTAGATTTTAAATTCAGGAAGATTGTCAAAGTTCACTTTGTGCGTTGTGTTTTTTTTTTCTGTAGATATGTGTGATTTCTAATAATCGCAGAGTCATGACTAGGTATCATATTATTATCAATAAAGATAATAAACACATTTATTAGAAGTTAGTATTTGAAGTTGATATTTAGTTGTTAGGTTATTTAATTTATTATAATTGTGATTATTGGAGCAACAAACTCAAAGAGCACATTTGTAGTTAACGATGGTTAAAATCGAAGTACAGCATAGTACCTTACGACACGGTTCCCTCTAACACGATCAAAAGTTTGAGAAGACCCTCATATAACACTTTACTCCTACTATTTAATATAATTATGTATTTAGAAATCTAAATTGTACATTATGGGCACACAATCTATATGTACACACACAAGAATAAAATATAATTTGAGAATATCTGAATTTTATTTTACCAAGACTTATTCTCTTAGTTAAGTCCATATCATTGCGTAATTTGTGTTTTAAGGGTTCAGCTCGCGAATCTCAAAATATTATTTAAAGAAATTCTAGTACATGTGGTTTTGGAAGGAATTTATTTTAAGCCTTTTGTGTGTGTGTTAAAAAGTATGTTATTATTTTTAATACTAATTTTTAAAAAATTAAATTTGTGTCCTAAACTACGTATGATAAAACTAAAAAGACAACGTTTAAGCGAAAATTTATTTCTCTGGATGTAAAAATACAAATTCTGGATTGTTTTATGAAAGAAGAAAAATCATCACATATTACAAGAGCTCTAAATTTAAATAAAGCCTAACCATAAGTCCTAACCATTAAGATAAATGAAAAGAAAATTAGAAGTTGTTCGCGATTTTAAACTGAGACGTGTCCTGTTCATATGAAAAGTAAATTTGTAAACGCTCCTGCACGCTAAGTTCCATTCTTTTAGGCATTTGTACTGTATAATAACAGGCACTTCATACTCCGTTTACGTATCGGTAATAGCGAAACATGTGCATGTACTAATAGTAATTTTTATCATTTAAAATATTTGTACATGTTACGGCCAAGGCCCGAAGTTCGGCGAGTTCTCGAATTGGTCCGTCATTTCGCATTTTGGCCGAGAGATTTGGCCAAAGTCCGATGTCCTTGCAATCACTAGTGTATATGTTATTTTAGCAGGCCATTTCGTAAGATACAGGAAATTCTTGGCCGAAATTCGGTGTCCACACAACTTTCGCTTCTGGTGTGGCGGTGGCGTGCACGTGGTAGCAAGGCAAACAATCTTCACGTCTAGTGCTTTTTGGAAAACGTCTTGCCTGTGTGATTTGTTATTATTATCATCCCACAGCAGCGGTTTTATTGTGAGTACTGTATTTCTTGTACTTAGGTAGCGTTTTAAATAAATGCTTTCAGTTTTTAACAGTTAGGGTAGCATGCATAACTTGTGTTGTGAGGTGTAATAAGTTTGATGATATATATTCCTGGAAGGAGGCTAATAAAAGATTGTTGGCTATTGTGTTTACCTTTTAAGAGCGTGGTAAATCAGCAACCAAATAAAATTTACTGTAACTGTACCTCATTATAACAGTACTTTAATTTTAATTATTCATATTATTCTTTTACAGGGACTGATACGCTGGGTGGTAGTTAGCGTACACATAAATGTGGAACCATAATTTGATATGAAAATCTTTGAATACGTTGCTACAAGAAAAATCAAATAACCAGAGGGAAATATTGCGCTTTAAATAAGCTAAAGCAAGGAAAAGAAAGTGTTGACTATCGTCTATTTAAAAATATGATGTTATTAAAGTTGACGGCAAAGAAAAAGTTATTGTGCCAGTAATAGGAGGCAATAGTGTTATTTTGTATTATGCGCACACTGAAAGATTATTCGTTAATACTGCACGATATTCAAAAATGTCTCCAAAGAAGTCATTACTTACATTGTATCTCTACATATTCAAGCCATGTCAGACCAAATTATCTAATTCTAAGAAATATCTAGTTTCTGAATTTTTCATATTTAAATAATTTAACTCAGTACGTCGGGTAGATCTTATAGATATGCAAAGTAATCCTGAAGGCGATTATAAATTTATACTCAATTGTCAGGACCATTTAATAAAGTAAAAGAGCAAAAGTTGCTTACCAGCTACTAGATATCTTCACCATCACAGATGCTCAAGCGTGCTTCACTCAGATAATGGGAGAGAATTTTTTTAACCAACTTATAAATGAACGAAAGAACATGTGGCTAGAAACTAAAACTTGTACATGGAAAATCGAGGCATAGCTAAAGCCAAGGTTTTGTCGTACGTGCCAACCAAGATGTTCATAATATAATAATGACTTGGATGCAGACAAATAAACCAACGCATTGATCTGAAAGTTTCTGATTTATTCAATTTATGAAAAACTGTTCTTTTCGCCAAGGCAGTCACCATATGGATCATATTTGGCTGTAAAGCAAAAATAAGGCTGAGTACCTCAAATCTATCTAAAGATGTTTTGTCGGTAACTTAGTTATAGACAAAGATCTTGAGAATCTCGAACAAGGAATAAAGAATGCTATAAATCCAGGAACTGCATTTGGAAATAAAGCTGCTATGATTGCGGTGAAACCATCGGAAAGGCCAGACTGATTGCTTGATAATAACAAAGCAAAAATATCTGTGTAGTGTGTGAAAAAGAGTGTAGATCAGCCCATACCTGTGGATCTTGCGGCAAAGATATCTATGAAAATTGCCGAATGAGTAGCAGGTGTAGGCTATGGAGGAAAAATTTCTTGTAGACTACGTCATAATAAACAAGAAAGCAGTAACAATTGGTCAGCAGCTCAAGGTGTGAAAATACTTAAAAATTCAGATGCACAATTCCCACCAGCGAAAGTTGGAGATAATGTACGCATCCTTGTAGCAGATTTAGACAGGGGTCGCGGTGATCCATGAAGCTTCCTTGCAGTTGTCTTGAACATCAATAGCGTTTTCTACAATCTAGGAACAGAGCATGGTGTTTTTAAACAACTGTATTCCAGATGTGTTTATCGTTCTGCACGAAAAACTGATCACACTAGAATGTGTAAGAAAAAAATCGTTCTGATCAGTCGTGTCTTCCCAGTTATTGACTGGCGGCTAAGGCTACACTCGATGCAATTGCACTGCTAAGTGCGCAACAAATCGCTGCAAGTGTAGAAATAACAAGCGATTGTATAATTGAAAATGTCATAAAAGTTCATTTTGTTGTAACAAGTGATGATAGAGATTGATAATTTACTATAATTTTAGATTATATGGGTTGGTATAGAATAGAATAGAATAGAATTTACCCATCATAATTGAATTCGATAATTTGTACTTAATAATTAATATAAGGTATAAAATTTATAGACGCTCATGACTTTTTTCTTCCGACTTTGGCTAATCGTCTCATGTCATTTTGGTAGTTTCAACTTATCTTTGTGATGGTTAACTTGTTACATAAGTTTTAGTTTTGCGGTATTTCTTCTTGTGAAGATGGAGTGCGAAAGTGTTTTATCCCGAAAGCGTAAAGAAAAACTTTGTTTAGATGGTTACATGTATCGATTTGATCGAAACAGTGCTGTGAAATAAATTGCATACTACTGTTAAAAAACTTTTTTGCGGCAAGCGAACCAACACTCTCACGACAGTTGTGCCGCTGCAGTTACAGTTAGTGTTGTAGTAAATGAGATTAAAAGTCGAGCTGTAGAAGCTATGGAGACAATTTTGCAATTATCAATCACTGTATCAGTCAAAATGATGGTATGGTATCAGTGTTCAAGTGATGTTGCAAAGCAATGGTTTCCCAAAAATGGCAAGGAGAAGAGAAACCAAATTAATGCCGCTCCTGTAGTGTCTCAAGAATTGGATGATATAATAATTTTGGAGTCTTATAAGATATAAAATGCCCTGACGGACAAATAGACGAATTTTTACTGGCTAGCAATGAAGTATTAAGCAGAATATTAATATTTGGACGGAAAAATAATTTAAAGGTACGTGGTATCTAATATTTTTATGTTTAAATATTATCTATTATAATATATAATGCAATCTAATTGATTTACTTTAACACTCTAATCATTTTCAAAGCTCAATTACTTTTTCCGTGATTCATTTGCTCTTACATACTTATTCCATTTTAAATAAAGTTTTCACTATAACTTGTACCCTATGTATAATAATCTAAATAATCGAGTTTTTTTTAGATCTTGAGTGCACTTGAGGATTGGTTCATTGACGGAGCTTTCAAATAAACACCCAAGCTATTCTACCAAGTGTACACCATATTAGCAAAAACATTTATAGGTGTCCATCCTATATTGTATGCTCTTCTTTCAAATAAACAAGCAACACATAAATCCATGGTCGACATGATAAAAGATTTAGGTCTTAAACTGCCGCTAAAGAGGAGGTGGATCACGTGTAGGCGCCAATAAATTCATTTAAAGAAGCTTTCCCAGGCGCCAAAATATTGGGATGCTTCTTCCATTTGACGAAGAATATAAAAAACGATGCAGAATTTGTCGTGAATATTAGGATGTTGATGACAAAAGTCACTGACGATACTTTTGTACGCATCGCTGATTTGGACGAAGCTGTTGACGAACTTTCGGCAGCGCTCCCAAGAATTTCTGCAATGGTTCCAGGAGAATTATATCGGGCGTCTCAATCGCAGAAAGAATGAACGGCGGCCTTCTTTATTCCATCCCGAGATATGGTCAGTGTATGACAGAGTTATATTCGAAACTGATCGTATCAATTATTATGCAGAAGCCGCCCACTGCAGACTACAGCGTGAATTATCGATGGACTATCGGATAATATGGAAATTTATCGATAAATTAAAAATAATGTAATGTAGTCGTGTTGTAATCTATAAAAATTTGAGGACAAGATTTGAACCTCCTCATAAATTTAAAAAGTATGTTCAAGCAGATATTAGGATTAAAAACATTGTAACTAAATATACTACTACACGTAATTTTGTAGAATATTCGAAGCCAAAAACACCGTTTCTGATTCATGCAACACTCATTAACACTCATTAACACGCCCTATCATAATGTTGAAGAAGTGTTCTTATGTGTCGACGAATGAATTGCCTGAAAAGACCGTTCGGTGATTCGGAACGACATCGGCATACTGCCCGAAAGATGGGAAAAGCTCATAACTAATAATAAAAAATACTTTTAGTGAGGTGTCAATTCATTTTATATGTTAAATAAAGGCATTTTTTAGTAAAGGATTGGTCAGAACTAACTAGAATACCCAATATTTTTAGCCATAGCTTTATTTATTTACCATATTTGACAAAATTTGTGTAAAATCATTAATAAACTAAAAAATAAAGAATTTATAAAACAATATGAAAGAACAAACGTTTTGTTGTTTCTACTCACTCGTGTATGACAAGAATTAGAAATATTATTTATTGCGTTTGTTATTATAAATTACGCAAAAACTTTGTTGTTTAATAAATCTTTTGAGATTAGTGGAATTTTAAACAAAATATTTGCACGTGTACAATTAGACTAACAAAACATGTCTTATCAGTATATTATTTATCTTGTTTTTATTTGAAATAGAATTAGTGGTTGCAATAAAATTAGTATACGGTGTTTTTTAACGTAAAAATAAAATACTAGTGGCCTAGAAAACTTTATTGGGATGGTGATGGAAAGTTTCTTGAAAGTTATGCGAATTATGTTTGTGTGTTGCATTTAGTATCTCTAACTGGAGAGGAAAAAAATTTAAATATGTTCACATATGTATAATAAATCCTCTATTTTATTTACATTTGTTTATTACATCTTTGAGTATCTGAGTTATTGTACATTATTTACGTTTTTCACTAATGATAAACTTTTCCAAAACATCATTCTTTTCGACAAAAAATCATTTCGCATTTCAAAAGTAAAGTTGTTGGAATCGTAAGACCCAGCTATATTAAGGTAATTAAGATCCGAATTTTCAGCTACAGCTTTTTCTTTTAGGTTAGCCAAAGGCTCCCATTTGAGATTAGCAATAGTGTTTCGAGGAGAAGGGTCTCTAGAATAGGGATTGCGGAAGAGTTTTGCATTTAACATACTTACAAGTTTATACATATCCAGAAATAGCAAAATCAGTCCACATTTGAGTCAAACAATCTTTCATTATCAAGTCATTTTTGGCTTTCAATGGCTCAAATAACGCCGGGGACGTAAATAGGTAAAGTAACTCGTCGGTATGTGACACTCCTGCAAATCAGATCGGCTTGTTACAGTGCAAAATAAAAAGAAGACTGCGTTACCCTAATTAAAATTAATATTTTCTGTGGTCGCTGCAAACTTATCTCCGTAGGAATATTTTCCTCTGTAATTGAATTTGTAAAACCAAACGGGGTTTAGACCGCTCAATGCATGTAGTAAGGCAGATTGGTAAGAGGCATAATTGAAAGAGTAGTCGCTGTTCATCTAAATAAAAAATAAATTTGTAGTACTTTCTATAGGTTCAAATTAGTAAAATAGTTGCGGCTTGACTTTCGTTCCGCAAAGTTGGGTGGTGTTCCCATCTGCTGGCCCGGCGAGCGATAGCTAATCAAAGGCCAGTCGATAACTTTCTAAATTCAAATTCATACATTAATATTTGTACATATAACTAACATATTTCACCGATACATATATAAAAATCGAACTTCTAACAAGTGCTCAACAATTAAGGCCACCACGTATGGCGCGCCAAGTTACGGGTGTCAATACCCTCCCCCAACACCGATGTTAATTGATCAGCATCTCAATTCTGGTTCATAACAACAAATACCTCCGCAACAAAACAACAGCAGCAACAATTTCAATCTCAACTTCTACAACCACCCATCAAAATTCCTCCGCAGTCCCAACATACCTATCCTACATACAACAATCAAATCAACAAGGAGCGCATTCTTCAACTCCCGACGATCAATGGCAAATTCCAAACGCACGAAGAACAAAACTTAATGGTTTCGAACTACTCCGCGATCCTAAGCAAACAAAAATATCTGATTATTGGCTTAAAGCCCCATCAACCTCTAATAAATACCAACCTCTCGCCGATTCTAATCCTGAAGAAGAGACAGAAGAAATAAACCGCCGTCTATATTTATTTATGACGTAAATAGTTTGAAACCTTTAACAGACATGTCGGAAGAAAAAGCCAAAGACAATTACGTTGTTAAACTAATCAATAACACACAAGCAAAGGTGCAACTAAACAAAGCTACTGATTATTGTAAAATTATCAAAATCCTTAAAGAAAAAAACACGGAATTTCATACATTCCAACAAAAGGACAACAAAAAGTACAAAGTTGTACTACGTGATATGCACCCCACAGTTGATATCCAAGAATTAGCAGCTGAAATAAATAAGCATGGACATAATGTTCTGAACATTCATAATACCAGACACAAAATCAACAAAAATCCATTATCAATGTTCTTTGTAGAACTAGAACAATCCGACAACAATAAAAAAATCTTCGACAGAATTTTTAATGAAATCTAAAATAAGATTCGAACCACCAAGAATCAAAAGGGAAATAATTCAATGTTAAAAGTGCCAAAGATTCGGTCACTCAAAAAATTACTGTAACAGAACACCAAGGTGCGTTAAATGTACAGATGAACACCAAACGCAAAACTGTGAAAGAAAAGTTAAAAGCCAGGATGTGAAGTGTATTAACTGTCAGGGCAGCCACCCAACAAACTATCGCGGCTGCATAGTTGCAAAAGAAATACAAAGAAGAAAATATCCCTCCTTGCGCCCAAGGCCGTGTGATCCCCAGTCCAACTATGTACAACAAGGTGTATCGTATGCTTAAAAAACATCAAACAATATACCAGATCACAATAAAACAAATATCCCACAATAACCCATGCAAATCCCATCTCGACTACAAACAGATAACAAGCTGGAGACGCTTATGACCAAACTCATGGAAAGAATGGACACTACACTCAACCTGCTTACCACCATGATCAGCAAAATGAATCACAATGCCTAATATACTAAAGATTGCTCTATGGAACGCCAACGGCCTTGCTCAACATAGCCAGGAGGTTAAATCTTTCTTATCAGTCCACGACATAGATATAATGCTAATATCAGAAGTCCATACCACAGTTAACTCTTATCTGAAGATACCAAGGTATACAATATACTCGACCCCTCATCCTGATGGCACTGCTCATGCAGGAATCGCACTCATAATAAAATCCTCAATCAAACATTATGAATTACAAAAATTTCAATCCGAATATCTCCAAGCTACTACAATTGCAGTAAAAGAGAAAAACAGAGATATCATCTTCTCTTCTGTATACTCCCGCCACGACCTACTATTAAAAAACAACAATTTGCATCCTTCTTCAATACACTTGGGCCCATGTTTATAGCCGGTGGCGATTACAACTCCAAAAATCAAATATGAGGATCAAGAGTAACATTAACTCGCGGAAGAGAGTTGTACAAAGCAATGGAAGAGCACGACTTACACCACCTAAGTACATATGAACCCACGTATTGGCCATCAGATCTTAACAAGATTCCATATCTACTAGACTTCTGTGTCACTAAAGGAGTCTCGTCAAACTATTTAAGAGCTCACTCTTGCTGGGACTTGTCCTCTGACCACTCACCAATGCTTATTACATATAGTACAGAAGTACTAAAAGTCCAAAAGCCAGCAACACTATCTTCTAGAAACACTAACTGGAATTACTTTCGGGAATTAATTACAGAAAGAATACAATTAGACATCCCCTTGAAAACAGAATACGATCTATACAGTGCCATTGAACATTTTAACCAGACTGTACAAAATGCGGCTTGGAAGGCTACTCCAGACCACGAAACTCAACAAGTTTCAGAATCCTGTCCAACAATTATCAAACAAAAACTACAAGAAAAGCGAAGATTACGAAGAATCTGGCAAACCACAAGAAATCCTCGGAATAAAACATTACTCAATCAAGCTACTCGGGAATTAAAAAATCTTCTGTCCACAATAAAAAACCAACAATTGCAAAAATACCTCACAAAGCTAACACCTACAGTTCCACCCATTAGAAAACACGACAACTCCTGGGCAAGAACTAATCAAGAGAAGACGAACACGTTCGCAGATCACTTGACTTTAGTATTCCAATCACACGACAGATCCTGCCACAAAAACAACAAACACTTAGGCTCAATGAGCCTAACAACGTCTGCCAACCTATAAAACCTGTAAAAGTTAGTGAAGTCCGAGCTATTATAAAAGTTCTTAACTCAAAAAAAGCCCCAGGTTACGACCTAATTACACCCAAAATCCTAAAATAGTTATCAGAAAAGGCAACAAAACTTATAACCTACATAATTAATGCCACCCTTCGTTTACGTACGTTCCCAGATCAGTGGAAAGTGGCGCAAATTGTGATGGTACTAAAGCCTGGAAAAAACCCAGAAGAGGTCACCTCATACCGACCTATCAGTTTGCTACCTATCCTGTCCAAAGTTTTTGAAGAGATACTCCTGCACAAGATAAAACCAATACTAGACCAACGAAACGCTATACCAAGGCACCAATTCGGCTTTCGGGAAGGTCATGGTGCATAGAATAGTCACAAAAATAAATCATGATCTGCACCTAAAAAGATACTGCTCGTCGGTATTCCTAGAAATTAACCAGGCCTTTGACAAGGTCTGGCATACCGGATTGTTATATAAAGTAAAGAAGGCACTACCACCAGAACACTATGAGCTGCTAAAAACATACCTGTCGGATAGAAGTTTCTACATCAAATTTAAAGACGCATAATCATCCATAAGGCCAATTCAAGCAGGCGTTCCCCAGGGCAGCATTCTAGGTCCTGTTCTATATCTTCTATACACAGCGGACTTGCCAACAACACCTTAAACACTGACAGCAACATATGCAGATGATACCGCAATCCTTGCATCACATAATGATCCCCAAACAACATCCCAGATACTCCAGCACAATCTCAGAAAAACAGAAAAATGGCTCAAATTATGGCGAATACATGTGAATGAATCAAAGTCAGCACAAGTAACCTTCACTCTACGGAAAGGAATCTGTCCATCAGTAACATTAAATAACACTCTTATACCACAACAAGATAGCGTAAAATACCTAGGGATTCATTTAGACCGACGATTGACCTGGAGGACTCACATAATGAAGAAAAGATTACAACTTGGGTTAACACTCTGCTTCATGTATTGGACGATAGGACGAAACTCTCAATTATTTCTTTGAAATAAAATACTACTTTACAAAACAATTTTTAAACCAATATGGACCTATTGAATCGAGTTATGGGGGTCTGCTTCTAATTCCAACCAAGAGATTTTGCAAAGATTCCAAAATAAAGTAATACGGTTGATAGCCAATGCTCCTAGGTACGTTCCTAATTGGCTGTTACAACAAGATCTACCCGTTCCTTCAGTTAAGGAAGAAATTCTCCGTGCAAGTACCAACTACCAAGAAAAACTTAGTGCCCATCCCAATGATTTAGCTGCTGCTCTTTTAGAACGACACTTTGACAAACGACTCCAAAGATTCGACCCGTTAGACCTGGTTAATAGGCTTACCCAAGATTAGTTTTTGGAATTTCTAAGTTTAGTTTAATTTCAAGTTTACGCACACATAATTTATTATAAAATAAGAAGTAGCTCTTTTGAGTATTGCTTCCTCATGTTATGTAAAATTCAAATAATTTACTGAATGTTAATATAATTAACAGATTGTAAATATTCAGAGAAATAAACACGTAAAAAAAGTAGTAAAATTTTTAATAAATTATAAATGTTCACCAAAGGAATATTGTATTCTTGTTGTCAAATAGTAGTGTGCAAAATTATGAAAAAAGAGTTCTCATCAATAAGGCATAACACCTCGATTGGTGCCATCTATTGTACTTCTAGCAGAAGTTTTGACTTCCTTTTCCACAATCCAAAAAAGTTAAAAAAATTACCTAAAGTTGTGTTTAAATCTAAAATAATTGTTTATATGTTTTGTTTGTAACTTCCATTACTACGTAATTTCAATATCTTTTTCATGTTTGGAAGAGATTAAGGAATATCAGATTTGACTTCATCAACATACACTACATATTATAATTTATGTTTTAAGGCAGGCTTGTAAAGAAGCTTTTCCGTGGTAGTTAGTGAGAAAGGTAGCGACTAAATTTTTTGGAGATATCGTGTAATTTAAAATATGGTTATTTTGATAATAGTATTTTATCTGTGTTTAATTTTTTATTCGTTTCATATCTTCTGCATATTTTTCTGCTTTGCATAACTAAGAACGTGTATTAATTTAAAAAGATAATGTCTACTTACGTAAAAATGAAATTTTTAAAAGAATTAAGCTTATCAAAGATCTCTAAGTATTATTTTGGTGTCTTTTTATTAAATTTCTCATTTTTCCTCTCTTCCTATTACTCTTTCTTCGCCCACTTCTTTATTATATTATACGGCATAATAATTTCAGTACGCTACAACGCCCATTATTTTTAATTGTATTTGAATCCACTCAGATTATGCCTGTTTAAGCTGAACGCTTAATAATTAAATTTTAACCTTACTTACATTTATAAATCCTTGAACGCTAGCGGGGTTGTTGACATCCACATAGTCGTCTGGAAGGTAGAAATCCGTTATCTTTTTCCAAGTACTCGGAATTTCGTTCCGAGAAACGCTCTGTGCTAAACCAAATATCTCAGATCCATACTCATTGAAGTGAGCGTTTAAGGCTTTTGTTATTGTGGTGTTACGAAGTAAAGCTACATTATCGGTACTGTACTTAGTAATATAAATTTTGAATACATCGACTTACGAGATACTTTCAGTATGCCTTCATCCTCCACAACACCAACAATCCAAGGAACTGGATTAAAATTGCCCGATTGCAACATAGTTAAAGGGTCATTTTCTATAAAAGGTTCAGGATTAGACAGGGATCTTTTTTCTATTGCTGGTCCATATATTGATACCGGCTCCTTTCCAAAAATCTGCAAATATTAGCGTTTCAATTATGGAAAATAAAGTAACCAAGTGTTGTTACTTTAAACTTGTCGATGCTATCAGCGAGCGTGTTTGCGTCGACATTTCTAACGCACTCTACCACCGTTTTTGTGTCATTGGCACTACAATTTACAAAAGCAGCTTGTTGTTGAGCAATCCGTGCCTGTACAGTGCCATTTGGTCTTGCCCACTGTGCTAAAGCAGATCCACTTTCCGAAATGCATTGATAAAACAGACCTAAATTAATACAAATAATACCAATGAAATAAATCTGAAATTTGCTATGCAAATTACACGCCAGTTTAATAATAAAACAAACCTCTAGAAGATTGACTAAATAGGTGTAGGTGTGAGCTACCTGCACCAGCACTTTCTCCAAAAATAGTTACTTTCTTAGGATTTCCATTAAAAACAGCTATGTTTTCCTGAACCCAACGGAGCGCTGCTACTTGGTCCTTTAGCGCCCAATTTCCGGGCAGCATCATCGTTTGTACTAAAAAATCCTGTGGAAGAAACAAAACCTTAAAAAGAAAATTTCCATTTATTTTTTGTTTACCAAAAACTCCTAGGCGGTAATTAAAAGTAACAAGAACAACATTCTTCTCCATAAAATATTCAGGACCTAGATAATCGCTGTTTCCAGTACCAGCAAGGAATCCTCCGTAATGTATAAAAACCATAACGGGCAACAAAGCTCCTTCATGGCCACTATCGTGGAACTGCTTTTAATGTAGAAATTGTAAGATATTTTCAATTAAGTTTTAAACATACCTTCGGCGTGTACACGTTGAGGTAAAGGCAATCCTCTTCACCTTGCACAGGTACTGGAAACTTAAAGAAAACATAATCCTTTTGTATGCACATTGGCGCATTTTTTGTTGCATCTAGAACATCTTCCCACGGGTCTGGTGGAACGGGATTCTAAAAATACAAACACAGGGAATGGCATAATACCATTGTTTTATACATTACTTTAAATCTTAAACTCCCAACTGGGGGTTTGGCGAAAGGAATTCCTTTGTAACCATAAAATGAACGGTTTCCTTCTGAACTTAAAACTTGTCCTCTTACTTTGCCATGCGTGGTTGAAACAATAAGTTTGAGGTTGGTGTAGTCATACCCATGATAAGCTGAGTTTTCGAAGTAGCAAAACGTCAAGACTAATAGAATTGAGTATAAGAACATATTCTTTAAGAATCTAAAACATAAAAACCATTTTTAGACTGAAAAATAACTGCTAACAAATGAGAACGTGCATTAATATAGTAAATCTGTCTCATTGTTTTGATGAAAGTTACCTGATAATTTTTTAGATAACACTTGTTGTACAAGGTGGTTTGAATATGACTGGGACTGATTTGTGTGACTTGTGGAGCCACAATCTTTACTCTTCTTTCTTCTTGGGTTAGAACCTCATCAGTCTTGTTTGGGAGTTTCTAGAGTGATGAGCAAACAGAAGGTACCGCGGAGCGTGGAACAACGTATTGTAATCAGATTTCTCGTTGGAGAGAACGTCCCGTCTGCTGAAATTTATCACACACTTTAAAAACAGTATGGGAAAGAGTATCTCTTACGGATCTGTGTGTTTGGGCGGTGTAAATTCTTCAGAGAGAGTAGAGAGTACAGACGCGCTCATTTGTGATAATAGGCACAGTGTTGGTAGTGTAGAAAATATTGTGAAAAACTGCTTGCACTATCGCAAGGCAAATGCACGATGGGTACCACTTACTTTGACAAACGTGAACTAATGATGCTCATGCAAGCTGCTAATCGTCTCTTAGAGCATTTTTAAAGTATGAGGTGACCACTGAAATGTAGGTGCACTATCAGTTCTTTCGAACTTAAGACAGCGCGAAGGGACCGTTCGGCAGGAAAAGCGATGGGGTTATCTAAGTAGACTTTCTGGCGCAACCTAGAATAGTTAATGCAGCTTATTGCTCAGACCTCCTGGAAACATACGTGAAGGAAAATATTCTATCCCATCGGAACTCAGTTAGAAAGCGGGTAGCATTTCTTCAAGACAATGCACGCCCCCGTACGGCTAAAACAACATTGGAAACCCTTCGGAAAATGGAATGGTACCTTTTGTCATATCCGCCGTACAGTCACGATTTGGCCCCAAGTGATTTCTAACTGTTTGGAAGGCTCAAATCAGACAACGATGCCGCCATCCAGACTGTTCGGGAGTGGATACGCTGCCAACCAAAAGCCTTTTTTAAAAAGGACATCAGGATTCTTTCAGAATGTTGGAAAAAATGTGTTGACTCTGGAGATGATTACGTTGAAGATTGAGATATATATATATATGCAAGTAAAGGTTTGGCAATTTTATTTTGTAAAAAATTAGTCTTGGTTATTATTGAACCACCTTGTAATTTCTGCGATTAAACTTGGTGAAAATTTTATTATTGTGTAAACTGCGCGTTTGCTGTACTTATGAGACATTGTATTTATTAATGTTGAGGCACGAAATAGTTTATCATGAACGTTGTAAATCGTGCTGTTTCTGCTATTTACATTACCTTGATATAAGTATATTAAACAGAAATAATATAAAATATGCTATTTGCTATTAAAATTGTAACGACACGACAGACGTGTTCGGGAACTCAAAATTTCCATCATATGTCAATCTTTAGAAAGCAAATGGTTAGTACATGTTAATAGATAATTTGTTCGTTCAAAACATTACAAATAAATTTTCATCTTTTTCTTGGCCTTGCCAAAGTCAAACTTTAAAATCGGCGGAAGCATAATAGTAGCTGCCACTTTAATAGTGACGTCACTTTGCTCATATTTGAGTTTATTAATATATTGCTGGTTTACGCATATTATTGAAAGATGCTAAATGCATGTTTTAAAAGTAAACTGACAACAAATTTCTTCAATCTATTTTTTCTCGAAACTAAGTAAAGTGAATTTATTAAAATTACATACAAGTATATTACACAAAAATAGTATAGTTCTTTGGCATGTCTAAATATACAAGCACATTATTTGCTATAATCTCTGTAGACCATTGTAACAACTTTTTTCATTTCTTTTCCAATAGTTACCGCTAACTGTCAAAAGTACACTGATATTTCGAGCAGAGAATCTTGATATATAATAATACTCTTATAGCCTTTATAGGAGATGTGCTATTTTTCTTGTTCTAACAAGATGATTAGCTTAAATGGCATTGCGCTTTTATTTAATATATTGGGGTATTTGGTTTTATTTTTCTCTAAACTGAAATAGAGAAATAACTGCATTATTTTGTTCAACTTTGTGGATGTTTCCATTTGTATATATCTTACAATAATAGTACGGGCTCTTGTATGAAAGAAAAGAAACAACCAAAAGACTATTTTAAAAATTACTTGTGGTAAGGCGATCATCCCTTTTATTTTATTCGATTTTTTTAATTTGTGGATCATATCTAAACAAAAATACAAAAGATATATAGCAAAAAAGAAAAATAAAAAAGGTGCAATTGTGAAAATAGGCTATTATAGAATGGTAATCAATAGAAAAATATGTGATAGGCTCAGAAGGACGAAAAGCTTGTTGAAATAATAAAGAATCTGGGTCACCCAAAAAACCGATAATAAATGACAGCGAAGATGTATTGACGATGACCAGGCAAAGAAATTGGAATGATTATATAAAGTAAAACTGGAAAACAGAACAAAAGAAAATATACAGTAAGATAATATTGATTTAAGTCTGGAGGATGACCAAAAAGAATAAAGAAAAAGTAAAAGACACGGACTTTCGGGTGCAGAGAGCTGATAACTCTCTCACTCTAAACACCTCTATCAACGAAATTGAAACGAAACGATCTAAGAAAAAAAACAGTATTTCTAGATTCCAAAATATACTAAAATTGAAACATGGAATGTCAAAATCACGCAGAAAGCGACCGAGCTGGCACACATAAAAGAAATAGAGACGCTAAATGTTCAGATGTTAGGGCTATATGGAACAAGATGGTCTGGGTATGGAGAGGCAAGAAACACAAATGGCTAGCGTACTACTAATTTTAGGAAAAGGCGAAGACGAAGAGAGGCGGAACGGGGTGGGGTGACTCTTAGTAACGTCAACGAAAAGAAAGAACACTTTTATCAGGAGCTGTCAAATATCTTAAACGAAATTAACAAAGCAGCCGTAATAATAATGGACGACTCATATACTAAAGTAGGCAAATAAAACATAAATTGTAAAACAGTTATAGCTAAACATAGAGTAAGGACCAAAAATGGTAATGGGGATCGATTAATTGAAATTAGTCTAGAACATAATTTGGTGCGTGTAATTAGTGTAATCTGACGCTTGCATTATATAGTTTGACATTTTGACGATATACGTACTCAGAACGTTTTGCCATACGGACGCTATTTGTTCTGTTTTCATTAAGTTGAAAGTTCTCCAGCAATATTTAAATTACCACCCAAGGCAGCGGGTAGAACAGAGGATGGAGGATGCTAATAATTCCTGGACTTAAATAGGCTGCCGAAGATGGAATAAAAACGCAAAGAAAACGTAATTTCTTAATAGTACTTATAACGTAAAAGTTTTAATAGGAGAAGACAAACTAATAGAATTAAAACAGGAAGTAAAAAAATTAAATGTCATATAATTGGTTTAAGTGAGGTTAGAAAAAGACGAGAAAAGTGTTTAAAGCTAAAGTCTATACTATTCCACAAAGAGCAAGACAAAAAGTGTGAAGGGGGAATAAGGTTCTTCATAAACAAGAAAGTGAGTGCAAATTTCAAACACTTCAGAGCACTAACTCCCCAGATAATATATATAACAATACAGATATCTAAAAAGGATCAGTTTATTGTTATTTAAGTTTATGCACTTACCAACAATCATAAAGATAAAGAAATGGAACAGCTTTATGAATAGACGCATGTATCACAGAAAATCCTACAAAATACTTATTAATTGTAGGAGACTTTAATACAAAAATTGGACAAAAGCAATAAATAGAAAAAAACTGCATTGGAGACCATGGTATCTGAAATCGAAATGACGGAGGGAATATGTTGATAAATTTTATGCAACAACGGCAGCTATATGACATGAATATATTTTCCAAAAAGAAACAAAAAGAAAATGGACGTGCCGTAGTTCAAAAATGAGATTGACTTATATCTTCTCACAGACAAATAGTAAAATATGTTACAGTGCTTAATACAATAAATATAGCAAGGGACCGTAGATTGGTAAAAGAAAAAATAAATATTAATACCAGGAATGGGAGAGTTTGAGGCATACAGAATCAAAAAAGGATAGAAGGTAGACATATATCACCAAACAAAAAAGAACATGCAGAAAAGTTGAGAAAGGAATTAGTAGAAAGCAATTTACATGTGAAAGATAATTTAGAAGAACGAAGCAAGAAAATAACAAACGCAATTATATAAGCATCGTCCTTGGTAACACAAAATAGGAAAAAATGGATAGTAAGACCACAGAAAATACAAAGAAACTGTTGAAAGGGAGAAGAGATTTAACAAAATATCCGGAAAAAATTTTTGTAGTTCTTAGAGAAAGTAATAAAATAACGAGACGGGTGTAAAACTCGCATGTGACCTTGTGACCCCCGTATCTCGGGTCAAATGAGAGTTACATATGTGAAATTCAATATTGAGAAATATACCGATTTAAGGTATCTACTGACTAAATATGAAGTGAATCGGTCAATTAGTTCTAGAGATGTTGTGTCGACAGGCACATACACACACACACAGGATTGTAATCGCATTAACTTTTACCTGCACCTGACAGACTTTTGAAAGTTAATAAGAAAGGAAATGAAAAATTATTTGAAACCATGGTACGAGGCAAAAATCCAAAATGCTCTAAAAAATGGAGGAAAACAAAACAACGACGAAAAGGAAAAAGGCTAGGAGATGCAAAAGGATATCACTGAGGAATACACAAGTAAACTTCAGATTGGATAATAAAAATAATAGAAAAACGTTATAAAGAAGTATACAGTACAAAAACAGTAACAAATTTGAAAATATAGAAAAAAAGATCAGAAATGTGAACTCGAAAGATAGATCCGATAAGCCTTAGAACAGACTGAATATTTTCAGAAATGATCAAGGAAGGCCAAATTGCTGAATGAGCACAAAATATTATTCAATCAATCTATAGAAATGAGAAAACTGCCGAGAAATTGGAAAAATGTTATTAGTATATTACTGTTTAAAAAGGTGACAAAATTCGTTTAGAGAACTACCCGACCCATAAGTCTTATATCTCAACTATATAAATTACTAACAAAAATTATAATTAACAAGCTCGCCAAGAAATCAGACAAATACCAGTCACCAGAACAAGCGTGTTTCCGTAGTGGTTACAGCACACAAAGTCAGTTACAAGTTGTATGAAACTTAACTCAGAAATTTAGAGAATATCACTTGCCTTTGTGCTTTGCTTTTATGGATTATGAGAAAGCGTTCGACTCAGCTGAACATTGGACTATCATAAAATCTTTACAGAACAGTCGAGTGGATTCTAGATATATTAAGCTAATAAAAGATGTATTTATCAAAACGCTACCTGCAAAATTAAAATAAGCAATATACTGTAAAAAGAAGTGAGGCTGGGAGATACAGTCTTCCCTAAACTGTTTGCGGTATGTTTTGAATATGTATTTAAGAATTTCCTCTGAGAGAACAAAAATCTAAATATAAACGCCAAAATGTTGAATCATTTAAGATTTGCCAACGACGTTTTACTAATAACAGACAACTTACAGGAATTATAAGAAATGGTTATAAATCTAAATAAACGGGAAAAAGTTATTGGACTAAAAAATAACAAGAAGAAAACCAAAATAATGACAAATAACCTAGTAAATCAAAAAGTGAATATACAGGTAAAAAACTATCAAAGAAGTAGAAAATTACATGTAAGCAATTACATACACAGTCGGATAGCCAATAAAAGAAGTAGAGAGAAGAATAAAACTGAGGTTGGGCTGCATTTGGAAAATGGAGATGTATTCTAACAAGTAAAATAAAATAAGGGATAAAAACAAAATTATTCAATAAGAATATAATCCTATTATTGATTTATGTAGCAGAAGCGTGGAATCTAACCGCAAGGAACAAACAAAAGTAACCAAAGATCTATGAAACAGAAAATGTTAAGAATATTCTTTAGAGATAGGTGAATAAAAAAGCTGACAAAGGACAAAAGTGGAAGATTTGATTGAAGTGATACTTAAATTGAAATGGTGATGGACGCGGCATATTGTCCGTACAACAAATAAAAGAGAGACGAAAAAGATAGTTCAATGAAGACCGCGATTGGAAAAAAGACAAAGACGAAGACCACTTTTAAGATGGATCGACGACATAAAAAGAACAGCCAATTATAACTGGATACAGAAAGCACAAGCTAGGGATCTGTATGTGGTAATGCTGTGAACCTTGATTCTGAGGTAGTTTCTGTTTATGATGTATATTTTGAATATAAGTACTATATTTAGGTTATGGTGAGCAATGAATGCCTGAAGCTATTGACGGGGCTTGGTCAAGTCATTGGCATTTCAAACTGCCATCTTAAGGATTTCAGCCGTTAGTTCATCTTGGAGATTATATTGTTAGAAAGTTTAACACCCTCTTTTTATTTTCTGCTAGTTTAATTTAATTAGTTTATGTTGGATGTCATAGTTTCCGTGTGATTTTTACTTTCTATTTCTGCCTTTAAATTATCTACATCAGTTAAGTAATGTGGATTTTTGATCACCATACTGAAATTTCGTTCTTTTTTTAGCTGGTATGTATGGTACTGTACTTTTAAATCATTTGGTCTTTTTATTAAGATACGGCAATTTTCTGCTTTATTTCTTATGTTTTTGACTTGATTTTTGCCATTAAACTGTATTTACCACATCGGCAATAAAAACTCGTGGTGATGGAATTTTACTTCTTTATCAGTAGAGTTATAGTGTGCTTTCACTGCGTTTCCGTCTTTTACTTCAGATAGTGGTTGAAATTTGTTGCCTTCATTGATTACAGAATGATCTTCGTCCCGGATTTTTTATCACACAGAAGATTTATTTTATGGGTTATTTCTTTTTTAGTTATTTAGTCTGATCTTGGTGTATCTGGTTGATAAGATGGATGGTGGTAGTGTCGATTTGGTGATATATAATGAGTCATTGTACTTTGCTACACTTGTTGATTGTATGTGCTGTGGTTGCATGTTTTGTCTTTGGGGTTGCATTGTTGCGTTGCATATGGTTGTGTGCAGGGTACGTTAATGAATGTATTTACGTCAGCCATTTCTGGTTGACTTTAAAAGTACAAATTTGATTTAGCGTGCATTTATTTTCATCAAAATCTTTAATCTTGGATAGTGTTATCTGACTCGGATCAATTGCGGTCAGTTTAGAGAAATTCAATCCGAACCTCCTTTATCTGAGAAATAAAGAGTCGATGTAAGACTTTGCTTTATATATGTATGTATGTATGTGTGTATGTATGTATGTTATATGCATAATAAGCAATTATAGAAAAAGAAGTTTTAGGAATTAATACTAATATGGGTCTAACACTCCACGAGAGAGCTCGACCTATAAACTGAGAAGTTAAGGCTCTTGCATATTCGCATTCTTTACTTGCTCATCACGCACCATTTTCGATACGGGGCAATACGGCAAGTACAGGGCCTTGGGTGACTCTTTGTTCCAACAAACGCAGCTATTTGATTATTTTTAGTGACTGAGTAGGACACCTACCAAGCATCGAGAGTTCCAGGAATAAATCCGGATCCGTCCGCATCTCATACTTAAAACCATGCTGTTTAGTTATAGAAATTACATGGCTTGATATATTTCAAAATTTTTTCTTTCTTCAACTGTAGAGCGGAATATAAAACATTTGGTATTCCTTATCATTAATTTTTCTTCGCTAAATTTAAAGGTTAATCGACTTAAATTTATATGAGTTTTTAGTTGGGTCACCTTAATTATACCTTATTGCTTCGAACATGCTAATTGTGGAAAATTTCTTAGTCGGATAAATACCAAATAATAAGGGTTATTTACATTGATTATTTATATTGTAAAATTCTCTCAAGTATATTTTAGACTGTAGATAAACGAAGCTAATTGTATTAAAATCACCATATTTATTTATAAGCAGCCTGTTATTTCCTATATCCCAAATGTAAAGTTTTCAATATATTTATTTAATTTCAGATATGATAAACCAATTTTTGATTATAATGTTAAATAGATTAAATATGTATTTTAGATAAGAATGTGAACTTTACGCAAAAACCTTTTTAAGATTAGTAGAATTTTAAACAAACATTTTCACATATACAGTTAGGCTAGGAAAAGGATATTGTCTGGCTTTTTTTTTTATTACTTTCCTTATCCTATACTAAGGAAAGTAATGTAATCGGCGGAAATTTGACCTACCCAGTTTTTCACATTTCTGGACGAAATATAACCCCAGGACACCAAAAAAGTTGGTTTGAGCCATTGGTTCGTGTGTGTGTCTGTGTGTCTGTGTGTCTGACTGTCTGAGTGTCTGTCTGTCTGTCGGTCTGTCAGTAAATAGGACATCTCGAGAACCGTAAGAGCTAGAAACTTGAAATTTGGTATGCAAGTTACTTGTAGGTAGTGGACGCAGTGCGAAGCTTTTGGTAAAAATCGGTCGAATCGTTTGGTCGCAAGGTTGAAGATACAAAAAATTTATGAGAATAAAAATGATTTGTTACCATGAGATAAACATAAATTTAAAGTAAAAGTTGGTAAAATAGGAATTCGAAAAAAGTACAAGTAACTTGCATACCAAATTTCAAGTTTCTATCTCTTACGCTTTTCGAGCTATTCTGTTTACTGACAGACAGACAGACAGACAGACAGACAGACAGACAGACAGACAGCACACACACACACACACACACGAACCAATGGCCCAAACCAACTTTTTTGGTGTCCTGAGGCTATAATTCGTCCAGAAATGTGAAAAACTGGGCAGGTCAAATTTCCGCCGATTACATTACTTTCTTTATTATAGGATAAGGAAAGTAAAAAAGAAGATTAGATGGAAGAATAGAGAAGACGCTTGCGGAATTTGTAAATACAGGCGATTTAGGGAAATGTTTGCGCACTTTATCCTATATACAAAAACTTTATATACTACTCGACTTTGCATGTATGTATATACTACTGTGTACAAATATAACCCGGAATTTTTAATTTAAACTGCGCGGGCATTTCGTTGGGCACAAACCTTTTTAGTGTTAAGTTGGTAGAACTGCTACTGACATCTGTGTCAAATTTTAGGTTAATATCTTAATTAGTTGAAGAGTGACGCTCGTTTTCGTAAACAACCAAAATTAACTTTTTCGATTTTTACCTTGTCAGAAAATATTCAACAAAGAAGTTCGATTAAATTTTGTGTTAGAAATGATATTTCTGCTGCGGAAACGCTCAGAATGTCTAAAACACAAGTATACGAATGGCATAAAATGTTCAAAGAGGGTCGTGAAGGCGTTGAAGACGAACCACATCAAAGACGTCCAAGAACATCAACTGACGAACAGCACGTCGCGAAAATTAAGGAATTGGTGCTCCAAAATCGTCGATTGACAACTAGAGAGCTTGCTGACATCGTTGACATTTCAAATGAATCAGTCAACACCATTTTGAAGGAAGTTTTGTGCCTCAAAAAAATCAAATCTCGTTTGGTTCCAAAAACCCTCAATTTATTCGTGACCATTTCGCTAAAAATTCCACCCATATTGTTCCGCAACCGCCGTATTCGCCTGATTTAGCTCCATGTGACTTCTGGCTATTCAGCAAAAAGAAAACACCGCTCCGGGGACACCGTTTTGACACGATAGAAGAGATTCAAGCCGAATCGAAGAAGGTGCTGAAGGCCATACCGAAACAAGACTTTTCAGTGTTTTGATGAGTGGAAAATTCGCTGGCATAAGTGCATTGCAGCCGAGGGGGATTACTTCGAAGGCGATTAAATAGATTTTTAAGAATAAATAAGGATTTCAAAAATTATAAAAAAATTCCAGGTTATATTTGTACACAGTAGTATAGTGAATATTAATCTAAAATGCCAAAAACAAAAAATATAAAAAAATATGATAAGAAACATAAAATGAACCTCTATAAAACACAAAAGTCAATCCCCAATAAATACAAAAATCAAAGTACTTATAAAAACACATTGAAGCCAGGGGAACCCGGCGGAAAATTATAAAATTTTGTGTAATTAGTCGTAATCACTAATGAGCTGCAACGATGGACGCAAATGAGACGATTATTTTTGTTGGCATTTTTTTGAGGCGCAAGTGGGCCGGGTGCAAGTAGGCTAACACCGAGTTTCCTTAACGTTAAAATAATAATGCGCATGTTAGTATTTCTTCCGCGCCTGTGTTTGGGAGCAAGTGGACGTGTGTCGCGTTTCGATATATAAGTGCCCGAAACGCCTACCTGCTGTTTAAGATCGGGCTTGCATTTTTAATACTCGTTTTTTTTTTAATTTGTAAATGATGGCTACCCCGAGATTGCCGTATGCTTCTAATCGCATATCTACACATAAAAGACCGTCAGTGTTGACGTGCCGGCTATAAACGGGTGCTAATGGCTGTCATTGACTACAAAGTCTTTGATATGATTAGGAAGTTATTAAGTCTCAAATTGAATATAACATAAATGATTAAATAATGAAGTATGGCGTACTTGCAAACTAACTTTTATTTTTATCCGAATCAAGCTGGCCCACAACAGCAATTTCAACACCAGACCTATAATAGCATCACAACTTTTTTTTACAACCTCAACTTACCCAGTACCTACTAAATTCTTATCAGATGTCAAATAAATCAACAAGAACATTCTACGTCCGTTCTAACCTGCAACGAGTCAGACAATGAATGGCACTTAATCAACCGCAGCAAAAAAGATGCAGAAGCCCTGAAGATACTTCAAATAATCAAACTCAAGGGAAAAGAAGCCAATATTGGCTAGACGATCCAGTACAAACCAGTATGGATATGGCTCACTAAATATAGAAATTGATGAGTAGGTAAGCACCGCACAAGAAGTAACTACTCCGAAAGTCCCTAAATCACTACCTATTTACGTATCTGATGGTAAAAACATGAATTCCCTAATAGCGCGCTACTTAACGAAATTGCAAAAGACAACTACACACTAAAAGCACTAGGCAACAATTAAATTAAAATCCAAAGTAATACACACAAAGTGTAGACAACTATTATTAAAAATTTCATAAATAAAAATACAAAATTCCACACGTACAAGCCAAAGCAGGGGAGAACATTCAGAGTTGTAATGAAAAACAGACATAGTAGAAATCAAACAGAACTTAAAAACACTCGGCCATGAAGTAGTTAATATATGGAACATAAAACAATGGCTAACCAAAATTGCATTTCCCGAGTTTATCGTGGAATTAAACAAAAAGATGAACAGAAGCATAACTGTCAAACCCCCTCACGCAAGAACAATAGTCCTGCAGTGTACCAAATGTCAAAGATTTGCGCATTCCAAAAACTACTGCCAGCAAATGGATCGTTGTGTTAAATGTACAAGATCTCACTCCACTAAAGAATGCCCAAGGAAAATTGAAGATCATCAAGTTAAATGTGTAAACTGTGGAGGAGACCACCCCGCTAATTATTGAGAATGTATAGTACATAAGCAACTACAGAAAAAAGTCTTTCCACAACTAAGACGCGAGGTTAGTACGCACATGCACACACCAACCCCAAATATATAGAATTTTTGAAGTTTCTTATGTTCAGCAAGTAAGACAAAACAAACAACCACAAAACTCAAACACCAAATACCGAATATCAAAATCGACAGTCAAACCATATGGAGGAACCAAAATCCATGATGAAAAGCTTAATCGTGCAAATGGGAACTATAATTAACTTTTTAACCACGCTAATTAGCAAACGCCGTAATGGCTGTTTAGGGCGCCAATGGGTTTAGCCAACAAGTTTATGGGATCAAACTATTCCTTGAAAACAACGAAATAGGTATATTCCTTATAATTTAAACCTACTTTACCACCAAAAGCTATATCAGATTTCCCAGTTACTATATTTATAACACAAACCATTCTGATGGAACTGCTCATAGTGGAACAGCTGTTATAATAGAATCCAACATAAAATATCATGAGCTAGATAAATATGAAAAAAAAACATTTACAAGCTACTACTATCCAAGTTGAAAACAAAACAACTATGAAAAACTTTGTCGCTTACAGACCTCCAAAACACTCAAGTAAAATAGAAAATTACTCTCATTTCTTCCAAAGTCTAGAAAATAGATTTATTGCAGCCGGCGATTACAATGCAAAACACGAAAACTGGGGCTCTCACGTCACAAGAACTGATGGGTGTTAATTACTAGCAGCTGTCCAAGCGCACAGTTTAAATTACTTAGCGTCTGGAGAACTGACCTATTAGCCCATGGGTGGTCAGAAAATCCGTGATCTAATCGATTTTTGTATTATTAAAAGGTTAAATAAGTAAACAAATTGTGTTTAGAATTAGATGCTGATCATTCATATCTTACAATCACATTCTGCTCAGAAATAACACACATTCAAACATGAACAATATTTTGGAACACACAGACGAACTGGTAATACTTCCAAAGTAGATTAACTGATCAAATAAATTCAAAAATACCATTAAAACAAAATATTAAAATAATTAAACTAATCTTAACGTTTCAAAACTGGCAAACAATTTAATAATTTATTTCTGAGATGAATCATTAATAGAAAGAGCGATGATAACATTTTAGATTGTAACCAATCTTAACTAAAAATTAATCGTGCAATTATTATCTTACAAGTAATCCACTAAATTTGTCTAATTTTATACAAATTTTGATGGACATTTAATAATCTTTATAAAATTATTAAAATAATTTTTATTGTTACTTAATGAATTTTCTAGATTTGAAATCAACACGTAATTAATTTTAAATTAATAAGAAAAATAAAAATATACTAGACATAATTACTCACAGTTTTATCAAAGCGGTTGTTTCATAACATCATAGCGACACTGAAATATTATACGACATAATTTGTGTCTTACCTTCACCAAATTAATCACCTTTGTCAGCCTTTCAATTTCGATCACTAACATGGTACTAAATATTCTGAAGTGGCCTAGTATATATTAGGTGTAATTTTAGAAACCAACCATAATTAACACAATATTTGATTGCTTATTTACGCATAACAAGTAGTTTCGTAAATTTTTGACATTCTACACTCGTCGTGTAGCTAGAAATGCAGAATACAGGGTCTCGACAATTTTTTTTTATATAATGCTATGTAGTTTTTAAATTTGTCATATACTGTCTATAAAGTTCTAAACAATCAAATTTGTTGGAAAAATGGAAAAATTAGCAAATGTACAGGGTACGTTTTAGTAACATGTGTAATACTGATTCCATATAATTTTAATACGGTATTAAAATTTATGAATCGACCTATGCATACGTATATAAAAAATGTCTACTAATGTATCGTTATTTTTAAAAATAAAAAATAACGTTCGGAGCCTGAGTGCTTCGAGTGCACCGTGTCAATCGCTCCGTAAACAAACTCAAAATTTGAGCCTTTACGAGTTGAATTTACACGTAAGTTGTTAACCATAAAGAGAATTAATAGCTTAAGATTATATAAATAATATCTAAGAAAGAAAATAGACGTTAAATGAGATAATTAAGTACTAATTTGCAAATATTGAATATTAAATATACAAATAAATACACAACGTCGGGAGATAAGTGATATCACCTCCGAAAGGTCGACTTGGGTGATAACACTTCACGCTACACGACGTCTAAATAGGAAACCCAAATAACAAATCAATTTTTAAAGGAAGTGTATTCAGGAATGCATAAGAATTAAAAATTTAAAAGTCTAAAAGCTAGGTATAAATTTTGAACAGAGAAATAAATTAAGGTAAAAGTCAATCAAAGTGATGAAACAAAACCAAGGATGAGTGAGTTCGAGAAAATTGAGAAAATGTTTCAAATAATAGAGGGGAACATGAGCCAAATGAATGCAAAATTAGATACATTAGTAACAGAAATGAAACAAATAAAGGAAGAAAATGTAAAATTGAAAGAACAAATATTAGCGCAAGAAGGAAAAATAACCAATTTAGAAAGAGAAGCAAGAAAAAAGAATATTGTAATAAAAGGAGTAGCAGATGAAGAAAATAAAAATGAAAGCGAGTTAAGTGCCAAACTACTAACAATTATTCAAAAAATAGGTATGAACTTAGACATAAAAGCCGAAATCGACCAAATCAGAAGAATTGGAGGTTACAGTAAGGGCAAGAAAAGACCAATACACGTTAAATTAATTAAAGATAGTACGAAACTAGCAATCCTTTAGAATGCGAAAAAACTTAAAGGATCCGAAATATGGATCGACCAAGACTACACCAAGGAAATACAAGAAGAAAGAAAGACATTAATACCACACCTGAAAGAAGCGCGGAAAAAAGGATTTAAGGCACAGTTAAAATTCAACACGCTAATTGTGAACGATCAAATATACAAGGTCGATGATATAAAAAGGGAAGAAAAACGGACAAAGAAAGATAGTTCAGAATCAAATACCTTAAAGAGGACAGTAATGGAAAGGTCTCCGGAGGGAAGCACTCTGGATGATCAAATGAGGAAAGTAACCCGTACCGGGAGAAGAAACTGGTAGACAAAGATAGGATAGGGAGAAGTGATGACAAAAAAGGCACCGAACAAGGAAATGCGCAAATGGGAATACATCAAAAACATAAAAATAGGAAAAGAAACAAACAATACAACAAAGAAGAACCGAAGAAAATAAAACAAAAAAGAGACTCGATAAAAATTGGCACCTGGAATGTGAAAAGTATCATAGGAAAAGAAGATGAAATAATTGATGAAATGAAAATGCAAAACATCGACTATTTAGGCATAACGGAAACCAAAAAGAAAGGGAAAGGAGAAATGGAACGAAGGATACTGGCTATATTGGAGAGGAGTAGAGCAAGAAGAATAGCAAAGGTAGGTTAAAGTAAATAATATTAGGAAGAAAAATATATTAATGAAAGATTGGCACTAGACATTAAAATAGGCAATGAGGAAATGTGGACGATAATAGTAGCATATGCGCCTAATGATAATGAGAGGAAGGAAGTGAAAGAACAGTCTTATGAATGGAAACAAATGGAAATTGATAGAGGAGAAAGAAATGTAATTGTAATGGGAGATATGAATGGCAGAGCAGGCAATAACAATGAAGGCATAGAAAGACACATGGGGCAAGGGCGAAAACACTAAAAATGACAACGGTTTAAGGCTAATAGACCTAGTGTAGGAAATTATTGGTGATTACTAACACGAAATTCATGCACAAGGATATACACAAATACACCAGGAAGCCTGCTCCAGGAACGAGAAGTCAATTTTGACTACTTTATTGTAAATACAGAAAATTGGAAGAGGTGAAGGATTGAGGGTGAAAAGAAACGCTGAAATAGGAAGCGACCATTATTTACCAAAATGGAACTCTGGATAAACGTGAAAGATAAACAAGAGATAAAAGGAAGATAATAGTAAAACAAAAATCAAAAGCTATAGACTAAAGGAGAGTGAAATACAAAAAATTTCAAGAAATTCTAGATAAGAAAATTGCCCAAAATAAAATTGAGAGTAGAGATATAGAAAGGAAATGGAGACATTTTAAAGAAAATATTCTAGAAGCAGCAAGAACTAGCTGTGGAGTAAAGAAAATTGTGAATGCATACAGGAAGGGAAGTAGATGCGCAACCGAGATACAACAAAAGTCAAAAAAGAAGGAAAAATGGAAAAAGCATATAATAACTGGATCGGAAGAAGACTATAACATATACAAGAAAGCAAGAACCGAAGCAAAGAAAAGTATAAAAGAAACGAAGAAAAAGGCATGGGAAGAGTTCGGAACCAGGATGAAGGAAAACTATTTAGAGAACCAAAAACTATTCTATAATACATTAAAGCATTTAAAACAAAAGAAACCACCCAAACTAAGAAATGTAAAAGACAAAAACGGGAAAGTGATAATTGAAGAGAAGGAAATAATGCAAAGATGGAAGGAATACTTCGAAGAATTAATAGAAGTAGGAAATAATGTAGAACAAGAGATAGATGAAATAAGGACAGGACACGGGGATACACAGAAGATACAAAGAATCTCAAAAGAAGAAATCATGGAAGCAGTCAGGAAACTCGAACTAGGGAAAGCACCAGGGGAAGATGAAATCACAGCTGAGATGTTGGGATATATGGGAGGGATAGCTGTAGAGGAATTCCACGAGTTAATAAATGAAATAATAGTACAAAAAGTAATACCCACAGACTGGAATATAGGAATAATACTACCCCTATACAAAAAAGGAGACATAAAAGAATGCTCAAATTATAGGGGTATTACACTAATGAGCATACCCGGCAAAGTGTTAAGTAGAATTTTAGAGAAGCGACAGAGAAGAAATTGAAAACTCGCTGGAGGAGTCACAACATGGGTTCCGTAGAGGTAGAAGCACACAGGACTTAATTTTTACAATCAGACAATTAGGGGAAAAAATGATAAGGAAAAAGAAGGAAATTCATATTTGCTTTATTGGCCTAAAAAAACCTTCGACAGGGTAAAGAGAAAGGATGTTTGGGAAAGTCTAGAAAGAAGAGGAGTAAATAAAGACATGATAGATGTCATCAAAACACTGTACAAAGACCATAGAAATAAAGTAAGGACACAACAACGAACAAAAATAGGACTGAAACAGGGATGCGTGCTTAGTCCACTCCTATTCTCAGTACTCATGGACGATGTAGTGAAGATCTGTAAAAAGAAATGCTATAATTTGGAAGTGGGAAGTTGGAGATTAAAAAGAATAACAATACAGGAATTACTATTTGCTGATGATATGGTGCTACTAGCAGAATCAGCGGAAAAACTCCAGGAAAATATCAATATCTATCATCGCGAGCTCAGAAAAATAAACATGGAAATAAATATAGAAAAAACTAAAACTATGGTTATTGCCAAGACAGATCCTCAACACAATATCAGTATAGAAGGACAAACACTAGAACAAGTAACAAATTTCAAATATTTAGGTACAATAATAGATAACAAGGGAGAAATAGATAATGAAATAACGGAAAGATTAGGTAAGGCGGGGAAAATATTTAACACACTGAAAAACACGTTCCTCAGGAAAAAAGAAATTCCGGAACAAATAAAATCGGAAGTATACCAAAAAGTAGTAAGACCTTAGTTAATCTATGACAGCGAATCCTGGATGATCAACAGAAGAAACGAGAGTAAAATTAGAGCAATGGAGATTAGATATTTGAGGAAAATTAAAGGAATAACAAGACTGGACAGGGTGAGAAATGAAAATATAACGGAACAACTGAAAGTGAAACCTCTATTGACGCTGGTAGAAGAGAGGCAAGTAGGTTGGATGGGACATCTGCTCCGAATGGATGATAATAGGATAGCGAAGAGAGTATACGAATCAAGAACAGAGGGGAAGAACGCAGTAGGTAGACCAAGAAGGAAGTGGGAGGAACAGGTAAAAGTAGCAGCGGAAAATAGGAACATACAATGGAGAGAAGTAAGGAACCTGACAAGAGACAGAAAGGCTTGGAATAAATTAATTAAGAAATGTTAATTAAGTTTAATATGTTTTATAAGTTATATTAGATATTGTATTATAAGTACTTTAAACTGGGTTATAATCCGACACCCAACGGTATAAGGATTTTCAGTTTAAATAAATAAATAAAATAATAATATCGTTCGGCAAGACTTTCATTGAATAGCAATTGTTGCGATTTGACACGTCGAATTATTAGAATAATTAAAATAATCTTAACAATTAAAACTGGCAAACAATTTAATAATTTATTTCTGAGATAAATCGTCAATTGAAAGAGCAATGATAACATTTTAGATTGTATCCAATTTTAATTAAAAATTAAGTGTTTTACAAAGAATCTACTAAATTTACCTAATTGTAATTATTAAATATTATAAAATAATTTTTTATTTTGACATAGAATTTTCTAGTATTCGAAAAACAACATGTAATTAATTTTATATTACTAACCTTTAAAGGTCACAATAAAAACAATACAAATAAAAATATTCCAAAGACAATTACTTACAATTTTATAAAAGTAGTTGTTTAATAACATTTCAGCGTCGCTAAAAATAATTCTACGATATTTTTGTGAAATGTGTCTTACTCGCACGAAAATAAAACCTTTGTCAGGCTTTCAATTTCGAACACTAGTGCTTGGTTGTTTTACGTTCATGATTAGCCATGTCAGACAGCACCAAATAATTATTGTCCGAAATTCAAAAATAAAATGCACGTTTTTTCCGTACTGTGTTTTTGTAGAATCGACAATTTGGATCAATCTCTGTATGCACCCTTGCATTTCTGAACGAAATTGCCATCCTTGTAAAATTAAGATGGTTCACGAATTAACTTATGGAGAAATTAATGAACAAAATTGCTAACAGCCATTAACCTTGACGATAAATTCTCGTTGACCTGTGTCATGCAATACTTGCCGTACGTACAGGGTGAAAATAAAAAATATATGTTTTCCATATTGTATTAACGTGGTATTAAATATTCTAAACTAGCTCAGTCTTAGGCTGTGTATTTTAGAAACCCAACAATAATGAACGCAAATATTTGATTGCTTTTTGCGCATTACAGTTAGTTTCGTAAATGGTAGAAAGTGGTCACAACATGTTACAACAAAATTAGCAAACAAAATTGTTAATAAGGGTTAGCCTTATTTATTTTAATATTCCGTTTCAACACTTCAAATGGGTAACAAAAAATATCAGTAATTATTTCAGATATTAATGATGCATTTATAGCCACACGACGAGTGTAGAATGTCAGTTTTTATAACGTCATGCAAAAAAAAAAATAAGCAATCAAATATTTGTGTTAATTATTGTTTGGTTTCTAAAATTACACAACATATGCTAGGTAAGCTCAGAATATTTAATACCATGTTAATATTGAAAACATATATATTTATTTTTTGAAGGCGCCATGTGCGTAGAGTAAGCTTTTGCATGATGAACATGCATTTGATTTTCAAAAGTGCTCTGTACATATACCGAGTTTTCCGCATCGGACAATAATTACTTAATATTTGCGCGCTGTTGCCCGGCGTGTCTAATCCTAAGAGGAAAAACCATTAAGTACTAATAGTTGAAAATGATACCGAAGTCCGTTTTTTATTTATAAATATATTCTTACATTAGTCGGTATTTTCAAATACATATAGAGGGTTTGATTTATACATTGTCTTACCGCATTAGCATTATATGGAAGCTGTATTACGTATTTTAGCTAAAGCAATTTATTAATAAGAATCGTTTTGCAATCTAAATGGTATATTTATTTTAACGAGTTTTTACATATAGTTCCATACAAAAAATTGTATTATGTTATGTAAAATACAAACACAATTAAACAAAATATATTTTTTAAAAATAGTATTCGCACGACAGTTTATTACATACATAATTTCTTACTAAGTTATCATCAAACAAAGTTACAAATTCTTCAATTAACACATTAGACATTTTCAAATATAAATATACTAAATACTAGTTTACCGCCGCACATACCTGAAGACATATTGGTGTGGCGGCCTTTTCGCCCTTGAACCGCTTTATATCGCGGCGGCATGCGGACCTTTTGATATCGGCTACGTTTTGCCGTCGCACACACAAACGGCGTGGGCTTTTGCCCCGCAAGCATTCATGCCCCGCGGCTCGGCCACTAAGGTCGTGTCTTACCCCGCATCCCGCATACATTCATATTCATGCCCCGCAGCTCGGCCACTAAGGTCGTGTCTTAGTCCGCATAAATTCATATTCGCATCCCCGCATACATTCATATTCATGCCTCGCAGCTCGGCCACTAAGGTCGTGTCTTAACCGCATACATCAAATTCATATTCGCATCCCCGCACATTCATATTCACGCCCGCAGCGCGCCAATACGGTCGTGTCTCAGTCCCATAAATTCGCATTTCGCATCCCCGCAAATATTCACGCATCGCAGCTCGGCCAATTTGGTCGTGTCTCAACATCCCGAAGATACCAGATCCGCAACGCAGAGGTGGCTAGCTTGGAATCGCCGACGAAGCCGAAGCCGAAGCCGATTCAGGTGAGCGATTTGGCAATTCTTTGGTTGATATCGGTAGCCGCCCCCATCCGCTAACGCGACGGCCGTTTAAGGGACGATTTGGCCTTATCGGCTGACCTTCCACTACGGGCCGTACTACGTTTTCACACCGCACCACGAGATCGGCTATTTACACGCCTGCCTCTCCATTTTTTGGTCCTTACGAGCCGCATCGGTATCGTATCCAACACCGCATCCACGAGAGCGGCTATTTACACGCCTGCCTCTCCATTTATGGTCCTACGAGCCGGATTTGGTTTCAGATACAATTTATTACGCTTTATTCAAGTAAAATTCCCTTAGAATGGATAAGCTTGAATTAAAATTAGTTCAGTTAACTGCCAAAAAAGAGGCGATTTTCGAACGATTTAATCGTTTATATAACATATCAAAAAATATTTCAAATTATGAATTACGCTCAAACGAATTATTTTTATCTCAAACAGAATCTATTAGTGAATTATACAGCAGGTTTGAAACAATAATTGAGGAAATTAACAATTTGCAGTTTGAAATTGATCAGATTCCTCCAGACTACTCATGTTTAAATTCTATTGAAGATTTATATTCGAGTATTAAATATAAACGCAACCTTATATTGTCAAACAGCAAAACATTTACAGTAGATCAAAAAAGAGGTATCGTAAAATTACCGCCAATTGAACTGCCTTCTTTCGATGGCAAGACTGGGAGCTGGCCAAAATTTTACGAAATATTTCGTAGCAATGTGCACTTAAATACAAATTTGACTGACGCGCAGCGTGTGCAGTATTTGATTAGTAAATTAACTCATGACGCTTTAAAATTAACCGCAGGTATTATTCCTACAGGGGATACTTATAATATTATATGGGATAGTCTTGTTAAAAAGTATCAAGATAAACGTAGTTTAGGCAGTTATTATCTAAATAACATTCTGGACATCAAAGGATGCGTCGGTAATGCTGTTAGTTTGAATACATATATAGAAAATATTCCGCGTCCATCGCCGCATTAAAACAGTTAGACATTCCCGACCTATTAGATTTTGTCTTGTTACATTGTGGTTTAAGAAAATTGATCCCCAAACGCTTCAACAATTCGAAAATAGGGTGAGCGGAATAGAATTACCCTCCTGTAAACAATTTATTTCATTTACGCAAGATTATGTCAAAGTACTCGAGCGCTCGCATGCTAATAATTCGCAGACCAAGCCGCGCGCAAATTTCAGTTTACCTTATCACAGCCTTGGCCGTGGCGCACAAGGTGCCTGCAAGTCGTTTGTATCGAGTGAACAGATTTCTAATACGCGTTGCCCGCTATGCGACAGAGAACACCAGCTGTTTCGCTGCCTTGAATTTAAAAATATGAAATCACCGCAAGCGCGTTTCGAGTTAATTAAAGCGAAACGCGGCTGTATAAACTGTTTAAGTCAATCTCACTCGTTAACTAAATGTAAATCACGGAACGTTTGTAAAATTTGTAAAAAACCGCATCATTCTTTACTGCATTTTTCGAACTTAAAGGATGATCGCCCTAATAAGCCGTCTTGTGGCGGCTGGACCGCAACAGGTGACCGTGCGCCCATATCAACGCAATCAGTATCACAATCTCACGACACGTCCGTATCGCTTAGTGCGGCTTCGAGTTCGGCTATATTGTTATCGACCGCACAGATCTATGCACATGGTAAAAACGGAAATACGCTCGTCGTCAGGTCTCTAATAGACAACGGGTCGCAAAATAACTTAATTACTATGGATTGTTGTAAACGCTTGAACATTCCCATAATTAAATTACGCAATTCATCTTTACAAGGTGTTGGTATGACCTCGCGACCTGTACACGGTTTTATTAATTTCACAATAGAATCGCGAATTAATCCTAACAACAAATATTACATTCGTGCTTTAGTAGTTGACTGTATTACAGACAAACTTCCCGCAAATTTCATTACATTAACTGAAGATATGTCATATTTAAATAATTTACCGCTTGCCGATGTATCCTGGAATGTACCGGGAGAAATTGACGTTGTTCTTGGTGCTCAACTGTTTCCTTATATTTATTTGGGAGATAGGGTCGATTCTGGTAACCGCGCACCACCCGCTATATTCACCAGCTTTGGTTACGTACTTATGGGAGATATTGCATGTCATTATGATGCAACCTGCCTACATAGTACTACATCTTCGTTTACCGCGCTTGCTAACGTTGACATTGAGTCAAGTTTACGGAAGTTCTTTGAGTTAGAGGAAATTCCATCTCAACGTTTTATTAGTCCAGATGAATTAGATTGCGAAAATAACTTTAACTCTTCGATTTTATTTAAAGACGGCAGATATTTTGTTGATTTACCCTTTTCTCGAAACCCCTCGGAGTTGGGTAATTCACGCTGTCTGGCTCACCGTCGTCTACTTGCGCTCGAGCGTAAATTCGATTGCGTGCCAACCCTACGAGAAAATTATAATAAAACTATCGCCGATTATATAACGCAGAGGTATTTGTCCCAGGTGCCTGACTCTGAATTGACAGAGGAGGGTTACTACATACCGCATCACGCCGTTGTCAGACCAGATAAGGACAGCATCCGTATCGTTTTAGACGCTAGTGCTAAAACGCACTCAGGGCTGTCACTTAATGACATTTTGCATGTCGGACCTAATTTGCAGGCCGACTTGTTCTCGTTGTTACTCGACTTTCGTACATTCCCAATAGCAATGACCGCTGATATAAAACAAATGTTTTTGCGCATCGGAATAAACGAGCACCATCGTAAATACTTACGAATTTTATTTCGTTTCAGTAGGAACGAACCTATTCGCACTTACAATTTTAACCGCGTACCCTTCGGGCTAAAGCCTAGCCCTTACCTAGCTATGCCTACGTTACGCAACTTAGCATGCGAGCATAGTGACCGCTTCCCTGAGGCTTCTAAACTGGTAGAAACTCAGTTTTATATGGATGATTATGTCGATTCGGTTCCCGATGAACAGACTGCTATGCGATTGTCTCGCGAATTAATCGATTTATTTAAATTAGGCTCTTTCGACCTTGTCAAATGGGCCACTAATTCACCCGCTTTATTGGAGGTTCTTCCCGAGTCTCACCGCTTACCAGTAAATTTTTCTGGCATGGGTAACGATATTTACAATTTTAAAATCCTTGGTTTAACCTGGGATCCTGCTGACGATTACTTTTCTTTGACAACAATCGCTGTAGAAGATAAATGCACAAAACGCACGATTCTGTCGCTAGTTGCCCGCTTATTCGACGTACTTGGCGTTGTAGCTCCAGTTGTGCTGTACGCCAAAATTCTTATTAAGGAACTATGGCTAGCTAAAATAGACTGGGATGAGGTTCCTCCGGAATCCATCATCAGTCGCTTTTCAGCTTTTGCACGCGATTTTCCTCCTCTCTTCTCTAAAAATTCCGCGCCATATTGGCATTGTGGGAAAAGCCGTAGTGAACATCGTAGCCTTTTGTGACGCGAGCTTCAGTGGTTACGGTTGTTGTGTTTATTTGCACATCACTGATCCTGAAGGTAATATCAACGTCCGGCTTTTATGTGCAAAGTCAAAGGTTTCTCCAGTTAAAATAACAACGCTAGCTCGATTAGAACTTGTCGCCGTTTTGCTGCTGTCCAAGCTTGTTCGCGTGGTCCGCGATAAACTTTCCGCTCGTCTACCTATTACAGGTGTTTACGCCTTCTCGGATTCTACAATAGCGCCTTCGTGGATCCACTCATCGCCACATAGGTGGTCTATTTTTGTTAGCAATCGTATTGCTAAAATACACGTGAATTTACCTGTCGCTTATATACCTACTCGCCGTAGGGGTCAACGCTCTCAGAAAGTTTACATTTGTTTGTTTGTCTGTATGGTTACTAAAGCCATACATATCGAACTTGTATCGGAACTTACATCCGATGCGTTTCTATCCGCCTTCAAAAGGTTTATTTCCCGCCGCGGTCCAGTGTCTGTTATATACTCAGACAATGGCACCAATTTTGTCGGAGCTAAGGCACAGCTCGGCGAAATTTATTCTTTTTTGTTAAACTCCACTGTCCAATCTGATATTAAAAAGGAGCTTCTTAAAACACGCATTGAGTGGACAATGATTCCGCCACGCGCACCGGATGTGCTCACTCCGGCGCATTTTTTAATGTCCAGTCCCCTCAAGTATTTACCTTCTTCTAAATTGACAGAAGAAAGCTTGAACTTAACAAACCGCAAAAGGCTTTTAGATCAGCTTGTATTGTCTTATTGGAAAAAATGGCGAGTTGAATACTTGCACACGCTGCAAGTTCGGCAGAAGTGGGGATCACCCGATCGCCCAATAGAGATCGGTACTGTTGTTCTCTTGGGTCAAGATAATGTACCTCCTTTAACTTGGCCACTAGGCGTTATAACAGAGACTTTTCCCGGATCGGATGGTGTAATCCGCGTAGCTTCAGTAAAAACCGGGTCAGGTACATACAAACGTCCTGTCACCAAGCTATATCCTTTGCCAACCCAATAAACAATATTCTAAGCTGACTCATGTATATATAGATAGTGTATTAATAGGGCATTTATATATAGTTTGTTACGATATAAATCTAACCGCAATTTAACGCACCTGAAATATAACAGTTAATTTCAGGAATTTAATGACAATATTGTTTCAAACCGCTGTTAATAGCTCCTTGATAAAGTAGTAATTTTTTTGAAAGCTCAGGACCTTTCAAGGCGGGGAGTATGGTGTGGCGGCCTTTTCGCCCTTGAACCGCTTTATATCGCGGCGGCATGCGGACCTTTTGATATCGGCTACGTTTTGCCGTCGCACACACAAACGGCGTGGGCTTTTGCCCCGCAAGCATTCATGCCCCGCGGCTCGGCCACTAAGGTCGTGTCTTACCCCGCATACATTCAGATTCATGCCCCGCGGCTCGGCCACTAAGGTCGTGTCTTACCCCGCATACATTCATATTCATGCCCCGCAGCTCGGCCACTAAGGTCGTGTCTCAGTCCGCATAAATTCGCATTTCTCATCCCCGCAAATATTCACGCATCGGAGCTCGGCCAATTTGGTCGTGTCTCAACATCCCGAAGATACCAGATCCGCAACGCAGAGGTGGCTAGCTTGGAATCGCCGACGAAGCCGAAGCCGAAGCCGAAGCCGATTCAGGTGAGCGATTTGGCAATTTTTTGGTTGATATCGGTAGCCGCCCCCATCCGCTAACGCGACGGCCTTTTAAGGGACGATTTGGCCTTATCGGCTGACCTTCCACTACGGGCCGTACTACGTTTTCACACCGCACCACGAGAGCGGCTATTTACACGCCTGCCTCTCCATTTTTTGGTCCTTACGAGCCGCATCGGTATCGTATCCAACACCGCATCCACGAGAGCGGCTATTTACACGCCTGCCTCTCCACATATTTTTGCAAAACTTTCGAATTGTATTTCCAGAATTTACAATTTTATTTAATAAAATGTAAATGTTATCTTTCGGGTAAACTTCCAAAGGAGTCAAAATATTCTCCGTAGCCGTTTGAATCTATATAGATTCAATTTCAGTGTTGCCCTGATTTTGAGGATAGATCTTTGTTTACAATAATTACGCAAGGCCTTCTTACACGTTGGGAAAGTTCATCAAATGCAAAAACATGTCGACTCACACGTCGAGGAGTTGGTATCGTTTGTAAGATATTCTAAACTTATAACGTACTCATTACACGAATCTGATAAAATTAGTGCGCTTTCGAGGGCGCACACGGGGTTCTTAATTGTATGCTGCGGCTCTTTTTTCTTTAGTTGAGTTAAAGATAAGACAACCCAGATCTTCTAAGTTTATGACAGGTTTGTTCAGAAATCCTATCAGGCTTTTTTCTCTTCCCCTTTAACGTATTTCTCCAGATACAACACGTTTTTCTTGACAAAAATCGGCAACGATAAATAATTATGGCCCGGTTTAAAATAAAGCAGTTTAATTTTACATCCATTTATGGATAAAACAGCCACCTCTTTCGAAATGAATTTTTAGCATCGCCTCGAAAACCGGGGTATAGTAACTTCATTTAGAAATGTGTTCAAAACAGTCAGTTCGACAATCACATAATACCGAAAGAGCATGCATTTTATTTTCGAATATATTCTATACCGAATTTCCACATTGGACAATTATTACTTGCTATTGCACGACGTGTCCAATTATGAATAGAAAAAACAATTAAGTACTAATATACATAAAAGTGCTACCGAAGTTATTTTCTATTTATAAAAATAATCTTACATTAGTCTGCATTTTAATATACATATACAGGGATCGGTTCATACGTTTTAATACCACCTGAATATTATATGGAAAAAAAGTATACGTATTTTACTAAAACGTACCTTGTACATTTGCTAACTTTTTCATAACAACTTTGTTTGTTTAAAACTTTCCAAACATTGTATGTAGGGAAGTTTTACAAATTTAAAAACTACATAGCATTTTATATAAAAATATTCATTTTTTATTTTGGTGGAACCCTGTGTTCTTTATTAATTTATTTTAACGCATTAATCGGTCATTATCTGTAAGGTTGAATTAGTTTGGTGAAGGTAAAACACACTTCACAAAAATATCTTATCTTATCTAAAAAAACTTATCAGTGTCGCTACGATCTTAACTGTGAGTAATTGTGCCCAGAATATTTCTGTTTTTTATTAATTTAAATGTTAGTCGCACAAACTAATTACTTGTTGATTTCGAATACTAGAAAATTCATTGTCACAATAAAAATTTTTTTTACAAATTTTATAAAGATTATTAATTAATTCTTTATCAAAATTTGTGTAGAATTAGACAAATTTAGTAGATTATATGTAAAATAATAATTGTACAATTAATTTTTAATTAAGGGGGTATTATGCTCTAGCCGGTCAAAAAGTCGATTATTTTTATTTGGCGGTTTCTTAGAGTTTGGGGTCTTGAGAATGTGCCCGTAAAATATTACAATGAAATTCGTCAAATTTATCGAAATATAAAGGTTTAGATTTAAATCTGTTTCGGAGGCTATGGTATATAGTGAAAATTATGTCGAACAAAAAGGAATGCGTATGGGTACGAGACTACGCAATGCTTAAAAAGAAACAACAAAGGCATCGATGAGAAAGGAACAGGGAAATTGACAGAAGCTATTAGAAAATAATTAAGTACGTACTACGGCTTGGTAATACGAAGAAATCCAGTGTCAGTAGAAGAAAATTTTAAAAGCGTTTTTCCCGAAACGACATTTTTAAGTCGGGCATGTATTTTTCTCACAAACTACTGGACCGATCGACTTCTAATTTTTTACACATATAGCGTACATATTCGGCTATCGTTCGAACCTCTAACTTTTATATTTGTTTACAATTACTACTATTTTTTTCGGACCGTGATAAGTGAAAATTTTTAGTAAAAGTTGTAATATTTTCTTTTAAGCGCCCCCATTTCGTTAGTTTATTTTCAAATTACTTATTAGAGGTTCGAACGATAACCACATGTCTACAGAATAAAAAAAGAATTGTTTATTTCAGATGACGAGGACGGCGGCAATCACCACGCCTAATAGAAACGGAATTTCGCGACATGACCTGTGTGTTTATATATAGGATGATTGCAAAATTTCGTGCCCAATTTTATAGATGACGTTGCTTATAGGAAATAACGTATTTGTTTTGATGTGTGTGAGTGTCATTTTATTTGTAAATGATATACAAAGAATTGCGTCTGATTCTTGCAAAAAACGCTTTAAAAAGTTTACATGCTCGTGTAGTAGGTCCATGGAAATGGGAGACGAAAAAGTTATTTGCGGCATGTGATGCTGTATGAATTCAGGAAGGGCCTAAGTGAACGGCTCAAAAAATATTCAGACTGTTTATTTAGACCGTGCTCCTGCTCTGAGAACTGTCAAAAAATGGTTCGGACGGTTTGGGCAAGGCAATTTTTCAATGGAAGATGAATCTCGCTTTAGTCGACCTTCTGGCCTTGATGACGTTGTGCGTACCCTAGTGAAGGCACCTCGAAGAATTACGACTGAAGAGATAGCTGAGAGGCTAAACATTGACAAGTACACCGCGTTTCGCCATTTAAAAAAGCTTGGCTATATCTCTAAGCTTGATACCTGAGTACCGCACTGTTTAACGGAAAGGGACAAATTAGACCGGATGAACGTGGCTCTTTCACTTCAGGCGCGAAACGAAAATGACAAGGCGATGAAAAGTGGGTCTTTTACAACAATGTGCAACGAAAACGCACATGCAAACAAACCGACGATGGTGCAGATCCTGTCGCAAAAGCTGGTCTGCATCCAATGAAGGTTTTGCTGTGTGTTTGGTGGGACTCCAGAGGGATCATTCATTTTGAGTTTTTGAGGCGCGGAGAAACAATAACAGCAGACATCTACTGTCAACAATTAGCCAGACTTGATGCTGCTATTCGTGAATAACGTCCTGTTTTGGCCAACAGAAAGGGTGTCATCTTTCACCATGACAATGTTGGGTCTCATGTGGCTCAACAGACGCTGCAAAAATTGCAGGACTTGATATGGGAAGTCGTGCAGAATCCTCCATACTCGCCTGATATTGCACTTTCACTTCTTCTGCTCCTTACAAAACAGTTTAAATGGAAAACGACTTAGTTCTGCACAAACTAAAAGGAAAACATCGATCACTTTTTCTATTTTTTTAATGATTCATCTTAGCAATAAATGATTAAATTTTCTTCAGTTTTGAAACATTAAGATTAGTTTAATTATTTTAATAAAATAAACATTGTCTGATCGTGTCTAATCACGAACCGAAAAACAATCAATGGGAATGTTACTTTCCATAACTTAATGCTACAACTTTTCTAAATCAATGTGTGAGCTTTCTAAACTTACAAGGATAGTAACTTCGTTCAGAAATGTGAGGATACATAGAGGGATTGTTTGATATTGTCAATTCTACAATCACATAATACAGAAAGACCATGGGTTTTTATTTTCAAATCTACTCTGTAGATAATTCGGGCTCGCGCCTTGAAGCTGTGCGAATGTGCGTGCCGAGCTGTCCTGTGTCTTCGCTGCATCGTAAATATAAAAATGTAATATATCTAATTATACATAGTGAGGTTTTTCTGAAAGTGTGTAAATTATTAAACTAAATAACAAATTCGAGCAGCTAAAATGCTGCCGGCCGGTTCCGGCCAAAATTGATTGTACTACACTCATAATCACGGCAATTGCCAAATGGAATTCCTCTAATGCAGATGCCTAATCAATTCTAACCTTTAAATACCCTACAAAAATTTTCAAAACAAAATAACGGCATTCAAAGTCAAACATGGCCCCAATATAATAATGTCACGTCACAAATGCATAGTGGTCAGTATCATGCATTATCATCTCCAACACCAAATTTCCGAACAAATGTAGATCAAATCCCAACAACGTCGTCGATTCAGTCCGAAAAAAGTGAGAGCGGCACGGGTCAATCAGATGAAGATGATGAGAACTCTATCAATAAATGGCAAAAAGTCAAAGATGGTAAACGTAAAAGACAAACTAAATATAATGACCAGATGTCAAATAATAACAAATAAACAAAATATACCCCAGCAAACAGGTACGCGATATTTAGTAATGCAGAAGATAATTCAAAAAAAAAAATAGATAAGGAAACAAGAACTTCAGTAATATTTAAACCGCCACCTATATTTGTGCGCGGTGTAATAAATTACGACATGATGATAAAAAGTTATTCGACGTAGAAGTAGAGCAATATACAACTAAATGTTTAGCAGACAATGTAGTTAAAATAAATGCACTAAACCCTGATGTATACAGAAAATTAATAAAATATATGCAAGAAAACGACATTATTCATCATACATTTCAAATGTTACAAGACCGTCTCTACAAGGTAGTTATGAAACATGTCCATCACACAGCACCTATTGTAGAAATTGAAAACGTTCTTAAAGAAAAAGCTCACAACGTAAGAAATATACTAAACAGTAAAAGCAAATATAATAATGAACCGTTGAAAATATTCTTTATTGGCCTTAAACCATCAAAAAACAATAAAGATATTTATAATGTCAGAGCCATAGACAATAAACATATACTCTTTGAACCTACACGAAAAAATCTGACATAGTGCACTGCACAAGGTGCCAAAATTATAGTCATACAAGAGCATATTGTAATCGACCGTACGCTTGCATTAAATGCGCTGGACCTCATGACACGAAAACTTGCACCAAACAAAAAAGTACACCGGCTTTATGTATACTGTGTAGAAAATCTCACCCAGCAAATGTATACCAAGAAATTCAGAAAAAATACAATCAAAACAACCACCTCCCAACCACTAAGCCCTTTCAAATAACAGAACACAATTTTCCAGTGTTACCAAATCAACAAGCTAATCAACACCTACCCAAATAACCTTCTCCCTTCCAAAGAGCATCCTATGCGCACAACCTAAAACAACACCCCGTCAAAATCAAGATCTAAGTCTCTAGCAATTTCTGTATGAGTTCAAAAACTTGTTTAACCAATTACTGCAGTAAAACAGCATGATCCTAAACATGTTGAATACTGTTATTAACAAACTAATCCAACAATGGCCAACTTCCTACGGATAGCAGAATGGAACGTCAACGGTTTAATACATAGAAAACTAGAAATAGAAATGTGCCTAAAACTCCATAACATAGACATCTTACTTCTGTTAGAATCACATTACACTGACAGATCATATATTAAAATTCCACACTACAATATTTATCATACCCAACACCCCGATGGTACTGATCGCGGTGGATCAGTAATAATTATTCGAAATTCAATTGTTCACTATGAAATACCATCATACCAATCTGACTTTTTGCAAGCTACGATAATTCACGTGAAAAAGCTTCCAAATCCAATCTACTGCCCATCCATGTACAACTTCACAAAACAGATGTTGCAACCATTTTTCTAATTCCTAGGCTAAAATTAATAAATGGCGGAGATTTTAACGCCAAACATGTACATTGAGGCTGACGACTAACAACATTAAAAGGTAGGGAGCTGTATAGCTTATTAATAGATAACAACTATAACTTTCTATCCACGGGAATTCCAACTTACTGGCCAACTGACCAGAACAAAATCCCGGACCTCCTGGACCTATTTATTACAAAAGGACTTGGAACTAATTATATTAATATCACATCCAATTATGACGTAATATCCGATCATTCACCAATAATCGCGACCATAAACTCAACAATCATTCACAAAGAGCCACCAGTCACACTCAGCAACAAAAAAACTAACTGGGATTTATTTCAACATCACAGCATCTAGTCCTAAATATAAGTTTAAAATCGTAGAAGCTAGAAACCATTTTATATCTACCTTACAAACAGCAGGATAGAATGCTACACCACAATTTACCAACGTTAAAATAAATAGCCCTAATATTCCACAAGAGATAATGAAAATAGTTAAGGAAAAAAGAAGGGCAAGAGCAAGATGGCAGCGTACACACAAGCTCAGAAACAAGTTAAAACAAACTCGTAATCCAACTTTCCAAGAATACATAGAAACATTATCTTCTTATGATAAATCCATCTGGAAAGTCACAAAAGGAATCAAACGACCTAAGGCCCACATACTACCACTAAGAGATCAGAGCGAAAACTGGTTAAGATCTAATAAAGAGAAAGCTGATGCATTCGCACATCACCTGGCTGAAGTATTCAAACCAAATTGCAATGAAATAAACCAAGAAATAGAAGACGAGCTACAAACCCCCTTCCAGATGTCATTGCCAATACGAAAGTTTACCATTTCAGAAATAAAAAGTGAAATAAAAATGCTAACCAACGAGAACAAGACCTCATCATACCAACTATGCTAAAACATCTACCTAAGAAGCGTATCAAATTTCTGATAATTCTCTTTAATGGTATTCTAAGGCTCACATACTGGCCACTACAGTTAAAATTCGCCGAAATACTCCTAATCCTCAAACCAATAAAATCTACTCATACCGACCCATAAGCCTCCTTTCAGTCATATCAAAACTGCTGGAAAAGTTACTCCTAAGGCGAATAAAAGAAAACTCGCTGCAAGAGGATTGGTTACCCAACCACCAATTCGGTTTTAGACTGTCATTCGACGATCCAACGATGTCATCGGATAACGAATACAATACAAACTTCACTTCAAAATAAACTATTCTGTTCTGCAGTAATGTTAGACGTGAGACAGGCGTTCGATCGCGTCTGGAATAGAGGGCTGCTATATACAATAAAGAAAACTATGCCATACGAATACTACTGCATATTTCATTCGTACCTCACTAATCGAAGCTTTCGAACTAAGATTGGTAACGATGTATCTCAGATAGAGCAAATAAACGCAGGTGTGCCACAGGGTAGTGTTCTGGGTCCTGCTGTACCTACTCTTCACCTTTGACCTGCCAATATCTAATAATACCACGATAAGTACTTTCGCTGATGATACCGCGATCATAGCCTGCAACGAAGATTCGAACACAGAATCAGCGATGCTTCGAAGTCACTTAAATCAAATTGAAAAATGGTTGGATAAATGGAAAATAAAAGTTAACCAATACAAATCAGCGCACATCATTTTTACAATAAAACGTTCAACATGTCCGCCTGTCACTGTCAACAACATACCCATACCTCAATCACAAGAAGTTAAGTACCTGGGACTCCATCTTGATAGGCGATTAACTTGGAAAATGCATATAAGGAAAAAGCGTAAAAAAATGAATATTAAGTTAAAATATCTATAGTGGCTTATAGCAAGAAAATCTCCATTAACGTTAGAGAATAAAGTCTTACTATATAAAGTTATAATCCGCCCAATATGGACATATGGATGCCAGTTGTGGGGATGCGCCAGAAATTCCAATCTTGACATCATACAGCGCTTCCAGTTAAAGATCCTACGAAACATGTCAAATCGCACCATACACACCGATCTAAATATTCCTTTTGTGAGAGAAATTATCAAACAATTTGATTCGAAACACCAAGTCACACTTGAAAATCATCCAAATTAAATTATGGAGCCACTGACAGCAGATCCTCTCAATAGACGACTTCAGATAACGTGACTGAAGGATCTAACTAACTAAATGTGGAAGAACGCCGATGGGAGCCCTATCTAATAAAGTCCCAAGTTCAAATACTTAATTACATAATATTAGCTAATTGAATTATATTATTGCTAATAAAGTTAATATAACAAAAAAAAACTCTGTAGATATACGGGATTTTCCATACCCAGCAATAATTACTTGTTGTTGCGCGACGTGTCTAATCATGAACAGGAAAACAATTAAGTACTAATATTTGAAAGTGTCACCGAAGGGTATTTCCTACTTATAAAAATAAACTTACATTAGTTGGCATTTTCATTTCAGAACTTTATAGATATTGTGTACAGGAAAGTTTCACAAATTTTTAAAAATACATAGCGTTATATGGAAAAAATTACTTTTTTCTTTCGATGCAGCCATGTATTCTGTGTTGATTGCAATTATCTGATTAACGAATTATTATCTCTATGGTCGATATCATATTAATTTTTACATAACAATTTTGTTCAGAACTTTTTAGACATTGTATACAAGGAAGTTTCATAAATTTTTAAAATACATAGCGTTATATGGGGAGAAATTTACTTTTCTTTTGATGCGACCCTGTTCTGTGTTCTGTGTTGGTAACAATTAATTCACTAACAAATTATTATCTCTAAGGTTGATACCCAAGTAATCATTAATCTGAGTGTAATTAATTTTGGGGAAATTAATCTGCCTCAGGTTAAACGAATGTAATTAATTTGCCTCAGGATAATGTTGACTTGGTTAGAATATAATTAGCCTTATAGTAATTAGGTTAATGTTAATTAAAAAAGTAATTAACCTCGGCCTAATTAGATTAAAAGATAAAACTCTCTCCCCATTCTACTCGAGTAAACTGAGGCACGCCATCCAACAACTTGCGAGACTTCCTTAATAAAGTCCAACAATGGCTCAAAGAACGGAGAATCAAGGTGAATAAAGCCAAATCCCAACATGTCACTTTTACCATGAACCGCGATAACTGTACCTCCGTACAGTCAACGGACAACAACTAAAACATGGCGACTCCGCAAAATATCTGGAGCTTCATCTGGATCGACGTCTGACTTGAAAAACGCAAATAGCTAGAGCCACTGTACAGAAAAATTTATTGAATGATTGGAAGGAATTTTACACTATCACTAGAAAACAAATTACTGCTCTATAAAGTTACGTTAAAATCTATTTGGACGCATGGTGTTTTTCTGAGGGGAACCGCTAGCATCTCTAACTTGGCTATCGAGAAATTCCAAAATAAAGTACTAGCTGCTTTAGTCAGTTCCCCGTGTGTGCCAAATAAAGTGATCTTAAGTAATTTGCGTATACCTATTATAAAAAAAGAAATAGAAAAATCTGTCTCAGGATATGAAAACTGACTACATCCCATTCAACTAGTCAATACCTTAATGAACTTCCGTTTTAATTAAACCTAACATTAAATCTAAGAATTATTTTAAATTTTTCTTCTTCTTCTTAAATTTATGTTAAAACACTCATTTGTATTATAGACTAGTGAAATTTATAATTATAAATATAGAGTAGCTTATTGTGACCATATTCTACATGTCCATAAGTAATTGACACTTATTGTTATATGTATACATTAAATACTTATTATCCCTTGTAAATAGAACATATTGTATAATGCAGGAGTTAAATAAAAAATGATAGTATTTCTAGAAAAACTTTATTGGGGTGGTTATACAAAATTTCTTTAAAGTTGGCGAATTAGTATCTCTAAATGTAATTTTTTTAAATATGTGCACATATGGGTAATAAACCCTATATTTTATTTATATTTCCTTATTACACCTTTAACTAACTGAATTATTGTACATTATTTACATTTTACACTACCGATAAACTTTTCCAAAACATCATCCTTTTCGACAAAAAATCATTTCGCATTTCAAAAGTAAAGTTGTTGGAATCGTAAGACCCAGCTATATTAAGGTAATTAAGATCCGAATTTTCAGCTACAGCTTTTTCTTTTAGGTTAGCCAAAGGCTCCCATTTGAGATTAGCAATAGTGTTTCGAGGAGAAGGGTCTCTAGAATAGGGATTGCGGAAGAGTTTTGCATTTAACATACTTGCAAGTTTATACATACCCAGAAATAGCAAAATCAGTCCACATTTGAATCAAACAATCTTTCATTATCAAGTCATTTTTGGCCTTCAATGGCTCAAATAACGCCGGGGACGTAAATAGGTAAAGTAACTCGTCGGTATGTGACACTCCTGCAAATCAGAACGGCTTGTTACAGTGAAACATGGAAAGACGACTGCGTTACCCCAATTAAAATTAATATTTTCTGTGGTCGCTGCAAACTTATCTCCGTACGAATATTCTCCTCTGTAATTGAATTTGTAAAACCAAACGGGGTTTAGACCGATTAAGGCATGTAGTAAAGCGGACTGGTAAGAGGCATAATTGAAGAAGCTGTCGCTGTTCATCTAGAAAATTGATTGGTAGTATTTTACATAGCTTCGAATTTTATCAAAAATTATTGTTATTAATAGGTGGTAGGTAACAAAGTTAAACAGATCAATTGGTGCCACCTTTTGTATTTCTAGCAGAAGTTTTGATTTTCTCTTTCATAGTTAAAAAAGCTAGAATCTCGCTGTTTCAATCTGAAATACATTGTCATATGCATTTAACTATTTGCAATACATACATACATACGTACACACACATACACACATACACACATACATACATAAAAGGTGATCGGAAAATGTCTGTTCAAAATTTAAAGGGGGTTAAAGGGGACAAATATAAAAGAATTGGCAATACAATGCGTGTATGGAAAAAAGATTGTCCCCAACCTCATGTAAGACATCTTCCATTCACACTGTTCTCGCTGAACAAGACCTGCCCACATTATGTCTGCTGGCATTGAAGGACCCGCTTTCGCGTACCTGCCTGTGCAATAGCTCGAAAGTTTGACGATTCGGTATTTCTCTGTTGGAAAATTGCTCTCTGTACAACCTTTGCGCAGCTCTTCCATTTCCATTCGCAGCTCCATACGTTAGATAGATATATGATAGTTCAGCATTTGTGAAGTGCTGCATACTGTATGAAATCACAGCGGCGAAGGACAGCTTCCCGCATTCCCGGCTTGTTTCGACTGCCCCACACAGCGCCCTCTACCACCCGCACGCGGCGTTTCCGGAAACGCATTGTACTGCAAATCCTTTTATATTCGTTCCCTTTAAATTTTTCGATCACTCTGCATAAATATGTTTAATGGAGCTTTCAAGAGAAGGGTGATGTAATGATTAAGTCTTAACCTACTTACATCTATAAATCCTTGGACGCTTGCGGGATTGTTGACATCGACATAATTGTCTGGAAGGTAGAAATCCGTTATCTTTTTCCAAGTACTCGAAACTTCGCTCAGAGGAAAGCGACGTAGCAGACCAACTATTTCAGGACCGCACTCGTTGAAGCTGGCGTTTAGGGCTTCTCTTAGGACGGCATTACGAAGTATGGCTGCATTGTCGGTGTTTTACTTAATAATACAGATTTTAAAGGTGCCAACCTACGAGATGTTTTCAGTATGCCTTCATCCTCGACGACTCCAACAATCCAAGGAACTGGATTAAAATTGCCCGATTGCAACATAGTTAAAGGGTCATTTTCTATAAACGGTTCAGGGTTAGATTGAGATTTTTTTTCCAGTACTGGTCCATATTTTGATGAAGGTTTGTTTGCTAAAAACTAATAAATTAAAGTTTAAAATGTGAAAAAATACTGTTACCAAGGCTTGCCTACTTTAAACTTGTCGATGCTATCAGCGAGCGTGTTTGCGTCAACATTTCTAACGCATTCAACCATCGTTTTTGTGTTATTGGTAGTGCAGTTTACAAAAGCAGCTTGTTGTCGGGTAATCTGTGCCTGTATAATACCATTTGGTCTTGCCCACATTGCTAAAGCAGACCCACTTTCGGAAATGCATTGATGAAATAGACCTAAAAGTTAGGAAATACTAATAATACCAGTGAAATAAACCTAAAAGTTTGATTACAAATAACGCGTCAGTTTAATGATGAAACAAACCTCTAGAAGATTGACTAAATAGGTGTAGGTGCGAGCTTCCTGCACCAGCGCTTTCTCCAAAAATGGTTACTTTTTTAGGATTTCCACCAAAAACAGCTATGTTTTCCTGAACCCAACGGAGTGCTGCTACTTGGTCTTTAAGCGCCCAATTTCCCGGAGCAGCATCGTCATTTGTACTAAAAAATCCTGTGGAAACAAACAAACTCTTAGAAAGCGAATTTCCATTTATTTATTGTTTACCAAAAACTCCTAGGCGGTAATTAAAAGTAACAAGCACAACATTCTTGTCCATGAAATATTCAGGACCTAGATAATCGCTGTTTCCAGTACCAGTAAAGAATCCGCCGTAATGTATGAAAACCATAACGGGCAACAGAGCTCCTTTATAGCTACTATCGTGAAACTGCTAGATATTTAGAAATTGTAAAATATTTATGTAAATTTTAACCATACCTTCGGCGTGTACACGTTGAGGTAAAGGCAATCCTCTTCACCTTGCACAGGTACTGGAAACTTAAAGAAAATATAATCCTTTTGTATGCACATTGGCGCATCTTTTGTAGCATCTAGAACATCTTCCCAGGGATCTGGTGGAACGGGATCCTAAAAATACAAACACAAGTAATGGCGTAATACAATTGTGTTATAGATTACTCTAAATCTTAAACTCCCAACTGGGGGTTTGGCGAATGGAATTCCTTTGTAAGCATAAAATGATCGGGTTCCTTCTGAACTTAAAATTTGCCCCCTTACTTTGCCATATGTGGTTGAAACGATAAGTTTGGGATCATTATATTGATATTCATAACTAGCTGACTTTTTAGAGTAGCAAAACGCCAATACCAGTAGAACTGAGTACAAGAACATATTTCTGTATAGATCTAAAACATAAGAATACATTTTTAAATTGCGAAATAACTGACAACGAAATGGATGTAAAATTCGGAAAGGCAAATTTAGAAAGCGGAGCAAGTCATTCATTTGACTTTGTGACCCCCGTATCTCGGGTGAAATGGGGGCTACAGGTTTGAAACCAGCGAAGATACCGACTTAACACTGGCCAAATATGAAATGAATCGGTCAAGTAGTTCAAGAGATATCGCACGCACACGGACGCATACACACAAATATGACAGACAGGATCGTGATTGCATTAAGTTTCACCTACGCTTTACAAGTTTTCTAAAGTGAATAAATAACAACATGCACTAATATACTAAACCTGTCTCATTGTTTGAAAAAGGCGACCTAATGTTTTTAGATAAAACAAGTTTCTTGTAATTAAAATTTATGGAAATTTATACAAAGGTGTGAACTGCACGTTTTCTGCATTTCTTAGACATTGTAATTGTTAATGTTGAGGCACGTAATAGTTTGTTATTTATTATGTAAGTAGTGCTGTTTTTGCGAATTTACGCTGCATTTTACGTTACAATTGTAACACGAAAGACGTGTTTAGAAACACAAATATTTTTGATGTATTTTTCTCTAAATTATTAAAATTACATACAAGTGTATTAGATAAAAAATAGAACAGCTCTTTGGCATTTCTAAATATAATTGCCACGATCTCTCTAGTGCATTAAAACATAGTATTTTCACTAATCGCAATTTGTTCTTCACCAGTTGTATTATTAATTGTTAAAACCCGTAGATTATTGAGTATATATATATATATATATATATATATATATATATATATATATATATATATATATATATATATATATATCACATATATAAACGGGTAAACGGGAGACCCCACACCGTTTACCCATAAAACTGCGGGTAGAGCTAGCCCATCCCACATCCGTGGGTAACAGATGCCGCCTGTAGTGATGACGTGGGGTAGAGGTTCACGCAAGTGACCTCGCCAGCAACTCGTCAAACGAGGCAGGAGAAATCCTGCCAACACGAGTACTATCGACTGGAGTATTTGTTGCATCGATTAGGCCCAAGGCCTACGGAGACGTTAGACCACATGACGTTATCCCGTTAAAACTGTTATGCAGGCCATCCGATCCCACACTTGTGGGCAAAGGACGCCAGTAGCAGTAGCGATACGTGGTAGAGGTTCGCCCAAGCGACCTCGACGGCTGCTCGTCCAACGTGGTGGAGGAAACTCTACCGACACGAGTGGGGCTGCGTTTCACTCTACGATGCAGACTCGTAAAGGTGCTTTGAGCCACCCTATCCCACAATAGTGTGGGTAACGGGCGCAACAAGTATCAACAGATGTAGAGTAGAGGCTCACGCAAGTGAGCTCGACGGTCGCACGTCCAACGTGGCAAAGGAAACTTTACCGACACGAGTGGGTAGTGCGTCTCACCCCGTGGCGCGAGATACCCGTAAAACTGCTAGTGGAGCTACCCAATCCCACAATTGTGGGCAACGGATGCCGCTAGTAGTAATAGAGTGGTAGAGGTATCACAAGAGTGACCTCGACGGGTACTCGTCAAACGTGGTAAGGGGAACCTTACTGACACGAGGACTAAGGGGAGGGGGGTAGCCAACCGGGGCGGCTTCCCGGTTCCCCCTCATTGGTGTTGGACTCTTAGGGGTGGTGGCACCGCTTTAGGAACAGGTGGGACTTGTTGACCTTTGTGTGAGCATGCCCTTATGCGGGGGAGGCTTCGGCCTGCCCCCACCGCCCGTCAATTATACCGGCCCAATGTCGGTCTGGCGGGCGGAACCGTAACACCTCCGGTACTCTGACCTGGTGAAATAAAGAGCATGGTTCAGTATCTGAGCTTCCCAGCCTCGACTTGCACGTCTGTCCGGGTGCATGCTTGTTGGTGTGCGGACCTTAATTTGGTCGTACTGTAAGGAGGGTAGAACCTCCCGGTTTGTGTTTGGAGACTCGGCAATAAGGGTACTTGGTACTGCATCCGGCACTAGCAGGATATGGGTGTACCGGGGGGGCTCAACAGCCCCCCAAATCCCCCTGTTGCGGTCGTAACTTCTATATATATATATATATATATATATATATATATATATATATATATATATATATATAGAGAGAGAGAGAGAGAGAAACATAAGGAAAGAAAGAAAGAGATGTTTTGAGCTTATATAGGTACTCAGAGGGTTAAAACGTTTCTATTGAATGGCTTCTTAAGCTTCTTTTGCTAATTGAGCGTTACATGAATATATCTGCATCATATGACGTTGCTGATGTAATCGTGAAAGATTATATTTTTTAAAACTTTAGCAATACATCTTATTTTTTAATAACTAATCTAGATAAAGATGTAATGGGATAAACCATCTTGAAATATCGCCGTGAGATCAATGCTAAATAAATAAATCAATTTACATTTACTTTATAATATTGCCACGTATAATAATTTTGTTTTATTTTACATTAAATTGTAGGTATTGTAGCAGCAATTTCAATATTTTCAATAATAAATTAACCGCTATAATCTTGAAACAATACAAATGTAGATAATTTCTTTCGCTTTATTAAAGTATACGTTAGAGGAGCTATTGCGTAATTTCCTAATATCTGGTTTAATCATTTCCATTACTAATTGTAGCCTCATATCTTTCTTACATGATTTTTTCCATCGTACTGACGTTATTGTGTTGCGTAGCATTTTGACCACATCTTGCGCGGTTTCATTGATTATATTTTCGCGGAGTTTGAGAATAGGTAATTATATGTTCTGTAAAAACGCGATTTGGAGCGACAGCAAAGTTTAGATCCTTTCCAAAAAATTGAATAAGCGATTCACTTAACGAATAGTTGAAAAGATTGAAAAGATTGTGCGCAGTTGTATTGAGACGTAGCAGATTGTAGGTACGTGGCATAATTTGGAGGGCTTTCTCTTCAAATATGTATGCCACTTTATCATAAATTATCCTAATGAATAAATGATGAACATGAGAGGAGTTTGGATTATAGAAAATGTTATGTGTAAATTGTTTGGTCAAAATTTCTTTTGGGCGAATGGAGTATTTGAGCAGAGATAGTTCTGCTTTTCTAAAAATGCGAGAGATAAAAAAGGATTTTTGATGTTATTTTAGTCAACCTGCAAGAATGCCTTGTTTTTCTTTACAGGACTTTAAAATCGCGAAGTTGGATAAATGTCTAGACTTTCCTAGAATAAGCTTTGATGACAGATTTGCGAAATTAAAGTTTGCTTTCTATAAGGCCGTTTAAAATTTTTTTTTGTTAAAATTTAGTGAACAATTGGATTCTCAGGCTCAACCGCATTGTTTTGAAAAGCTTTCCAACATTTCGGCATTCATTTAGATTATATTATCAAGAGATTATACATATAAGAACTCACACCGAATACTTATGATGGTATGTATAAAACATAGATTTTTCCTTTGTCTAGGATTGTAATTCTGGCTTCATGGACATGATACTCTTTCAGAGTTTCTTTACCATCTAAACCAAATCCATACTAATAGCAAATTTACTATGGAAACCGAGCATAATAATTCCCTTCCCTTTCTAGATACTTTCGTAACAAGAAATACTTCTAATGACAGCTTTTATTACACTGTCTGTAGAAAACCCACTTATACTAACCGTTACCTAAATGTCAAATCTCATTACCACTCTGCCCAAACTTATTCAATTGGAAAATCTTTCATCACCAGATCCATCAGACTTTCCGAAATGAAAAACGGCCAAATAAAAATGAAATCCATTACCACCACCTTACTGCAAAATGGGTATTCCAATAAATCATTATCCAATATAATCAGCAATACAAATAAAAACATTAATACCCAATCCCAAAACTTTCCTGACCAACAAAAGCATTCCTGCCTTAGATCAGAGGCATCACCAATAAAATAAACCGCCTACTACTGAGGCAAAATATACGTATGGCCTTCACGACTAATAACCAAATATCTGGGTTTATTTGTTCTGCAAAGAATCACTTTCCCAATTAATTTCAAGAAGTTTATAAAATATCTTGTCGATACTGCCAGAGGACCTATATAGATCAAACAAAACTGAAGGTATTCAGCCGAATATATGAGCACGCTCTGGCCGTACGGAAAGACAATAATGGTTTGGCACTTGCTAAACATAATAAAGAAATAGGCCACCAAATTAATTTTCCACAGGCTAAACCACTGCACAAGAGATGATAGCCAACGTTTACCGGTTATATACTAATCTCTTAAATACCCTTAAACCAGCAAACGTTTTCCAACCCAATGCATTACCAACAACATTACCGTAGGACACACGAAAGGGTAGTCTTATTTAAAGACTCGTAGTTATTCTTGGAAAGTAGGCAGATGGAGACCCCGAGTGAAGAGCTAAACTCTTGACAATGGCATCAAAGCCGATGCCGAAACGTCGAGAATTTTCTTAAATACGACGCGGTTCAACCCGTGAACTAAGTTGTTTAAATATAGTTAACCGCGGAAACCTATCCGAACATATACCGAGAACAAAACGAGAATAAGAATTATTATAAGTAAGATATGAAGAAATTTTGAATTATTTTTTACAATAATGATTTTTTTAATAATTTATTATAAATTTATAATGTACTCAATTAATATACAGAGTACTAAATAAATAAGATGATGTATTTGCAAGTGGCTTTAGTTGGGCTCCATCCATTGATGAGTCATCAGGATTTATACAATCAGATCTTCAGGCTATTGACGCTTTAGTTGTCTGTTAACTACCGCTTGGTTGTAGAGCTCGGCTATGAATTCGTTGTTGTGGTTTAGAGTCCGGCCAGGGCTGTTTCTGGCTGTGGTTTTAATTACTTTGTCGACGTAAGGAATACTTAGGACATTGAGGAATGTAAGGTCGCTGATGAACCACTCTGCACTCGCTGTTATTCGTAATGTTTTCGACTGGAATGTTTGTAAGATTTTGGTGTTTGAAGATTTTTTACAACCCCATAGCTCAATTTTATATGTCCATACGAGTTTTAGAATAACTTTATATAGTAGGAGTTTGTTGTTCAAGGTTAACTGAGAATTTCGTCCGATTAGCCAGTATATTTTATTTACTTTTAAGTTGAGTTGCTGTCGTTTAGCTTTATTATGAGCTTTCCAGGCTAACTTCTGATCTAAGTGAAGCTCGAGATATTTAATTTATTTTGATTAGCATGGGTGTATTATAAATGGTCAATTTGGGGACAACCAATTTGCCTTATAGTAAAAGTTATTTGCGTAGATTTATGTCTGTCGACTTTTATTCTCCACTGATTTAGCCATGTTTGTGAAAGGTTTAGATGTACTTGGAGTTTTTCAGATGTTCCGATAAGATTTGGATCTGATAACATTATGGCTGTGTTGTTTGTGGCTAGAAAGTTTGATGTAAATAGAAGGCACAATAAGGGTCCAAGAACGCTATCATGTGGAACTCCGGAGTTAATAGTATGGTAGCTTGATAAAAATCTTCTAATTCAATTTGAAAGTGTCTTTCGTTTATGTAATATTTTAGTAATAAGTAAATTGGATCAGATTGAATGCCCGTTGAATGTCCAAAAATACTGAAGGTTACACATGTTTTTTCTCTAGACTGTATCTGACGTGGTTTATAATTCTGTGACATTATTGGATAGTAGAATGACTGGGTTCTAAACCAAACTGATATAGTGGGATTAGTTTGTTAATTGGTGTTGTTTTCGCAATTCTACGTAGCAAAAGTCGTTCATATATTTTAGAAAATAATGGCAAAAAACTAATTGGTCTGTATGAACTGGTTTTTCGCAGTGATTTTCCAGTTTTTGGCACTAATAATTTGTGCATATTTACTGAAGTGAGAAATGTGACATAGTGGGTATACGATTGAATATAGAAGTAATGAGTACTATTGCTTTTTTGGTAGTTGTTTAAGTACTTTATCGACTATGAAATCATACCTTGTTGCTTTATATACATTTGTTAGTTTTATTTCCCGGTAAACCTCGGCAGAGATAAATAGTTTTGGACCATAATATTTCTTATTGGGTGTCCTAGTTCGTTTAGTTCATCTTTAATATTTTGGGTAGAAATTGAATGGCGTAAGTCTCGAATTACAACTCTGTACGCTATTTCTTTTTTAATTTGTTATGTGTGATGGATTATACCTTTATCACACAAATGTTTAATTAGCTTTCTGTAAGCATGGATAAAAGATTTATTTATTTTGACTATATTGTTTGCTAGTGTTTTAGAATAATATTTTTATCGAAGATAACTTTGGCAGGGTTATCAGTTACGGCTTGAAAGTCATTGACTCCATAAATGTATACAGGTGGATGTCTAGGTTCTTTAGGTTGTGTGTTATTATTGGTATAGTTTTCACTTGAGTCACTGGGTTCAGTTCCAGAAAGAGGTTGAAATCTGTTAGATATGTTTTTATCTGTTGCTATAAGATGGGTTAATTTTAATGCATTGATAAATAAATTTATGTATGCAGTATATATTTGTTGTTTACTACGATATGAATTAATCAAGTTCAAAATATTATAGCGTTTAACAAATTATGTGTCACACACACGCACTTATCTCCCGGCCTACTCTCAAAGATAGGAAAGCGGCAGTTGACACAAACTTAATGAGAACGATAAGGGTGTAAACCCAAATTTGCAACTATCGAAAGAACGTAATTTTTTAGCTAAAAATCTAACTCATGCTTTGTTTTGGTCTGAAGTACTTGTGTACTTGTTGTAAATTAATATGCCAAGGGACGATTATAATTATTACAACTCTTAAACATCTACATGAAAACCTAGAAAAGGCAATAAATCCACTAGATGCCTAAATGGACAGCGACAAAAGACAAGCAAATATAAAACGCATCAAAATAAACGGACTATAATATTTTCACCTTTGGTTTTAAAACAAAAAGTACGTATTCGACAACGCAGAATTACTACACAAAACTAAAAATTATTCTTTGCCTCAGATTGATTTGGCAAAATACATCACCGATACAGTAATCACAGTTACACCGACTTACAAAATGTTTTCTATTTTTCTATGAGACGGTAATAGTTACCAAATAGTAATCACTAACATTAAATCAGTTAGAAACTTACAACACAACTCGGAACACGACTACTAATCAATGTAACTCATTAGTATTCGTTTGACTTGGAAACGTTAAACAAGGGATAAATAGGAATCGGTATATTCGAGTGATATGTGGCGACCTTAGTACACGGTCGTGATAAAAATGTCTTTACAACAAATAGTACCGCAATCAAAAGTTGAAGTGATATTAAGGCATCAAAATAATGAGTTATTCCAAGATAACTATTAACGTTTGTAAAATGAATAGTGGAGAGGCAGGCGTGTAAATAACCGCTCTCGTGTTGCGGTGTGTGATACGTAGTACGGCCCGTTTTGGAACGTAAACCGATAAGGCTCATAAGGACTAAAAAAGATGGAGAGGCAGGCGTGTAAATAGCCGCTCTCGTGATGCGGTGTGGGACACGTAGTACGGCCCGCTTCTTGGTCCGTAAACCGATAAGGCTCAAATCGTCCCTTAAACGGCCAGCGCGAAAGCGGATGGGGGCGGCTACCGATATCCACCGAAAGTAAAGCCAAATCGCTTACCTGAATCGGCTTCGGCTTCGTCGGCGATGGTTTCACGGTGGTCACCTTGATGCGCTGTCTTCTTGTATGTTGCGGGATGTTAAATGCGGCCGTACTGGACGTGATGCGGTGTGAATATAAGCGGGTTGTTAAGCACGGCCAAATTGGCCGCGCTGCGGAACGTATATATGCGGGGTATTAAGACACGACCGAATTGGCCGAGCTGCGGTGCGTGAATTTGCGGGGTGTTAAGACACGACCGAATTGGCCGCGCTGCGGACCGTGTATTTGTCGGCTGAGCAAAGCCCATATATGCCGTTCTGTGTGCGACGGCAAAACCTAGCGGCAGATGTACAAGCCGCCCCGGCATGTCGCCGCGATATAAAGCGGTTCAAGGGTGAAAAGGCCGCCACACCAAATAGCAATCTTGTAACAGTTGGAAATTGTCGGACAATAAGAAAGTATCATAAATAGGCAACTCTCGATTCAACTAAATAAAATGCATAAAATGTATGAAGAAATGAATAAAAAATTTGCATAGATAGAAAGTAGACTGTGTAATAATACTGAAAAAAGTAACCGTTAAAAAAACATAAAAAATATCAATTATGAGCGATAAAAACAGAAAAAAAGAGAAATGAATATTTTGTTTACTCCACCACAACAACCAAAACTAATAGAACTAATGTAGAAAAACATAAAAAAATAAATTCATCTCCACCTAACATATTGAAGAATATTAATCATTTTAATGAATTTATGTTACGGTGAGACAATTCACTAATCCACATATTAAAGGCATTAACAACAAAAATACTAAAATCAATATATAATATGAAGTAGTTTAACAAAGTTTTCTGTAGCATGAAACAAAGAGAAACGTTCTTGGTGTATTTATGAAAACAAATATAATAAGCCAATCGAAAGTATGGCCTTTAGATTGTATTATTTAATAAAAACAGAACATATAGTCTAGGACAGTGTACTATGTTCCAAGACATGTTGTTAAAAATTTTAATATTTCAATTTTCTGAAAGGTCCTAGTCAAACATCATCATTGAAAGTGACTACAATGCTGAATACATCTACGGGAAATCTAGGTTAATAACCGCCATGGGACATAAGACACCTAAAATGTGAAACACAATCAACTGAGAATCTGATATATTGATTGGCCTGCACTCAATATCAATTTGTTAGTTTCTTTAAAAAATAATTAGATAGATAGTAGAACAAAAATTTGTGTTTAAAACATCCAACGAGTTGTAATTAGCCTTACCATCATTATAAGAACCAAAGATGATGATTACACAAGAAAAATAAAAAACTTTATCTTTGAAAATAAAAGGCTTAGAAAGATAAACCTAGAAGACAAAATGAAATTAAACAACCCTACCCCCCCCCTCTCTCTTTCTTGGTGCCATCTCAGGTAATACCGAGGTTGGCGATTAGCATGGCATACTTCATCTATCTCTAGCAGTATGAATTAATCGTTCTCTATCTAGCTGCAACCATAATGTTGGACATCCACGATGTTCTTTTTCTTCCCCTTCCCCGTTTTCCTTTAATTTTACCTTCAAGTATGCATTGAAGCAATAGGTATTTGTCGTGTCGTATTAACTGTCCATAAAATGCTATTTTACGTATTTTTTGCTGTTTACTAACTCTCTACTTTTGCCAACTCTTCGTAAAACTTCGTCGTTGGTTATTCTTTCTATCCATGAGATGCGTAACATTCTACAATATGTCCACATTTGGACGCTGTTATATTATCTAGGCTTTTTTTAGCGTCCATGTCTCGCATTCGTATAATAGTATAGACCACATATAGAATTTTAGCATACGCATTCGTAATTTTACATTTAGATGTTTGTTGCATAATACCGTTATAAATTTATTAAATGTTTAGATATTTCTATTTGTTGTCGTACTTCCTTGTGGCAATCTAAACTTTCGTCAATTGTCTGACCCGTGTTTTATTTGTTTACTTGCTTGACTCTTATGTTGTTTAATGTAATGTTTATATTAGAGGGATTTCTACTCACAACCATGACTTTTGTTTTTGACTTTTATCTTTAGTCCCATTTTTCCACTTTTCATTTTTATACGTTCTAGAATTTTTTGAAAATCTTGTTCGTTTTTATTATTTATCTAATGTTAATTACTAAGATTCCATTAATTTTTACACATTCTTAGCCATCTTCAAGAGCATTTATAATTATTTTTTGAGAATAAATGTTAAAAGTAGGGACGTGAGAACACTGTCTTGGTTTATCTTTTTATATAAAAAATACTACTACTTTAAGTAGATGGTAATCTTCACACTTCGCTCTAATGTATCTATTACACCAATTACAGTATTTTATCTTATGATAATATAATATACATAAAACTAATTTTAAACTTCTAGTAGATACAAATGCCGAGGTTCGCGAACGACGTCGCAATCATCTCCCCCGATGAAGCTAACTTAAATAGATCTTTACAATGTATGGAAAATATATTACAAGAAAAATATAAAATGAATACTAGCAAAAAGAAAACTGAAATACTAGTGTGCTCCAAAGAACCTAAAGAAATTAACATCAAACTGAACGGCGTACTTATTAAGCAGGCGAAAACATTCAAATATCTAGGAAGCAGAATAACTCAAGGTGGAAGAAGTACAACAGATATTAAGCAACGAATTTGACAAGCTAAGGCTACATTTAACAGGAAAAGAAACCTTCTATGTTCTAATAACATTCGTCTAAACCTTCAAAAACGATTAGTAAAAGTCTTACATGGAGTATAGCTCTATATCGGTGTGAAACATGGACGTTCAGCCAACCGGTTAAAAAGCTATAGAAGCGTTTGAGATGTGGTGAAACAGATGGAGCGCTGCAAACCAATCTGCGGATTGAATATTAAGAAGAAGAAGAAGTAGGTTTCTGTCAAAGCGTATGTGTGAATTTGTTTATATTTGAAGAAACCATTTGCCATTTATAAGTTACTTTGTGCACATAATTCCATAAGTTTGGATATCACTAACACTATTTTTCAAAATTGCCTATAAATTAGTTCTTTATATTTGACCCTAGTGGAGCATTAAAATCTTTTATTTGAATTAAAAATTCGAATGTTGAGATGTTATACATTTCCATTCTCTTGTACGACACAGAAGCGGTCACGGTGGCAAAAGCATGATGAAAAGATTGGAGCCTTCGAGATGTGGCTCTATAGGAGGATGCTCAAAATATCATATGTGCATAAAGTCACCAACCAAGAAGTTTTAGAAAGATTAACAAAAGAAGAAGAACTGAATTCAGAAATTAAAACACGAAAGCTGAAATATCTGGGCCATGTTACGAGAAGCACGAAATACAAATTGTTACAATTAATTATACAAGGTAAAATTACTGGAAAAAGAAGCGTGGGAAGAAGACGAATGTCGTGGCTCCATAACCTAAGGGTATGGTTCAACTGTTCTTCAAAACAGCTATTCAGAGCAGCAGTAAATAAGATGGAAATAATCATGAAGATCGCCAACCTTCGGAAGAAGACAGTACCCTAAGAAGAAGATTCTATTTAATCCGTATATTCCAAAAGATGCCATTTTTCTGCCTGTAGTATTGGTATGAATTTTAATTAAGTTACATTTATAATTTTTTATATTTTTATTAATCGTCCTACTTCTCTTTTAACTCTAACATTTTTTGATAACATAAAAAATTAAAACATAAATATATCTATTTCTATAACTTCCAAAGTTTCATTTTTGTTTTTGCTACATATCTATTTTCAGTTCTCTAAAATCAATGCTTTTCAATTAGACAAATTGTTCTCACTACAAACAAGAGATTTGCCCTCCCTGTCTGTCGATAACTCTTACGCTTGTTGTACTCTTGTAATTTGATCTTCTTTTATAGTATCACAACTATTAGTTCTCCATTGCAATCTTAACTAGAAACCCTTACAGGCCATCTAAACCGATTTTGACAAAGTTGTTGTTCTTTTCCTCCTTCTTTTTCATCCTGGCTAGAGACAAGCAATAACATTAGAATCATAATATAAACAAAATTGTATTAGTTTCTTTCTAATTTTAATAATACTTTTTTTAATAAAAGAAATCTTTGTAAGACATCACCACGCCTATCGGCCAAAATTTTCTTTTTTCTCCATCCGGCACTCCGCTGAGATTTTTTTCAAGTCGAATTGGCATTTCTTGTTCACATTCCCTGTTTTGTTCTTTCTTCTTCCTACTTTTTCCTCATTATTTGCTTAATATATCCGTGTATGTAATTTCAATTTTTCGCGCTTTTCAGCATGACGTCTATTAAGTATTTTGTATTTTTAGCGGTACCAGACTCATTGGTTTCCGGTACCAACTGTTACAATGAAGTCACTGTAATATATATATATATACACGGATAAGTTTCCGCGGTTAACTATGTTTAAAAAACTTAGTTAACGGGATCAACCGCGTCTATTTGACATCATCGTCAGCTTTGATGTCGTTTCTTTGTTTACAATTCCTAATACCCTACAGTTATTAAAGTCAACGTATAATATAAATAACAATATCCTCTCCCTAATAAACTATTGCCTAGACAATACTTACTTTACCTTTCAAAATAAATTTTACCTCCAAACTAATGGTGCTCCCATGGGTTCCCCACTTTCACCTGTCATTGCTAACCTTTTTATGACCGATTTTGAAACAAAAGCCCTCGGTTTCTTTCACCTTAAACCTACATGCTGGATACGATATGTTGATGTTAGCTGGCCTCATGGACATGATATCCTTCCAGAATTCCTTTCCCACCTCAACCAAATCCACACCAATATCAAATTTACCATGGAAACTGAACATAACAATTCCCTTCCCTTCCTAGATACTCTCATAACAAGAAATCCTTCGAATGACAGCTTTTATTACACTGTCTATAGAAAACCCACTCACACTAATCGCTATCTAAATGCCAAATCCCATTACCACCCTGCCCAAATCCATTCGGTTGCAAAATCGCTCATAACCAGATCCATCAGACTTTCCGATACGAAAAGTTGCCAAACAGAAATTAAATCCAGAAATTACCACCACCCTACTGCAAAATGGATATTCCAACAAATCCTTAACTAATATAATCAACAATATAAATAAAAACACTAACTCTCAACCCCAAAACCCTCCTGACCAACAAAAAGTATCACCGATAGAATAAACTGCATACTAATGCGGCAAAATATCCGCACGGTCTTTACGACCAATAACCAAATATCAGGGGTTATTCGCTCAGCAAAGGATCACTGCCCCAATTAATCCCAAGGAGTGTATAAAATACCTTGTGGAGACTGCCAAAGCACCTACATAGGTCAAACAAATCGGCAAATATCTAGCCGAATATATGAGCATTCCCTGGCCATACGGAAAGGCGATATGGATCAGCACTTGCCAAACACAACAAAGAAACAGACCACAAAATTAATTTTTCTGGGCGAAAACCATTGCTTCCATTTTCCAATTCACCAGCAGAATAATACGTAAGGCAATTGAAATAGAAAAACGCCCACAGTGCCTCAACAAAAGAGATGACAGCCAACGTTTACCCGTCTTATGAAAATCCCTTACTACTCCACATCGCCAATTACGCAATAATCCTACAAACTTTCCCCAACCCAATGCATCTCCCGCCAAACAAACTTTCACTTCCAGCCCTATAAAAGACCAAGCAGGTCACACGAAAGCTCAGTCTTATGCAAAGACTGGTAGCTCTCCTTAGGGAGTAGATATATTGAGACTCCGAGTGAAGAGCTAAACTCTTGAAAATGACATCAAAGCCGATGCCGAAATGTTGAGAATTTTCTCAAATACGACGCAGTTGATCACGTGAACTAAGTTGTTTAAATATGTATATATGTTTAAATATATATATATATATACCTTTTTGAATACGCTACCCTTTTACAAGTTAAAAAATTCTGGCAACCCCTCCCAGGGCTATAATAAAACTATGTCAGAGATTTTAAAGATTACGTATTTCATTTTCTTTCTGTTGAGACCTATATTGATCGAAAAATCAAGTGTACTGTGCAAGGAAGTCGCGAAAGTTCTGTAAGTAGTATTTAGCCGCGTGAGGGTTTCGTGATTCAAAATGCGCTTTATTTGCTCTATCGGCACTACTCGCATTAGAAGGGTTCGATACTTCTTTCGAGCTGTACATTGTTTAAGCAGGAAAGCTTTAAGATCACAATAGCTTGGGATTTCAAAATCGTTTACCTGAAGCTCAAAACGTTTTCGAGTGCCTTAATCTAATTTTTCTAATAAGGGCTCAACTAAAATAAAATCCCAAGCGTCTACATCAAAATTTAAAAGTTTTAATATGGATAAATTTTCATTAAAAGTGTTCAACAGCTTACGCAATTCTCTGGGATTTTCGCTTTGCAACAGGGGATACTTATCAACTGCCACTGCGTGCTGCCCAATCAACGCTTGTTGGAGAAGCGTTCATAAAAGCTGTCGTAGGCGACTTTATAATTGTCCGATGTTAGTGGTATCGCTTTTTTTTTACTTTACCAGAGATAAGGCTTCGCCAGTCAACGAGGTAATTAAATAAATGAATTTTTCGATGGAAAATAAGCCCTCGTGGTTATGTACGATGCCAAGATTTGAGGTCACCAGCAAATTTGCGAATGTCTATTTTCGGTTTGGCATTTGGTGGCTGACTTTCGATCCCGACGAGACTGGACTTGGAGCAGGGAATATTTGCTGAAAAATGTCGATGATATTAAAATACTGGTTGTTTGCGTATTGTGTCTAAGTCAACAAGGTCTTCTTCGCTTGTTTGGCTCATTAATTTCAAGAGTGTTGCATTGAATTTAGCACATAAGCCGTCCAGCATCTTGTATTTCAATTCAAACAAGGTTTGCACGGATGCATCAATTGTGGCAGCTTTCGCAAGCTCAGACAGTTCTCTAATTCAGCTAACTATTAGCGTTTTGGTAGCGATTAATTCACGTTTGTTAGATGGAGCCACTTTCAACAGAAATGAACAAAGGATTAATTCTAACAAAAGCGTTGCAGATTCACGCGCTGCACGTCAAACTTATTTCCATTTTGGTTCCACAGGATTTTCACAGGTAAATCGACAGGGCTGGGCAAATATAAAACACAGGTAACAAATTAGGGTGCAAGGGTCGACCTTAGACACAAAACAGCAAGGCTGACACAATATTTCGGGCAACGGCAACACAGGCAAAACTAGCGAACAAAATTTACACAGCTCGTTCTTCATTTTATTCTCTTTTGTTTAATGCAAAATTATCTGGTTTTCCCGGACTAATTCGATCCGGCTCGAAGGACCAAAAGAATGTTTGATAAAAAAAGTAACTCAATCAACAAAACAGGAAAAAACAAAACAGAGCTGTGTAAACTATATATTGAGCACAAAGAAATTAATAACAAAGTAATAATTAATTAAGCAAAGCAAAGAAATTGAGAAAAAACAAAAACAATACAACTATGATTAAATAACTCCAAATACGGTGGCGGCAGGTCAGTTGTGCACTCTCCAGACGCACGTAACGGTCTCTGGCAACCTGTGCGGCGGATATCGGCCGACTTTGCTTGGCGGTTTCAACCCGGGCGTGGGTTTTCCTTCGCCAGATGTATTGGGACACTACGAACGGGGCGGAACGTACAAAAAGGCAATTGACAGCGCGCAAGCAAAGCGCAATACAGCACCTGGGCGGGTGCTGCTGGCGTTTTAACTCCGGTCCGTCGCTCACGGGGGTTCGAATGGGAATGCCGGGAGGCGGTAAAAATCACGTTTAGTTGTAGCTAAGGTGGCTTGGCGGACGGAATCAAGGCTGCAGGTAGAGATGGGATTCGGAACAAGGGGACTTAGAGATGTGCATCAAACAATAGTAGCCAAGCGTAGCTGACTGGATTTTCTAGTTTATGAACAAAATGTGATTAGTGAAGACGTACATCAATAGTGTTTCATGTTTAAAGATAGACATACTAACGCGCACGATGAAACAGAAAGTGCCCGGCCGCTCATCTGCAGTAAACGATGAATACATGAATCAGTAGCTAGCGTCGCATCACTTTGACAATGATACTGCGTTTCAAGATGTTGTTCTAGAGTAGCTTCAGTTCCAGGCAGGAAGGCTTTTTGTTCTGTATCTACACGTGTCCGTCATTGATAACCAAATAAAGGTTTCTTTTCCAATTGCCCTCGTATTAGCATTATTATGAATTGCCTTTATTAACAATGCCGTTATCTTTATATATTTTTACACTTTTAATTTCTTTTACATTTTTTATAAATTTTAAATTGTGACAAACTTAGTTTTGTGATTGGGTAGTTTATTTAGAAAATGTATTTTGTGTTATCATACAGTTTTTAAAACACGCCACTCGTTGTATATGAAAACATATTTTAGACAGAATTAATAATAAATAGAACAAAACAACGCGTTAAATAACAGATAGATACTCGATAAAAAAATTGGAAAAGATTTGGAAAAAACTATAAAATTTTAGCCAATTACTATCCAAAGAGGCCTGCCACTGCAGCATCCAGCCACCTTTTTTTTGGTCGTCCTTTTTTCTTTTTTTCACCGGCATTTTCTTCCAGCATCCTCTTCGCATGTCTGTTTTTCGGCATACGGCTGATGTGCCCTAGCTATCTTATCCTCTGGGCTCTTATGAACGCCGTTATGAATGGGTCCCTGTACCTTTTTATTAGTTTTTTGTCTCCACTCGCCGTCCTCTGATTTTACTCCTTTCAGTATTTTTCTTAAAACCCTCCTCCCACATACTTTCAGTTTTACTTCCATCTCTTTGTCATTGTCCATAATTCGCTTGCGTATGTTACGGATGGTCGTACAATTGTTTTGTATATTCTTAATTTTGCGGCTTTAGAAATTTCTTTGGACTTAAATATATTGCTAATAGCACCTACTACCTTACTACCCCTTGTAATTTATTTTTGGATTTATACATTCTCATCTATGATACTTGTTAATGTTACTCTTAGGTAACACAGCCACACAAAACAAAATTTGGCTTGAGGGTCTCACTATGTATAGTATGTGTTTTTGGGTTGCTAAATCCAAATCCGAGGTCGGTTAACCCCAGAACGTCAGGGTTTGGCCATAACCTAAAAACACTCTAAAATCTTCTAAAACAGTTAAAACCGATAATCCCAAACGATTTTAAACTCAAAACCCGGTAATCCATCGACTTTACAACTAAATTTATAACCCCAAAACCCTATAAACTCTTAACCCTATAACCTTATGATCCTATAACCCCGTAATCAAAATACTGAAACAGTATTGCTCAATCTCTCACTGAGAAACTATTCGTGGCGTAGATTACACAAAATTAAAACAAAATATCCTCATAGTTCCCAAGGTGCTGAACTCTGTATAACCCTGTATAATATTTGTAGAACCGTCAGCATTAGCATTACCCAATGTACATCGCGGGAAGGTTGCGTGAACGGATTTTGTATATCATATAGCCCATTATAAGGGCTGTTTTAAGACGTGTTTTTAGGACGCTGACAGAAGCCTAATTGTAACATGAATTTGAAACTCCATTTTCTTGATTCCCACCTCACAAAATTTCTTGAGAACCTTGGAGACTTTACTGAACAACAAGGAGACCGATTCCACCAAGATATCAAGGTCATGGAAACTCGGTATCAGGGACGATGGGATGTTAACATAATGGCTGATTTTTGTTGGACGCTAAAAGAGAGAATTGAAGGAAAGTCGGAAACGAAAGCGTATTTTGTTGCACAGATCATTTGAAGACGAGAAAACGTGATACAGTTCAAAAAAAAGAGACTGACTATAGTTTTGCTTTTATATTATTTTATTCGTTTATTTATTTATACATATATCTATTAATTTATATTTATTTATTCATTTATATATTTATATTTCTACATTTATTCATTTATTTATTTATATATTCATTTATCTATTCACACATCTCAAAACAGCCCTTATAAGGGCTATATGATGTATAAAATCTATTCACGCAATCTCCTCGCGGTATAAAAAGGGGGTAGTGCTAATGGTGACGGTCCTATAAATGTTATATAGGGTTATACAGAGTTCAATACCTTGGGAACTATGGGGGATATTCTATTTTAATTTTGTGTAATCTATGTCACGAATAGTTTTGCGGTGAGAGTTTGAGTATGGAGTTATAGGGTTATGGGGTCATAAGGTTATAGAATAAGGGGCTTATAGGGTTATGGCGGTTATTAATTTAGTTGAAGAATCAGTGAGTTACCGGGTTTTAAGTTTAAAATCGTTTGGGATTATTGGGTTTAACGGGTTTGGTGGATTTTGGAGTGTTTTTTGAGGTTATGGCCAAACCCTGACGTGCTGGAGTTAAACGGACCTCGGATTCGGATTCAGCGACGCCAAAAACATATAATATACATGGACAGACCCCCGGGCTAAAATTTTTTTTTGTTTATATTCCCTTTCTTCCACCTTGAAGCTGACCTCTGTTTCTCTCCCATTGTTTGCTGCATTTCTATATACTTCATTTTCTTCTCATTTACTGCTAATCTATATGTTCTTGCTGTACTTTCCAGTTTACCAAATACCGTTTTTAACTCCTGTCTTGGTCTTGTAATTATAGCTAGGTCGTCTGCATACGTACCAATCTGATGTCTTTTTTGGTAAATTATTCTACCCGTTTCAATACCACTTTCCCTCAATAATGCTTCTAGGACAAAGTTGAACAGCACCGGTGAGATAGAGTCCCCTTGTCTCTCACACCTTTATTTCCAGTGATACTTTTAGTTACCCGGTAATTTATCAGAACTTTGCTATTGGACCTCATTAGTGTCATTTATACTAAATTTATAATTTTCGCTGGAATCCCCAGCTTTTTAAGTGCTTCGTAGAGTTTTCTCCTGATGGTCGTATCGTACGCTTGGAAATCGATAATCAGTAAATGCAGTTCTAAATTTTGTTTGCAGCTACTGCAAAACTCGCTCTTGGTACTCACTCAGTCTATTACGAATCAGCCGTGCCAATATCTTATTTGCCATATCCAACAGTGACCTTTCCCGGTGTTAAAGTATATCTTAGCTACAAAATTCTTAACTTAAAATACTATGACTACACTTAATTAAGATGGCGGTGGAAAACCCACATGGCAGCGCCTGGTGTAGCTGGCGACTGGCGGCAAGCAAGCGGTTGGCGGTACAGAGGGTCCCCGGTGGCGATATTGGTGGTCAGGCGGCGGATCGGGCAGCTGTGCCAGGCAGACGAGCAGCGATGGTGTCGAAGGCGGTGGCCAGACAGGAATGCGGGCGGCCGAGCGTCGGTGACAGAGGGCGGGCGGGGGCGTTGGCGGTTGAGTAGGGAGAACGACCGAGCGGCGGCGGAACGAGAAGCAGAGCAGGCAGCCGGGCGGCGACGATGGAGGTTGAGCAGCTGATGTGGACGGGTAGCGGTGAAGTGGGCAGCAGGGCAGGCAGTCAGGCAGCGAGGCTGACGATTGAGCAGCTGGAGCGGCTTGGCGGCAGAACGGGCGGTGCAGCAGGCGGCAGAATAGGCGGCCGGATAGCGGGACCAGGCGGCAAGCTGGGCAACGGAGCTGGTCCAGCGGAGCCGGACAGCAGGGTCGGGCAGCAGGGCGCCAAAAGAAATGAAAACGACTCATCTGGACTCTTGATGGTTTACTATTTTTGGGGCTGGCGACTAAGAGCGAATGCTTTGGTGGCTCAGGTTTTAAGGGCTCAGCTTGTGCCCCACTCTGCTGGTGGGCTGCAGAGTTTGAGGATGGAAACACGCTGAGCCCGTTGGGGGATGCGGGGCTTGTCCAGGATTGGTGGACGCCGGGGGCGCCTTTGCGTTGGTTGGAAAATACCGTGGCGGCTTTGGTCGGCGGCGTTCGGGCCGATTCGTAACGGCTGGACACGGCACGACACGGTAGTGCAAGGGCCCCTTTTAAGATCGTAAATTCCAAACAAGGACCCTGTCCAGGTAACATCAGCCCCGGTGAAATCGGGTCCAGGTAACACCGACAATTTTCACAATGACACATCTGTTTGTGCTTTCATTTCGACTAGTACGTTATTCTCTTGCATTTTTTCCACATTATATATTGTTAAGGGGCTATTTGTTGGTTTTATATCCTTTGGCAGTTCTTGTTTTAATGTAGTAATCACCAGGAAATGGACCGAGTTCGTATCTGCTCTTCTTTCTTTGATGCTCGATTAGCACGTGATCAATCTGGTTTTTGGTTTTAGCGTCCGGTGAGATCCACGTTGTTTGGTGTATTTCTTTATGTTTAAAATTTGTACTCATTATTTTTAATTTATGTTCCAGGCCAAATTCGATTGCCATTTTTCTGTTTTCGTTCGATAGTGGATGTTTACCATTACCCCTGTTACTTTCTTATATGCCTCCTTCCTACCTATTTTGGCATTTAGATTCTCCAATACTATTTTGACATCATACTTGGGAATTTTCTTTAATATTCTTTCCACTTCTTCATAAAATTCGTTCTTAACTGCCAGATCCTTGTCCTCAGTGGAGGCATGTATATTTAATAGGGTTATTTTCTGTACTTTCCTCTCAGTCTCAGCAGACAAACTCTTTCATTCGCAGGCTCAAAGTTTATTACTATATCCGTAATTTCCTTACTTTAATTCTACCCTAAAATGCCTAAACTCTCCTCCACTGTTGAAAAAGTTATAGCCATCAACGGGAATAACCTGCTACCCTTTTTGCTTAGTCTCCTGCACTGCAAGTAAGTCTACACTATATTTTCTCATTATCAATGTCAAATTCTTTAGAGCTCCCTCATTGTAGTACCCCGCACGATCCAGGATCTAATTTTACTTAACCTGTTCTTCTCTCAGCCTTTTTTTACCTAGTTGCAATTCATGTCCTAGTCCATAGCCATTTCTGTTTCCGTTAGCCCTCGTCCGATTCTCATTTAACAATTTTTCCTACCGATTCGGGTTATCAACTGCTAGTCGAAACTATCCTTTCCCGGCGATCTTTCAGCTACTGTCCTTTTACCGTTATTACTTCTGCATCCCTTTTGGATAATCTCATTTACCTCTCCTTCCTGCTCTATATACTTTATCATTTATTATCAGCCTATTGTAATTAATCAGCACCCTAAATTTTTGCCTCCTTCATTTGCGGTATGAGCGTCCCCTTTCAACTGCACGTCCTTGGGATAATCTTCACTTATCCAGACATCCCTTCCATTTAATTTTTTTGCATTCGGGAAAATCTCGGTTCTCAATTGCTTCTTGCTCAGTTCAACTAGCATTGGCCTTTTCTTTCGGTTACTAAATTTTTCTATTCGCTTTACCTCTTCTATCTGTTCTCCCCTATTAGCGCTAACACCTATTTTCTGTAGCAGGTACACACTTTTTCCTCTGCTTCCTTCTCATCGTTCAGAATTTTCTTAATCAAAATATTTTTCTTCCTAATCTTTGTCCTTAGATGTTCTATTTTTCCATCCTTCATTTTTATCTTTTCTGCCAGTTTTCAATTTTTCTCTTTCGTCTGCTTCAATTTAGCTACTACTGCGTCTAACTTCCTATTTATTTGACCCATCGCTTTCTCTACTTGGTGGAACATTCTTTCAATGTTTTCTGTCCCACTCATCTTACCACCGACTTTTCCCCAATTAATCAAGAGTCCGCCTCCGGCTGTTTACGTGTTTCGCATTGTGTGTTGCTTATCAGTTTTGTGCGCGATGGCCACTTTCCAGCAGGTACTTTCTTATGTTATCTTAAAGAGTTTAAGGTTATAACTAATTTTTGCTATTTCCTATCTAACCTGTAATCCTGATTTATATCTCCTCGTCTCCCTAGTAGACTCTCCGTCCTCTTCCTCGGAAACTGCGTTAAAATTCGCTCGAAAGGACGCAGTTTTTGGATTTACTTTTGAATTAAATAACTACTTTACAGCTACTAGCACAAGGAATCTTAAACTTTATTACTTCAAAAGTAGAAAATAATATGATGATTACACATAATAATTGTTATAAGTTAGTATTAAAAAAACAACAGGATGCTTGCCCTTAGTTAATGTAATTTTTTCGGTTAAACGTTGTAAAACTAGTGCACACTTTTTACATTTTCAGATAATGGTAAGCTTTCCCAAAATGCCATTCTTTTTGAAAATAAAAAATTTGTCATTTTCAAAGTAATTCCAGACGTGTGTGAACCAATTATATTGAGATAAGGTCCGAATTTTCAGCTACAACTTGTCCTTTCAGGTTAGGCAAAGGCTCCCATGTGAGATTAGCAATAGCGTTTCGAGGGGAAGGATCTCTGAAATAAGGATCGGAAGACAATTTGTTTAAAGCATTCAAATGCATATACATACCCAGAACTGGCAAAATCCGTCCACATCTGAATCAAACAGTCCTTCATTAACAAGTCATTTTTGGCTTTCAGTGGTCCAAATAATGCTGGAGATGTGAACAAGTATAGTAAATCATCAGTATGACTCACCCCTGAAAATTCAAATTGTTTGTTAAAGTAAAAGTAAAAAGGCGATTGCGTTACCCCATTTGAAATTAATATTTTCTGTGGTGGTTGCATATTTATCCCCGTATGAGTATTTCCCTTTATAACTGAGTTTATAAAACCAAACTGTGTTTAGACCGCTCAAGGCATGTAATAAAGCAGACTGGTAAGAGTTAAAAGAGAAGAAGCGATCTCCGATCATCTAAAAACCTATCACCAAAAAAGATACTATTTGAAGGTCTAGTAAAAAAATCATAAGTCTAGCATTACCAATACCATTACTAAAAAAAAACGGGTAAAAGTCGGGCCTTATACTAATATGGAAAAAATAATACCTACAAAGAATACTACGCCTAAATCTTTACACTACTTCTATCGAATAAGTTAAATACGGTTATAAATGTAAAAGAATACTTTTGCTCTCCTGGCCATCTATCTCTACCCCTGAGATCATTTACTTCAGCTAAGTTTTACAAAGACATAAAGTCAACAAACTTATAAAAGATTCTAAGAAGAACAATAATTCTCATCACAACAATATTTAACTGCATATTTGCTACTTCCCATTCCTCTGGGTAGTGAAAATATGCACTAATATTTATGATACCAAAATCTAGATAGCCTATACAAGAAACCGATTTATATAGGCATATTGCTACTACTTTCCAAAATATTCGAACAACTCTTACTACGCAAGATTGAGAGAACATTAATGGAAGAGCTATTTTAATTGTATCATTTCGGCTTTTGAGCAAACTACTTCGCCATTCAGCAATTCCATAGAATTGCAATTACGTTAGAAATAGCGTGGAGAAAAAACAAATGTGTTTTGATGTTTTGAATCAAACAGACATGTGATAGGTGTGACAGTGCAAACGGGCTCGTTTCGACAAAGAAAAATCAGACATATTTAAATAAAGTTTTTAAAAACTAGCCAAACCATATTGATTAACAAACTGAATAAAAAGACAGTAGAAATAGAATACAAAAAAATCCGGGATATGATTTAATCACTGGACACAAGTACTCAAATACTTACCTTCTTTTTACAATTATATTTAATGGCATGTTAGGGCCATCATTTCCCCACAAACTCAAAGTATGCTGAAATAATAATGATTCAATAATTAGAAACGCGTCTATAAAACCGTCGTCTTGTAGATCCATTATTCTATTATCTAATACAAGAAAGGCTTTCCAAAAAATGTTTCTATATTTGATTATATACAAATAACAAGTTTTTAGTAGCTGTTTCCAATTACCAATTTTGGTTGGAGAACAGGGGCCCAGAAATAAATTTTATTGTTTTTTATATCTCTATGAGTTATTTATATTAAAATATGTATAAGCTGTGTTAATCTGCGAGTCTATCAGAACGAAAAACTGAATTTCACACCTGCCAAAAAATCAAGATCGTAGTTTTAGAGTAGTTCTTAGAAACATGCATTCCTCCAGCTATCTAGAAGAACTAAAACAAGAGCTCAAATCGTTAGAACACACTATTACCAACATTTGAAATATCAGAAAGAGATGAACTACAACAGAACTACCTCTATTCTTTGTTAAATTAAAAACAGCAGACAACAATTAGGATATTTACAAAATTGACAAACAGCTCATTCAATAGTCAAGTTCGAAACACCAATTGCAAAGCACCAAATACCCCAGTGCGCAAAATGCCAGAGATTTGGTCACCCCAAAAACTTCTGCAACCGGAGTCCGATATGCGTAAAGTGTACTGGCAATCACGCAACGTCCCAATGCCAACGTAAAGAAAAAAGTAGCGATGTTGCATACGTTAACTGTATATACAACCACTCCGCAAACTATGAGGGTTGTCTAGTCTACAAAAAACTACAACGCAGAATATATCCTGCACTGAGAAACAGACAAGAGCAAACACGACAATATTCAACACAACACGCCCAATAAAATCATTTTAACTTTGCTCAGATAGTAAGAGGTACCAATCAACAGAATGTCTCACAACAACCATAAAAGTCATGTCAGTAAGTAAAACCACCGATATGAGCGAACCAAAAAAGATGCTAAAGACTCTGATGGAACAAATATTCTCGTCTTTAAAACCAACAATAGCTCAATACCTTAAACTAGCAATATTGAATGTCAATGACTTGATAAACCACAAAGATAAAGTAATATCCTTTATTTCGAACCACGACATTGACATTATGCTGATCTCAGAAGCGCATTTTACGGATAGAAGTCACTTAAAAATATCCAAATACACAGTTTATACTACACAACATCCCGATGGAATAGCACAGGTCAGTACGGCTATTATTATCAAAAATTACATAAAAAATAATAACTTTCCTAAATACAAACTTCAATATCTTCAAGCTGCAACTATAACCATTGAAGACCGGAATGGATCACTAAATATTTTAGCGACTTACTGTTGACCAAAGCACAATAATAAGCAAGAACAATTCGAATATCTCCTCTGTATATACATACATACATACATATATATATATATATATATATATATATATATATATATATATACACGGAGGAGACCTGCCTAGATCTTACGAGAGACCAATCCCCGGTTGTAATAACAGTATGCATAAAAGTTTCACCCAAAAAGAATTAACCCACTTTACATAACAAGTATACAAACTGGAAAATCTTTCGAGAATATTTTATATTTTATAATTTATAACTAAACTTTTATATATAAGATGCAATCAAAAAGTTTCCGTTTGAAGCCCGTACAGTCCAAAATCTGTATGCTAGACATATTCGCCGTAAGCATTGAGGTAATCATCCCACCGACGCACCCGTTTGGTAAAACATCGTGTCCTGCTGCGTGAAGAAGTCCGTAACTGCTTGTTGCACATCCACATCCGACAGGAATCCTCTATTCTTTAAACCTTTTTTTTAGGATTCAAAGGCGTTATAATCGCATGGGGAAAAACTAGGACTTGAGTTGGCGTACCTGCTACGTTACAACATTTGCGATATGGATACGTGAGTTATCATGAAGCAGCAGCACTCCTGGTCGCAGTTTTCCCGGACGTTTCGCCTTAATTGCACGCGGTAATTTCTCCAGAGTTTTGCAGTACCGTACCCCAGTGATGGAGATAATAGGATCCTTAAAATCAGAAAGCAATGTGACTCAGTAATCAAAGAACAGGGTGAGCGTCACCTTTCCAGCAGATGGCTGGCTCTTGAATTTCTTAGAACGAGGGGACTATGGACGACATCACTGTTTCGTTGACGCTTTTGACTCCGGTTTCCAGTGGTGGTACTAGCTTTCGTCGTTTGCAGCAATGCGCTCAAGGAACGTGTTGCTTACAACATTGAAACGCACCAGGTGCTTTAGAAAAACAGTCATCCGGTTTGTTTTTTGTTCGGCATTCAATGCCCTGGGTATCCACTGACTGGCGGATAATGTGTTACACACTACCGAAGCCAAGAGCGGACCCAGCTTTCAAGTCAGGTCGAGGTCTAGTCAGGACAGGTTCCAATTCGATTACAATAATAAATCTAATTAAAAAGAAACAGTATTTTATTGTTATACGTCAAATTAATTTTAATTAAATAACAAAATCAAATTTTCTCTTTTGCCTTCTCGCGAAACTAGTCGACCTAAACCCAGCCGAGGGGGGGAGGTCATGATCCCATTACTCCCTCCCCTCGCCTACCTTGAATCCGCCTTTAACCGAAGCTGATGTCGAGATCCTTTGCTAGTGCACGAATAGTTATGCGACGTTCCGCCTTAATTGCATCATTAACCGCCCGTTTATTGTTGTCTGTAGTGGATGAGGTTGGCTTTTCAGATAGACCAGTGTCTTGCGTTGAATCGCGACCAGCACGGAACTTTAAGCACCATTGCACAACGGTGGTTTTCGACAGACATGTTGCCTCATACATATTTTTTATTCTCCATGGATGCCTACCGGTGTTTGTCATTCGGCAGCCAAGAAAAGAATAAAAGCACGTTGGCGCTGTTTGGACGCATTTGGTAATAACGTCGCCATAGTTCACGTTTCCGCATTTAACGCACGCACGTCGGAAAGACACGAATGCCACACTAATACCTTGCCTGATGTCGGTGTTTATATACCCGCATCGGAGTCTTGTTACTTTGCATATACGCTGCAGCAACACCCTCAAATGAAAACTTTTTGATCGCGCCTTTAATTATCGAGTAATTTAAAATAACATCATTGAATGTTGCTTTTCACATGCTATTTATACAATCAAGAAATTAGCTCATAGAACTTAATATGTATGTTCTGATTGTTAATAAATTCTAAATAAAATAGCTTTTTAGATAAGGCACCTCTCTGCTCACATATTTTTTAAAATTTATCTTAGATTATAAAAGGTTTCCCTTCCTTAAAAATAGTCTCTTACAATTAGTCTCCTAGTCAGTCCCTTATGGTTAAGTCTACGAGTGTGTTAATTCCCAAAGTTAATTTCCTATGATTTGTTAAATACATTTATAAGTTCCAAGTATTATAACAAAACATAAAAAAGTTAACCCGTAATCTCAGTAAGCGCTATTTTAAAAAGGCTACTGGGTTTCTTTAAAATATAACCGGCGCTGTCATTAGAGGATTACGAAGTATAGAAGATTTTTCGACTGGCGACATCAAAAAACTGGTTTGCAAAATCAAAGATCCCAAAGGATAGATATTTACCAAAGCGGGCAGAATTCGCCGTCGTTGTTTATCACAACCGCAGTGGTTCAGTAGCTGTTACCAATCTACAGTTGTCATATTCAGCTGCATTAAGCAACAAGGAGCCACCTCATCGAATTTAAGTCCAGCGTATGCAACGTTGTGACAACTGCTAATAAATTTATATAAGAAAAACAGGGCAACCATCGGCAAACGTAAGTTAGTTGTAAATTTCTTTGTTAAATTGTTAAATAAATATAAATATTTAATGTGTAAGACATAAATGCACAACTGTTTTAAAAAGTAGCGTATGACGTAACTGCGATTAAATGCAATCACATAATAAGTGATGACAGTAACAAATGTGTAATTGTTTTTTTTAAAGCGGCGTATAAAGTCTATTTATACATTTGAACAGAATCTAAACAGATAAATGTGGCGTGATACTTAAACCTTTACACGAGGAGGTCCGTACGTAGTAAATAAAGACAGCCCATACATTTGAATGGAAAGTAAACAAAGACGGCTGACACTAAATTTGGCGTGGCGGTGTTCTGAGCTTTTGATTTTAGCAGAAGGTTCGTGCGTTCGTGCACGCACATCAAGGCCGCTCTTGATTTTTGGCGAATGGCCGGGCGGAAAGAGTTGTCATCGTAAAAAGTGCGTCTGCGACGGCCATTTGATTTGTTTTCGCCAAGCGGATGTTTCGATTGTAAGCGCCCATTCATAATAGACATAAGCATAAGCCGCCTATAAGAAATATGTTAAGCCTTATGTAAACCTTTGAAAGTTTCCCATGCCCAAACACAGTAGAGGCAGCAGTGTCCTTCTAGGGATTTTGCATAATTATGTTGCCTTTGTACCTGTTATCCTTTTTATGGTGTAGGAACTAGAGATGGGCGATCCGCTCATTAGTTACTCAAAAGAACCAGCTCTTGGTAGAGAGTGAGTGAGTTATGACTCTTAAAATAAGAGCGGTAGCTCTTCGATCTCCCACTCGATTCTCGTTCTTTCGCTGTCGTGCGGTCTGCCCATGTACGAGCAGCTCTTGGTTCTCCCGTCTCGATCTGGCCCACTGATCTGATTCACTCCCGAAACTTGATCTCGACTTGTTTCTGATTCAGGTAATTCCTCAATTTTTTAAGGCTTTGCTGCCTATCAGTCTTTGCCTTTATACAGCTTGGTATCTAATATTTATATTTAACATCTATAATATTTGAGAGCACGACAACCGCGACATAAAGGCCTCGGCCTGCCAGACTAACGCGCGGCGGGCCCTGGGTTCGACTCCCAGGTCAAAAATAACGGCAAACATCGAGTGCTCTCCGGCCATCATACAAACACCTTTGGCGGTCGTAAAGTACATTCTCCTTCTCTAACGGTCAGACTGGCCACCTGCCCGTACGCCCAACATGCTCATAGTACTACACGAAATGTCTTAGAAACAGGCTAATAGCCTATATAAGAGTAGAAGAAGAAGAAGAAGATCTATAATATAATATTTAAACGATTTACGTTTTATATAATATTTTGTTGTTATTTTAGAACGAAATGTCGGTGAGAGCTAGTAGGTTGTCGAGTGATATTTGGTACCATTTTACCAAAGAAGGAAAAGGAAAATGTCGCTATTGTCAGGGAAAAATAAAATTTAAATAAAACGTTGTTGAATTAAACAGTGCATTACAATTGGTTTTATAATGGTAGTAGTAATAACCTAACTAATATAGCCAGTGGCACAATGTAGCAGAAAATGAGTTATGAGTTATAAATAAGAGCTAGCTCCTTTTGGTGAGTGAGCGATCTGGATCTGATCCCAGAAATGAGCCACTTTGCTCATCTCTAGTAGGAACAGATGCATATTTAGTAATTTAATGAATGGTTCTCTATCCGGTGTAAAATCGAAGCCAAAATGTCGACAATACTAAAGTTGGGTTATGCAATTTCAGAATCAAAATTAACAATCTGTTACTATTGCTCACATTAATCTAAGAGAAATTAAAATTACTAAAAATAAATGTAAGAAGTGCGTAAAGTTGCATCTTTACGTATTACCTATTTTCCATGGACGGCTTGCGCTTACGTTCATTATGAATGAGCACTAAGTTAAATTGTTCCACGTTCCGATCCAAGAAAAAAGCCTATTCAATTATTAATTTATATGTTTCCACCTTGCAAAAATTTAAAGAAAGGTGGGTGAAAAATTGTCAGCCTAAAACGCCAAAAAAACCTTTTGGCGGATAACCCCTTGTATTCTTATATTGCAAAGGCATTTAAATTATTGATGCTTATTGCGTAGAGGCAATTGATTTACGTATGTCAACCTATAATTAAGAAGTAACAATTGAGGTTAAAAGTAGCTAATTAAATAATAACGTACAACTGATGTATAAAAAAATAATCTCAATCATAATCAGCCCTAAAATTTTCAAATATATAACAGACAAGTAAACTCGCAATTTTAAAAATTTATAACTGACATATAACTTTGCAACTATAATTGGCGCATTAACTTAATTAAAATTTATACATAATATTATTGTAAAGGGTGTTGGAAAAATAATTAGTAGCAAAATGTCACAAGTCAAAATATCCGCTTAACTCCAAACTACTCAAATATCCTTAACGGAATAAGCTACTGAAGCAGCTCGTTATATCGAAGTTATTTTGGCTAAATTTGATGGTCAAGCTAATACTTTAGTGTCCTTTTTATTAAAAATTGATAAATAGTATGAAAGATACGGTACAACTAGTTCTTAACATAAAATTTGGTAACTACACAAATAAGAAAATTTTAGCTCAAAAATTAAAAAAAAATGGATACAAAGGTTTTTTAATAGATTTTATAGATCGATAAAAAACGATGTAAATAAGTTTAATCGCAAAATTTGTCTTTTTCTTACTCTTTTTTTGGGAAAACCCCAGAAAAAAATATATATTTCTACCCTTTAGAAAATTTTAATAAATATTTCTTTAATTTAGAAAACTGTTTTACAAACTTATTTGAACGAAGAAACAAAATTAAAGGTACAAACAGAAAAAATAAATTACAATGCAATTAACACAGTTAGATCAACAAATTATGCATGTAAAAAGTCAGCCTAATAAAATTATATCTTATATTTTAAACGAAATTAAAACAGAGAGATATAAAAGGGAATTGATTAATGTTTTAGAATTAGTATTTAAATTTATTTCAGGAAATCTTAATGCATACGGTTGACAAAAGTATGATAATGTTATTAAATCATTATTGGCTGAAAACTAAATTAACATTGTAAATAGTTTTATCGAAAAAAGTTTTCAAAAAACGATGGAAAATGGCAACTTAAAGATAATTATAATTAGAATAAAAGCAATTAATGTTTAAAAGATAGCAAATAACTGCTATAGCGTTTATTCAATTACATATATTGCACCTGACAATGAGTATTATCACCAAAAAATATGTCAAATTTTAATAAAAATAAATTTATAAACTTATTAAGAAAAGGAGTTCTATTCAATGGATGAAATGCTATTAAAAAAACGTAGATACAAACTTTTATATAAATTAAAACTAAATAAAACTGTATAATTTTTCTTTTACTTGTTCCCATCTTGGATAAAATAAAGTGAGTCTAAATAAGCCTAGTTTTTACCAAAAAATTGGGCATTTATTGTAAAAAAACGGATCCTGTGTTTTGTTCAAAGTATTGTCTATCGCTGGCCACTACCTTTCCCCATCTTTCTGGCAGCATACGGATACCGCGTCGGAAGAACGCTTCATCTTTTGAGGCTATCCACGAATCGACCCAATTTTTTGTATCTTCATATGATGTTAAGTGCTGCTTAGACAGGCCATTGCCATTGGTCGGAACAAGTGATAATTGGAAGAGACAATGTTTGGTGAATACGGCGGGTGGGGTAGGACTTCACAATTGAGTGTTTTCAAGTAGATTTTGACCGGCGCCGCAACATGTGGGCGAGCATTATTATGCAGGAGAATAATTTTGTCGCGTCTGGAGTAGTAGTGGGCGCGTTTTTCCTTGAGTGCTTGGCTCAATATCATCAATTGTGTTTGGTAGAGAGCCTCAGTAATAGTTTCGTTTGGTTTCAGCAACTCATAATACATGACACCAAGCTGATCCTACCAAATACACAACATGAGTTTTTTTCCATGAATATTCGGCTTGGCTGTCGATGTTGAAGCATAGCCGCGTGGTCCCCATGATTTCCTCTTCTTTGAGTTCTTGTAGTTGATCCATTTTTCATCACCAGTGACTACTATACGTTGCAAAAAACCCTTTCGTTTATGCTTGGAATTAGCGTTTCACATGTGCAAAATCGGCGTTCAACGTTTCCCGGTTTCCGTTCATATGGAACCCAGTTTCCTTGCTTTTGAATTATTTCCAACGATTTTAAACGATATGAAGTTGCTTGTTGAGTCACTTCTAATATAAGTGCAGGTTTGCGGTTAGCAGAAATCTTTTTTCAATAGTGCTTCTAATTCCAATATTCGTACTCTTTAGGCCTTCCGCTACGTTTTTTGACTTTGACGTAAAACTCACCGTTCTTAAACTTATAAACCACTCACGACAACTCTCTTACTTAAAGCAACTTCATCATATGCTTCTATAAGCAATCGATGCGCCTCAGCTGCAGATTTTTTCAAATTAAAGAAGCAAATCGAAAGTTCCTGCAAATGACGCTTATTTGGTTCAAAACTCGACATTTTTGAACAAAAAAATTATGCGATGTTGTTACAAAATCCCTACTATTTTAAGGTTATGGTGTTGCCAGATGTCCAACCTTACGATATGGCGTTTTACATCTGACAATTTTAACCATAACTTACTAGTGGGGCCATCTTTTGTCAAATGGCGGAGATTTATTTGTACTTCCTTTATCGTTACTTTTTATTAGTTATATTCCATTTCCACAATTAAAAGTACCATACTGTATCGCTTAGGTAGGTGAAAAATGTATTATATAATAGAAAAATGTAAACAAACGTATTCTTTTGAACGAATCAACAATTGAACAAGAATTGCAAAAAGCTAACAGTAAAAAATGTGTTGCAAGTTTAAAATAGTGTCGACGAATATTAGTGGTTTCGTTTAAAAATATCAATAATGTTTTAATGTTGCCTAAAAGAATCTTAATAAGAAAGCAAGGGGCTGCATAATAATACAATTTGGAAGGCTATCAACAGTATTAAACAGCCCACAACGCATGTTTATCCTTTGCAAGACCAAACAGGAAACTGGGCATGACAAAGCAAACACCTGGAGTCAGTATTTACTCCATATTCTAAAGAAATCGACGAGGAAATGGAAGAGATATAATATAATAAAACATTTCCTGGTGTTGATCTTATAAGAGGGCTAGTACTAAAATAACTACCGAAAAGGGATTTTAAATTTTAATGAACTTTTGCGTCTGACATATTAGCTATTACAAGAAAATTTGCTTAAATTATACTTATTCTTAAACCCTGAAAACCTCTTAACAAAATAAAGTCTGACCGTCTTTACTCCCTCTAATATCAAAGTTCCTGGAAAAATTGATATTAAAACGAAGAAATCAAAATAAAGTTCAAAATGGATTAGTTTTCAAATATCAATTTGGCTTTCGTCGCTAATATTCTACAATCCAGGAGTATCATCGATTAGTAACTAGCATCCAAATGGCCCTGAAAAACAAAGTTTATTGTTCTGCAGTGTTCTTGGTTATAAGCAAGGCATTCGATAGGGTTTGGCACAGGAGATTATTTTATAAAAAAAATTCACATTACTACTGTGTACTTCTCTAATCTTATTTAGAAAATTGGTATTTTAAAACTAAAATAAGAAATAAAACTTCTGAAATAAAACAAATTGAAGCAAATGTACTTCAGGGTAGTGTGTTTGGGACCCTATATACTGTAAACGTATGATTTAGCAGTCACGTAACAAAGTGATATGGATATTTCTGCCAACGATACAGTTATACTGATATGTAGTGAAGATCAAATTGCAGCAACAACATCTGGTAGATGAATGGTTACTCAAATGGAGAGTAAAAGTTAATGAAAATAAATTTGTACACGTCAACTTTACTGAAAAACAATTAACCTGCTCCAATTACTATAAAAGCGGGTGGCCTACTCAGACACAAAATAATTGAGTACCTGCGTTCACTCGAACAAGGGGTAATAATGGCGGTCGTCTTAGGCACGGTGCTTGCCACACCGCCCCGCACCAGAGATGGTGCGCAACGACCGGGCAGAGAGAGCGAACGTATGAGAGCCTTAACTTCTCAGTTCGCAGGCCGTGCTCCCACGCGGGCGTAGAGCCTTACCATTATTAATTACTATAAAAACAAATATGATGAAATACCTTGGTTTACATCTAGATACGACGTTTGACATGAAAACGGATTTAAAAATTAAAAATATGAATTGGCTGATTGGAAAGATCATAACTTTAGGGATGTGTTTGCAATTTAACGATAAAAATAGTTCAACGGTTTTAGTCGAAAATTCTACGGATATGGTCAAGTCAAACTCTGCATTTCGATCTTAAATTCTCGTGTGTGAAAGATGTCATGAAGCAAAAGCCTAAAACATTATGTTGCACTGGAAAATCATCCAAATGAAACAATCGATTCGCCGAAGAAAGAAGTTTAATGCCTAAAACTAAAAAAATGATATAAAAACTTGACAAATAATGTAGATATAACTCCGACCCGATGTCATTACAATTGTGTTTACTTATTGTTCATTTACTATTTATTTAATTATTTTTATTTTTATTTATAGAATATTTTTTTCTCTTATTTTATCTTACTTCTTTTTCTCATAGAATATCTCGTAATTAATGTTCTGATAGCTAATAAATAAACACTTAACGACCCAAGAAATACTAGAAGTTTTAATACGTTAAACAATCTTACTTTTGTTTTTCACCCGAGTAGTATAAAAAAAGGATACGGTTACCTACCAATAACTAATTACTCAATTTCTAATGTGCGGCCTAGTTAATTTGACTTGTAATATATTAAAATAGATTACCTCGCAAAACCAACATTAGAACTAGGCAGAACTGATTTAAGACCAATATTTGTGTGTGATAATAATAGGTTGTGTGATGCATTTTTTATTTAATTATAATTATTGTATTATATAAAAAATAACTGTTAATCGGTCCCAAGCGTTATAATGAATAGTAGATGAGCTAATCTGTAACTTGGGCGAGCTCCACTCGGTTTCGTTAAAATATAATGTGTCTAGCTATCTCAACGTGGAGAATGTACTTTTTTACAGTTTTTAATCTAACATGTTAAAAATGATATCTGTTTTAAGCATAAGCAATAAGATACTCCATACGAACCTATGTATTCTGCAACCAGTCAAATATTTCTAAAACTTTTTATTTAATATTCTAAAAACGTTTCCATTAAGTTTACTGCATATTATACGGTTTTAACAAAAACAACAGAAACTTGTATAGTCAACACAAGATACTTTTAGTAAGCAGGTTTAATAAAATGAGACAGAAAGGCTGCCATCTTCTGATAATTTTATATAGGGCAGCCTTTGCAAAATTTATAAAATAAGAAAGTTACTGGCTGTATTTTTATGAAATGTTAAGTAACTTGCCATTTAGTTCATAACTTGTAGTATGGAGCATTATTATTCACTAATTTACACATTTGTGGCAAATGTAGTATTCAATGCTTTTTTTATAATTCGTAAAAGTAATGTGACTATGGCTATTGCTAAAATGATACAATAATTCATGATTTTTTTATTGGTCTTTAAATTAAGGACAGCAATACATAAATCTAAATACAACATTAAATTACTAAAGAACTAGGTGGTACAGTTTGAAGCAGCGTACATAAAGAGGGAAATTCCCTAATGTACTAAGTGTCAGAGATATGAATGGACTAAAAACTAATACCACTGATGTCATCGGTAAGTTAAATGTTTAGATATTCATTCAACAAAAGGCTGCAAAAAAAAAAATAACGAAGTTAAGTGGGTAAATTGTAATGGGAATCACCCTGCTAACTAGAGAAGATGTGGCATGCACAAGCAATTGTAATAAAAACTCTACCCGGCTTTGTGTTAATAAATAGTTACAACAAAAGTGATACAGCCTAGAGTCACGTACGCTCAACTACTAAGAAGTAATCCAAACCTAATGCAGCGCATTAATAACACTAATCAAACTAGCACAGATATTTTACCTCAACAACCAACTGAATTTTCTGAACTATAAAAGATGCTGAAAAAATTAATGGACTAGATGAGTACCATGTTGTTGTTAATAAACTGACTTAGTGGCTGAACTACTTAGAATTCCAATATTGAACGCTAACGGCCTGTTCACATATCCACATGTTCAGTAAATTTTGCACTTCTTACAAATTACCAAATTGATGTTATATTAATATATAATAATACATAAAAAGACTATTGCAAACTATTACATTTACTATTGAACACACCCTACCGGAAGAGTCCATGAAGAAACTGTAGTTATTATGAAACAGAACATCAAACGTTATGACGTAGAATAGAATCCCTACGGCTACCTACAAGTTTTAGACGTCATACTTGATCACACAGGAATATTGGTTATATCGGCAGTATACGGTCCACCCAAGCATAATAATAAAAAAACAACCCTACCAGCAAAGCAATCACATGTATCATAAATGGAAAGAAAAACTTTTGACCATTGCATTCGATAAAGGGCCAATTAAGTCGCACAGTAAGCTAAAAAATCTTTCCCTCTTTAGATAAACAATAACGATAAAACTATTTTTTACATTAAAATCAAGTTTACACCAATGGAAATATTGCATAAATAGTATTAATGATTAATCAATTTGGAAGGTTTAAAATAACAAAGTTGAAATATCGTGGTATACATGTTCTGTATTAATACTTACCAAGACTAAAGTTTAGGTTATTAATAAATATACAATATTAAATTTAAACAACGATTTACACCAAGCGTATCTTATAAAAGCTACTTTGCTACAAAGACAACAATTCTCAGAACCAAACCTAAATCTAAAGTTCCATGGAGAAATAAATGGCATTCATCATTAGCTTAATAGCCAGATCTGAAAATGCATATTAAGGTAAATCCATGTATCCTGGTAACGCAAACATTTTTAAAAAGAAAATAACGGGTGTTTTTTATAGAGGTATAAAACTTTAAGTTGGCAATACTTTTTTAACTGGCGGCCATTTTGTCAGCTGTCAAGTGATTTATGTTTAGTTTGGTTTGGAATTTCAACATGAATAGACTGACGCCTGAACAACGCTTCCAAATTGTGCAAATTTATTTTGAAAATCATGGTTCTGTTTGAAATACGTATCGCGCACTACGTCCATTTTACGGTCAACATAATCGTCCATCAGAGCAATCAATTCGATTAGCTATGGAACGTTTTCGCACCACGTTTACTCTAAACGATAATACTCATCCACAGAGACGTCGTACAGTGCGTACAGAATAAGTCATTACTGCTGTAGAGCGTAGCGTAGAGGAAGACCCGAATCAGTCTATCCGCCATCGTGCACAGGAATTGGATATGTGTCCATCCGCTTTATGGAAGATTTTGCGGAAAGATCTTGGTTTGCGTGCTTACAAAATCCAACTCGTGCAAGAATTGAAGCCACACGATCACCTAGCAAGGCGTAGATTTAGTGAATGGGCCCAAAACAAGATTGCCGTTGATCCCGATTTTCATAAGCGAATTTTGTTTAGCGATGAAGCTCACTTTTGTTTGAATGGATACGTCCACAAACAAAACTTCCGTATTTGTAGTGATGGTAATCGTCAAGTGTATGTTGAGACACCGTTACATCCAGAACAACTGACTGTTTGGTGTGCTTTATGCGCTGGTGGAATCATTGGTCCGTACTTCATTAAAAACGATGCTGGTCAGAACGTTACAGTCAATGGTGACCGCTATAGAGCCATGATTACTGACTTTTTCGTTCATCAATTGAACAAGCATGATGTGCAGGAGCTATGGTTTCAACAAGACGGCGCAACATGTCACACAGCTCGTGCCACAATTGATTTATTGGAGGAAACGTTTGGTAACCGCGTAGTTTTACGTTTCGGACCCGTGAATTGGCCTCCAAGATCGTGCGATTTAACGCCGCTAGACTATTTTCTGTGGGGATATGTGAAGTCGCTAGTCTACTCCGGTAAGCCCGAAACGATTGACCACTTGGAGGACAACATTCGCCGCGTTATTGCCGATATACGGCCACAAATGTTGGAAAAAGTAATCGAAAATTGGACCTCCAGATTAGACTACGTCCGAGCCAGCCGTGGCGGTCATATGCCAGAAGTCATATTTAAATTATAATGCCAGAAGATTATCTTTCGAATAAAGTAAATTTCATGTCAATTTAAAAAATTCATCTTTGTTTTATTCCATTTCAAAGTTCTATACCTCTATAAAAAACACACGATATTATTGTGCGTCTTAATTAATGCTCTATCGTATGCAGTGCTCAAAAGTTCCCCTTTCCATTATGACACATATGATTGCTTAAATTAATTACCGATAATGATTTTAATGCCACAAATTAGGAGATAAAGATTTACCACAACACAAGACAGAAAGCTATTAGCTGTAATTAAAAAACCACAACTCACAATAGTTGGCAACAGGGGAACTTATTGACTGGCCATCAGATCCTCAGAAGATACCTGATGCCATTGATTTTGCACTTACAAAAAGTAAAAACGTTAGACAAATACAAAGTAGACAAAAACAACCAATGCTATATTCCAAATATACTGATTAGTACATCTGGACGAACTGATTAACTTGGATGTACCGTTGAAAAAAAAAAGATATACACGGTTTATCCGGAAAGTATCGGGAATAATTTTTCTATCTAACAAGACGGGCTAGAAGGACGTAGTTTTTGGCAAAATGAATGGTGGGGGGTCTTAAGTAAAGAATGCGAACCGGCTCAGTTGTCTTCGAGCCTCAAGATAATGAGAATAGCGCTTCTCGAAAACCGTATTTTGTTGACATGTTACGGACTCAATATTCAGCTTACGTTAGAGCAACATTATGCGCTAGAGTTTTGTGTCAAACTCAAAAAATCCGCCATTGAGACTTTAAACCTGATAAAGGAAGCCTACAGGAAGAAAGTCATGTCAAAAGCGGGGATTTTTGAATGACATAAAATGTTTCGTGAGGAAAGAAAAGCGTGGAATACGAGAAATACAAAGGACGTTTATTAACAAGGTGTATTGACGAAGATTTGGTAAAATGAAAACAATTTTTAGACCCCAATCGGTGTTCAAGTGTTCCACTGATAGCCCAGAAGTTAAATTTACCAAAAACGTAATGTATGAAATTGTGTCTGAAGATTTGCAAATATAAAATTGTGCAAAGTGCAAAATGATTTGCGTGTGTTGATTTACTGAGAACTGTTGGAACATATTGTGTCTGACCCTGACTTTTTAGACATGGTGATGAAACGTGGCTGTTTGAGTACGATCCCGAGACCAAAACACAAAGTTTTGAGCAGCACGTATGAGCAACCCAAAGATGAAATCAACGTTCATTGTCTTCTTTGACACAAAAAGTGTTGTACATAAAGAGTTTGTATCTGCTGGACAAGCAGTAACCACAAAATTTTACGTCGATGTGCTCCAACGCCTGCGAAAAAGATTCGTTTGCGTCCGAAAAGAGGTCGCTAACATCTGGACTCTCTTTGCGTCAGAATCTACTGGAAGATAAAACATCCACTACAAGTAGTACCACCCGTGAAAGATGAAACAGACAGTTGGGCAAGGAACTATAAAGAAAAAGCCTTGCTTTGGTTAAACACCTAGAAAATGTATTTAAGCTCTTTTCTACATGCTTCAATGCAGGAGAAAAAAAAGAAGCCTATAACTTTCTAGATGCATCCTTCCAAGTGGTAGTATCTATTAAAAATTCCACTGAGCTTGATATTCATCGAGCCATACGAAAATTGATCTAAAACAGACACTCGGCTGGGACACAGTTACTGGTAAGGATCTAAAAAAAATAACACCTAAATGTTTGCAAATTACAACACTTATTTTCTGAGAATGAAAGCTTCTCTTGTCAATGTAAAGTGGGTTTAATAATTACGATTTTAAAGCCGGTTAACGATTTCAGCAATATCGAATTATATAGATTTATAAGCCGATTATATCTAATATTCGAGCAAAGGCAACTCGTACCCTATCATCAGTTAGATTTTGAAATTAACACAACGTAAACGAACAGATACATAGAATTATGAACAATACCAGCAATGATTTTGAATTCAAAAGGTATCTTTCAGAGGTGTTTCTGGATGTCTGATTCACTACGACATAAAGATTTATGTTACAAACTTAAAAAAGTAATACCATGCCATTTTTATGAAATAATTAAATTTACGTAAATAACTCAAAATCGGCATATGCTACGTTTAGCATGAGAAGAGGTACGTGGCCAATAATAACACTTAATAATACCCTCACTTTGTAAACTGAAGACGTGAAGCAATGCAATCTATGCAACTCGTCCGACGGCTTACTTGGCGCAAATACGAGGTGTGGCAGAAAAGTAATGAGACTGATTTTTTATTTACCAAAGTTTTTATTTTTTTCAAACATCAGTGTTATTCCCTTCAAAGTATTTCCCTTGGGCAGCTACACACCGATCGAGACGTTGTTTCCACTATTGGCAGCAGCGCTGGAAGTCTTCAACCGGTATGGTCTTCAGCATGTCCGTTACACTCTTTTGGATGTTTTCTAAAGTCCCAAAATGACGTCTTTTGAGGACATTTTTCAGTTTAGGAAAAGGAAAAAGCCACAGGGACTATGGTCAGGTGAATAGGGAGCTGGAAAACCACAGGAATGCCTTTTGAGGTCAAAAATTCTGTTATGAAGAGGGCAGTGTGATATGGGGCATTGTCATGATAAAGCATCCATTTGTCTGCAATGTCTGGTCTCACGCGAATGACCCTTTTTCTGAGCCTTTCAAGGACGTCTTTATAAAAAAAGTTTCCGCTATTCCATTTTGTGTGACGCACAACCAAAATACAACTTCACTAATAGCAGTCGCAAAAATCACGTAGTTAACAGAATGAGTTGAAAATCGCACTGAGCTATGGGAGGGTATTTATACACGTGTTCTATCAAGGACAACAGCGTAGCGTTGCCAGATCGCTTACAGTGTTGCCAGTCTCATTACTTTTATGCCACACCTCGTATATCTTTACTGAAAATAGCTCGGAATTAGGTTTAATCAAATATATTGGCAGAAACTCACAATTGAAGATTGAAAATAAACTCTTACTCTGCAAAGCTATTGTCAGTCCTATGTGGACATAATGCACTGAACTGTGGGTATTTTCAGCACTCCTAATATTGAGATCTTATAAATGTTTCAGAATAAAATACTTAGATGTATCGTCAACACATCATAATAATAATATAATAGAAAGTGTCAATATTAAATTAGTGCAAGAAGTAATACAAGAATATATGAGATATGAAAATGACTGTTTGTGCACTCTAATAATGTAACTACCCAACTTTCAAATAACATTAATGAAACTAGAAGGATAAAACGTTGCAAACCCACAAACCTGTCCACCAGGTTTCCGACAACAGGGTATAGTCGATTGTAATGAACAATCTTAAGTTTTGTACTTGGTACTTTTGGGATTCGGTATACATCCTTTACTTTTTTCAGTATCTTGTATGTACTTTTGTAGAAGCGTTTGAGTTTTGGGTTATAAAACTATACTCAGATGTTTTCGATGGGTCGATATCATAACGATCCTTCATCGGGCTACTCTCGATGTTCATATTAAATTACAAGTTCTCATAAACTTCTATCATCCTTATCCTCAGGTCGTTAATAAAGTCTTCTTCGATTATATTTTCTTCTAGTTTATTTCCGAAAAGTAGATCACACGATAGTTTCAGTTTAAGACCAAAGAGATTAATGAAAGAAGCAAATGAAAATATTGGTTTTGATCTTGTTGATGGCCAGAGACAAATTCTGACGTATACTTTTCCAATGTTCTATTTATGCGTTCAACAATTCTATCTGACTGTAGATGTAACAGTTGTATCATTTTTCCTAATTCCCAATATTTCGCATATTTTTTGTGAACACTGCCGATTCGAAATTTTGATCTTGGCCTAAATGTACAGAGTTCTAATGCACTCAAAATATGCTGATTAGTTTTTTTACTAACTCAGCAATAGTTGCAGCTTCTTGATTTGGTAATGCATAAACTTTAATCTATTTTCTAAAATAGTCCATCACCACGAAAATAAATTTATTTCTATTATCACTTGTAGGAAAGAGACTAGCTATAGCAATAGAAATTTTCTTAAAACGACTTTTGACGTTATAACGCTTCATTGGGGTCTTAAGTTTCTTTTTATTGTAGTTTACCCAGTAAAATCTTTCGCGAACCTTTTCTAAAGTCTATGCAGTTTCTATTTCACTACCAGACACACAATCGCGGAGTTATTCCGATTCTGGGACTCTCTTTTTTGGAACCAGTAAAGCAGTTTTCTTAAGGTCTAAGTATGTGTTGTAAGACATGTCTTTTACTGTAATAAAATCCTAAATTTTAAATATAATTTTATTGCTAGCAAACACGGCGCCACTTTTTCTCAGTTAGGTTTCCTTCAATTTCCAGACGTATTTTAAAATTGGCCATTCTTTTTGGTACGTTTCAACATGCTGTATTACTATTAAAAGACATTAATCACAATTATCGGCAGCCTAAGAGTCATATCCGTTGTTGAGTCTTTACTATTATTAATTGATGATCGCGTCTTTCCATCAACTTATTTCACCGAATTCTGATAAGTTTCATGTCTTTAGTAGCATAACCGCTTTGATATTTTTTTCAATAATTTGACAACCTCTTCTGTTAAGTTCTCTACAGTTGTCTTATTCAGTTTATCGGTATCTGTCGAAAGTTCTTGTATATGGGGCATTTCGCGCCAGATGCCTTAGCGCGGCGCCCGAGCGCCAAAACACTTTTCAGCTTACAATTGAGGCCCCATAACGAACTCGGGCAAAATAATTGCAATACATAATCAACGTGTTTTTTTCTCAACTTAACCTTAAGAAACACAAAACGTGTTAGATCTCGAAAAGGGTATTTTTTTTAAATTTTTTAATACTCTCAATCGAAAGAGTAGGATTTTTTACGTCAAGAATGACTATTTTCTTAGTGTTGTACAGCATTAATTTACGAGATATTAAGCGACGAACAAGCAGCGCGTGGCGTAGAGCAGTGCCGTGCGACGAGGCGCGGCACCTTTTAGGACTTATTTGAATTTTTTTAATTATATATATAAAAAAAATTATGAGTGCTGCTGCTGCTGCTGCTTTCACACAGGTCAAAGTCCAACTCTAACTATACTATTGCTGTCAATGATGTGGTGATTTGAGGGAAGGGCTAATAAAATAGACAAATGAGTCAAAACGCTTTCAAAACGTTTTGTGTTTCACAAAAAAGTTTTAAATTTGTATTCACTTATGAATTATTGTCAATGGGGATGTGCTCCCCCGACCGGCTGAAAAAGAAGAGCAACGCGAAGGACATTCCTGAGGGTGGCTGATTACGCATGCGAAGGGGCTCAAGCATGTCGGAGTTGGACAAGCTCTCCGGGGGGCCGCTGCCAGACCTCGTACAAAACAACAATTATAATAATTCTTTTACTAAAATACATTATAAATTCTCGCTTGACTTTTACATCGTAAAGACGTACTAATTGAAGTTCCAGTTCACAAAAGTTCAAGTGATAACGCGTATAACAATCATTAAGTTAAGTGAATGCGGCTTATCCGTACCGCGGAGGCCTTGCAGAGAGCGCTATCGGATGCTGTTCAATTTTCAATTCATGTGTAAGTTTAAACACATACAATAACCTTTTAAATTTAATAATTTAAATAAGTTATGGAACTCTGTTTCGGCAAATTATGCAATGTACTGACCAATATTTGTATTCACCACAATCGCAACTTGCGCAAATCCCATTCATCATGCAACAGCCGGTGTTTGGTAATCAACAATCATCACAAAACCCTGGATTTCTGCAATTCGCACCAAATAATTCCTGTACACCACTAGTTCAATATCCAAGTCATACATCGGCATTTCCACCACTAATTAACACATCCTCATTTGTACCAGTAAATAGCCAAAATTATAATCCTCAAAGAACTGTCAACACACAATCAACACTTGTTGATTATTCCGACGAGGACATAACAGATAATCAACATGATTGGCAAAAAGTGAGAAAACGCAAGCGAATTACACGTACATCAGGAATAAATTTAATAATGGATAACCCGACTCCATCCCAAAACATATACATTGTGTTAGCCGACATTAGTACCATACAACCCAAACATCAGGTGTAAACAAAAAATTTTTTTGTCTAAATTTGAATGAAAATTCAATCAACTAATGAACCAAAATAACATGATGATAAATCTGCGTATCACGCTAGTTACCAAAAACCAATCCTGGAATGAAAATGGGCTAGCACAACATCGTTTTCTAGTCGAACTATTTTTAAAAGAGCAAAAAATTGATGTATTATTGATCTCAAAAACCCATTTTACGGAAAGGAGCAACTTCAGCATCCCTAATTATACTACATACCACACCAAACATCCCGATGCATCTGCTCACGCTGGCTCGGTAATTACTATAAACAACAAAATATCTCATTTCGTCATGAATACCTTTGTAACTGATTATATACAAGACACTATAATCAACGTCCAAAGTCTTAGTGGTCCACTAATAGTTGCTTCGATATGCAGCCCGCCTAGGCACTCTGTCAAACAAAATCAGTATGAAACATTCTTCAACAATCTAGGTAACAGGTTCTTAGCTGACGGTGACTTCAACGCCAAAAATCCAATCTGGGGCTCGAGGTTAAGAACAACCAAAGGACGCGAATTATACAAAGCTGTACTGGCTAACAACTACAACTACATATACACCGTAAATAACCTAAATGGGCTAATAAGAGAGTTAAAAACAGCCCTAAGGGAGTGGAAAAACGAATCATTTAACGAATATATTAGCACTTTATCTCCTTCAGCAGATAGCAACTACACGCTTTGGAAGGCAACGAAGAATTTAAAAAATGTTCAAACTCTTATTCCACCAATAAGAAAGGTAGACGGCTCTTAGGCAACAACAGAAGCTGAGAAAGCAACAAGTTTTGCAGAACACCTATCTATGATATTTCAACCGCATCCCATAGCTGCTACCCCAGAAGAGGAACAGGAGATTGGAGATTACCTGCAAGCTTCTTTATAATTAAGCCTTTCAGTACAGTATTTTACCCCTGAAGAAATTATAACTGAAATCCATCATCTAAACAACAAGAAAGCGCCCGGGTATGACTGCTAGACTGCTGAAAGAACTGCCACATAAAGCTATAATGTGCATATTACAAATATGCAATGCAGTCTTGCGATTGCAGTACTTCCCACTGTTATCGAAATTCGGCCAATTAATATTAACATTGAAACCGGGCAAACCTGCACATGAGGTTACCTCATATAGGCCTATAACGCTACTACCAATACTGTGAAAAGTATTAGAGAGATTAATACTAAAGAGAATGGCAACCATAAGTGAAAAAGAAGAAATTATTCCCCAACATCAATTTGGGTTTGGCCAACAACACTCTGCATTAGAACAGATACACCGAGTCACAGATTTAATCGAAAAGGACTTTGAAGAAGAAATATACTGTGTTGCGGTATTCCTTGATGTCAGCCAGGCTTTTGACCGCGTCTAGCATCTCGGCCTACTATACAAAATTAGACGGTCGTTTCCACACCAATACTTTCTTCTCTTTAAATCATACTTAAGTGAGAGGTATTATCAAGTAAAGTACGGCGACAGACAGTTTGGACTCAGTAACGACATGAGTTTCTCAGGGCAGTGTTCTGGGACCAACCCTATACCAGATATTTACAGCTGATCTACCATGCAATGACAACACAATGTTTTCCACATACGCGGACGATACGGCGTTATTAGTTTCTCACCAAGATCCACTACAAAAATGGTTGCACAGGTGGCGCCTACAAATTAATGAAACCAAATCTACAATGATTACGTTTACGACGAAAACACAACTCTGCTCCTCCGGTTACACTAAATGATATACAAATCCCCATCCAACAAAAATATCTTGGTTTGATCCTCGACAGGTGATTAACATGGAAACCCCATATTACAAAAAAGAGAATGCAACGGGATGCTATGGTGTAAAAGATGTATTGGCTTCTAGGAAAAAAAGTTATCGCTATAAAATAAAGTGTTATTGTACAAGACAGTTTTAGTTCCGGTGTAGGCGTACAACATACATCTATGGAGTAGTGCTAAAACATCAAACATTGATATACTGCAAAGATTTCAGAGCAAAACTCTTCGTGTAATGACCAACGCTGAATGATTCATTAGCAAAAAAACAACTTTACGACGACCTAAAAGTTTCATGGCTCAGAAACATTAAAAGACGAACAGTCATCTATGTTAATCGAATAAGAACTCACCCCAATGTGTTAGTGCTACAATTACTAGACAATAATAATACCATTCGTAGATTAAAGACTTAAAACGCTATACCTTACTAACTAGTACTCGTTATATTAGTATATTGAGCGGCTCGTCAGTAGGCGACACTCCCTTCACATGTGAGTATTTCAGTTTAGTTTATTAATTAAGTATTACATCAAATTGGTTCGTTAGCCTTTGGGCTAGTTGTAAATTAAGCATATAAAATAAACAAAAAATAAATAAACAAAATAAAATATAAATTCCAAACTTTTTTATTTATATATACGTGTTATATACATTTTATTCTTGTTTTTGTTGTTTATTTAATCTTTATTTTCTTTTTCGTAATTTTTTTGTTTTTTCAGATGAGTTTGCAGTAAATGATTGTTTCTTCTTAGAAGTAGCCCTTACGTTCTGTCTTTATTTCTGGCTTTTTTATCTTCGGTAAGATGTCACATTGAGAAGAAAGGAAAAAAACGTTTCATTAGAAGTCTACCTTCAAGATTGGGTATAAATGCATGATATTGTAGAGTTTCTAGGATCAGTACAGCTTTCGAAAATCTTAGCTTTAATTCTTCCGCAGTTTTTTCGTAATCAGATTTTGGACTTACAAATACTTGGGTCTCTTTGCAATTGTTCTTTATCCAGTTGTATAAGCTCCCTTGCCATGTGCTGTCGCTTGAAAGTGCCATTCGACAGGAATGTTGAAATCTTTATGATGATACATAAGATTAAATAAATTACATTTATTTTTAAAGTGTTGTGTTGCACTATCCGACGTGATAAATTTTTTGGGGCTTGAAGTTACCCTTTAAATAATTTACTATAATTTTTTGATACTCATAAACAGCGACTGTATCATTAGCTAAATTATCTGAGATTATTGCTCTTGTGCTTAAGTTCCTTCCCCTCTCTGTAATACATTACAACAGTAAATACAGTGGACTGGTTATTATTCCAGTGGAATGGTTGAACTGAATTTTGAACAACAAAAGCATAATTCTTAGCAAAGTTGAAACAAACTATGAATCCTTATTCTAAAAAAGTCTCCTACAAATTTTTAATGAAAATTGATTTCTTACAGGCAACAAAATGGCGAATCTTCAATTTCATTAATTTATCTGCTAATATATCCAAATACTCAAATGCGTGTTTATAATTCGGCTCGCTATTGTATATCGACCGGCTTGCATCCATGTGTCGAATTTCACCTCGTTAATATCAGTATATTCAAATGTTTCTAGCAAAAACTTTCCTAGTGGTGCTGTATTTGGGCAGTCCAAACAGTCGCCTAAAAAACACAAATCTGACGGCGCAGGACATACTACGAATACAATCGTGATAATTTTTAACGGCATTCGTGAATCTTTCGTCAACGTTTCAATATCGATTCCTTGCAACATTAATTTTATATTTTCATGATAAACGCACATGCCAATAACGTGTGTACCGCTGGCCCCGGCCAAAACTCACTGAGGTGGTCGTAGCTGCGTGATTTCGTTAAACCAATTTTTACATACTCATTTTCTGCTTTAAATAGAGAATAACACTCGTTTAAATTACATAAGAGAAGTCTTTTTTTAAGACACGCTCTCTTACTATCGCTTTGCTTTACAGGTAAAAATTCTTCAGTTTCTGGCATCATGCGACTAATATTCATATGCGTTTCAATACCTCACGGTCGATGCCGGCAACTGTGTACATGATATTTTGTAGCTCTGTTAATTACATAGCAGAAAGAGCACCACTATACAATTTTTATGTAGTCCCATAAGAAGTGACATAGGTTATGTTAAATTATTATGAGGGTTATAAAAGGGTTATAACAAGAAGTATGACAGATTCAACGCCTAAAAAGTTGAAAATAAAGATGTTCAAAACGTCTCAATAAAACAGTGGCGTTTTTCTAGTTTGTTGTAAAATGATTGTTTGTTTTCAATGTTTCTGTTCCATGTTTTACTTAAAATGTTTCTTACAACTTCTCCCTAATGCCAAAATATACAAATACGTAATGACGCTTATCCTCAATGCAAGCTTAAAGAAGTTCTCTGTCCAGTAATATAAACTTTTTTCATGTTATTGTTTTATCAAATTCTGAAATCTTAGGGAGTATATACATTTCTTTTTGTAGATTAATTCAAATTAAATTTTGGGATTTGAATTTCGTGCCGTTTACGTTATGTAAATGTCAGAAATGTGAATTCATACGTTTTTATCTAAACATGTGACAAAGTCTATCAAGAACCACCAGAAACGCCGTGCATTTGTGAATTGAATTTTAGAAGACATAGCAGTTTATGCTGATTTTGTAAACAATTTATATTAGGTAATGAATCTCAGTTATTTTAAATGGCTTTGTAAATCGTCAAAATTGTTGTATTTTTTTATATTCTAAATTATATTGTAAAAACCAATCCGCCAACAAAAATTTATAGCCCTGTACTCTTTTAAAGACAAAGTTGGCAATACTGTTACTAACGATAGTGTAAATTATCAGAAGTTAAAAAACTTCTTTCCAATTAAATCAATAATTTTATCTTGAATGACCCGCGGTTTCAGCAAAATAGAACCGCACGTCACACAGCACGCAAAATATTTACTTTACGTGAAATTTTGTGGTCGTGTCATCTCACAGAGGGGTGACATCGATTGGTTAGCGCGGTCTTGCTATTTAACCCCACTAGACTTTTCCTCTGGGGCTATTTGAAAGAAAAGGTTTATGTCGACAAATATACTACAATTACAAAGCTAAAAGTAAACTGTACTTGAAGTCTTGAAGTTCAATTTAGATCATCCTATTTATAACCTATGGTAAGGCATTTCAAAATAAATTTATGGTTCAGTTCTCAATTTGTTTAATGTGGATAATGTAAATTAGTTGAATAATTGCGTATGTGTACATATGTGTATATATATGTACACATATGCACATTAATCAACTAATTTACATTATCCACATTTTCTGCTAACGGCATACGTTTCCAAAACCTCATCCTTTCCGGAAAAAGGCGGTTCATCATTTGGAACGTAATATTGTGGGAATTCTGTGATCCGACTATACTGAGATAATGGAGGTCATAATTAAAAGCCACGCGTTCTTTCTGTAGGTTGGGCAAAGGCTCCCATTTCAAATTAGCAACAGAGTTTCGAGGAGAAGGATCTCTAAAAAATAAATCATGTGACAGTGACGTAGTTAAAGATTTTAACAGTGCTCACGTACCCAGTACTAGCAAAGTCTGTCCACATTTGAATCATGCAATCTCTCATCAGTAGATCATTGTCGGCTCTTAGTGGTGGAAACAATGCCGGAGAATTAAAAAGGTATAGTAAGTCGTCAGTATGACACACTCCTATAAAATGAACGATTTATTACAAGGCAAAATAAAAAGCAATTGCGTTACCCCAATCAAAGTCAATATTTTCTGTGGTGGCTGCGTACTTGTCGCCATACGAGTACTCTCCTCTGTAATTAAGTTTGTAAAACCAAACTGGGCTTAATCCGTTTATAGCGTGAAGTAGTGCAGACTGGTAAGAGCCGTAATTGAAAGACCGATCGCTGTATATCTTAAAAAGTCAATAACTAAATTAGGTACATCTTATACTTTTGGGTTGTCCGGAAAGATCGCGCCTATTATTAAGCAAAATTTAAAATTACAATGTTTGTGTGTTGATGTTTATTTATTCAGTTATGTATTTTGTTCACCAACCTTTCTCCATTTTTAGGTGGGTTGCATGATATCTATCGTGAAAAACTAACAAAAATAAGTTTTTAATGTTGGAAATAATGTTATTTTTAAAATATCTTTCTTGGCTGTTACTACATTGTATACTATGGAATCGATTTCCATAGCATGGCGAATCAGGTATTTCCAAAATATGGAATCGTTGTCCACGCAGTTCGTTCTTCAGGTGTGAGAACAAAAAGAAATATGTAAGAGCAAAATCAAGACTGTATGGCGAATAACCCGTTGATTTGACGTTTTGGGTGCTTAAAACCACGGTTGCGACATGTTCAGTTTTTCGAAGAAAAAAACAGGCGACCATTTGTTTTGAAGTACTTCGAGTGCGAACGATTTCTGTTGGGTTTGGCCCTTTTTGGAAGACCAATACAGTCGACTGCTGTTTACTTTCGAGTTTAAAGGCATAGACCCGAGATTTCTTTATGAAACACCGTGATCGTATTTCTTGAGTATTTGTTTCGACCAATCGATACGACCCTTTTGTTGAGAAATCGTTAACTTACGCGGGATCCAACGCGCCCATAGCTTTTGTAAGATTAAATGTTCATGCAATATCGAATGCATGCTAGTCAAACTCATACTTAAAAATGCCCGAATTTCGTGATAAATCACCCGAGGATATTGCTTTATTAGTTAGCGCATGGTATCAATACTTTTTGGCACCACGGTCGATTTTAGAGGCCGTTTTTAAATTTATCCGCCAGCAAACTGCAATTAAATTCATGAAATCGACAATATCCAATGGTTCTGTGAGGGGCTTTGTCGCCAAAAGTCGAAGTGAGTTGATCGACGCACTGTTGTTGAGATAATTCACATCGAAATTCGTAAAAAATCGTCGCACAATAATTTTCAACTTAATGAAAACTATATCGTTCGTATAACAAAATTGTAGGATGCAAACGTCAGATCATACATAACACATGCATGGTTGCCAAACCTGCAATAGATATTGTGTAGCCGAAGTAATGCAACTTGAAGATTCCGTACTTTCAGAAGTTCTCAGATTTCTGGATGAAAAATTTTCCGAGGTTGTTTTTTATGGCTTCCAAAGAATTAAAATTTTTGTCATTAAGAGAATTTTGAAAAAATTTAAAGGTGCAATATCTGGTGAATATGGTAGGTGGAGCAACATATCCTGGCTAAAGTTCAACAATTTTTGTAAAACGTCAGAGAGACACGAGGTCTAGTATTACCCTGATGGAACACAACATCCTTCCAAGTAGCTAATGCTGGACGTTTTTTTCGAATCACTTTCTTTAATTTGTTTAATTGTGAACAGTACTATGAATTTATCGACTAGTCGTTGGGGTGGAGTTCACAATGCAGGATAACTTTTCAATCCTACCAGATAAAAAAGCATGCCTTTATTGAGATGAAAAATAAATTTTGAGAGTAACTAATAGTGGTTCATTTTACCTACCCCAGGATTTTTTTCGCTCTACACGGTTATAAATAATCTATTGTACATTGTTCTTTACTAATTGCTTTGAAAACGGTGCGTTTTTGCTACGTTTGTATATCGTGTTACAAATGCCAATGCAATCCATTAAATTTTTCACGGTTAAATTCTACTGAACGTCGTTACCAAGCTTCACTATATGCTCGTAGTTTTTGAGATTTTTAATATTTCTAAATCAAATTTCTCGGTCACTGTATAGATTTGCTCGTTGTGAAAGGTCCACTCGTTGTTAGGCTTTAAGATCAAAATCACAAGCTCTAGACTTAGTAAATCATTTTCATATAGTTCTTTCAGATAAAGAACTTTTTTTGTAAACAGTATATATATTTATTAATGATTGTATTGCATTTGTGCCATTTCGGTAATAGAAAAGTAGTGTCTAAATTACACTTTTTCTCGCATCTTCAAAAGGGCACAAGAATAACAAAAATCAATTTATTGCAAGGAACTTTTTTAAAAGATACGTTGAAATGTTACCTTTAAGAGTGTGTGCACACATCGTGCTTTTCATATTCAGACATTTTCCAATGCCATCTAGTAAAAATCGACAAGAACTTTCTGGACAATGTAATATTATTACTAAGTACTGTAAACAAGTATTTATCAAAAATATATTAACTTAAAAAAATAAGTATTAATTTATCTAAGAAGTATACGTGAAATATATATACTACGAAGCAATAATGAACATAATATATAATTTACAATTTTGTTGGTAGGATTTTAATTAGTGGAGAAGGAAGAATAAATACATTTATCAATTTAAAATTGCTAGGTTACTTTTGTGAAATCGTAGAATACGTTTATGTTATTAAAATGCAAATAAAAACGGATTAAAATAATTACTTACAAAATTAATCATAGATTTAAATTCAGAAAACTTGATTAAAGTGTGAAATTATTCGTTTTGAAAGTGAAGGTGTTAAAGTGTTTAAGATTAATATAAAGTACTGATAAAAATAAATGTTTTTTTTGCTATTCATAAATTTAATCTTACTGTGGCTTTACTGATATAATATAAATTTGGAAGTAATTAAAAAATGTAACTTGTGCTTTTAGCTGATTTTAAAAATAAAAGATATCTTACATTTATAAATCCTTGGACACTATTGGGATTGTTAACATCGACGTAGTCACTTTGCAAATAGAAATCCGTTATCTCTTGCCAAACACTTTGAATGTCATGTTGAGGAACGCTCAGGGATAGAGCAAACATTTGAGGTCCAAAAGTATTAAAATTTTCGTTTAGCGTTATTCTAATAGAGGAATTACGAAGCAGAGCTGCGTTATCAAATTTCTTTATTAAATCGTGTAGTCTTTACAGGAGTTAACTTACGGGATGCTCTCAGTATGCCTTCATCTTCGACAGCACCAACAATCCAAGGAACTGCATTAAAAGTGCCTGATTGCAACATAGTTAAAGGATCCTCCTCTATAAATGGGTCAGGGTTAGCTGGAGACCTTTTTTCTAATGCTGGTGCATATATTGCATATGGTTCCGTACTAAAGTACTACACAAAGTTGAAATTAAAATAAAAAATAAAATTAAAATTGACGAGCGTTGTTACTTTAAACTTGTCGATGCTATCAGCGAGAGTGTATGCGTCGACGTTCCTAACGCACTCGACCATAATTTCCGTGTCATTAAAGTTGCAGTTTACAAAGACGGCTTGTCGTTGAGCAACTTGTGCTTGCACAATGCCGTTTGGTCTTGCCCACAGTGCTAAAGCAGATCCACTTTCCGAAATGGCTTGTTGGAATAAACCTGAAAGTTTAATATTACCATTTTACACCGTAAATACCACGGAAAGAAACCTTTAGAAGCTGGACTAAATTGGTGCAGATGTGCACTTCCCGCTCCAGCGCTTTCTCCAAATATAGTAACTTTCTCGGGGTTTCCACCAAAAGCTTCGATGTTCTCTTGAACCCAACGAAGAGCTGCGACTTGGTCCTTCAAGGCCCAATTTCCCGGAGCGGCATCATCGTTTGTACTGAAAAACCCTACAGAGACAAATAAACTACCATAGAGTATTTTTGTGCTTATTTTTTACCAAACACTCCTAGGCGGTAGTTAAAAGTAACAAGCACAACATCCTTGTCCATAAAATACTCAGGTCCTAAATAATCTCTGTTTCCAGTGCCGGCAAAAAATCCTCCGTAATGCAGAAAAACCATGACGGGCAACGAAATTTCTACAATTTTTTTCCCACACGAAGGCTAGAAAGTGAGAAGTAAAAAATACTACTTGTAGAGTTTCAATCATACCTTTGGCGTATAGACGTTAAGGTAAAGACAATCTTCAGAGCCTTCCACTGGTGCTGGGACTTGATAAAAAAGGTAATTTTTTTGTATGCACATTGGAGGATTTGTTGTAGCATCTAAAATGCCTTTCCATGGATTTGGAGGAACGGGAGCCTGTTAATGCAACAATATAAAATAACATACTGAGTATATTTTTCTGGTTACTTTAAATCTTAAACTTCCAACAGGAGGCATGGCGAAAGGAATTCCTGTAAAAGCATAAAATTTCTTGTTGCCTGCTGAAAGTTGAGTTTGCCCCTGTACTTTGCCAAATTTAGTGGTAACGATAGGGTTGGTCGCGGTATAGTCATATCCCTTAAATCTTGAGGATGCAGCCTCTGTTACAAGATTTCTATAGACTTGAAGCCCTAAGAAGAGTAGAATCGATTTTAGTTTCATGTTGCAATGGGTATCTAAGACAAACACTGATATGAAACGACTGCTTTATATGTAAATTTTAAATCACTTACAGCGACGCAACACTATTGGTCATATAAGAACGCACACAACGCTAATAAAGCAAATTCATCTATGCCTTTTTGAAGAATGTGCTCGATATATATATATATATATATATATATATATATATATATATATATATATATATAGATATAGATATAGATATAGATATAGATATCTTCTAGATAGCAAACATTACACTGTGCATGTTTGAAATATTTGAAAATATACATAAAATTATAGATTATGTATCTGTGTTACTCATAAGTGTATTTAGAATAATTGATGAAAATAAAGCATTATTGTGTACTTGACCTTGAATATCGTGAAGTAGGTGCGCTGTCTTTATGATTATATATATATATATATATATAAACAACTTAGTTCACGGGATGAACCGCGTCTATTTTAGGTAAATTCTTGATGTTTCGGCATCGGCTTTGATGCCAATTTCAAGAGGTTAGCTCTTCACTCGGGGTCTCAATTTGCCTACTCCCCAAGGAGAGCTATGAGTCTTTGAATAATACTGAGCTTTCGTGTGACCTGCTTGATCTTTGATAAGGCTGGAAGTGAAAGTTTGTTTGGAGGGAGATGCGTTGGGTTGGGGAAAGTTTGTAGGATTAAGGGTGTAGCGTAATTTGCGGTGCGTAGCAATAAGGGACTTCCACATGACAGGCAAACGCTGGTTGTCATCTGATGTGTTGAAGCACTGTCGGCGTTTTTCTATTTCAATTGCCTCACGTACTATTCTGGTAAAATGGGAAATGGGGGCAATGGTTTTAGCCCCAGAGAAATTAATTTTGTGGCCTGTTTCTTTGCTGTGTTTGGCAAGTGTCGCGAGTGCCGATACTTTTGTTTAGACCACCAACGTCACTAGTTTTTTTCTGTTACATTTCTACTAACGGCCCTTTCTACATACCTTGTTTATCCCAGTTTTCCAAATTTTCTTTAAATATAACAAATATTACAATTAACCTTATCACCACATAAGTATTTGATATTATTTTGACATATAGATAAAAAGTTATTTTTAAAAATGGCAAAATAAAATGTTGTCAAAATCGATAAATTGGACAGATTTTCAAATATATCAAGGATACTCAAAATAGATAAGATAAATGTATTACAAAATCAGATATGCATCAATTTTAAAATGTTGCCAAGGTAACTTGCTCACTTATGAATAAAAGAGGTAATATAAAAATATATAAATTTTATAAACATTAGTTTACACTTTAAAAGGTAATATAATTTGAATATTTAACTCTGCAGATAAAAGCTTTGTTATAGATATATATTTCAAGCTAATTTTCAGTGCTTTACCATTAATGCGGCAATATTACCATTTTTAATACCATCGTCACTTATGAAATCTAAAAACTCGTTAATGTGCTTATCATCTCCCTTAAATTGCAAATCCATTCACATGAGATTGTTTTTATTATTACAAAGAACCAAGTTTTTATTTTCGTCCTTTAGCAGAAATATATAAACAATTAACAATGTGAAATCATATAAAATGTATTCAAGTTTTTAAACAACGAACGAGAGCACAACTTTATTTTATCTATATAAAAATGGTTGTACAAAACAACTTAAATGCTTCCCTTGAAAGCCTCAACTTCACTACATTTTTTCTTAATCTTGTGCTTTGCTATTTATTGTCGTATAAAAAGTAATACTACCATATTTGTCACTCAAACTTCCTTTCACTGCAACTAGTAATCAACCTTCTTTAAATAGATATTCAATTACGTTTCTGTATTTAATATTTTTATATTAATCAGACGATTACAACATACTGTGCAGCTCACGCTCTAAAACTTATAAGCAATTTAAATCTGGCCAAACAAGAACAGTAACATAAAATACGTGTGATGTTACGATTGTCACATATTGCATTAATTATTATTCTCAGAATTTTATTTGTAAAAAAGAAGTTTAATTAAGTGAGTGAGTTCCCATTTGACTTTCAAAATGTAAGCAAGACAGCAGCGCTCAGATATCTTTGAAAGTGCCGAGTGTCGAATTATCTACTGATAACCCGCATCACTCCACTTCAAAACTGTACGTATAATTTAAATTTAAAGTTAATATCAGAAGTCTATCACTGTAACAGAAGTATGTACTAACCCATGTTTCCAATGGGAAACAATTACGGCCCCGGGCCTCCGGGAGCCCCAGCAGCCCCTGAAAATTACGGCTTCACGTTTAATATCCCTAATGTACAAGGATATCAATTTACTCAACAACAAAACACCTACAGCCAATCTGGTTCACAACCCAGATATTCTACCAATTGTCAAGCATACCAGTCATCTCCTTTTTCATTCAATCCGCAACCACTGTCCTTTTCTCAAACTGCACAAAATGGAATAAAAATCAAATAATGAATGCCACCAACAATGATTTCAATCACGAAGACCGCGATTCACGTGTAAATCCGGATTTAATCGAAGACTCAGGTTCAGATACTAACAGCCCCAACAACACGCAAGGTACCTCGACAAATACGAAACATGAATGGCAAAAAATCAAAAAACGGAAAATAAACAACTCTAATACAATCTTTAATTGTCAACAACCCATTCCTACGAACATATCAAACAGATACGAGATCCTCTCACAAACTCAACCCGAAAACGCTTGTCAAGAGCAAACACCTAATAATAATGAAAGTCCTAGAATGACGAAGCCTCCGCCTATTTATATCCATGGAGTAAACAATTATAATGAAATGGTTAAAAATATTACTAAAATCCTGTAAAAAGAGCAATACCACACAACAACTGTACCAAACGATAAAATTAAAATAAACACCAACACAATAGACTCATACAGAAAACTCACCAAACACCTTAAAGATGAAAATATATTTCATCACACCTACCAATTAAAAGAAGAACGCGCATACAGGATAGCCACTCAAAATCTTCACCATTCCATACCAGTTTCAGAAATAACAAAAGAACTTGGGAATCTTGGTCACACAGTACGCAATATTATTAACATACGTCACAGAGTAAACAAACAACCATTGTCACTGTTCATGGTAGACCTAGAACCTAAAGAAAATAATAAGTCCATCTTCAACGTTCAACATCTAAGTAATATGAATATCACGGTTGAACCCTCCAGGAAGACACAAACCATACCCCAGTGCATCCGCTGTCAAGAGTATGGCCATACGAAAACTTACTGTAATAAACCATTTGTCTGTGTCAAATGTAGCGATAACCACGAAACCCAGTCCTGCAAAAAAAAACCCTGCAATACTCCAGCCACTTGTGCCTTATGTAATGGACAACACCCAGCCAATTACAAGGGATGTTCAGTATATCAAGACATCAAAAGAGCCAAAAACCCAACACTCAGAGGAATCACAAACAAATCCAGAACGTACCAGTTACCACTAAATATATCCGAATTCCCATCACTTCCTAAACAAAACGCCAAAGAAAATCCAGAAGCTATGCATCATCCTTACCACAGACCTCTCTCCCTGCAGCCACCCGACAGAGGACCCCCTATTCATACCTTCAATGAACAGCAGAATAACATCAACCAATTGTTCTCTAGCTTCCTAATGGAATTTAAAGCAATGTTTTCACATCTTATCAGCCAAATCAGGTTTTAAACATGCTTTCCACTGTTATAAACAAATTAGCTTAAAAATGGCCAACCACCTCCGTATAGCTCTCTGGAACGCCAATGGCTTATCAAACCATATACCTGAGATGAACTGTTTTCTCCAATTACAGGATATAGATGTGTTACTCGTCTCCGAAACCCACGCAACAGCCAGAACAGTTATTAAAATACCACACTATTCCGTATACCTTTCCTACCACCCTGATGGCACAGCACATGGCGGATCATCGGTAATTATCAAAAACTCAATCTCCCACCACGAATGGAACTCCTTTCAAAACGACAAAATTCAAAGCTCTAGTATAAAAATTTAAGTCCTACCCTACCCATTGATCATAGCAGCAGTATACAGTCCACCACGACATGCTATCTCAACTGAAGAATACGCAGATCTGTTAAAATCCCTTGACGCGATATTCCTCATTGGAGGAGATTGGAACGCCAACAATGTGGCCTGGGGCTCAAGACTAACTAATCCGAAAGGGCGTAACCTACTCAGAGAAATACAAAATCATAACTGCAACTACATATCAACCGGAGAACACACCTATTGGCCTACAGATACAAATAAAATCCCCGACTTATTAGACTTCGCTATTTCCCGCGGCATAGCAAACACATACAACAAAGTGGAATCTAACTATTACCTGTCCTCAGATCATACTCCCATTCTAATTACCTTATACACATCCATTATTACCAGAGAACCATCCCCAAAACTCTGCAACAAGAACACCAATTGGAACCTCTTCAAAAACACGCTGGATCACGAGATTAATCTAACTATCCGAATTAAGGTCGCCTACGACCTAGACGAAGCAACCCAGTATTTAACTAGAATGATACAAAATGCGGCATGGCAAGCAACACCCAGTGAAACAAACACCTGCTCAGCAGATATTAATATCCCTCATCATATAAGGCACCCCGTCACAAAAAAAAACGCAAAGCACGAAAAAAATGGCAACGAACTGAACAAAGGCCAGACAAGACCATATATAATAGACTTACTCATCAACTCCATACTGAACTACTAAAAGCCCGGAACGACACTTTTCAGCATTATATCACGAATCTTTCACCTATTGATCATACGATATGGAAGGCAACAAAAAAATTTAAAAGACCAATAGCACCGATACCTCTAATCAAAAAGTCCGATGATACATGGGCCAGATCAGACAAGGAAAAAGCTGATTCATTCGCAGACCATCTTGCTACTGTATTCTCATCGCCACAACCGGTAGGAAACAACGATGACACCGACATTTCCGCATTCCTTGACGCGCCCTGCCAAATGTCCCTACCTCTGAGACGATTCTCACCAGCCGAAGTAAGACAGCAAATTAAATTAACAAACCCACGTAAAGTACCTGGTTACGACCTAATCGTAGGAGATGTATTGCAAAACCTCCCCAGAAAAGCCCTAGTGTTACTGACAACCATCTACAACAGCATTCTACGACTCTGCCACTTCCCCACTCAGTGGAAACATGCTATAATCATTACCCTTATTAAACCTGGCAAACCTCCTACGCAACCCTCCTCCTACAGACCCATCAGCCTTTTACCACTCATGTCAAAAATATTCGAAAAACTGCTCCTCACGAAAATCCATGAAACTGTCGACCTACATGAAATTCTCCCAAACTACCAATTTGGCTTCCGGAAGCATCATTCTACTATCCACCAAGAGCACCGAATAGTTAACAGCATTATGGAGACTCTAGAAACCAAGCGCGTCTGCATAACTGTATGCCTAGACATAAAACAAGCTTTCGACAAAGTATGGCACACGGGTCTATTATACAAAATAAAACTCTATTTTCCAAATCAGCTGTACCTCATACTAAAATCATATCTAAACAAGAGGACCTTCCAAGTTAAAGTAAATAACACAACTTCCGAATACCACGAAATTACAACTGGAGTACCGCAAGGTAGCGTACTGGGACTGCTGTTGTACCTTCTATATACTTCCGATACGCCTTCAACTGACGATACTGTACTTGCAATGTTCGCCGATGATACAGCTATCCTCTGAATAGACGAAAACCCAATAACTGCAGCAGCCCATCTGCAAACACACTTAGACATCTTGCAAAACTGGTTCAACAAATGGAGAATTACAGTCAATAGCGACAAATCCTCACAAATTACTTTCACAAATAGACGTATTGCAAGCCCACTAAACAACATCAACAATACTCCGATACCTCAGAAGACGGACATCAAATATCTTGTCTACACTTAAACCATAAGCTCACCTGGAGCACTCACATCAAAGCCAAACGAAAACAAATCGACCTTAAAATTAAACAAATGCACTGGCTCCTTGACAGACGCCCCCAACTCTCACTGTCAAACAAACTGCTATTATATAAAAGCATCATAAAACCCATCTGGACATATGGTATACAGTTGTGGGGATGCGCTAAAGCCTCCCACACAAAGATCCTGCAACGAAGCCAATCAAAAATCCTTCGCAAAATAGCCAACGCCCCATGGTACAAACCCTTCACACAGACCTAAGAATTCCATACGTAGCCGCAGAGATACAGAAGCTTGCTCGAACATACACGAACCACCTGGCAGGACATAAAAACCAGGTAATAGAACAGCTCTCTAACCAGCCAACCATCACCAGACGATTAAAACGAAATTGGCCACAAGACCTTCCAGTGTAACTACCCAGAATAACTTAGTGTTTAGCCTACGAGGAGTAAAGCGCTGGCCGGATTCCCCCAATGACATGTTATAAAATTATAAATTATAAACAATTTACTTATTACTCGTGTGAGAGTAGATTGTAAATAAGCAACAAATAATAAAAAAAAATGTTACGATTTCTAAAGAACTATTATCAAGCCATGTCATAATAAGGTTATTCTAGTATTATAACTATATAAATAAATTGAATAGAATCAATTGCAGAAAAAATTAAGATATAAAATAAAAATAAATAGTACAGTCACAACAAAAGCCAAATAAAACTAGTATCGGCATCAGCACTAGTACTCATCCTAAGACATTTAGGTAGTTTATCTAACTAAATGGGTCACGTAGGACAGAAGCTAACTTATTATTAGCAAAAAACAAAATCTCCAGTCTAAGGCTTAGTAATCTAAAAAATTTAGAACTTGCTTTATAGACTAGATAAAGGCCTTTCTTCAGATTATTCTCTCGTCTCAGTTTTCGCGTTCTTTTCATAGGTAAGTATAGACAATTAAACTATACTATTGCTTGTCGACTATGATCATTTACTATGGGCAGAAAAGGAAATATTTATTTAATTGTTTGTATCAAAGAATACAACTTTAATAAAAAATCTAATTACTTCAGTGTAAGACAAATACAAAATATGCATAGTTGTGTAGATCAAGCATTATTTCTTTCTTTTGTGGGACCTTAAACGTGCACCATATTTATAAATTGAAACAAAATTATTTACTCGTTAAAACTATCATACATAAAGAAATTAAGCAAACTGTAATAAATCTAAAGTTATTAACCACTCCGGTGGAGACCCTGGGCTGACCTGAAAACTATAAAAGAAAATTTTTCACGCACTAATTAATCAAAAAAATAAATTTACACTACTAGATTTAACCTAAAGCACAAGAAATGGCAACAGTCAAAGAGGATACATAAAAGTGTGGAAAGTGCATCTTTTACCACCATGGAATGGTCTAAAAGGATTATTGAAGATAACATTACAACTACGGGAATTTATGAAATAAATCCATATCAATTATCAAGATAGAAAACCTATTATTAACAAAAAACTAATTCCAAATTAAGTACAACCGACATTTGCAAAGGAAATGTTCAAATGTTATATTAGAGTAGGACCGCAGTTCACCAACCGTTACAAATGCTAGGATACTGTTTGTATACTATGCTAATTAATTCTAATTACTCTAGTTTTGGATATTGACTTTAAAAAAATTGAGCAAGTTGGTTTTTAAGCATGTCTAAGTCTAATTAAAATGTTTTATTTAACCGAAAGTAAACTGTTGGATTGCAATTTTTTTTAGATAACCACGGCGGTCGTATATTTATTCGCATGGAATTTAAAGAAAATATGAAAAACAAGGTAGAAAGTCCTTTATATACAGGTATGTGTAAAATACAATTCTTAAAATGCCTCAAATCTTTATTAAGAATGAGTTAATACATTACGAAAACTTTAATCATGTTAGACCTTGTTACAGGGATCAAGTAGCAATTACAATTAAAAAACAAAATAAAAAGAAATGTAAAAGACATTATATACGCTTTTTATGTAACACGTCCAAATCACTCCCATTAAAAGAAATTATAGCAATTAGTTGAATATTGTAAACTAAAAATCTGCATCTCCTAAATGGAATCGATTTTACTGAGTAGCAGTAACAAGAACAGAAGAGAGTGTTATATTATTTTTAATAATTTCTAATACACTAAATATAGAAAATTAACCAATTTTCAGTACAAACGCTTCTAATCAGATCATTGATACAAATATGACTCACTCTCATACAATTTTTTAGATTAGACTAAATTCCATAAAACTTTCTCTTTACCCAAAAGCTTTCTAAAGTTATTTTTGTTACTAAATCTTAAAAAACTCTCCTCTTAGAGAAGGATACTCAGATTTAACAACTCATTACTTTTTATGATAAAACTAAGTGATCTACACATTAAAAAAGGCTTACTGTTAGAAAGCCTTTTCAGCTGATATCAATATGCTTGCCAATTAAAAGGAATTATGTGAGAACTACATTTACCGCTTGAAAAATCTAAATTATCAGAAAAAACACTAATAATTTTTCTTGGCATTTTAAACATTTTACCACATCTTCTTCGAATAAGTGATAGTCGCGGTGGAACGTCATGGAGCAAAAGTAACCATTTACAGATAAATAAATAACTTGTTATAAGTTAGAAAATTCATTCAGTCCTATCTAGTAAAGCAATTAAAATTGTTGCTAAAAAGTTTTGTCAAGGAAAGTTATAACACTTGTTACAAACTATGCAATCGGCTAACTTCCACTTGAACTAAATAAACAACATTATTATTCAACAGTACACTGACGGTCTGATAATTCTCATCTTGAAAAATATTTATGACCGTTCCAGAGATTATAAAGAAAGTATCTCTTCAATGAGAAACTACAGTTAAGCCATAAATCTAAATATGTTATACTTATATTGAAAACAACTTAACTATACATCCAGAAAATTGCTTTACGTAGAACAGGCACTCTTACAGCTACGAGTAAAAAATTGAAACTTAAAACAAACATGATGTTCTGGTTGTATTTAGCTGTGGTAATACCAATAAATTGCTAAATTTTTTGTTCAGCTGTGAGAGTTAATTTAAAAAAACGCGGAAAATATTTCTGAATTTGTAATATAGATAGTAGCATCATACAGTGTACACAGGTCGAATTGCGTCATTTGTTATTTTGTATATTTTAAATGGGGACGTTTAGTGTTCAAGAATAATATGTACACATTCGTTTTCTTTGCGCATAGAAATTCATCGCCAATTGAGACATGCGGCGAAAGCGTTTTGGATGTTAAATAAGGTTGACACTTTGTATGGCAATGAATCGAAGTAGCCTCTGCCACGAACTAGCCGGACCGAAACCGTGATTGTGCTAGTGGAGCAAGTTATTATGGTCAATTAGATGTGCGCGACATCGCCTCTAAACTTGGCATTTCCGTAGAATCTGTAGAGTTAATTTTGAATGATGATCTAGAAATGCCAAAAGTTTCTTCAAGGTGGTTTTCGCGAATGCTGACCGACATACACAAGGCTGCGCGGGTAGCACTGTCTCAGGGTTAACACGTGATGTTGCCATAAATTTCCGACCATGAAGGACATTCTCCATGACGATTTTCCAGTGGGCAAAACACATCCCTAAGGAAGTGCTGTCTACAACCATGCAATCATGACACTGACGTTGTAAAAAATGTGTACGTCTAGACAGAGGTTACGTTGAGAAATAACAGAAATTTCAACTTTCTTAGGCAAGTACTTTTTCAGAAAAAAATGTTGAGGTCTTAGAATTTGATCGCACCTTGTACTTGATGCTTTTCGTCAGTGAGATGCAATGCAACAAAAATGGTGGCAGCTCTGGGCAACTAGTGATTCATAGTTTCATTACAAAAATGAGTTTACTTATTAGTCACATCTTGTCTTTCTTTTTGATTCAAAATTGTCAACGAGATTAAAAATTATATGGCAATGCATTTATTGTGATTCTAACACAACACTTTGTAAAATGTTTTGAACAGTAGAAACGACGCTGAGAAATCTCAAGGTGTTTATTTTGAAGGAGATTGGGGGATCTTGTACGTATTTTATATCAAAACATTGACATTTTCTCGCACTCATTAAATCAACATGTTAAACTACAGTTAATCTAAATCAACAGAAACCTTATATTTTGAATTTTTAATTCTGGGTTAATTTTTAGAATATCATTATATATAAAACTGTGGCTGTTGCCTAGCGAGGCATAGTTAGCAGATTATAGAGATGCCACGGAACTCAGTAATAATGTATCCACAATATTTTTAAAAATGTATTTAGAATTTATAGTTTATACTTAAAATATAAATTACATTAAAGTATAATTATTTTTATAAAATTATTATTATTTATTTTTGAAATAAATATTAACAGTGTTAATTTCGGTTCCAGTGTGGCCGCGTGGTTGAGGTGCTTAACTGCAGTACAGATAGACCCCGATTCAAGTATAGGCTCATGTGCTTGGCGGGTGGCCTACTCACTCACTAAATATAATTAAGTACCTGCGTTCATATCGAATAAAGAGTATAATGCGGTCGTGCTTGTCATTTTACCTTGTGTTAGTGAGGGTGAACATATGATAGTCTTAACTCTTAAGTTGCAAGTCATAACCTCTCTTCTGCCTTACCATTACCATCATTATTATCTTTATTTCTTATATATATATATTGTTATTCAATCATTAGTTTTACTTATAAATATATTTGATTTATTAATTATTTAAATATTAAATTAAAACAAAATTTTTGAATATAGAATTTTCAGTGAATACATGATGTTTTTAACTTATCATTAATTGTGTTCTTTTTTAAATTTATCTATCCACATATATTTAGCCAATCACAGTTTTTTTATGATCTTGTTCCTCAATGCCATAAATTATTTTTATTTTTGGTTTTCTTTTGTACACCAGAACTTACATGGTTACATGTTTATTGTGAATGAAAGGGTTATAAATTTTTTAGATATCTTCAAGTTAGTTCAAAATTAATCTGTAGAAATAGCTAAGCTTTTAGATTTTTTTGTTAAAACAAGGATATATTTACCGTGTGTCTTTGTTTAAATTATATAGCACATTTGTGTGTGTGTAAAATTAATTAATTATCCACTGCCCATCTAATACCTATTTCACTTTCCAAAATAAATTCTACTGCCAAACCAACGGTGCTTCTACGGATTCCCTACTTTCACGTATTTTAGCTAACTTATTAATGACCGATTTCGAAAATAAATTGTCTTGCATCGGTTTCTTTAAAACCTACCTGTTAGATAAGTTGACATATTTGTCATCTGAGCTCATGAATATGATACGCTTTCTGAATTACTTTCCCAGTTTAATAAATGTTATACTAATATAAATTACGCAACACTTAATATATGAAACCTTAAATACGAATTAAAAGCACTTAAAGTCAACGACCTTCGATTGTGACAGATACATATGAATACAAACAGTCGTCTTAAATTTATGTAATAATAATGATATGATATGATATGAAATTTTCCCAAAGTGGTAAAAGCCTTACGAAATATCGTAGAAAATGAACAATACACTACAAGAATCATGGCAAATAATACAATAAAAATTAACTGTACTATTTCGGACACCTATCGAAAACTAATTAAGTATACGAGGGACAACAATATTATACAACACACCCATCAGCCAAAAGAAGACCGGACCTATAGGGTCGTTATAAAATATCTACACCACACAGTTGACACTAACGATATTAAAGAAGAACTAACTAATATTCGACACAAAACAAGAAACATAATTAACGCAAGACAAAGAAAACTAAGGATCCTTTAAACCTATTCTTTGTTGATTTAAAACCTTTTGACAACAGCAAAGATATATACAAAATCAACAAACTGCTAAATAATATAGTACAAATAGAGCCACCGAGAACAACTAAAGGCTTGATACAGTGTATGAGATGCCAGCAATATGGACATATAAAAGCATATTGTAACAGACTATTTTCTTTCGTAAAATGTAGAAGGCGACACACCATTGTCAGCTGCAAGAAAGACAAAAAAACTCCTGTAAAGTGTGCGTTATGTAACGATCCACACAGCAAATTATAAGGGATGTGAATTTTATCACAGACTCTTAAAACAACAACAGGCTATACATCCAGTCAACCCAAGTAGCACACAACCATGTCACAACCAGACAACCAATGCCGAGTATCTAAAGGACAAGAAATATACAACAAAATCTCACTTATACGGCTGTATTGAGAGGTGCACAACAGAACACACAAACAGGAGACAATCCCTCTACAATAACATTAAACAAATTTTTAGAATTTAATTTAATGTTTAACCAACTTATACAGCATGGTGTGAGACATGCTAGCAACACTAATAAAAAAATGCAACATGGGACGCAAATGGGGCCCATCAACATAAAGATAAAATAAAACTATTCCTTGATGATAACACAATAGATACATTTTTGATCAGCGAAACGCATTTTAATAACAAATCTTATTTTAACCTACCACTATATAAAACGTATTATTGTAATCAACCGGATAATACAGCACATGCCGGAAGTGCAATTTTTATTAAAAATAGCATTAGCCATTATGAACTTCGAAAATTTGAGAAAGAGTATCTCCAGGGAACATTATTTAAAATAAAAATGACAACGATAGCATCAGTGTACTGCCCACCTCGACATAATATTAAGAAAGAAAATTTTAACGAGTTCTTCCAAACACTGAGATCCAAGTTCATCGCCAGTAGTGATTACAATAGTACACACACTCTTTGAGCATCACGATTGATCACACAGAAAGGCAGAGAACTTCACAAGCTGCTACTAGAATAGCATTACTCATACTTATCAACAGGTACCCCAACTTACTGGCCCTCGGACTCAAATAAGATTCCAGATCTTCTAGACTTTTATGTTACAATGGAATTTCCACATCAAATTTGGATGTAACTGCAAGTTTTGATCTCTCACTCACCGATAATTGCAACTGTCAGAAATCCTACGCCTAAATTGCACAATAGAAGAACGAATTGGGAAAAATGTAAACTAAACTAAAAATAAGTCTTAAGACACCGGAACAAATCGATAAAGCTCTTGAAGATCTAACAGATATTCTTAAACGAGCAGTCCAACAAACTACACCGCAGAACGATACACAACAGAGATCTAGAAGCATATCCAAACAGCTAAAGCAGCTTATACCTGAAAAAAAGAAGAGCTAGGGCAAAATGGCAATGAACTCATGCACCATTAGACAAAAAATCATTCAACCGAATTAGTAACAAACTTAAAGCATCACTTAAAGAATTAAAGGATCATTCATCCCAAGAGTATCTTATCAATCTAAATCGATTCGACAATAGTGTCTAGAGATCAATAAATTCAGCTAAAAACAAAAAATGCCAGTACCACCTATACGAAATCAGGATGGACTCATCGCAGCACATTCGGTACGCAGTGATGAAGAAAAATTAAAGTTATTTGCAAAACATATTAATAAAATATTTACACAGCATGATAACCAACCTGATCAGGAAATAGAACAAGGCATCACGTCTATACCAGAAAACATCCAACCGGTCCGAACATTCACCCCAAAAGAAGTTCGACAAGAAATCAGTTTCTTAAATGCCAAAAAAACACCAGGTATAGATAAATTACACCGAAAATGATCAAAGAATTCCCAAGAAAAGGAATTTAATTTTAATAATGCAATTCTAAGACTAAATTACTCACCGAAACAGTTAAAGATCATATTAATACCGAAGCCAGGAAAGGATGCAAAAATTGCATTTTTATATCGACCAATAAGCCTTCTGCCTATAATAGCAAAAGTTTTGGAGCTACTATTACTTCGAAGACTAAACCAAAAACTAGCACTAGAAGACTGGATGCCCTTCAATCAATTTGGATTCAAAAGTGGCCATTATACTGTACAACAGATTTACCGTTTTATTCATAGCATCAACGAAGCACTTGAAAACAAAGAATATTGCACATCAACGTTTTTAGACGTTAGTCAAGCCTTTGATAAAGTTTATTATTCAAAATTTAACATTACTTATCTCTGCCCTACTTCAAAATTCTCAAATTATACTTAAGTGATCTTGTGTTTAGAACAAGAGTAAATCAAACAGTGGCTAGAAAATGTGCCATTAAAGCGCGAGTTTCTCGGGGCAGTCTTACAGGACCAAATACATCCGATCTGCCAACTAATACCAACACTACAACAGGAAAGTTTGCGGACGCTGCAGTGATTTTTTCCAGAGACCAGGACACAATAACAGCCACCAATAAATTTCAAAACCATCTAGATGAATTATAAATCTTTTTAGAAAAGTGGAAAATTACAATCAATGAAACTAGGTCTCAGCAAGTATCTTCACATTAAGGAAAGATCGTTGTACATCAGATCACATTAAAAGAATAGATATACCACAATCTAACACAGCTAAGTATTTAGGCTTTCACCTAAATAGCAAATTAACCTGGGAATATAAGCATATAAACATATAAACAAAATATAAACGAAAAGTGAAAACAAATGGACTTGCAAATAAAAGATTTGTACTGGTTGTTTGGAAGAAAGTCTAGCCTATCATTAGAGAACCAATTATTATAGCACAAGACTGTCATCAAACTTATTTGCACTTATGGAGCAGGACTTTGGGGATGCGCGAGCAAATTCAATACAACCTTAATCCAAAATGCCAATTCAAAATATTACGAATGATCAAAAATGCATCTTGGTACGTCACAAATTAAACCCCTCATGACGACCTGAATGTGCCCTATGTTAAAGACGTTATTAGGGCACGAAATACTAACCACCATGAAACACTGGAAAGTCACAACAATATACTTCTACACCCATTACAAAAAAAATTCAATGACAGACGCTTAAAACTATATTGGACAGCTGACCTAAGAAATGGTTGAAGAGGACGCCTTAGATGGAAGGGCCCTCATTACGTTATAGTCAGAACTTTATTAGTACTTCAGTTATCAAATTAGCTTATAGAAGTTTTGATCACTAATAAATTTGTAAAAAAATATACTAACATTCTTGAGCTGTACGTAAGGGTGATATTTCTTCTGCTTTGGCTAAACATAAGAATGAAACCGAACATATAATTAATTTTTCCAATTGCAAAACACTTGTTCCTATTTCTCATCCCACAGGTAGAAATATGTGCGAGATTATTGAAATTGAAAGAGACGCCATTTGAAAACGCACCTCATCACTTACGTAACGCGTTACAATACACAAAGTGTTCCCAATTCGGTGCATTTTCGGCACAAAGATGTCCCCGTAAAACTTTTACTTCGATTTTTATAAATAGTGAAATAGAGCATAGGAAAAGCCAGTCTTCTAATTTGACTCTTAATTCTCTTAAGACCCCGAGTAAAGAACCTACCCTCTTGAAAATGGCATCAAAGTAGATGTCCAATGTTGGAAATTTCCTAATAATTGACGCGGTTCAATCCGTGAACCTAATTGTTCATTTATTAACATTTGTGTATTTATACTCCCAATTATAAATTATTCCGGAAACTGTTACAAGTATACACACATACATACGTACATATATGGGTGGTTAAAAATAAAAGGTCGTTTTTGAGTCCGCAACCAATTTTTTTTCTTTTGTATATTTTTTTGAGTGTTTCTTGATTAATATGACAAAGTAAGGACTTGATCTGACCAACATACATATTTATGCCTGGAAAATATGAATTAAATAACTTGAGCATAAGAAAATATAGACAAAATGTCCTTACTGTCACGCGTCTGAAAAGTAACTTCCGAATATAATAATGGATACATTTTCTTTTTGCCGAAACATGATACAAAAAGTTTCCTAAACTTTATTTAAGACCTAAAATTCCATAACATCAATTGTCCGAGTTACTATACATGAATTTAGCTTCCAAAAACACAGAAACCGTTACTTTTTCGCATATTGATATTTTTGCATTTTCCGCGCGCTAGCAAAAATCATGCATTGCTGACGCTTTTATCGAGAGGAAGTATCCGCGTGAGTGTATACGAAACCTGACTGTATTAGCAGACATCTTTTGAATGTAAACAAAAAGTTTTCAGAGCATGGCAGAATTTCGTAAAGCATAAATTGTATTTACTGCCATGTCTGCCAAAATGGTGAGTTGAATATTTTTATTGTTAAAGTTCGTAGAAAAGATTCATTTTATTTACATTTGCATTCGCAAATTATTTTAATGTCCACAACTTAACCTTAAACGTGCAAAAAACAATAGTGGCAAATATCTGCTGTCACAAATGTCCTTACTGTAACAAATATAGTTAAAATTGTCACCTCTACTCACTGAATCGGGTTTTATTGGTTATTTTAAACGGATAAAAACGAGAAAATTATCAATTTCAAGAGAATATTATATATATAAGACAAGGAAGATGTATACGCGAAACGATAAGGTTTGATGAAGAGAAAAAAGAGAAGAAAAGGGAGAGAACGTCAGAGATACCACGCAAAAAAAATACAGCTAAAATAATTCTGCCAATGAAAGTGAGGTAATAAATTCATCTGATGCTCACAATAATGCAAACATTGAGATTATTTGGTAGAAAAGATAAACATGCAAAAGTAAAAATTGTAAACATTCAAGAAACTTCCTCGAACGTGCGAAAATCGAAAACTACAAATGAATCGCCTACAAACAAAAATGAGTCCAAAAATCGAATGGGTTGAAAAAATCGATTGGAGAAATTAGAAAAAATAATAGGGAAAGACAGAGAAAGCGCAGGGCGAAAATTTATGCCGATTCTATCAGTCATAATGAATTTCTGTTGAAAGAGCGTAAAACTTACCAGAAAAGGAAGGCTGAGGGGCGTTTGAAATCAGTTTCTGATATGAGTAGTAAAGAAAGACTAAAATTCGTAAACACTGGAGGGATTATAAACGAAATTATAGCAAAAATCAGCAGAGTGAAAAGGAATTATTGTCGCGATCTCATAATAATAAAAATAATATCAGCTGTTCAACTCAAAAAAAAAAACCGGGGCAAATATTATAAGAAAGGATAGAGATTTATTGAAGGGAAAAATCGAAGAATTGAAAGAGAAACTAAATTCAGAGCAGAAAAAATCAAACATTGAAACGAAATTCTGATAAATATCACAAAGAAATGAGCGGTTGAAAAGTTCAATTAAAAAAAATGAGTTTGGTGATTTACCTCGCCAAACAAAAAAGTTGAAGAAACCCTGAAACAAGGCCGTGGAGAGGTAAGGCGACAATTAAAATTTTCATTTGCTCTCAACAAACAAACCAAAGATAATTATAATAATGCATCTTGCCGTGAAAAAACTACTATATCGAAAGTTTTATGCGGATATATTCTAAAAAAGTATTATATTCAGAATAATATAAAAAACTCATTAAAGCGATATCGAAAAAATGTAAAAAATCGGGGTTTATTTTAGCAAAGGAAGTAAGAAATACGGAAAAAAGAGAAAAATTGGGAGAAAAAATTCATGCTTTTTTTGCAACGATAAAATTACTACGCAGTCTCCTAATAAAAAAGATTTTTTGGTTCAGAATAAAAAAAGAACTGAAACGATATCTCACAGACACGTTGTCTAATTTGTATAAGAAATTTTTAAAAAGTCATAATGAAAAAATGACATTTTCAACTTTTTTATTGTATAAATCTTTTTACGTGGTTTATATGAAATGCAATGCAAGAATGCAATTAAAAATTGATAAACTAAAAGAATTAGGCATAATTGAGTCAAAAAATACTAGTGAGATAATATTTAGTCTAACGTACAATAATGAGCGGGCTGTAAAATGTATGTTAAGGTCATGTACAACTTGTATTGACAAAATATTACCAATCAGGGCATACGATCCAAATACTTCATCGTTTTGTTATAAATGGTTGAGAAAAGAGGAGGAAAGAGTAAATAAAAATGGCGAGAAATACAGTTTCAAGGCAACGTTGAAAGAGAAAATTGCTTCAACTCAAGGTGATATTGTCGCTGCAGCCATGAATGATATACCCGATTATTTGGGGCATTTGCTCAATATACAGAATCAGTATCAATATTCTTTCAATTTGAAAGAAAAACTTGATAGAAAAACTGCAATACTGAATGCAGACTTTTCTGAATATTTTGGGACAAAGTGTCACACAGAAGTTCAAGCTTTACATTATGGAGGGTCTAGAATGATGCTGACTCTTCATACCAGTGTACATTATCTGTTGAATTGAAAAAAATTGAGTGCATAAATATGCACAGTATCGAAGATACTCGACATACGGTATCAAGTCGTACATTAAAGTCAATATTTGAATAATTCCAAAATCAAATATAAGCTCTCCATACATTTACGATGATCTGGAATATAAAACATGGCAAGAGATTGCTCTGTAAGCAATCCCAGAACGAACTTAAAAAGACCTTTCGATTTCGATTTAGAATTTTGGGAAAATTCGAAATCGAATATCTCGGAAATTATTCCACATAGAATTGTTTCGACTTCATTTTCGAATTCAGCGTAAAATTTCCTATAAGAATCCATTTTCAAATTTTAAAGATCTCAAATTTTGTGACCGACCGACAGACCGACAGCAGACATATAGAATTCAGTAACGAACTTTTTAAGTTCGTTGAACAAAAAATCTTTGTTTTTGTATCCTGCACTTTGCTGAATTGATTGGCTTTGAAACAGTTACTTGGAATTATTGGGAATCTGGACATGGAAAAGGTCCTTCTAATGGAGTAGGAGCTGTAGTAAAGTCAAAAGTCGATAACAGAGTATCACAAGGGGCTGATATTACTGACGCTGAAAGTTGTATTAACGCAGTACGGCCGGTAAAAATAAACCTTCTGAAAGTCACAACTGAAGATGTTGACGAAGTTGAGAAAATGATTCCTAAAGAATTGGCAGCTGCTACCGAACTTTGAAAGTTCGACAGATAATTTGGAAGTCAGATCAGGAGAACGAATTATATTTGAGAAAACGTAGCTGTCGTCATAACAATGATTTTCCTTCGTGCGTGTCCTGTGACCTAGAAAATCCCATTTACAACACTACACCAGCTGCTATACCAAAACAAAGTGACAAGCAGATATCAAAACCCAAAAAGACGAGCGAAGGGAATTCTTCTAGTTCAAAAACATCTTAAGAAAAAGAAATCTGCAGATTTGGTAGAAGATACTTGGAAACCAAACGATTGGGTGGCAGTTAGAAGAAAGGAATTTAAATGGTATGCAGATAAAATATTAAATTATGATACTGAAAAAATTATAATTGAAAATGTCATGATACGAAAAGATTTGGGTACCAAATACTTTAATTCTTCTGAGAATAATGAAAAAATCTTGAAAACAGATATTATTTGTCGTATTAATCCTCCTAAAGAATTGAAGAGACCAAAGAATGTCTATTCAATAACAGAATTCAAAGAAATAGAAAATTCGTTCAAATAGTTATAATAAGATGAGTTACTCAGTCATTATAATAGTTATTATAACTAGTCTATTAACATTAGTAGCTATTTTGTTTTTCCGTCACTAGCAATATCATCAGTCAATTATTTAATATTTATAATAATATCACGTTTTCTTTAAATAAAATAAATTTTTCTTGAAAAAGCTTTTTGTTGTCTTTACTGTCACACATCTCCAATTTCATATCCTGTTTAATAATCATGTAAATTTTGCTTCTGAACATTTTTTTAAATTTATTTAAAATAGCAGAATTTACATAATTATCAAAAATATTTTCCGACATAAAAATTGTGTAATTTTGTCTGAAAAAGGATAAAGTATTTTTCATTTATTTTTGTCTGATTTCTGCGAGATTTTTGCAAAGAATATGATCGCAACTTCGTCAAATTCAAAAATTTGAGTTCTGTTTCACTATGTGTACCAAAAAAATTCCAACTGATTTTACAATTTATGCGAATTTTTTAAAACTGCTCGACTACTATGATTTTCGCCTTATTTGATTTATATATCATCAAAAAAATCACTTCCAACACCAAACTTTGACATCACCAGTTCAATTTTTATACCTGGCAAAAATGACCTTTTCTTTTTAACCAATCATATATATGCATACATGCATCCATGCATGCATACACGCAAGATCACCTGTTCTACGTAAAGCAACTTTCTACATGTGTAGTTTTAGGATAACTTTTTAATCAAAATAAGTACAACATATTTAGATTGATGAGATGCTTTCTTTATAAGTTGTGGAATGGTAATTATAAAATTTTTTCAGGGTGAGAATTATTGTCAATGTACTGTTGAATAATAATTTTGTGTATTTAGTTCAATTGGAAGTTAGTCTATTGCGAAGTTGGTAGCAAGTGTTATAAAAAACTTTAGTCGACGACACTTTTTGGCTACAATTTTCATTGCTTTACTAGATAGCACTGATTAAACTTCCTAGCATATAGCAAGTTATTTGCCGGTCTGTAAATGGTGACTTTTGTAATGATTTTTTTTCACCAGCGCGCAGACATAATATGGTTTATTGTCATAGAGCATAAATTAGCTAAAAATTTTAAATTTTTTTAAAGCACTTGACGATACAAAAACTGAGACAAGAGAATAATCTAAAGATAGGCCTTCATCTAGTTTATGTTGCAAGTTTTAAATTTTCTGGATTATTACTAAGTCTTATATTAGAGCTTTTGTTTTTTGCTAATAATAAATGTGTTTCTGTCTTACGTGACACGTATTTAGTTAGATAAACTACCTAGATGTCTTAGGTTTTCTCCTATCCATAATCTGAGATGCACTCGATGAATACCATCACATGAGTATTTAATTGATGATGCCGGTACTAGTTTTATTTGGCTTTTGTTGTGACTGTACTATTTATTTTTATTTTATATCTTAATATTTTTTGCAATTATTGCTATTTAAATCATTTATATAGTTATAATACTAGAATAATCTTATAATGACATAGTTTCATAGGAATCGTAACATCGCACGTATTCTTATGTTGCTGTTCTTGTTTGGCTGAATTTAAAGTTGCTTATAAGTTTTAGTGTCTGAGAAACAGAGTATGTTGTAATCCTTTGACTAATATAAAAATATTAATATAAAAATACCAAAATGTAGTTGAATTTCTATTTACTGGCTGCAGCGGAAGGGAGTGTGAATGATAAATATGTTAGTATTACTTTTTATACGACAATACACAGCAAGTACAAGATTAAAAAAATGTAGTAAAGTTGAGGCTTTCAAGAGACAGCGTTTAAGGGGTTGTACGCAGTCAGGAGGCCGAAAAAAAGTGATTTTTCAAGAATGATTTTTGGATAGGCGTTTTAATGTATTAACTTAAAATATTGTATGCATATAATAGAAATTTTATACAATATTGTCATATATTTTATTTGTAAAAATAATAATTTTCAAGGTCAAGCAGGTCACACCGGAACATCCTTGAAAACAAGGTGTTTTGCGGTGTACACGATATCTCGTGACTGGGTCATCTAAAATCAAAAGCAAACAAAATTTCGTTAATTTACGATATTAACTAGAAATTAATGAAATAAGCAGAATATTTTACAAAATGGCTGTTCCTCAAAACAAAATTTCTATTTTTAAGGAAAATTTTGGCCTTAATATTTATTGGAATCGCAAATCCTTCGATTAATTTCTAAAACATATATCTTCAAAAAGATTGTGATCAAATTTGAGACTGATCGGTTCAGCCGTTCTCGAGATATCGTGTACATCGACTTTAAAACCATGGTTTTCAGAAAAATGCGTTTAAAGTTTCAAAACCATTTTCCTTGTCAAATTTTTTTTAACTTACACAGAGTCATCTATTTCAGAACTATATAATGCACCCCTCCAATTCTTCGACAGCCTCTAATAGTTTGATAAAAAGAACACTAATACACTTTCACTTTTTATACGTGAATACAATAAGGTAATAAAGTTTGCTCCGCACACTTTCACTCGCGCCGAGGTGTCTTTACAAATACGCTTAAACTTCCAGAATATTTGTCGGATCGACCTAAAATTTTGTGTGTACAATCTTGAATATATTTACATTTAAAAAATGAAATAATTGATTTTTTGAATATTTTTGAATATATTGTGTATAACCCCTTAAGTTGTTTTATATACTTTTACATTGTTAAATATTTATATATTCCTGGCAAAGGAAGAAAATAAAACCTTGGTTATTTGTGATAATAAAAACAAACTTATGTGAATGGATTTGCAATTTAAGGGAAATAATAAGCACATTAACGACTATTCAGATTTCATAAGTAACGTTGATGGTATTAAAACATGGCAATATTACCGCATTAACGAAAGCACTGAAAATTAGATTGAAAGATATTGCTATAACAAAGGTCTTATCTGCAGAGTTAAATATGGTAACCAAAGATTATTCTTCAAATTATCTTCGCTTATAAAGTGTAAACTAATTTTTATAAATTTTATATGTCCTTATATTACCTCTTTTATTTATAAGTAAGCAAGTTACCTTGGCAACATTTTAAAATTGACGCATTTCTGATTTTGTAATATATTTATCTTAACTGTTCTGTGTATCCTTGATATATTTGAAAATTTGGTTTTGCCATTTTTAAAAATAACTTTTTATCTATATGTCAGATACTCATGAGGTGATAACGTTAAATGTGATGTTTGATATAAGATATTATATTAAAAGAAAATTTGGAAAATTGGTATCAAGGAGATGAGTAGAAAGGACCATTAGTAGAATTATCAGTTCTTGTTGCTAAGCGAATTGGTGGCTTATACAAATATTTTAAGTGGGTTTAATGGATGAAAACATTTTGTAAAGTTACTGCTATATAAAGAGAAAAGTTGTCTAAGTCTTTAAATTTTAAAGATTTATAACAAAGTTTACAGAATATAACGTAGCTACCTAGGTCGTTAGCAAATATCATGAGATCTCTATTTAAACATTTTTATTAAAACTAATTACTGCATCCCAAATCATTGTTATTCTAATGTAATAGACATTATAAATTATGCCTGATTAACAGGATATGTATCAACATTATATATTACAGTGAAATACTAAGAACATATCGTAGATCCAACATTTTAATATAAACTTGCATGAGCCCAAACTCAGAGCAACATCGTCTACATTATGTTTCTATGTGATATTACCACTTTTATTAAAACAAGAACAATGTAGTCTTAAAATTGAGCTAAACGCAAATAATTTTATGAAAGTACAATAAAACAATGTAGTCTTTTATAAAGAAATAATTTTATGGAATGTTACGATTAAAAGTACTAAACATTAGACCAATATGAAACTCAGCCAAGTATAGAATAGTCTAAGACTATTGCATTTTCTAATAAACAGAAATAGTTCACTTCGTATTTCTTATTGTATAAATCACGTTTTGAAATAGTTGATTGTTTCTAAACCAAGGATATTGATTTGGTTGATTTAATCTCTTGATAATTACTTTTGGTTATAGTACTCCAAATTTAACCGACGTGAATTGTAACTACTCTAAAAAGTTATTTATACAGTAAAAAATGCAAAGTGAACTATTTCTGTTTATCAGAAAATAATGTGAATTTTAAAGTTACTCTTTGCAACATTAAAAAGCCTAAAATTGTATTGGAATAACTTCCAGCTTTTAAATAATATCACCTATAAGAATATAAATTGATAGAATATCGAACTTGCAGACTAAGAAAAAATATTGGTAAGCTGTTAAATAAGGTGGAAAGAATAAATATGTTGGTGAAACATTATTGCATAGTCTCATGTATCCCACTATTTACAAGAGCATCTAAAAACATTTCAAATTTCTAGCTAACTTACTCTCTATGATAATAGACGATATATGTTTTCAAGACAAAAATAAACGGCTGCTCCTAATGGAATTATGTCTGTGAGGGTATTAAGAAAAATCATTATTATATAACAACATATTATTTAGATTACTCGAGCTAAACCGAATTCCATAATATTTTTGCTTTATCTAAAAGTATTGTAAAGTTATTTTTGTTACTAAACTTAAAAAAAACTCTCCTCTTAGAGAAGGACACTCAAATTTATCAACTCATTATTGTTAAAAAGCCTTTTCAGCTCATATCAATGTGCTTATCATTTAAAAAAGTTATGTGAGAAGTATATTAACAACTTGAAAAACTAAGAGATCTTTGAATTAAAAAACACTTATAATTTTCCTTGGCATCGCAAACCTTTGGCTAAATCTCCTTCAAATAAGTGATGAAAAGTCGTGGAACAAAAATCACCAGCTACAGATAGGTAAAAGTTCAGTCAGTCCTATCTAGTAAGGCGATAAAAATTGTTGACAAAAGTTTTTATAACACGTGCTACTAACTTTGTAATAGACTAACTTCCAATTAAACTAAACAAACAGCATTATTGTTCAAGAGTACATTGACGATTTGAAAATTCTTATCCTGGAAAAATTTTATGACTACAGACCCAAAGCTTACAAAGAAAGTATCTCTTCGGAAAGGAACTACAATAAGCCATAAACCTAAATATGTTGTACTGATTTTGAATAAAAAGTTAACCTAAAACTATACATGCAGAACATTGCCTTACTCTTACAGCTACGAAATATGTACCGAGTAAAAAATTAAAACTTAAACCACACCTGATATTCTGGTTGCATTTAGCTGTGGTAATACCTACGAATCGCCAAAATAAAACAAGCCGGGTTAGATTTGATTAATCTTCTTACATCTCTATGTATTACAAGCGCATAAGGAACTTTACCTGCAGTCATGGAACTCTTACTAAACCCACCTTCTGTAGATATTTTATTCAGTGCGAAGGCAAAATGCCAGCTTAAAACATAAGATATAATAGAAACTAGCAAACCAGGGTAGTTCACGGTTATATATATATATATATATATATATATATATATATATATATATATATATATATATATATATATATATATATATATATATATATATATATATATATGGTCCGGTCCTGGCAGGCAACAACAAACAAGCTGCAGATAAGTGGTACAAAATAAAATCAAATTTACGAGAAATCAGTGAATAATAATTTAATGTGATGTGTAAGTGAAATATAACAAGTGGGCAGGAAGCGAAAAAGCAGTAAATTGAAGGTAGGACTAGAAAATAAGAATTAATAAACCGAAATTTCGGAAACGGCGCGGCGATAAAGAAAGTGCAAAGTGACAGATAAGAGCACAGCTGGTTGCTCACGGTCAAGCGCGGTAATAAACAACGAAGAGGAGCGTATTAACAGAATTCAGTCAGAACCGATATCAAATAAAAAAAGTAGTGCGAACTGATATATGTGATAAAATAGTGTCAAAAAATTAATGAACTCATTAACTTAAGTGAAAGCGTGGTGTGCGGTATTAAATAAACAGCAGTAAATATAGAAGCGAAACGCCGATACGAGTCAGGTTTTCGACGGGTAGACTGGAACGCTGACTCGACGCGAACGGGTGGAATATTAAAAGCACAGAAAAAGGAAGAAAGGGAAGAACGAGCACAGGAAAATGAGCGAATCAGAAACAACGGATGAAAGCAATAAAAGAAGAAGGCAGTACGGAAGCGACGAAGATGAGCAGGAGATATTTACAAAAGTAAAAAACCATGCGTTCACCGAAGACGAAGACTAAAAGTAATGAGGAATTAATATTACAAGAGATTAAAGAAATGAGAAAAGAGATGAAAGAAGAATTCCAAAAAATAAAGACGAGTTAAAGAAATTAAAAGATGAAGTAAAGCAATTAAAAGAAAAAGAGGTCAAATGGGAACAGGAAAAACAACAGTTAATGAATAGAATTGAAAAAGTGGAAGAAATAATCGAAAAACAAGACCAAAACAAGAGAAAACAACATTATAATAAAAGGGCTGAAAGTAGATGAGGTGAAAATTGAAGAAAAGATAGAACAGTTTTGTATAATGAAATAAAAGTGCAAGCGAAGGTAATCGAAGCCTATAAAGTAGGAAAAATTCCTGAAAGAAAATGCGTAGTAGCACGAATCGAATCGTTCGAACAAAAAGGATGATAATGAGAAGTAAAATAAACTAGCAGGAAAAAATCTATATAGAAAATGATTTAACGAAAACTGAAAGAATGATTCAAGGCGAAATAATAGAAGCAGCTAAAGAAGAAAAAGGATCGGAAATAAAGTAAAAATTGGCTATCAGAAAATAATAATAAACAACCAGGTATACCAATGGGATAAAATGAGAGAAGCATAAAATATGTAAAAGAAGACAAAGGGCGTGAAAGAAGTAATGCTAATCCAAAAACTGATGAAAAACCAGGAAAATTGGAAAATAAAACAAACAAGTCAATGGAAACGGACACGAGTGAAAATCGAAAAGAAGTAAAACAAAACACAATCAATAACAATAAAAATATTAATAAAAAGGAAATTAAAAGTAAAGTGTTTAGAATAGCAACATGGAATATAAAAACGATGCTAACACCGGGTAAAATGATGGAGATAGCTAGGAACTAATAAAATATAGAGTGAGCATAGCGCACTGCAGGAGATAAGATGGGAAGGACAAGGGAAATAAATAAGAAAGATTTTAAATTGTTATATTCCGGGGGGAAAAACGAGGGCACAAAGGAACAGCATTGATAATAGATAGAAAACTAAAAATCATAGCATTCAAACCGATTAATGAAAGAATAGGCAGTGTAAGAGTGGAAGGAAAAGTCGTAAATGTATCTGTAATATGCGCCTACGCACCCACAGAAGCAGATGATCAGGAGGAAAAAGACAAATTCTACAGCGACTTAGAAGCAGAATACGAAAAAACACCGAAACAGGACATACTGATAATACTAGGGATATGAATGCACAAATCGGGAAAGAAAACTACATAAAAGAGTAGCAGGAAAATACACCATCCATGAAAGAACAAACGACAACGGAAGCAAAATCTGTAATTTCGCGGCAAAAACAAATATGGTTATTAGTAGTACTAAGTACAAACATAAAAGAATACATAAAGAAACATGGATGCCACCAGGAGCAACAAAAGGAACGCAGATAGACCATGTCCTAATAAAGAAGAAACAAAGTAGCATAATATCAGATGTTAGAACATATAGGGTGCGAATGCAGACACCGATCATTACCTAGTTATTGCAAAAGTAAAACAGGAATATCGAAATAACCAAAGGAGCAAAGTATGTAAGAGATGGAACATAGAGAAGTTATATACCGAAAACGGAAGAAAGGAATATATAAAGGAAACAAACAAAGAGGTAGAAAACCTCAAAGGAATACGGATATAGAAAATGAATGGAAACAAATTAAGGATATAATCTTAAAACGTGTAACAAAACTATCGGGTACAAGGAAAACAAGATAAAAAAGAGTGGTATGACGATGAGTGTCAAGAAAAGATAAATGAGAAAAATAAAGCCAGGAATAAGTGGATAAGAACTAAAAAGAAGAAGACATGGATCATTATAAAGAATGTAAAAGGGAAGCACAGATGACATGTAGACAAAAAAAAATGAATGGGTGCAGAAAAGATGGAAGAAATAGAGGGTAATTACAAAATAACAATACAAAAGAGTTTTATAAACAAATGAAGAGGCAAAACAAGAGGAACACATGTAAAAACAGAGGACTCAGGAATGAAGCAGGTAAAATTGAATATGATATAAACAAGATAAAAGATATATGGAGGAGCATTTCCAAAAATTGCTATATGAAGTAAAAGAAGAAAGTTACCAGGACGAACAGGAAAAAGAAGGAGGACAGACAGTTGAAGAAGAAGAAGAAGAAACAGTAGAAGAACCAACCCTAGAGGAAACTATGGAAGCGATAAAAAATCAAAACGGAAAGACGCCAGGAAGCGATAAATAAATGGAGAGCTGCTGAAATATGGTGGTGAAAACTACAAGGAAAAATACACAGTCTGATAAGGAGATATGGAGAAAGGAAAAGATGCCGACGGAATGGGAAATGGGGATAATTATAACTATACCAAAAAGGAGACCTCCAACAGTGCAACAACCACAGAGGAATAACTCTATTAAACACGACTTACAAAGTATTCACCTCAATAATACAGGGTAAGCTGAAGAGTTATGCAGAAAAGAACTAGGGACTATCAAATGGGATTTAGGCCAGGAGATCTACCATCGATGCACTACACGTAATGTTCCAAATACTGGAGAAATGTTACGAATACGATATAGAAATCCATATGGTATTTATCGATTACAGACAGGCCTTTGATAATATCAAGAGAGGGAAATTAATACAAGTATTAAGGAATATGGGGATCCCGAGAAAACTGAGAAGCTGCATAAAATGACAATGAGAAATTCCAAAGCTAAAGTGAAAACAGAAGATGGACATACGGAAACATTCAAAATCAATAAAGGTGAGACAAGGAGATGCACTGTCGGCAACTTTGTTTAACCTGATGATTGAAGAGGCAATAAGAAAAGTAAACGTACAAGGGTGCATAAAAAACAAGGAAGCACAAATTTTAGCATATGCTGATGACGTAGTTATTATCTCAAGAACACCAAAGAAGCTAACGGAAATAGTGAAGAAGCTATGCAAAGAATCAAAGGAGATAGGGCTTGAAATAAATGAAAGCAAAACGAAATACATGCAATGCAAGAGAGGAAAAAATGATACAAGGGCAACAGTCAAGTTTGAAAACTATCAAATTGAAAAAGTAAAGGCATTCAACTATCTGGGAACTCAAATAACACAAAACAACGAGAGAAAAGAAGAAATACAGGAAAGAATACAAAAGGATACAGAGCTTTCATGCTAATCGAAATGCTAAAATCTAAAAAGCTAAAGTTGCAAACGAAAATAACAATCTATAAAACACTCATTAGGCCAATAGTGTTGTATGCTGCAGAAGTAATGTGTCCTACACAGACAGAAAAAGAAAAGTTAAGAATCTTCGAGAGGAAAGTGTTAAGGTCGATAACAGGACTCAAAAACATAGGAGACGGGATAAAACGACAATATATGAATCACGAACTTAGGGAAATATTGAAAGGAGGGATATAGTGAAAGTGGGCAGCAAGAGGATTAGATGGATGGGACACATAATGAGAAAAGAGATCAAAGCATAGTTAAAGAAATAACAACATGGAAACCTGAGACAAATAGACCAAGGGGAGACCAAAGATGAGGTGGTGCGATGAAGTTACTGAAGACTTAAAAAGATGGATGTCAAGGACTGGAAGAAGAAAACAAGTAATAGAGTAGAATGGAGAAGAATAGTAGAAAAAGCGAAAACACACCAGAAACTATAAGAAGCAGAAGAAAAAGGGGACTAATCCACCCACGAAATGGATTAGTAAACTTCGGAAAAAGTGGCTATATTCTTATAGAATGGAAAGTTTATTATTATTATTATATTATATATATATATATATATATATATATATATATGGAGGAGGCGTTAGCTATTAAGCTCTTCTTTCTATGCTGAGTCTCCCTACGCCTCTGGTTTACCGTGATGTTGATATTTTTTAGGTTTTGGTGAGCTCCTTCCTTCTTTTGTTCTTCTTCCTATATCTTCTTGAAATAGGGGAAATCAGGAGCGCCAAAGGCCTCCCTCGTTAATTTCTTGTTACGCCTTTTTCAGCTCGGTCCTCTTATGTTTTTCGCGACGGAGGTCCTTGAGCAGTTTTGTCGCGAAGGTGGTCGTTGCTTTACATACTTTTTCAGAGAATAGCATTATCCCAACCAACGTCTCGGGCGTGGTTGGACATGTTTCGCGTTTTTCTGTAATTTGCTGCAAGCTGGACACTCCGGAGAGTCATCGTACTTGTATTTGTAGAGGTATTCCCAGAAGCATCTCTAGCCCGACAGCATCTGTGTCGAATAGTAGTTGACACTACCGTGTTTGCGGTATACCCACTTGTTTACTTGGGGGATTAGGCGGTGAGTCCACCTTTCCTTATCCGATTTATCCCATGCCTCCTGCCAGATTAGTTTCCGCTCTTCCGCTAGTTCCTCTATTGGTAACAGGCTTGCAATGACTTCGGCGGCCTTTTTTGAGACCGTTTGGAATGCGCTTGCTACTTGAAGTGTACTCAGTTGGTGGACTAAGGTCAACTTTTTATGGGTTTTTTGAGTCATCAGTGCATTTGTCCAAATGGCAATGCCATATATAATGACCGAGGTGACTACTAATATCAGAAGCGCTCTTCTGTTTTGTTTGGGTCCTCCCACATTCGGCATGAGCCTCGATAAAACCATCCGGACTTGACGTCTTGGTTGCAACGTGCTCCGCCTGCTGCTTGTAATTAAGCCGGGCATCAATCATCACACTGAAGTATCGTATGGACAGATGGGATGTAATTCTGTGCCGTCCGACTTGCAACGAGATCGTTTCGAGTTTCTTTCTGCTCGTTATCATCACAGCCTTGATTTTGTGCTCTGCGAGTTTCTGGCCTATAAAGTCTAAATACTATTGATATTTCTTGAAAGAAACACCAAAGAGATTGCTCAGGTTTTTCAGGTATTTTCCTATGATAACAAGAGCGATATTGTCAGCAAATTCCACCGGCGTAACCGCTCTTGGCAGAGTGAGCTGAAGCAGACCATTGTACATTATGTTCCAAAGAAGTGGTCCAAATGCTGAGCTTCGCGGCGCCCCTCCAGTCACTTGCTACTTTTTTGGTTCTTCCTCGGTGTCGTACTTTAGTGTTCTGTCAGTAAAGTAGCTAGCCACAACTTTCCGCAGATGGAAAATTTATCTTCGTTAACGTCTCCAAGATGCGGCTCCACTTTGCCGAGTTGAAGACATTCTTGATGACCAGTGTTACCACCAGGCAATACTTCTTCTCACCGCCTTTCCACCCCTAACCGGAGATGGCTTCTTTTGTGATGCTAGTAACCAAATTGATGGCGCCAAGTGTCGAACGACCCTTGCGGAAACCTTATTGGTTATCTGATAAATGCCACTCAGATACTTCTTCAATTTTTCCGTGGGAAATGCGTTCCAGGATTTTTTCTGTGTCAAGCATGCAGTGTGGACGGTAAGATGTGGGTTAGTCCGGTAGTTTTTTTTCTTTAGGGAGGAAACCAATCTGCTTGGCGGGGAAAACTCTTCCCTGCAAACATCTGTTGTGTAGGCACAAAAATCTCCAGCACCACATCTATGGCTGTCTTGACTGCTATGTTGGGAATACCATCCGACTCTAAGGCCTTTGAATTTTCCACTTTAGCGCATGCCTTCTTCAGTTCTTCTATCGTCACAGGAGAAATCACCTTGTTATCACTTAGCTCAATCTGGAATTCGCGGCTAGGCTGCTGTGGAAAGTGTTTTGACTATTCTCTTCAGAAACACTGGACAGGTTGGTAATGGCATTGCTTGGCTCTTCAATCGTGCCATGACAACCTTGTAGGGTTTGTCTCATGGGTTGCCATCGACCTACTTAAGCAGTTCCTTCCAGAATTTTTTCTTGCTGTCTTTGATGCCTTTGATTAGTTTCAGTCGTGCCTTCTTGTACAGCTCCTTCCGTTATTTGAAGTTCTTGTTTTTCTTCCGACTACGTGCTTGCGCCCTCCTTGCACGGATGCATTCTTTTCGAATAGCAACAATGTTCTTATTCCACCAGTATACTGGGTGATCCGGTTTTTTGGGCTTTTCCGTGGCATTGTTGCACCGCAAGCTTCAACTGCCTTCTTCACAACTTCTTCTGCTTCTTCTGTTGCGTTATGAACGTTAACGGGTCCACTATTCAACGCCGTTTTGAACAGCCCAGGGTCAGACTTGTTTGCTTTCTAGCCTCGAGATTTTGTATTTTTCAATGGTAGCCCGTTACTCTTTTGTTCAGTTACTATCTTCCAAGAGATCACTCGGTGGTCGCTCAGATTGAACAAATCGCTTACCTTCCAGTTGTTATCTTGTCTCACAAGGTTAGTGCTAACAAATGTGAGCTCTTTCTATTCTTTTCATAGGTTGATATGCTACCTGTGTTGAGGAGTGCAACATCCAGACAGGACAACGCCCCCAGTAGCTAATTTCTTCTTTTGTTTGTCTTCTTGCTGCCCCAATCAACTGCCCAAGCATTAAAGTCTCCTGCAATGACTACAGGAAAGTGATCTTCAGCATCCTTGAACAGCTTATTGAGGAAGTCCATAAACTGGTCTATGTCTAGGCTAGGCGGTGCATAGCAGTTGTAGTAATGGGTATTGCTCATTTTTGCTCTCACAAAGCCATTTTGTGTATTGTCACTGACATCCTGGAAGAGCAGGTTACCGCAAGACCAGATGACCGACTTTCCTGTTACATCAGTGACCTATGATTGAGTACTAAACAGTTTGTAAGGGTCTGAGATAATAGCTAGATTTGTCTTCTAGTCTTGTTTGCATCAGCAAATCTTGTGCTGCCTCAGTGTGGTTTAGGTTGTGCTGCAACTTTCATTGTTTTCGCCTAATTGTTCTCTTGCTAGCCTTATTTAAGACCGTACACCTAGAACTGCCAGCTACGTAGTCGCAGTGCTCACCCACCTTTCACTTAGTATATAAAATGCAGCGTGCATCATTCTTGCAGTTAGCGACTTTGTGATCAGTTCCACCTCATTTCATGCAGCATCTGAAGCACTTTGGAGGCCGGTTTTTCCTTTCTTATCATACAGTTCACTAGGGCAACGCGGATCTTGACTCTGTCGTCGATTTGGGTTTTGTCATATGCCACTCGTATAGACTTTACCGATTCTACCTTTACAAAGTTATCTATTCCGACTACTTTTTGAATTGCTACCCTTACCTCATCTTTTGTATTCGTTTTCTCGATGTTATTGATTTCGAGGTCTACCTCATGAGTTTTGTTGGTAACTTCTGCCTCTTTATTAAGTACCTCCTCCATCAAGCTCTCAAAGAGCCCTGACTTGTCTCCAACATTTTGGTTTGGCACGATTAACAGTTAGCCTGAACCCGTTCTGCGTACTTGCTCAAAGCTGCCCTTGAAGTCTTTTTCGGAAATTTCTTCCTTGACCTTCTTGAGGATGTCCGCGTAAAACTTGTTTGGCTTAGCGCTTATAAAAAGCGCATTAGGAACAGTTCGTGGCCATCGTATCTTCGCGGCTCTCTTCTTCTTTTTCTTCTTTCTTACCGTTTCCCATTCTTCGGTGACGGTACTCGACGATTTCTCTCTTGATTATTCCCTTGTTGATCGAGAGGAAATCGTATAAGTTCACTCGTTTCACTTTTTTCCGCTTTTTTTCTGCTATAGTATTAAGCGATAGAGGGTTTCCACGCTTTTCAAATACCTTTGTATTGTTTTCCTTCCAAAAAACAGGCGTCTTTTCGTAACTGGATTTGACGCACCGTATTCTGTGAGTGCCCTCAGTGTTGATTGTGCCATCTTTTTAAGATTACTATGAAAGTTTTTCTTCTCCAAAGTGTACCTTACTACAGCTTTAATTTCTTTTTTAGTTTATCAAAATTTTGTTTAGGTACTTGGTCACACCTAGTGTTGGATGTTTCAACAGCCAGGTCACTAATCTCCGCTCTTAGTAGACGTGGATTAAACAATGGCGTTCTCAGGCCGTTGCCTGTGTTACTTGTAGCTGTGCATGTTACAGGGCCCGAGTGACCAAACCCTGCAACACTCGGGGAGCCCGCTTGCTCACTCCTACAAGGCGCCGACACTAGGGTATCCCTCCCTTGCACCATAAACATTTTTCCTAAAGTACTCCCCATGGGTGATTTATATTCGGAATTCCCTCCCCTAGTCCGTAATCTTGGACAGGGTCCCCTAACAGGTACTACCACTCAGAACAAGTAGACCTGTAGTCATAGCTTCCGTTAGCCAGGAACGTTGTTGCGTTGCTGCTAGGAGCATTGACGTGATGTTGCTGTTGCCTCGGTAGTAGGACGCAGACCTGAAAGCTGGTATTGAGGAAAAAGATCATAGATAACTGCGGTATAAGTTGGCTAAATCTATTTAGACAGATGAAAAATCCAATCAAAAACATCCATACCAAGTAAAGGGACTAAGAACGCTATAAAAATATAACGGATGACCTACTGATATTACACTCGCTACACTTGCTACATTAATAAGAGGGCCGATTTCCCATTGCTGCAAATGTGTACTTATTTAAAAAAGAATTATTTTGTGCTTCTGGATTTTTTTTAAACAATAATGGCCTGTTCAACCTCAAGTTGTCATATCAATAAGAAATCCCTTAAAATTATAAATTATATATATGTCTGTTAATTCATGGTTACGATGAATTTGGTAAAGTATTATATTATTTTTAAGTTACTTATAGTAGCAACTTATATTGCGTTTTTTTGTTGTAATCAACGAAAATTTTATATTCAAAAACATTGTTTTATTTTGTTACTGAAATAATTAATATATCAAACATATTTATTTATAAAACTAATGATTAAATAACATTAAAAATAGAAAAAATAGAACAAACGTTAGATAGAAGCATACATCTTATTTAAAACTGGACCGAATATAAAAACAAAAGATGTATTGTAAAATCTTTATTTGGATAGTACAGTGAGATAGTTGGGATACACTTATAAACAACGCAGAGTGGTGCATCTTAACAGTCACAAAAAAAAACAATAAAGAACAACAAACGCTGTGAATCGAAGAAGCAACCGATTTTAATGGTTGAGGGATTTTTAGATTCTTCTTGATGAGACGGGGTGGGAGTTATAGTTTTGAATGCGATCTGAATGAACCATGGTCAGATAATAGCAGAAAAAGGGTAATATTTTGACCAAAAATGGTATTGCGAGGGAAGCGCGCGCAAAATGGCGTCAAGCGCAAGTTAATAAATTGTTTGACTTTCAATAGGACGCAGTCTGCGTCATATCGTGCTTCCTCTCTCTCTCTCTCTCTCTCTCTCTCATATATATATATATATATATATATATATATATATATATATATATATATATATATATATATACAAGCAACTGTGGTGTAGTAACAAATTCTCAATCGACGAAGAAAGATATATCAATGAAGCATCATGTATGAACAACCTAGTAACAACAGAAAAACTAGAGAATGCATTACAGAAAAACAAAGACAGAAAGTCACCCGATTTAATATAAATAAATGTGGAATTAATAAAAGACGACAAATTTTATGTAAAACACATGATTACCACGTGCAAGTGAAACAAACAGTACCAAAGGGCACCTATTTTTAAAAAGGGAGACTAAAGTCAAACTGGAAATTAAAAATGCATTAGTACCATTAAATTTCACATACAATATATATAAGAAGATTTTAAATTCACAAGTAAAAACCAAAGCCAAATTTACTGAGAAATTGAAAACTTCAAATAATATTTCCAACTAATTTCTCTGGTAAATTCTTTTAAATCTTTTCACTTGTACAAAATGTAAATAAATTAAAATTGTGGCAAATGTATTTCGTAATAAAGAAACCTTTGTCTTGCAGTAGCTGCTGTTTCTTGAGTATGTTTATTTTTTTGAAATGTTAAATTACATCTAATTAATTACTTGTTTTTATTACAGTGGCATGTGTTACAAATGAAAAATATATTGAAATAAAATTACATATTTAGAAAATTGTCTTATTTAATATACCAGACACATAACTGTCTCTCTTTACTTGTTTTTAACCGATTTAGTTCTACCTACTTTAGTTTATATTTTTGAGCATATAGAATCTTTATTAAGGATATGGACATATAGAACCCTTATTTTGAAAGTTACTGAGCGTTTGCGTTAGTTGTGATACCGCTTTCTTTTCTGTTTATCAGCGTGCGCTCAAAGTGTGACATATATAAGCAATAGTAATTGTAATCATTCGTTAATTCACTCTTTAATAAACTGTGTTTATTATCAAACACATTGATAATTACGTCAGCGTTTGATTTACATGGTAGCCGAACATGGTTACTGAAAAAGTCACAGAAGAAAGCCAAACAAGAAGTAAAGAGCGCCAGCTGTCAAAAGAAGTTAAAAAAGTTCCTTGTTTTAGTGGTCAAGAGTTTTCAAGGTAGAAATTTCAAGTGGACGATGAGTCTGACAAAGAGGTAAATCAACAAAAGGACAAAAAGGCGTTTGCACTGTTGCTATCTGCAACACCTATTGAAGTCGCCAGCGGTCTCATCGGGTATCAGAGCACTTGCGATGTTTGGAAGCGATTGATGTGCTGCTAGTTTTGTGACCTAGAGTATATGTCGGGCGAAACAACAGTCGCAACATTATCATCAGATTGAAAGAACTAATCATGCAAATGAAGTCTGCCAGCGCCGAGATAGAAGTAATAAACAAGGTGCTTTGCTGTTTGCCATCCGAGTACGCGATATTGTTACCGGGGTGGGATGAAAAGCAAGAAGGTAATACTATGCTGAAACTTACCGTTACCTTAACAAAGCATGAGCTCAGACTTAATGCTGGCTTAGACAGCGAAACGCGTGTGTTAGTAAATCTGAAGGTGAAGAAGAACCTTGCGCGCGAATTGATCATAAAATTTAAGGATAAATTAAAATGTTTTAATTGCGGTGAAATAGAACAAAAAGTAGTATAAGTGCTGAAAGACCAAGAAAATAAAAACAATTTGCTATTGCTGGAAGTGAAGACAAGCCATCAAATTACCACTTGATCAGTGGTTAGCCAACACCGGCGCCAGCGTACACACGACAGGAAAAAGTGATTTTTTCAGAACCTTTACGTTTGTTGCTGTAGTTAATTAGGTTCGATAATAGAGAAACATTAGATACGCATGACAAAGAAATGACACAAATATTGCTTAAGCTATCAACCGGCGCTATAAAATTGACAGTGGTAGATGTTCTCCATACACTAGAAGTAAACAAAAACCTGTTTTCTGTGGAACCCTCATGGAACTTGTCACCACCACAACGAAAAAGACAATTGATCTGAAACGCGATGGTCAAATAAGATGCGTATAATAAGGAGCAAAAACCTATATTATTTAAAAGTGTTTATTTAAAGACATCAAATGTGAAGAGTGTCTATTTGAGATAAGCGAACGCAAGTCAATTAAACCTAGAGAACTTTGTTACTTCTAACGGAATCGCAATATTTCATTACATTGATAGACTATTACGTTGGTCATCTAACAAAGCATTTCTTGACAACTAAGTCGTAAGAAAAAGTAACCGATCTCATTAAAGATACATGATTAAGTTGCAAAGTGAAACAGAACAAAACTTTGTGTGTTCAGAACTGACAATGGTCTTGAATGTGTAAATAGAAATCTAAGCACGTGTTGCTTTTATTTCAAAATAAAACAAATCTGCAAAGGATGAAAACCGAACACTGGTAAAGATAGAAAGAATAAAGAAATTTTGAGCAGAATATAATAAACAATGCGACCTATACGTTCAGTTGAATTTTAAAAGGAAATTGGAAGTTAGCGCCAACGGTGGCGTGGAATGGTATCAAACCTTTAGCGAGACCTCAGTGTTTGAGTCGCTTACATTAGTAATGATGCCAAAGCAAAAATTAGCCAAACATCCGTTTGTTGGCTACTCTGACACACAAAAAGCATATTGACTGAGAGCTGCTTGCAAAGAATATCATTACTTCAGGGAGTGTTATCATGAATGAAAAAAAACCCTTTGTAATTATTAAGAATAATGTAACAACAAAGGCGCGAGCAAATAACTCCAAGAAACTGTCGTTGAAGAAAGGAGGAATTGAAATACTGATAAATAACCAACATCAATTTAATCTGCAAGAAAGAAACGTGTTATATATTACAAATTTATTAAAACACTTTGAAATGGATGCTTGCGTCCTACTGTTGACACTAAGAAATAGAACTAGGAGGGTTATTTTTGACGTGAAAACGACACCAAAACGGTTGAGTTTGAAACCTATAATACTTAAAGACTATTGGGCGAAAAATAACGGGGAAGACAGCGTTCAACAGAGGAAGATTGAAAGCGATAAGAAAACCAGCCGAAACTTCCCTCGCTCCTCGTACGACGCAAGGGAGGGGGGTGGGGAAACTTAGTCGGGTTTTGTTTTCACGGAAACCTTACACTAGTAGCCCCGACTGGTACCCACCTATTCTTTTCAATCTCCGATGGAGTATTAAATAAGGCAAGTATGAATAATAAAACGGTTTCCTTACCAGGAGGTAACTACAGTCATTGCTATTTTTCCACATAGTTATCGTAAATATTGAGACATTTGTCATACTAGTGAATGAGTTTTCAAATACTCTATAGAAGGTTGCCGCCAACGTGTTAAGATAGGTCTAAACGGCTCTTGTCAAAGATGAAAGTCACTCGGTGCCAGCTATGAGCCAGGTGATCGAACACTTTATATCGAAATTGTGCATGAAGCTGTTTGGTTACAGCAGCAGTATGCAATCGTGCGTTGTCATGTATCAAAACAATTTCAGAAGACAGCATGCCTCTTCTTTTGTTCTGAATGGCTCTCCACAGTCGACGTAATGCCTCACAATATACGTTTGCATTGATTGTAGTCCATAAACCCCACGAGTAATACCTTTTCAATCCCAGGAAATTCTTGTGAACATTTTCTTTGTGTGTATTCATAGCTTTTTTTGCGCTCAGGGTATGCCTTCCTTAATGGATCCATGTTTACTGAAGCCTATGGCTTATTGTGATTACCGTAATTAAATAAATTCACAACCAATCTGTAATTGATGTTCCTTGAATCAGCAGATACCGGTCCTTTACAGGGTGTGTCTGGAAATCTTCCGGTTCCAGGATTGGTTTCCCGACTGTATGTTGCCTTTTCCTGCACAGCGCATCGCACTTGCATAGGATGCGTAAGGCTGTTTCTGGTTCCGTGCTACAAAGTCTGCATGCAAAGTCACCATTGAATTTACCAATTTTCCAGAGTTGTTCTTTTACAGCCGCATGTCCTGTAAGAAACCCTATGATTATTTTTAGCTGTGGCCTACTTAGGTTAAGGAGATCTGCAGCTCTCTTTTGGCAAGGTCCCTTATTAAAGATTTTGCAAGTATTCATTGTTTGGATTGTTCTTTAGATTCTGGATTGTCATAAAAAATTTAAGTTTTATCGCTTGTGACAATTTATTTCAACAACTTTTTCTATTATTGGGGTAACGTGTGAGAATAGATAAGGCTGATGCCATACGCTGTGTTTTGTGGTTCTCAGACAATATTTTGGAAACTCAACGTGCACAAAGTTTTCGGTAGTGTGGGTGCTCGGTTACGATCGTGTATAGAGCTGACTTTAAAATTTCCGGAAAATACACAGACAATTTACTAATGGTAAATCTCCGTCTTTAGCGAACCACTTGGTCAACTTACTGAACAAGGTCTTCATTAGCGATTTTGTACACCATCATCATAAACATCAGTTTGGCCAAATTTAAATTTCCTACACCATTCTGGTAAAACACCGTCACTAATGAAGTTTGTACTATAAACGTAGCTCCTTTTCCAATAAATTTCTGCTGCGGTATTTCCTTCTGCTTGTAGGAAACAAATGACGCTGACTCACACTTGGCGAGGGAATCAATCATGTCGGTCATGTTAACGGGCCTGCAGCTCAGTTGTCACTAATGTTTTGAACTCAGTACTGACATGTTATGGCGAGGAAGCTGCGCAGTGTGCAGATCTGCCTCGTATAGCTTGACTGGCCGCTTAGCAACACCATCGGAGGTTGAAAAAATAGCCTTCGTACAATGTCCAAAAAAGAATTATTGGAGCCAGAAAAAAAAGAAGGAAAAAATATACCATATAAATAAACCGTGAGAGTAAATTCTCTTCTTAGCCACAGCGTGGTGTAAATCCATTATTGAGACATTTGATAGGGACTAAAGACTTATCGTTTCATTACCAGAAGAATACTTTAGGGTTTGAATTGACTATGCGGAGCGTAGGACACACAACGGCCAACCAGCGTTTTTGTGTTTCTTCTTGCAAATGTCGATATAGTCTGGACCTCAGTGTGCAAGCAATCGATTTTTTATCGACTATGGAAACTGAATGCATGGCCACATATCAGGCATCAGAGGCTGCGTTATGATTAAGAAAACTGATAAAATATTTGGGTGCTTTCAATATAAATCCCACAATATTGTATTGTGATAATCAGAGCGCCGTACGATTGATTTTAAACTTGGAGTTCTACAAAAAGGCCACACATATCGATACTCAATAATGTATTGTCAGAGAATCTCAGACAGAAGGAGTCACCTTGGTCTAATGTATCGCGACAACAGATTAGTTTACTGATTTTTTAACTAAAGAAGTGTCATTAGTACGCTTGTGACTTAATTATCGTTAATAAACTGTGCTTATCATCAACTCATGCTATTATACCACTTTTACTATTGGCCGTATCTAATTTTTAGGTATACGTATTGGTAGCTACACATTGACACCGAACTTTGCACAATAACCAGTAAATCAATTAAAATCTATGGTTCAAGCTCAGCAGTATTTACGCTATTTATTTTAAAACTTAATACTTAACTGATTAGCGCTGGATTATTGTTATTGATTAGTTTCCCCTCAATGTATGTTTTCATACTTATTTAGAATTGAAGATTTAATAATTCAAATAATCTTGGGAATAATTTAAGTGCTATAATGGTGTTGCAAAATGACAATAGAGCCGCGTCGTCTGCGAACACAGCATAGTTGTTTGTGACGTAAATAGGTCTGATGTGTAAGTTATAAGGCTAACCACATCGCAATTTCTTGAGATATACCAGCATTGATGAAACATCTTCAACGACATTTCTATCGTACTTTTCTATTTATTTTCGGCAAAGTTTTAAGGTTCTATATTTATTATGCAAGTGCGAGAATGTACATGCATTATAATCCCCACCAAAAATAAGTGTTTCCCAGTGTGTATAGCGTTCAAAATATATTTCTTTGTTTTTGTAATGGAAAAGAAGGATGTAAGTAGATAAGACAGTTAACAAATCTATACACTATTCCATAACTATTAGAATAGCTTGAATATATTGTAGAATATATTTAGAGAGCTCATAGTTTTTTATTGTTTCTTACTAAAATATCATTTCTAGTATGTGTTGTAACATCTTCTGCCTGTATAGCTTAGTTCAGAATTTTTGTTGTATAGGAAAGCTATTAGGTCGTTTTGTTTTGTGTCAGCCTATTGGCTACTTTAATATGTTGGGCCAAGTGCTGAGTTTAGAATTCTGCTTACTTGCTCCATTAGAGTATTAAACTTTCTCTTTAGTTCACTCATATCATTTGATTCGTTTACAAGTCGAATGGTAATTTACAAACAGCATATAGTCATGATAATACTACTTTTATAATTTTTTACATAACAGTTGCGCACGTTATCATTTGGTTTCTGAAAATTTTAAGCACAATAAAAATAAAATGTTTTTAATTTATTTACATTTATATAAGATGTAATAATTCGAATTCTACATTACTATTTCAATTGTCAGTGGCCACAGACATTGTATTTTGAACTTTCCTATAAACTTAACTTATCAATATATGCAGATGGCAGTTATACAAGTTTAAAGCGGAAATGGTTAAATACCTTAATATATTTTTTCTTCAATATCTTGATTGTTAAGGACTGTTACGGATCTGTTGGCTACAAAAACTTTATTATTCTTTTATAATTGTTTTACAATAGTCGCTTTTGGTAAATTTTAGTTTATATTTCCAACGCTAACGAAAGTTCTATTCTTGCATCCAAAACTGCAAAGCACTTGCAGAAGCAGAACTTATTTGCAATCAAAGACCTACTTTTTCTGTTGCAATTTTTTATGGTTTGTTGTCGGACTTTAAATTTTTGTAAACTTAGTTTTACAATAGGATTTGTTGCACATCGCTCTTGTACAACCTTCTCACGTTAATATGTTGCTGAGAAAGGTAGTTATTAACGACTTTCTAAGTTTATTCACTGCATTAATTTTTATATGTCGGAACTTTATGTTTTTATTTTTATTGTTAGAGATCTAATTGACAAATTTTGAAGTTTCAAAACTTTTTTTTACTTTAAAATACATTACAGTGCGCTTTCTTCTGCCTCTAGAATTTTTGTTACTGGAGGAATATTTTAGAAACTATTTTAAAGCATAAGACACCATGGATCGAGCAAGATTTAATTTTTTAGTTAGCTTAAAATTTTGAAAATTGTGATTTTTAGTGTGTTTGTGTAAAATTTACAATGCTTCTGCTCTAATGACAATATTGTGATAATTAATTACGCAAAATGTTAAACTTCAGTTGTTACTTTCAAAATGATTTACATTATTTATTTTCTCATATTTGACCAAATTTTGTCGTATGAATTCTTTGTTTGATCAAAATTTTATACAAATTTTTTATTTTCAAATTCGATAAATTTTTGAAAGTTTTAAAATTTAGAAGTTTCTTCTTGCTGCTGCTATTGAATCAAAACTTATATACCTGCTTTTATTATTTAGTAATACTCAAAAATTCTGCCCCCCTCGTTTTAATAATTCCATTAGATAACGGCACAATTTTATTTAACTGCACTTATGTTGTAAAATGTCTCAAATTGTATTTTATTTTGTGATTTTTTACCTTAAATTTTAATTTTTGAGAATACGGATCTACTTTTTTTGCTATAAACTTATATATCAACTTATTTTAATGTATATAATTGTATGCAGTCATAAAAAACCGTGGTGCAAAACCGGTCGACTTAAAGACCTTTCAGGCCCATCGTGGAATTCAAACAAAATGCTAAAACTTTGTAATGGCAAAACGATTCGTAAATTCGAAAAATAAAATATTTGTTTTGTGAAAAAATTATGTTATTGGGCCATGATTTTAGACAAAAATTGTCAATTAAATAAAAGCAAATGTTAAACAGATAATTCGACTGTGTTTGAAAGATTGGCTTCAAAAAGTAAGTGAAAAACATCTTTACGTCAAAATTAATAATCAAAACATACACACTTGTATAATTGATCAGTCCTGATCATGTCGCAAAAAATAGTTGATCAAATGAATAAAATCAAATTAATTAAAGGAGAAGTTAACACAGAAGAATCAACTGATAGTATATATTTAAAAAATAAAAAAATGCTACACTTTTTGATGGAATTTTACTTGTTATAAATATAGATGATATCAAGAAGGCAACAAGTTATATCAAATACCTTGTGAAACACCAAAGGATTTTCTGAAATTCACCATGTAACAATTGCTATTCTTTTAAGTTATTTTGTTTTGTTCAAAATCTAATAAACGTGTACTAAATTTATTACAAACCCCGAGAATGTTTTATCGAAGCTGTGCGCAAATTATGTGGAATGTTCGGAAAGAGAAATGCAGCAAATGAAACAACCGTGAAAACACTAATTAATAAATATGAAGAGACAGGTTCTGTCGCAGACAACAAAAAAAAACGGTCGTTCAGCTGAAAACATATCAATGGCGAACCTTATCGTGAAATAATAGTAGACTTCTTGTAGCTTTGTAGATCTGGATGACTCGTGGTTTCATCAAGCTGGCGTTATTTACCTCTCAAAACAGCGACGTAAACTGACCACTAAGATCTTGTAACCCTAAGCATTGCAATTTTAAACCAGGAAAATAAGAACGATTTTTAAACTAAAAGTAAAAATTGAAAGAGTTGTCACCTAAATTGATCCAGGTTATACGAAAAAGTGATCAAGAAGCATAAAAAAATTAGAGATTGTCGAATTAAACCGAAACAATGTCAAATATATCTTTAGAAATGTCTTAATATTGCCATAAATAAATGAAATGTTTTTTCTAAAATCAAATACGGTTTTTACGACACTCTTTGTTAAGTAGGCTTTTATGAATATCTTTACGTTTCATATAAACTTCAGTAACAAGAAAACATCAATTTGATTTATATATGTCTCTTAGCTAAACATGTTTGCAAAGATATCACGTCTAACATAGGTTTAAGAAATATACAGTCTAATAAGCTAATAGGCTGTGGATGGACAATATGACAACAGCAATTATGAAAAATAGTTAAATTTTTGCTTTTGCTTATCCTTCATAAATATATGTTTTAAAATAAAAACTAAAGCCCCCTCTACTGATTATACTACCTTAAATGTGCCAGAAGGAAATAAATGTTAGCCTTGATAGCATAAAACAAATTAAATGAGTAAATTAAAAGATAACAATAAAAAGGTTTAAAGGTTCATTAATTACCAACACAATAAAATATCAAATATTATTTATAATATTCACAAATTTTTTTCTAAATATGGAATCAAGAAGAAAATTGTTTTTATTATACATCTTTTACCGTATCAGTAAATAAAACAAACTATACGTTCATTTAAACATTCCAAGTTCTGATGTGATTTTCTGCTTAGCGATATAAGTTTTATTTTTCTTAACTGGCCAGAACGTACAGGGTTCTTATCGTTGATAGCAGAAATGCTAGTAAAAAATTTAATTACTTTTTATTTATTAATAATACTTTAATACTTTACAATCTGTTGCTTATAAGCAATAAGTAAATGTTGACATTTGACTAACTTAACTAGCTAATTACATAGACTTGCCTAGATCAATCCAGTCATAGTTCGTATCGTATAAATTATCTAACTAATTGTGTAATTTAGTATATCAGGACATCAGTCCTATGAAACTGTAGACAGATGCATAGTTAAATAAACCTGGTGGGCAGGTCTGATGGCTTGAACCGCTTCAACCGGCGAGTGTCGTTGACATATGCTAGTTGAGTGGCTAACTCATTAGGATGAATTATGAGCCGAGTTCTGTATTTAATCACCTGGCGCACTGACTCAATATTAAGATCCTTTTGTATTATGTGATTTAGCACATACCAAGGAGCATTAATGATACATCGAAGCACTTTCTTTTGAAATCTGCAGTATCCCATAGTTATACACCGTACGTGCAGATGGGTTGGAGAATAGATTTATAAAGTTAGAGTTTATTTTCTAGTTTCAGTTGAGATTGTCGGCTAAGTAACTAGTACATATGACCGAATTTGACATGACATGAGATGCTGGCTTGTATTTTCCACTTTCTCATTCAATCTGTTACTAGGCTTAGGGTGTTTTGGAGGTTTTTAGTTGCAACATTCGGGTTGCTACCTAAAGCTAATATAACTGTGATGTGATTACTAAGTAAGATTAAATAACAATGCTAATAGTTATACACTGTAACAATGGGTAAAATATTATAATTAGCCAACAGTTATATAAGGCAAAACATTTCTTTCTTTGGAAGCTGTGGGATTTAGCAATTCAGATCAAAGTTTCAATTTAAGCTTAAGTTTATTTTTATTATTTACTAAAGACTATCACATTGCTTAGAAATGAATTATTTTTAGGACCAAATTTAGCTAGGTAGAAGAAAGCCTATTTTATATATTACAACCCCTGTAATTTCATAGTATCTAGTTGATCCTTGAATGATTGACATAAATCAGTTGTGGTATGTTTTCGTTTCTTTAGTATTTTACTGGTACTTCAGTAGTTAGTATGTCTGTGGAACTGATAGTACTTATACTATAAAAAAAATTAACATAAGCCTAAATGATAAAACGTAATGCGTAGATAGTTAACGTATTCACCAATGTAATTTCTATTACAGAGCCCACATAATCAAAAAGCACAAAAAAATAAATTACGAAAACTTCCATGGGTCATATGGGTGTATTACTAAACTTTACACTATAATGACTTTATTACTTAAAATAGGAATCAGAATCCCAACGGACCACCACAATATGCGTAGAAAATGAAATTATTCTTGAACATGAATAAAAAAGTTTAATGTTGATCTCAAAAACTCGTTTTACCGGCAGAATCCATGTATAAATTCATAGGTATAGCACTTACTGTACCGCTCATTCAGAAGGAATAGTGATTTCGGCAATACAGCGTTTACCTAAATATAAGCAGGAGGACCTTCCAATCTCTTGGTGACATATCTTTAGTAGGCAGTAATTTTAATGCCAAAAACATACAACGAGGCGCGAGATTTATAACAACTATGGGACACGCATTGAAAGCTACCACAGAAAAAGAAAACAATATGAATTGCATATCGAGTGGCCAATTCACTTACTACCCCATTGATCAAAATCTCAATCAAAGATTTCAACCTACGAAAATTTATGGTTAAACTCTGTTTTACTTTTGATTATGCTCCAGTATAAAAATATAGTATATTAAAAAACTGAAAAAATCATCATTATATAGTATAAAGACTAAGTAGAAACTCTATCGCGATAAACTAGATGAGGACTGGATATAAAGTAACTAAACTCCTAACTACCTCTATTCAAACTACTGCTTGGCAAAAAACACCAAATAAAAACATCCCGTACATGCAGAATGAAAATATCTGTAAGTGCTGAAATATTAACTTGAGCAGAAGACGATAAACGCATGTTTAATAAATAGTAACAACTTAAAAAGCTATTCTCAAGGATAAAAAAATGAATCTATTCAAAACTACTTTTAAAACCTAACTCTTGCAGAGGTTGCCAACTATACTATATGGGAAGCAGTAAAGAAACTGAAAAAGTTTTAACTTTTAATACAACCGTTGAAAAGAAGTAACTAACCGAAGGCAACAACACTTGCTAAACATTTTCATGCCGTTTAATTTTGAGACTATGGCAAATAAAGAAAATGAAAATGAAACTACATGGAGAATATCAGATGGCCTTTTCCCAAAAAGTATTATCAAAAATGAACTTTAGACGACAAATGTACTATCCTATCGACAAATTAGTTTACTATCAATTTCCTATTAGTTATTTAAAAAAGATTGTTATCTGAGCAGATTAAACGAATCCTTGAAGATCAGGAGATAATTACTTTCCACCGGTTTGCGTTTAGAAATGACCACAACCACTATTGAGTAAGTTGATAGGGTGGTTAAGCAGATGCAGGACAGCATGGAATGGAACTCTTACTGTACCCGTATATTTTCTCAATATCAGTCAAGCTTTTGACAAGGTATGGCATATTTATGCCATAAATTAAAAATTCGTTTATCTCATCAAATGTATTGTCTTTCAAAATATTACATCATTGACATATGCTCCTTTGTCAGACGGCAAGATGTAATCACTAGTTTTCATGAAATTAGACCAGAGATACCCAAAAAAGCATTCTTGAGCCAATGTTATACCTGATATATACGACAGGTATTTCAGTATCAATTGGTGCATACGCATAGGATAGGACTATGTTGTCATTACACACCAACCCGAATGTTGCCCTTAGAAACTTATAGACCAGCTTGAATAAGTTCTATTCTTGGGCCAGAAGACGGAGAATCAAAGTTAGTGACATAAAATTGACGCATAATCCTTTTATCTTAAAAGAATGCACCTGCTCCCCAGTAACGATAAACAACTGCCTCAAGCAGAAGAAGTATTTTATTTATCTGGACAGATGATTAACTTGTCATAAACGCTTTTTCACTAAGCGAAAGCAATTAGATCTTAAACTAGCTGACATTAGAAATCAAACTCCTCTTATACAAAGTTATTTTTAAGACTGATATGGACCTACGGAATTTCACAATGGGGCTACCAATTTTTCCAATAATGAAATTTTGCAACGATTCCAAAACAATGTTTTTGGTATGCTAGTTCGCATTTTCTGGTACATGTCAAATAAAGTGATAGAAAAAATCGAAATATGAGGACAGTTAAAAAATAAATTAACACGTGCTATGTGAGATATAACGAATTACCAACGAATTAGTTAGGTCATAAGTGGTAATACTTAAGATTTAGTAAATAGTATAACAACTGTTTTAGCAATGTATTTTTCCGTTATAATTGGGAAAACCTATTGAGGTATTTTCTGAATGACATGTAAATGTAATTTTTATGTTTTAGTTATATATATTGGGTAGCGGGTAGAGACTCCTAAACGATCCCGGTATAGGATAGGTCTGCTTCAGGAGAGCGATCCTGCCCACGCGAGCCTCGACTCTCTCTACACCTCCTAAATACCGAGAGAGAGCTGAGTCCTAAAATCCCAATCCTTACCCAAAACCAAATGCATCCCTCCTACATATATCCTATCCAACTCGCCAACCCGCTCGGCAAGTGTGGCGTTTTAATTGCCAAATTCCTTCATATTTTATTCTATGCTAAATGCCGAAATTCAAAAAATATAAACCCCAGGTGGGTAGAGTGTGTAACTCAGACTCCCACTCTGATCAAGTATCAGACCGCCTCATTTCGGATTCTGGGGGAGGCAGAAAATCGACAAGAAATACATCAAACAAGACATTTCGAGTAACAACATACAATGTGCGTACAATGAGAATGGACGAACATCAAACCAGATTAGAACAAGAGTTGGATGCCATCAAGTGGGATATCCTCGGTCTATCCGAAACCAGACTAAAGGGTGAAAAAGCAACGACACTCAAAACAGGCCATGTGCTATATCAGTATAATAAGGAAGAACAATCACACCTAGGGGGAGTGGCAATTATAATAAATAAACATATAAAACATCTCGTAACAAAAATGCAAGCCATATCTGACCGTGTTATCTATATAACGCTTGAACTTAGTAAAAGATATTCTTTACAAATAATCCAAGTATATGCACCAACCAGTAGATCTGAAGAAAGCGAAGCTGAACAATTCTGTGAAGACATTACAAGTGCAATCCACCACGAAAAACCCAATATGTAATAGTATTGTTGATTTCAACTCTAAAGTAGGGAAAATGAGGATGACAATCTTCAAAACATCGGAAAATACGGACTGGGATCCAGAAATGAAAGGGAGAGATGCTTCTAAACTTTTACAGCAAGAAAAATTATTCTGTCTCAATACATTTTACAAAAATCACCCCAAAGAAAGTGGACCTGGAAAAGCGCTGATGGGCATACGAAAAATGAGATCGATTATATACTATCAAACCGTAGAGATATCTGCACCGATGTTTCCGTTCTGAACAAGTTTGACACGGGAAGTGATCACAGGATGGTGAGGGGAACCCTTAAAATCGATATCAAAGTCGAAAGGAAAAACTAATTCAAAACTATACCTATTTCCTACAACACAAATCTAGACAAACATCAACATGAATATGCAGAGCTTATCAAATACAAATTGCCGCCCACCCAAGAACTAAACAATTTAGAAATAAACGAATTAACAAAACAATCACATCTACTGTTCAAACAGCGGCAAAAGATATGCACACAAAAAAGACAAAAAACAAGTAAACTCAAAGAAGAAACACTGCAAATGATAGAACACAGAAAGGAGTTAAATCGAGAAACTGAAGAATATAAGCAACTAAATAAGGACATAAACAAACATATACGTAAAGACCTAAGAGCATACAATACAAAAATGATTCAATCAGTGATTGAAGATAATGCAAACATGAAAGTCCTGAGATCGAAAATGGCCAGAGGAAGAGCGAAAATATATAAAATGAAAAACTCCGAAGGAACAGTGGTGAGAAATAAACAAGATATAATCGAGTCCGTCGAAAACTTCTACAAATCCTTATACAACACTTATTCACAAGAAAATACCAACAACAACATATTATGAATGTAGGATCTGAATAAATTCGAAATTAACAACGGGGAACTCAAAGCAGCCTTGCGGCAAATGAAAATGGGAAATCACCAGGGAAGACCGCATTACCATCGAAATGTTGAAAATGGGGGCGAGCCTTTACTACAATCAGTCCGCACTCTGTTAAACAAATGTCTCTATGAAACGAAGATTCCAACTGCTTGGCAATGTGCGGAAGTCATCTTACTATTTAAGAAGAGCGATAGCGGAGACTTGGAGAACTACCGCCCCATTAGCCTCCTATCACATCTCTACAAACTGCTGACCAAGATCGTTACAAACCGCCTAACAACTAAATTGGATTTTTACCAGCCGGTAGAGCAGGCGGGCTTCCGAAGAAACTATGTCACTAATAATCACCTACAAACGCTCAGATCCTCATCGAAAAACCACAGAATACAACATGCCCATCTATCTTGCATTTATAGACTTCCATAAGGCATTTGATTCCATTGAAATTCCGGCAATCTTAAAATCACTGGACAACGCCCGAATAGACACAAGGTGTTCAGACCTACTGAAATATATATACGAAATTCCACCATAAAAGTAAAATTAATGATAAACTAACAACCAATCAAATTAAAGTCAAGAGAGGCGTGCGCCAGGGCGATACTATTTCGCCAAAACTATTTACTCTCGTCTTGGAGGATATATTCAAAAACCTTGAATGGAAGCGAAAGGGACTAAATGTAGATGGAACATACTTAAGCAATCTTCGATTTGCGGACGATCTTGTCCTAATTAGCGATGACCTAGAACAACTCAAAGACATGCTAAATGAGCTCCTCAAAACATCAGAACACGTAGGCCTGAAAATGAATGTCCAAAAAACCAAGGAATACATATACTTGGGGCACAAATTCAGGATCGGGAAAGAAAATCAGACCGCAGAAATCTCACGCCGGCTAAGCCAGAGTTGGGCTGCCTTTGGAAAACTCAGTCATATAATGAAAAACACCGATATACCAACTAACCTGAAGAGAAAGGTTTACGACACCTGTGTGCTTCCAGTTGCAACATATGGCCTGGAGACAATGACATTGACGAGCAAAAGTATGGTAAGACTTAGAACTACTCAAAGGGCTATGGAGAGAGCTATGATCGGCGTCAGTCTCAGAGAAAGAATCAATCACGAAGAGATCAGAAGGAGAACCAAGGTGACGGATATAATCTCAAGAATACTAAAAATGAAATGGAAATGGGCTGGACACGTGGCACGGCAGGAGCCAAACCGATGGGACACAAAGATAATCCAATGGAGACCAAGACTTACAACGCGAAGCAGGGAAGACCATAGAAAAGATGGACGGATGACATCAAACAATCGGCGGGTAAAAACTGGATTCAAACCGCAAGAGACAGAGACGCATGGAACAAACTTGAAGAGGCCTTTATTCAACAGTGGATAATAAGAGGCTGATGATGATGATATATATATATATATATATATATATATATATGTGTGTGTGTGTGTGTGTGTGTGTGTGTGTGTGTGTGTGTGTGTGTGTGTGTGTGTGTGTGTGTGTGTGTGTGTGTGTGTGTGTGTGTGTGTGTGGTGTGTGGTGGTGCGTGCGTGCGTGCGTGCGTGCGTGCGTGCGTGCGTGCGTGCGTGCGTGCGTGCGTGCGTGCGCGTGCGTGCGTGCGTGCGTGCGTGCGTGCGTGCGTGCGTGCGTGCGTGCGTGCGTGCGTGCGTGCGTGCGTGCGTGCGTGCGTGCGTGCGTGCGTGCGTGCGTGCGTGCGTGCGTGCGTGCGTGCGTGCGTGCGTGCGTGCGTGCGTGCGTGCGTGCGTGCGTGCGTGCGTGTGCGTGTGCGTGTGTGCGTGTGTGTGTGTGTGTACAGTATGTAACAGACAAATTGTACAATAATTTGGAAACAATAATAATAATAATTATTAAGAAAGTACTTAGCAGCTCAAGGGAAATATTTTTTTGGGAGCTAACCTGGATTATAATTTAGGTTTGTGCTTATGTAGCACGAGCGTATTATGTGTAAAACAATTTTAACAGCGTAAAATGTATGAAAGAATTTCAATTCTGTTAAATTCATTATAGTGATAACTACATAAAATAATACCTAGTACGAGAATTTCTTTTAATATTAAATACTGCACATTTACAATCTGTTGAACATCAACAATAAGTAAGTAGTTTGGCTAATAGATATGCAATATCCTGTAAGAATAAAATCCACCGACTTAATTCTTGTTTAGTAAGATCGAACTGCGTCGATGATGAAGAGATCACAGTTTACACTGTTCACTAAAATCGTGTCTCTAAGTCCAATGGATCGTATTGAATGCACTGTCTCTCAAGCAAATTTGCTGCTAGGGTATTGGAGTGAACACTAAGTTTTGTTAGATAGGTTGCACTAACTCTGCGAATTTCCTCGTGAACGGTTGAGGGAGGAAGATCCTGTTAAGGAATTGGGAACATAACGTGGAGCGTTAGCTATCGTCCTTTCGACTTTATTTTGAAAGCGTTGAAAGATTTTTAAGTTGGAATTGCTGGCCGATCTCCAGATTTGGAGTCCATATGTCCATATCGGTTTAATGACCGTTTTATATAGTAGCAACTTACTTTCTAGGGATAAGGAGCATGCTTTTCCAAATAACCAACAAATTTGTCGGAATTTGAGCTCTAATTGCATTCGTTTTTTTATTGTGTGTGTTTTTCATGTGAGACGATGTCCAGATGAATTCCCAAATATATCACAATATCCTGTTGTGGAATAAGTTCTCTATTAAGCGGAACTGATGGGCAGGTTTCTGTTCGTAGTGTGAAGATTGTTTGTACGGATTTTGTTTCGTTGTGGCACTGCTGAGTATATTGGACAGAGGTCAGTCAATACTTCCCTTAGTTTTATTTGAAAAGTTTGTCCTTCTAGGTATGACCGGATAAGTGTGCTAAACCTTATCGAAAGCTAAATGTCGAAAATACAGCAGTGCAGTATTTTTTAAGATTTAAGTTGTGGTTTATTTTTTTCACTATCCGATGAACCTGTTCTATTGTGCCGTGTTCTTCCCTGAAACAAAACTGATGTGGGAGTGTATGCCTGTCTGCAAGCATGGTTTGTATTTTTTGTAGAAGCAGTTTTTCAAATAGTTTAGAGACTATAGGTAGTAGGTTCATTGGTCAGTAAGAGGTAGTGTTCTCTGGGTTTTTTCCAAGCTTTGGGATCATTAGTATTTGCGCAACTTTCCACTGTTCGGGGAATATTTTAAGTCGTAGAACTATTTATATATTTAATTAATTTAAAGCTATTTTCTGGCAATTGTTTTAATAGACCTGCCGTGAGTAAATCATATCCTGGTGGTTTATGCAAATTAAGACTTTTGACAGTAGTTATTATTTGTTTGACTTTTACGGGCTTTAGAGGAGATTGTGCTTCAAATGGTTCCTCTAATTTGTGATCTACTGTTTGTTGTTATTCAATTGTGCAGGTTCTGGGTAAGGGCTGGGGAACACTGAAAATATGTAATTTGCAAATGATGTTGCTTTTTCTTCGTCTCTTTGAGCCTAGCTACCCTTCTGGGAGTCTGATCGGAGGTATAAACGTAGTTAACTGAACAGGTGATTTTGTATTTTCTAATTTTTGTGCTGTTTCGGGAGAGTTTTAAAATTCTGGGTAGCACTGTTAAAATTAATTTTGTCTGGTGGCGATCTACTGTTTTGCCAAATACGTCGAAGTTTTCGTTTCTCAGCTATTTTCTACTTAATAAACAGAGGGCAACGGTCAAGTGTACCCAATTTTTCGTTGTCAGAAGTTGCTTTCCAGGCAACATCCTGTAAGGTTTGGTTCAGATGTTCCACTGCACTGAATAGGTCTATATCAATTTTCAAAGGAATATTTAATTATACCTTTTCTTGGACGATCTCTTGAAAATACCCTCAGTTTGTTCCTTTAATTTACAGAGTGGAGGGGTACTTCTTGTTAGTACTTTTGCGCTGTATGTTATGATTATCGGGGAGTGGTCAGACGAAAGATCTAGATTGGATTCAGCTTTGGTGTATCCATCAGATATTCCTTTGGTCACACAAAAATCCAGGAGATCAAAAAGTTTTCGTCGATCGGTAGGCCAGTAGGTAGGCTGACCTGTTGATAGGTATTGAATATTGTTAACTTGAATGGTTTGTAGTAGTTCTCTGCCTCTGCTATAAAGCGGGGTCTAAGCATTTGGAAGAAGTCGGTGAACTGCTGGTTGGTTATGTTGGGCTTGGGCGGGCAGTAATTTGCAGAGAATAATATTTCCTTATTCTGTTCTTGTACAACGATGGTGGTGGCTTGTAAGCGTTCCTGGCGATAATTGGAAAGTTCATAGTGCTTTAAAGTATTTTTAACTATGACTGTTGTTGTTTATGAGAAATTGTTTGACTTCTAAACTGTGTTGTGCTAATCTGTTAGTGTTCTAGATTATTTTTAAGGTACTGTCTATTATAATTGAAATTTGTTGACCAGGGTTGTTAAAGGATTGAGCATAGTGACCATGCTTTCCATCAGTGTGATTATCATTTTTGCTAGATTGTTATCTGATGTACGTGAATTTTTGTTGGATAGTGGTTGTGTGGTAATAGGTTGTTTTTGGCTGAGTTCTTGCGTTCTGTGTGAATACTCAGTCCCTGTTGTACTAATGAATTTGAAGGAGGTGTAGTTTCAGTTTGCCTTGAGCGTAAGAAGGGAAATTTTTGTTTTTGTATTTCCTTGGCTACCGTACATCCTCTATAATTATCTGTGCGGTTGCCATGGTAGTTAACGCATTTTACGCCTGTACTTTTAGTTTTACGTGTACAGTCCTTGAAAAGGTGTTCGCCGACGATTTCACGCATCAGGCTGTTCTGTGGCAGTAATTTTTTGAATGTCCGTATCATTTTTGACATTAAATAACCTCTCGCTTGACGTGTTTAGGTTCAAATCATATTTTAGAGTGGATTAATAAATCTATTTTGTAGATTTCGTTGCTATTATCTTGTTGCTAAAGTTCTACAAAGAATAGGGGTAGCGAAAGTTTTGTAATTCTGTGTTTTATGTTACGAATGCACGACTTTACTGAAATGTTCTACTACTAAAGTAATCTCTTTTTTCGATTTTAAAGAAACTTTAAGAAGCAGTGCGTCTTCTGTAAATTCACTGAATAGCTCCAACTGTGTATGAGTATCACAGAAAGTAGGTGTTTTCTATTAAATAGCACATGTGTTTTTTGAGTTACTATTATCGAAAAGTGATCAGATAACCAATTTATTTGGCCGGATCTCCAGTGAAAAGGTACTGTAAACCAGTATTACTTATTGATTTAATTAACTCTTTCACTTTAGTCAAGATGATTACAGCTCTCTATCGTACATTTTTAGTTGCTTCCTGTTATAAATCTAACTCCTAGAATATTTAAATAATGCTCATATAGTTGTTATTTGTTGTTGTCCTACGCATTGTCAAAATTGCTATTGATTCTATCTAATATTTAGTCTTAGTGTTTAACTGAGTTTATAAAAATTAATGATGTACTGAAATGCGTTCCACCATCAAAATATTGAGCTGCTAATATTTTGATGACATATATAGAAGTTTCGATGAGTCTATCTACATTATCAATGTTATATATTTGGACAGGATCGTAAATTTGTATGTCCAGGTTTTCTGGGAAAAAGTCCTAATCCGAAGATGTTACAAAATCAGAATTGTAAGGATAGTAAAGTAGATTTTAAATGTAGGAAGGTCGCCGAAGTTTAATTTTTGCGTTGTGTTTTGTTTATTCATAAAAAAAAACGTATAACAGTATTTTTGTGTGGTAATGATATTTACTAAGACTCCTTTAATTTTTACACTTTCTAAGCTATCTTCAAGAGCATCTATAATTAGTTTTTTAAAATAAATTTTAAAAAGCAAAAGCAAGAGGACACACCCTTGTTTAACTCATTTTCTAATTGCAACCTCATCTGGAAGCTCATTGTCTACTTTGATTCTTGATGTTTGTGCCTAGTATAAATTTTTAATTATTTGTACATGCTTGTCGTCTATTCCTAGATCCTGTAGTATCTTAATCGGTTTATGAGTTTGAACATTATCAAATGCTTTAGCGAAATCAATATAACATATATACAAATCTTGTCTCACATCCAAACATTTTTCAGCCAAGACAGTCAAACTAAATATAGCCTCTCTAGTTCCCATTCCTGCTCGGAATTGGAATTGAGTATTACTCATATATTGTTCACATTGTTATTTTTTTATAAGCCAGTCATACGGTATTTGACCTAGATTGTAAATCGTATTAAATAGTGTTGTTAAAGTTTTAATCCCTTTAGTGCCAATTATTTTTAAAATTTCCGATCTTAGATTATCCGGTGCATGTGATTTTCCAGATTGTGCCGTTTTTATGGGTTTCTCTACCTCGGCTACTAAAATTTCAGAACCTTCTGATGCGTTATCCGTGTCATCATCGTTTTCGTAGTCTCCGTCGTCATTGAACAATTCCTTAACATATGACTTCCATATTTCCTTTTTGTCTTTGATATTGAGAACTGGTATGTTTACATCGTCTACTAAATTAGTTGAACATCTTTTGATTATTTTTTTAATGTTTGTGGAGTTGGAGCAGATCATGGTTCTTTTCTAGTTGTTCTATTTCCTAACATTTTCCTCTTATCCATTTCTTCCTTGCTTCTTTTATCTTTGCTTTTATATGTTTGTGTATATTCTATATTTTTCTTGGCTAGTATATTTAAATTTTCTTCTTTCTTCCATCAAATCCAGTATCTATTTCGTCATCCACTCTTACTTTCTACCACCGTATCTATCTTTTTGAAATGTCTTTTCTGCCGATGCTAATATTTCTTCTTTCATCTTAGTCCATATACAAGGCGCGTTTTTTAAGTAAGTACCGTTTTGAAATATCGCCGCTGCAGCGCTGCGGTCAACATGTTGCGCATGCGTGCTGTGCACCTACATCTGTTGGCAAACCACAGACGTTAGTTCGAACAAATTCGACCGTGTTTACCTTTTAATTGTGAGCAGTTAAAATGCCTCCATCGATTGTGAGCCCCTCCGACTGTGATTCGTTTCCTTTGTGCAGATTAGTAAAGTGTATGTTGAAAACATTTCGGGTAATGGAATGGGGCGAAAATGGGTTAGGAGTTTCAAAGATGGGCGGACAAACATTCATGGTGAAGAACGAAGCGGGCGGCCTTCGGTCATCACTGACGATTTGGTGCAGAAAGTTGATGAAAAACTGAGAGAGAACAGACGGTTTACGATTTCGTCATTATCTGATAAGTTTCAAAACGGCTGTGTTGCAGTGGTTGTCAAATCAGGCCGCCGATTTTTATGAGGTGCTTTTTATTATAATAATATCTTAATGATATTACTTTTATGAGTTTTATGAGGATGAGAAAAGCTTCCTGTACGATATGAAAAGTGGGTTGATGTTGATGAAAATTATGTAGAAAAGTAGATTAAGGTATAGGCTTTTATGTAGAAATAAAGTTTTTGAAAAAAGTCTACTCTTTTTTTTTAATAGCAAAACGGTATTTACTTAAAAAACGCGCTTCGTACTTTCACGCCATGTATTTCTTTAAACTTACCTATATCAAGTTGTTTTCTAGGTCGCTGACCAGTGTATCGATTTTCTTTTTTTTTCTAAATTGTCTCGTATCCATGCATATCTTTTTAGTTTTTTGTACTCTTTTTAACTTGAGCTTTATATTTGCTATTACTGGGTTGTGATCAGAGTAGATGTCACTTCCTGGATATGTCTTCACACATTTGATACTATTCCGGAATCTATGGTTAATAATAATGTAGTCAATCTGGTTTCTTATATTTTCTTTAGTATGTTGCGGGAAAGTCCAAGTGTATATTCTTCTTGGTGGCAATGCAAACCGTTATTATCATTTTTTGTTCCGAAAAAAATTCTGCTAGTTCTCCCCGTTCATTCCCGTCTCCCAGACTATAGTCACCTACAATTTTATCGGCTCAACTTTTTCCAAATTTAGAGTTGAAATCTCTGCAAATTATAGTAATGTCATATCTTTTCAGCTGTTTTATAATATTTCTTAACTGATCATACATTTCTTCAATCTCCTCTTCTTCCGCAGTTGTTGTCAGGGCGAACACTTGTATATTGTTGATGTCTATAGATGATCCTTTAATTTGCAGCATTATTATCTCACACAGGTAAAAATTCTTTACACATCTTTTTACATCTTGTGTTATTAGTTTTGCGACACCATATTTATTATTCATTTCATCTTCTGAATAATATACTAAAATGTTATTAAAGTGTTTCAAAAGAACCTTTACCTTTCCATTTTGTACTACTAATTCCGAAGATTTTACATCAAGCGTGTCATCTTTTCACTGTGTTTGCTAATCTTCCAGCTTCATACCAGGTTCTTACTTTCCACGTTCCAATTCTTGTATTTTTATTTGTTAATTTCCACCGAAGGATTCTTAGCACCCACTTCCCATTTAATGAATACCGGGGACTGAAGGCTTTTATATTAATTGTCTGCCATGTTAATTTCTTTGGGAAAGTTAATGTGTCAGTTTCCCCTTGCCTTACACATCACGGTATTATAGTCGGTTTTAAAGCCCTCCACAATTGTATTGATATTAAGCTGTTTTGATCCAATAGATCTCCATTCTCATTCCATAATAAAAGAACCGCTGCTTTCTTCTTTCTGTCGGTTTTCGTTCACCCCGGGTATTTTATTTCTCCGGTACTACTATATCTAGTTCCCCTATCCGCCACCTGGCGAATTGCCTGTTAGGAGACCGACAGCTAACCCTACCCAAAAGCTTAAAAAATAAATTCAAAGATTAAAAACGAGTGGCATGACTCGCGCGTGATGATACCCACTTACTATTTGCTTGCACAGAGCGTGCTCCGAGCATTTTTTACTACTCAGAACTCAAAGTAATACTACCTATTAAATTACTGCGTGATGCAACAGTATAGATATATTGTAGTGCGTTAAATGTCAACGTTTAGGTCATAAAAATGGACCAAAACACGGATACAGAAACTAAAATATCTATATTGTAACGGCAAACATTTTGCAAATTATTCAAAACATAGGTACTGTTTTAAATAAAAAACCCTTTAGTGCGGCCGAAAAAGTGGACTGTATAGATAATTTTAAAATTTGAACAAAAAGAATTTCAAATAAAGCTAAAGCTAAAAACATTAACCCGCGGAAACGGCGCTTTCCTGTGCTGTTGATCCTGGGGTTCCAAGAAAAGGATATAAGGGTGTAGGAAAAAAGATAGACAGGTTATCCCAATCTTCGCAACGGAGCCGAATGGTAGCGTCTTTCCTGGTGCAAAGGTACCTTCGTCGTTGCTGGCCGAGTCGAAGAAAAATGGACCTTCGGAAAAAGGTTAATCTGGTTGGAAAATATTAAATTTCGCCAAAAAATTAGCTTTTAACAGAAGCTTCACAGAAATGAAAACTTCTGCTGCCAATTAAACACGCCGGCGAACTCTCGATTAAAAATACCCTTGTCTTACGGAAAATTTAAACTATCGCAAACTAAATTCAAAAAGAACGGGGCCTGCGAGAACATAGCAAAAGGCCAAGCCCGAACAAAAGGCGAAAAGTGCGTACAAAAGGCGAAGCGCGAAGGTAGCAAAAGGCGTGCTCGTGTAAATTCGCGCCCGTTGATATCTCAAATTCAAAATATACAAGAAGGAATCAAAATACGGACCGCCCTAATTTTTAAAATTAAAATAAAGGCAATTGGAAATTGGCGCAAACACCCTCTATCCAATACAAAAAGTGCCACACAAACTGATATGTATAATCTCGTAACTCGAGACACTAGGTTCCCTGTATTATCCAGTCAATGTCCCTTCAAACAACTACCAATAAATTCTAATCTAAACAATTTGGAATGTGTTATGTTTTTGTTATGATTTTTTACCAGTCATTCAGAGAGCACATTTACAATACAAATCTCCGGTGACAAATAAGAATTAATACAAGTCGCTGCAATAATAAGTTTTCATATAAAAATGTACTTAGATATGCTCTCATCCATAATAGAGTTATGTTATTAGCGTAGTCCTTACTGTTTTAACGTTAATATCAAGGCCTGTTTAAAATAGAATAAAACCTAAACACTCCCAATTGTTCCTTTACCTAAAACTTAAAGAAAACTAAAATTGCGGCCAATTATTACCCAAAACGGTTTTTTCCTAAGTGTTTGAAACAACTATCCTTAATCTTGTTCTTGGATTTAACAATTACAATTCAAAGAAACTCGGAATTCACTGAAAATAGTTACGAAAATAAGCAACACGCTGTAAGTTTATAGTTTTTCCCGACTCCTTGTTCTATAATGAGTTGACAGTAACTATCCCCTTTACATATTATTAAATATTTATTGCCAATGTATTCATTTATAATAAGAATCATTTTATATATTTTAAATAAGTACCAGGAGTTCAAATTCTGGGGCAATAATAGGCGGTCGGTACGTAACGCTAGCCACGTTATTACCCTTGTGTACCGTAGGCTCTAGACTATAGCAGACTTACCCTGTTACGATCCCAAAGGGCCTTCGTGACATTATATGGGACTATTATTACAATAATCAAATCTTTTTTGTAGAAAAAATTATTAGTGCTGGGGTACCACAAGGTCTTATATTTGGACTACACACTGTTTAATGCGAGAACAATTCGGAAAGAAATCTCCGTTTGGTTATCAATGACAGACATGCATAGATTCAGAAACTTTGCCATTAACATTAGAGACCAACAACAGTGTATTACTATTTAGCATAATCGTTATTTAAAGTGAGGCACTTGCTGTAACGTTTCGCAAGGTTACTATGAAATAGCATCTTGAACCATACTGTCATCGTTAAAACGTTAAAACTATCCCCGCGCATAAACAAATACCGCATATTCATTTATGATTTACCCGAATCAGTCAATCCGATAATAGTTTGGCTATTTAACAAGAACGATAAATAATAACTAAATGAGAACAATATCAAACTGCATTGGTTTAAAAGTACCAAATGAGGTGACAGTTATACATAATAATTGACTTGATTTAAATATTAAAAAAAAAATAGATTGGCTTGTGTTTCCTTTAATTAATGTAGTTCTGTCGGTTCAACTAGTGCACATTTTTTACATTTTCAAGTAATGGTAAGCTTTCCCAAAACGCCATTCTTTCCGGAAATAAATAATTTGACATTTCTAAAGTAATGCTAGACATGTGCGAACCAGTTATATTAAGATAGTTAAGGTCTGAATTTTTAGCTACAACTTTTCCTTTCAGGTTGGGTAAAGGCTCCCATGTGAGATTAGCAACAGCGTTCCGAGGGGAAGGGTCTCTAAAATAAAGATTGCAAGAGAACTTTGTTTAAAACATTCAAAGGTATGAGATGCGTTCAAGTTCTAAGGTCTCCATTTTTGTTCTCACCAGTGAGAGTAAGTAGAAAAATGCGGTTAATTTTAAAAGACCTGGTAAATATTTCTGAATTTGTAATATAGATGGCAAAACCATTCAATTGATACGGGTCGAATTACCGCTATTGCAGTGAGTGTTCTTTTGTATACTACAAACAGCGACGCTTAGTATTCAAGAAGAATTTGTAGTCATCCGTTTTCTCCTCTTGCGTGGTAAACCGCCTATCGAAATTAATCGGCAATTGAGTGAGACATGCAGTGAAAATGTTATGGATATTAAAAATGTGCATTCGTAGGTGCGAAAGTTTAGAGAAGGTTGAGAGTTGTGTGACAATAAACCAAAACAACCTCGCCCAAGAATTATCCGGACCAAAATCATTATTGCGCGAGTGGAGCAAGTTATTATGGAAGACGATCGATTAGGTGTGAGTGATATTGCATATAAATTTGGAATTCTTGTAAGATCTGAGACCTGAAAATGTGGAGAGTTTCTTCAAGGTGAATTTTACAAATGCTGTCATAAATTTCCGACCATGAAAGACACTCTCCGTGGCCGCTCATTTTCTAATCGAGCTGGTGTTGCGTGATCGATTTTCCAGTGGGCAAAACACATCTCTAGAAAAGTGGTCTCAGGAACAATGGGATCATGGGGACGACGAAAAATGTGTACATCTAGACGGAGATTACGTTGAGAAGTAACCAGAAGTTTCAATTTTCTTGGATAAGTATTTTTACAGAAAAAAATTTGGAGACCTTAGAACTTGAACGCACCTCGTACATACATACCCAAAAATGGCGAAATCCGTCCACATCTGAATTAAAGAGTCCTTCATCAACAAGTCATTTTTGGCTTTCAGTGGTCCAAATAATGCTGGAGACGTAAACAAGTATAGTAAATCATCAGTATGACACACTCCTAGAAATGCAAACTATTTGTTAAATCAAAAAGTAAAAAGACATTTGCATTACCCCATTTGAAATTAATATTTTCTGTGGTGGTTGCATACTTATCCCCGTATGAATATTCCCCTCTATAATTGAATTTATAAAACCAAACTCTGTTTAGACCTCTCAAGGCATGTAATAAAGCAGACTGGTAAGAGTTAAAAGAGAAGAAGCGTTCTCCGATCATCTAAAAACAAATAAATTTACAAAATCACAATTTATTAGCTAAGTAATAATATTGAATCTTAGAATAATATAACAGTAATTTTATCAAAGAGGAGCATAGAAAATTTTGTTTAATAGGCGAAAGGTTTAAAGAAGATCTTACTTTAATTAAAATGCCATAAAAAAAGAGCAAGCTGTTGTTATGCATTATTGTTAAATGCCTTGGTTAAGGATCTTAGTAACAATAATTTATATGTAGTTAGGATTAGACATTTTAGTTGGCTTGAATAACTTAGTTAAGTTTTAAGTTTTAAGTTTTTAAATTTTATTTATTACTCTTATTTAACATGAATGTCGCAATGTTCTCAATTATCTGTTATCTCAGATAAAAAATTGTGTTTTTAGAAATAATGTGTGTCCAAGATAACTTAAAGTTTGCGTTTGGGTTAAAATTAATTCGTCTTTATATCGTGTTTCTACAACGTTCATATAATGCATATTAGTATTATTAGGTTCGATTATATTATTTTGCAAACCAATTTGATGACGAACTAGCCTAACGGACCTCATATATCTTTAATATAATTCTCCTTCTAAAAAAATAACCCTTTCACTACCATACAATGTAAGTTTTCTACTCTATTCTGTTTCAAACTATTTTTATATGGCCAGGAATTTCAAAACTATGGTATCAGTCGTTTACGATATGGTCTTTTACGGGATTAAAAAGATTAGTAAAATCAAAAGGAAGATAGATACACTTAGATTTACATTTTCACTAATTTAGAATTTAAATGCTATATCAAGCAAGTTCGATTTTCATATAAAGTTTTGTCGACTGCTGCTTTCCCATATGTGAGCCTTTTTTTATTTTGATCTTCAAAGCGGGAAAAAGTACCGTGTTAGATGTGGAAAAATATACATATTTAAGAGTTAGAAGAACCAAGTACCCAAAGATCCCGGATGACAAGCAACCGCTGGGAGAAAGGCAGAAAAAGAAATTGTCTGAGGCCCAGCAAAAAAATCTTGTTAAAGCTAGAAAGATTGCAACAGGGATATATAATGATATAACTGATAAGAATCTGCAAAAGGAAGACGCCAGGGCAAGAGAGAAAAGGGTCCAAAAGAGCTCGATCGGTCCTCAAGAACTCGACCACAAAAAAAAAACAGGAGTGCATAGGCGCAGATTGGTACATACAGTAAAGATGTTAGTGGGCTCAAAATTACAGTAATAGATAGGCACCATTCTGAGATAACCATGAACAAGCCAAGCTGGTTCAAAAAAAGCAAAACCCTTGTAAAAGAACAGCTTTTACCAAATATATAATAATCTTGTTGATAATCTGTGCTAATGCGGACACCAAAGACTGGCTCGTGAGGAGGTCGCTGATTTGATTGTGGTGGTATCCAAGGACCTTCCGAAGAGATCTAAGGTGCTGGTTTTCTCGCCTGAGCTAGAGATTTAGGAGGAATAGACAAAAACTTGGTTAGGGAGACAAAACCCTACACTAAAAATGGGAGGCTGACTTTTCGTAAGTAGAAAAGTAGAAAAGGCAAAAGAACTAAGTCTAGAGATGGTGATTCTGATGCTTTAAGCAAACCTGCATCACAATAAGGCAGCTTTTGTGGCCCTTAATGAATTTTAGGAATAGATAGGAGCAAAAGTAGATATGTACGAGAAAAGAAAGAAAACTGATCTATAGTCTATTCTCAGAAGTCCCTAGGATTGCATTATAATCTAAAGAGGTTTTAAAATACTACCTTTAAATTATTTGTGTTCCAAAGACTTAATGGTAGTTATGTTAAGGTCTGGGAATTAGGTTGGGTTGAGATAATTAATGTTCGGATCAGCATAGCTTCTTTACGATGACTCCCCTCTACCGACAACCAAAGTACTGGAGGAGCTGGTAATGGGATACAGAGAAAATAGCTTCCTTTCGCCCTACACCTTGAAAGGACCTTCACTCCTATCATCACTTGCACTCCAAACACCTTAACCACACGATAACCTGCATTGAAACAAACGTGGCACGATAGTATTAAGCCCACCTCTCCCAAGGAACTTAAAACTCACATGGACACACTCTCAACCAAAAAGTCTCCGGACATGATCTACTCACAAATTCTATTCTCCAGCACCTTCCCAAAAAGCCCTAGCCAGCCTAAGCACAATCTTTAATGCCTGTCTAGTTATACTTTTCCCTAGCATGGAAACATGCCCAAATTCTAATGTTTCCAAAACCGGGCAAAAACAAAACAAAAATAAGTAGTTATAGGCAATAAGTCTTCTCATCACCCTATCCAAACTGCTGGAAAGAATGATTCAAGTTAGACTAAATGCCGTTATTAAAACCAAAACACAATCCCTACCTTTCAATTCGGATTTAGAAAAGGCCACTCTACATATCATCAAATACAACGTATAAGCGAACTTATCGAGCGTGGCTATGAAAACAAAGTCTACACTGCGGCCTTATTTCTAGACAACTCACAGGCCTTTGACAGAGTGTGGCTTGAAGGTTTAAAGCTAAAATCCTAAATATTGACATGCCTCCTATCTAAAAGCCATTTTATTCTCATTTGTTGAAAACAGAACCTTTGCTGTACGAGTGAACTCCACGCTATCACAAACCAAAATATCCATGCAGGTGTTCCGCAGGGCAGCGTCCTGGGTCCAGTCCTATTCTCCATTTACACCTCTGACCTGGCTGAAACTAAGGCAACTCGCCACCTTTGCGGATGACACAGCCATCTTCACTCAAGCATCGTCATTGGACGAAGCAGTACAAGCTCTCAACAAGCCACAAACCAGCTTTCTCGCTGGTTTCAACAGTGAATATCCAAATAAACCCAGATAAATGCCAAGCAAAATATTTACTCTTAGACAAATCACGAATCCCAACCTAGTTCACATTAATAATAAACCAATACCGTGGAAATAACGATTCAGCAGTCAAATACCTCGGTATTTACCTGGACACACGGCTGAGTTGGGGCTTTCACATTAACCAGAAATTAATCCAGGGATATGCCAGACTCAAACAGCTGTACCCACTAATTAACCGTAAATCTTCCCTAAAATTGAATGCACTATGCTGTTATACAAAACCCTGCTACGACCACTAATACTATATGGATCACCGATATGGTGCAACACGTCTCAAACCAACTTACGCAAAATACAGAGGTTCCAAAACAAAGTGCTACGAATTGCAGTCAACGCGCCCTGGTACATTCGGAACACACAGCTACACCAAGAATTAGGAATCATGCCCATTGAAGACTACATTAAAAAAAGTGCAAAAAAGTTTATAATCAACTCAAGTGCGTGTAGTGGTGCGGTTCATTATGAACTCTTTCGAACAAAGATACACATAAGACTCAAACGTCAACTACCTCAGGACATTATATTAACCGATCGTGAAAATTACTGAAACAGTCATTGAAATGTTTGCTGAGACAGCTAAAAGTCTCCTTATGTTATGTAATCAAAGTCATGTATATAATTTACACAACATCACTGCTATGTATAACAAAATTGTATTTGTTGATCTAGCAATAAATGTAACCTTTAAAAAAAAAGGTTCGATTATATTATTTTGCAAACCAATTTGATGACGAACTAGCCTAACGGACCTCATATATCTTTAATATAATTCTCCTTCTAAAAAAATAACCCTTTCACTACCATACAATGTAAGTTTTCTACTCTATTCTGTTTCAAACTATTTTTATATGGCCAGGAATTTCAAAACTATGGTATCAGTCGTTTACGATATGATCTTTTACGGGATTAAAAAGATTAGTAAAATCAAAAGGAAGATAGATACACTTAGATTTACATTTTCACTAATTTAGAATTTAAATGCTATATCAAGCAAGTTCGATTTTCATATAAAGTTTTGTCGACTGCTGCTTTCCCATATCTGAGCCTTTTTTTATTTTGACCTTCAAAGCGGGAAAAAGTACCGTGTTAGATGTGGAAAAATATACATATTTAAGAGTTAGAAGACCCACGTACCCAAAGATCCCGGATGACAAGCAACCGCTGGGAGAAAGGCAGAAAAAGAAATTGTCTGGGGCCCAGCAAAAAAATCTTGTTAAAGCTAGAAAGATTGCAACAGGGATATATAATGACATAACTGATAAGAATCTGCAAAAGGAAGACGCCAGGGCAAGAGAGAAAAGGGTCCAAAAGAGCTCGATCGGTCCTCAAGAACTCGACCATAAAAAAAAAACAGGAGTGCATAGGCGCAGATTGGTACATACAGTAAAGATGTTAGTGGGCTCAAAATTACAGTAATAGATAGGCACCATTCTGAGATAACCATGAACAAGCCAAGCTGGTTCAAAAAAAGCAAAACCCTTGTAAAAGAACAGCTTTTACCAAATATATAATAATCTTGTTGATAATCTGTGCTAATGCGGACACCAAAGACTGGCTCGTGAGGAGGTCGCTGATTTGATTGTGGTGGTATCCAAGGACCTTCTGAAGAGATCTAAGGTGCTGGTTTTTTCGCCTGAGCTAGAGATTTAGGAGGAATAGAGAAAAACTTGCTTAGGGAGACAAAACCCTACACTAAAAATGGGAGGCTGACTTTTCGTAAGTAGAAAAGTAGAAAAGGCAAAAGAACTAAGTCTAGAGATGGTGATTCTGATGCTTTAAGCAAACCTGCATCACAATAAGGCAGCTTTTGTGGTCCTTAATGAATTTTAGGAATAGATAGGAGCAAAATTAGATATGTACGAGAAAAGAAAGAAAACTGATCTATAGTCTATTCTCAGAAGTCCCTAAGATTGCATTATAATCTAAAGAGGTTTTAAAATACTACCTTTAAATTATTTGTGTTCCAAAGATTTAATGGTAGTTATGTTAAGGTCTGGGAATTAGGTTGGGTTGAGATAATTAATGTTCGGATCAGCATAGCTTCTTTACGATGACTCCCCTCTACCGACAACCAAAGTACTGGAGGAGCTGGTAATGGGATACAGAGAAAATAGCTTGCGATTCATCATTGGCTGTGATGCAAATTTACACCACATTACTTGGGGAAGTACCAACACTAATGAATGAGGTGAGACTTTACTACACTTCATTGAGGCAAATAATTTCAACGTACTGAATATAGTATGAATATACAAAAAAGTAGGTTATAGACATAATAATAAGTACTTTGAAAAAGGAGGTATTAACCTTATACAAGAAACTTATCGTAACTCTCGAAAGACAAACTGGAAAGTTTAGCAACTAGACCTAGAACCCGATCTTAGAGGGGTTAATCGAACGATCATAAATAGTATGGAGTCGGAAATTATTGTAGGCCAATGTCAGGAAGCCGTGATCTCAGCGTATAAAGTAGTCTCTTTAGGTAAAAACGGATTCTAACCGGAATGTGCCCTGGTGGAATGAAAACCTTGCTCTAATGGGAAAACAGGTACGAAAGCTTTTTAATACAGTAAAGAATTAGAGAATATGGGATAATATAAACAGTTTTAACTAAATGTAACAAGTCTCTGAGGAAATCCGAAACAGATACGTAGAAGAGACCTGTAAAGAGGTAGAAACTTCTCGAGAAAGTGCCAAACTTTACAAAATACTCTCAAAGAATTCTCAGAGTCCCATAACTACTCTGAAAACACACACAAAAAAATATGCCAATAATGAAAAAAAAAAATTAGAGAACTATTCAGACTACATTTTTTGAGATCTCCGGTTGTTAGATATCACCGAGTAGCTGGCAAAATTCAGAACCCCAAAGTGGGCATTTAGTGATAGATGTAAACACAATAACATGGGCAATTAACTCATTTTAATCTTGTAAATTGGCGGAACCTGTTGGGATTTATCATATTTTGTTACAGACGATAGGCTGTGGGATATACTCAGGGTAAGTCTTGCTCTAGAATATGTACCGGAATCTGGAAACAAATTAGAGTTCGCAGGCCATGCAAGTCCTGTAAAAAAAATAATGTCGAATAGCAAAAAACAAATGTATAACAAAATCTAACCATTATTTCATATTCGGCCATACTAAAATTATAGATAGCAAAACAGTTACAGTCATTCAAAGAATTTTGTGATCTAAACCAATCACAAGAAATACCGATTGGCCTTCTTTTTAGCATCATCTGGAAACTGTGAACCTCCGTCAGCAACTTAAATTTCTATAAAATTGTGACAAAGTAGCGCAATACTTAACTCAAGTAGTACAAAGAGCAGTCTAGAAATCAACCCTACAAAACGAATAAAATGTAATGTTACAAATACATCACTACCCATTTGTAAACGCAAAAAAAAACGCCAAGCTAGACAGATTTGCGATAGGTCAGGAAAATTTGCAGACTATGTTTACAAAAAACTGAGCAGATAACTAAAAATACTTTAGGAATGTTCAAAATACCATCTTTGAAAAGGGCGTTATTTGCAAATGATTATACACTGTGGAAAGCAAAAAAATTAAAAAGATTGCAAGTACATGTAGCTCGTATCTATAAACTTAATGGAAAGTGGGCTCATTCTGATAAAAAAGGTAGACATCTTTGTTTCCCATTTAATTAAAGTCTTTAATAATATTGATTAACAAACAAGAAAATAGAGAGCAGAAATAGAATACCAACAACTGACCAAGTACTCAAATACTTGTTTAAACAACATTGTTTTTTTAACAATCGTATTTAAAAAAGCAAATAGCTATGAGAACATCTTAAACCTTCAGGTGAATATGCTTCCTCAGCAAATAATATTACAACTCAGGAACCCAACAAAGAAATTAAATTTAAAATCTCGCCAATATTTTTAAGTGTGCCAGTGAAACAAAAATGTAATGAATAATGAAATATTGGTCTATATGTAGAGAACCAAATGGTGATAATAAAACTAAGTTGTTTGTATATTATGTTTCGTTTGTTTTCTAATACTATTCAGCAATGTTTTTTAGACACATTATATTTTTTGGTCATACTTACCAGCATTGCAGCTTGAAGAATTTATTGTGTCTGCTAACATGCAACTTACATACTACAACGTCACATACAGCAATGGGTTCGCCCTTAAACAGTAGTGCTAAATTTTGTATACTCTTATTAGTTCATTCTTTTATTTTAACGGATGTTAGTATAAAGTGGGGTTAGTATGCATTTATTATGCAACAATTTAACTCTGGAAAATTTACCTAAGACAAGCAAGTGGAAATAAAATTATCAAATAGATACTTATTGTTTATGGAGAAGTTCTCACAAGTTCAGTACGGCTAAATGCAGAATATAAATAAGAGTAAAAATAATGGTAGTTTACTCTGGTTGCTTCACATTTATATCTTATATGATGCTTCGTTAATTTATAAAAATGTGATAAAACGTTTTGGTGGTTACCATTATGTAGTTTAGTATTAAAATGTTTATTGTTAGGGATTGTAGTTATTAATAAAGTATCTTACATTTATAAATCCTTCGACACTTTTGGGTTTGTTAATATCGACGTGGTCGTCTTGAAGATAAAAATCTGTTATCTTCTTCCAAGTACTTAAAATTTTGTCCTGAGGAACACTAGCCGACAAACTAAGTAAATCAGGTCCATACTCATCGAAACGAGCGTTGAGGGCTTCTCTTATTGTGGCGTTGCGAAGCAAAGCTGCACTGTGATGTTTTACTTACTATATATTTTTAAAAGTGTTAGCTTACGTGCTGCTTGCAGTATGCCTTCTTGTTCTACAGTACCAATAATCCAAGGGACAGAATTAAAGTGGCCAGATTGTAGCAGAGTTAGAGGATCATTCTCTAAAAACGGTTCGGGGTTAGCTAGAGATCTTTTTTCTGTTACCGGTCCATATACGTTTAATGGTACTTTTTCAAACGTCTGAACAAAATTAAAAATCTATCACAAGAAACAAAATTAACTAATTTAGTTACTTTAAACATGTCGGTGCTCTCAGCGAGGGTGTTTGCGTCGACGTTCCTAACGCATTCAACCATGGTTTCTGTATCAGTGGAGCTGCAATTTACAAAGCCGGCTTGTTTCTGAGCTACTTGTTCTTGAAAAATGCTATTTGTCTTGCCCAAAATGCTAAAGCAGATCCGCTTTCCGAAATGCATTGATGGAATAAACCTAATAGATTGTTTTTATTATTATTAGATACCAATAATACCCTTAAATAAACCTTTAGAAGATGGACTAAATTGGTGCAAATGTCCACTTGATGCTCCAGAGCTATCTCCAAATATAGTAACTTTCTTAGGGTCTCCACCAAAAGCGGCAATGTTCTCCTGAACCCAACGTAGAGCTGCCACTTGGTCCTTAAGCGCCCAATTCCCTGGAGCAGCGTCGTCGTTTGTACTAAAAAATCCTATGGAAGAAAAATAAACTCTCGGATATTAATTTACCATTTTGTACCAAAGACTCCCAGACGATAATTGAAACTAACTAGCACAACATCCTTATCCATAAAGTATTCAGGACCTATGTAATCGCTGTTTCCAGTGCCAGCAAAGAAGCCGCCGTAGTGAATAGAAACCATAACAGGTAAGAGACTTTGTTTAAATATGTTTCGCTAAAAACATTAAAGTTGTAATCTTTTTTAATTAATATTAAACCTACATATATACCTTTGGAGTATAGACGTTGAGGTAAAGGCAGTCTTCTTTACCTTCCGCTGGTGTCGGAAACTTATTAAGAAGGTAATTTTTTTGAATGCACATTGGCGAATTTTTTGTAGCATCTCGAATACCATTCCATGGGCTTGGAGGAAGTGGAGCCTTATGATATATAAATGAGCGATATAGTGACATAATTGTGGTGTCTGTTACCTTAAATCTTAAACTCCCAACAGGGGGTTTGGCGAAAGGTATTCCTTTATAAGCATAAAATGGCCTGTTTTCTTGTGAGTTTAATAGTTGTCCCTTCACCTTGCCATATTTGGTTAAAATAATAAGTTTGTGATCAATGTAATCATATTCATCGTATGTTGAGGGTGTAACTTGATTTATATAATTTTGATAGCACCAGCACATGAGAATCAGTAGAACGGAAGGGAAGTACATGTTTCCGCAGTCAACTGAAATATAAGATCACCTTTATGAGATTGTGACATTTTTTTATCAAATAAAAACAAGTATATTGTTAAAAAGTGGGATGTATAGTGAATTTGGCTTTTAGAAAAGATACAATACCTATTTATATAGCAAATAATTATTATGTAAATTTATACTGGTTGATATAATTCTTTACTAAGTGGATGAATTAAATGTAAACCGGAAATTTATCTTTAAGCATTATGAGGTAAATGGAGAGGGGTACAGCTTTGTAAAGTTTGAGGCCGGGTTGTCTGAAGAGAATTTCTCTCACAGCGGAGCCCGCATTGTTGATTTTTTAGTCAGTAACGCAATTTCTTTTTTGTTGGGCGAATTACTAGCACTGCAACTTCAAGAATTTATTGTGCCTATGAACATGCAACCTAAAATCTACGTCACAAACATAAATGAGTTTTCAACGAAGTGAAAGATTGTCCAGTTGTACATTTTTCAATTACTTTTACATTTTTCCTATTTTTTATTATTTCGATTCGGTTATATTGTGTTTATGTTTTTGTGATAAATTTTATATTTTATGTAGGTATTTGCAGCTAACGTTTTTCTTCCCCATTTTGTGGATTTTATAGTAAACTCGTGCAAATCTGCTAAATTATCGGATAGGTCTACCCCTAAATCACTTCCTTTGTGTCATTCCTTTTTTTTGTTTTATCAACGGAACTTCATTTGTATGATAGTTACTGATGACAATAACTGATTTTATATATTGCCAAAAAGCAGCTAAAGGTCTGGTTGTAGTTCTGATAATTTTGTATTCTTATCTAAGTAATTTTGTTTTATGTTCCAGTAAGTTTTTCGATTTTTCATACAACTACCAGTAATTTTTATTAGTTGGAAACGTTGTTTATATTAAGAGATTTTTGACATAAATACCAAACTTTGGCATATTTTTTCAGTTACATACTTTCCGTGTGGGGTTGCTGGTCCTCCATCGGTGGGCTCCCCAGATAGCGAATAGAAGATCGTTAACTTATGTTTTTTGCGGTTTCACGCAATATCGAATGTATACTAGTCATACTAATGACTAGGGATGCCTGAATTTAACGATAAGTCACATGACGGTCTTGCTTTATCAGTTCACGCACGCCATCGATGTTTGTTGGAACCACAGTCGATTTTGGACGACCTTTTTTAAATTTATTTGCCAGCGAATTACGACCAGATTAAATTTATTGAACCAATAATATACAATGACTCTGTAATGGAGCTTCATCACAAAAACTCGAAGTGAGTTGATCAATGCACTGTTGTTGAGATAATCCACGTTGAAAGTCGTAAAAAATCATTGTGCGAAAATGTTCAAGAGTTAATACCATTTTTTGATCGAGAAGAAATTTTCAATTTAATGAATACAAAACAAATAGCGTCCGTATGACAAAACATTCGTACGTATGCCGTCGAAAATAGCAAACTCTGTGACGCAAACGTCCACATATTTTACCATATTGCAGTGATTTTTACTTGATAGCATTTCCCGCCGTTGTCTATTACTTTAATATATGTTTCTATAGGGTCAAATGAAAACGCGACGTTTTGGAACGACATCAGACTTAAAATAAAATTAATAGACGATAATACAATTTAATCACTATGAACAAAAAGAGGCCGATATCACAAGTTAATAGATAACCAAAATTGATTTTATTCTGGAGGGTAAGGAGTGACGCCAACATCTAGTCACCCAAATGTCAACCTCATCTGCACGCGGTACCCTCCGCTGGATAACTAACGAGGCTCTGGCGACCCAGTATCCAGGGGTATAACTGGATTCCAGTTGTCCCGAGGTAACGGGGCCCTCGTCGTTGGGCCAATCACCCACACGAGCTATAATCGATTCAGAGAAAAAAGGAGCACCTCGGAACAGGACTGCAGGAGACGACCAGCAAGACAACGGATACGAATAGGGACATGGAATATAAAAACACTAACTGGGAAAGAGATAGAAGTAGTAGAGGAGATGAAAAAGTATAAGTTACAGATACTGGGAATAAGTGAAGTGAAGAAGAAGGGTCAAGGACTCAAGACACTGGACAAGGGATACACACTGAGATATATAGGAAAGCCCACCGGAGAAAGAACGAAAGAAGGAGTGGGGATCATAACAAGTGAAGCACTAGAAACCAAATTAATTGACTGGGAGTCGATAAACTCAAGGATCATAACAGTTAGCCTTGAGCTAGAAGAAAAGGTCGGTATAATACAAATATATGCACCAACGGAAGACGCGGATGTAAGAGACAAGGATCAATTCTACGAAGATCTTCAAAGAGTATTAGAGAAGACAAAGCAAGCAAAACAAAAACAGACACGTAATGATAATCGGTGATTGGAATGCCCGCATAGGAAAAGACAAAGATCAAGGATACGGAACTATCGGAGAACATGGAGGAGAAGAAACTCTAAACAACAATGGAGAAAGAATGCTGGATTTCTGCATAAACAATCAAGTACTAATAGGAAATACGTGGTTCAAACATAAAACAATCTACAAGATTACGTACGAAGCAGAAGAAAGAGGACAAAAAAGCATAATAGATCATATAACATACTCTAGAACTATGAGATATGCAATCCAAGACGTAAAAGTAATAAGAGGAGCAGAACTCAGCACCGACCACCGACTACTGATAACCGACACAATTCTGAAAACACCCCCAAAGAAACACCAATAGTATACGAAAGATTAAAACTAGAAGAACTGGAAAACCAAGAAAAAAGGGAGGAATATGTAAGAGAACTTAACAGGAAATTAAATAGATTAGAAGAGCAATAAGCAGAGACAGAAGAACATTGGAATCTCAACGATAGATGGAAAAAGTTCAAAGAAACAACAATCCTGACAGCAAACGAGATATGCGGTAAAATAAGAGTGAAAACAGGCCAGAACCAAAGAAGAACCAAATGGTGGAACGAAACGGTTAAGAATAAGATCAAACAGAAAAAAGAAGCCTGGTGCAGGTTCAAAAGAACAAATAGTGCCGACGATCAAGAAACATACCGAAGGAAAAGACAAGAGGCAAAAGAAGCCGTAAAAAGAGCAAAACAGGGCTCCTGGGAAGAATTAGGAAATAAGTTAAACGAGAATTATATGGAAAACCAAAAACAATTTTGGAATGTAGTCAAGAAGCTAAAAGGAAACAGTGCAAAACAAGTACGAAACATAAGGAACCAAAACGGAGATTTGCAAACGACCAGTGAAAACATCCTGAAAACATGGAAGGACCACTATGCAGCAAAATTTAAAACGAGAGAAGATGAAGAAGATATAGAAAGACCGTTAGAAAACCAAACAAACCGAGAAGACAGCGAGGAAAATGCAGAGGAAGAAATAAGTGTAGAAGAAGTAAGAAGAGCCCTGAGAGAAACCCGAAACGGAAAGGCAGCAGGTGAAGATAACATACCACCGGAATTATTAAAAAAGGGGGGATTCGCAGTAGAAAGATGGCTACAGAAAATATTCAAACAAGCATGGACAACAGAATCAATACCCCAAGAATGGGAAAGAAATGTAATCATACCAATTCATAAGAAAGGAGATACAACTAACTGCGATAACTACAGGGCGATCTGCTTAGCACCTGTCGCGCTCAAAGTATACTCAAAAATTTTAGAAAAGCGTCTAAGAGCTCAGATTGAAAATAAACTCGAAGAAGAGCAAACAGCTTTCCGACCAAACAGACAAACGCAAGATCACATATACATTCTTAGATCTATAATAGACAAATCACTAGACAGGAACAAGAACACATACTTAGCTTCCCTGGACCTAAAAGCAGCGTTTGATCAAGTACCAAGAAAACACATATGGAACGCATTAGAGGAACTAGGAACAAATCCAAAATTATAAAGAGTAATTCGAAGCATATACAAAAATGTGACGGGAACAGTTAGACTAAATGGAAAGACATCAGAAGAGTTTAGAATAAAAAAGGGAGTTAAACAAGGCGACAGCTTAAGTCCATTTCTTTTCGTAGCCTACATGGATACAATAATAAAAAGAACCAAGGATCAAACTAGACCGACAAGATTAGGGTACCACAACCTAATTCCAGTCTACACACAAGACCTGATTTAAGCAGACGATATTGTTCTAATATCCGACAAGGTTAATGTCTTACAAAGAAACATCCAAATATGGAATGCCTGCCTGCAAGAAAAAGGAATGGAAATAAACAAGAACAAGAGTAAGATTCTACACATCACAAAAGAAGAAAGAGAAGAAAACATAGACGTAAGAATAGATGGACAACAACTTGAGATAGTAGAAACATACGAATATTTGGGAACAATAATAAATAAAGACGGGAAGATCGACCAAGAAATACGAAACAGAATAGCCAAAGCAAGTAGAGTCTACTACCAAATAAACAACACTCTAGTAGGAAAGAAGGAATTAAGCACTAAAACAAAGCTACACTTACACAAAACCATTTATACACCGATACTCAATTATGGATCAGAAACGTGGACGATGCTGGACAAGCATAAATCCAGAATAACAGCTGCAGAAATGAGGTACCTCCGGAAGATAATAGGCAAAACCAGAAGAGATAGGGTACGTAACAGAAGCGTAAACGACGAACTAGAAGTAAAACCTCTAGTAGAAGAAATAGAGGAAAAACAACTAAGCTGGTATGGACACCTGGTTCGTATGAGGAGGAAAGGATACCCAAGAAAATGTTAAATATGAGACCCGAAGGAAAAAGAAAAAGCGGAAGACCAAGGATCCAGTGGGAAGAATCAATAGAGGAAATGGCAAGGAAAAGAGGAAAAAACATCACTGAAATACGGAGAATGGCAAGAGAAAGGAACACCTTCAAGAGATGGATAAAAGACCCAACACCGTGAGGTATAAATGGGGACAAAGAGAAAGAAGAAGAAGAAGATTTTATTCTTAAATTGTCGACTAAGATTTTATAATTGCTTTTTACGTCATCAAAACCGGTGAGTTTAGTATTTTAGTCCAGAAACACCGCTTTAGAGCTTGATAAAACTAAGCACATCATTTCTAATTTTTTGTATTTTCTGAAAGTCATATTCTATGATTTGTTTACTGACTATCGACTGTTTTCATAGTATGAAGAAAAAATATACAAATGAAGTGGTTGCAAATTCTTTTTCCTTTGTCAGGTTTTTTTGGCATGTATACATATTATTTGCTGGTGAATGTATTAAAAATATGTTTATTTTTATTTATTTTTTATACTAAAATTAAATTGAGTTGCAATTGTTATCGGAAATGCAAAATTTGCTTTGTTGGAATACAATTTTAATAGTTCTTTAAATGTTAGCTTCTATAAGCAAAATTTAGTATCGATTACACAATTTGTCCTTGTTGTTTGCTTTTATGGGTCTCTTGTAAAAGGTATGATACTTAAGTGTAATACTCTATAAATTTTAGTGATCTACTGAACTTGCTGTGTTAGAAAATATTCCAAATACCAGTAATGCAGATCCGAGATTTTAACCGACAATGCCACGTACTCTTATCATTCAGATTGGAGCAGTGGAACCAGGAGTCAGCGTATCTACTCTTCGCAATAGTCAAAAAGAACTGTTAACATTTTTCAGCAGTGACAATGACTTAATAATTTGCAATTATATTAAAGGTTTGGTGCTGAAATTGAACATTTCGTATAAATCTGACGATTAGAGACAGTTTATAAATGCCTTAAAAACAAGTCTGAAGGCTGTACTAGTGCATAATAGTAATGAAATATCATCATCAATCCCTGTTGCTTATGCCCTAGGTAAAGAAAGTTATCTCATATATCAACGACTTCTGGATCTTATAAATTAAAATCAACAGAAGTGATTAGTATGCGGTGATTTCAAAATGGTAGCAATTGTGCTTAGTCTATAAGATGGGTACACAAAGTACTGATATATATGTGAGTAGGATGGCCGCGCGAGGTATGCCCATTACAAACAAAAAAAAATGATCTCTACGAACAGCTTTGTTGCCTGACACTAAAAACTTTTTACACGAACTTCTAGTGAACTCTAACAGCATTGTCCTCCCATCGTTGAACATAAAACTGGGACTTATGTAGTCATTTGGAAAGGCCGTTAACAAAAATGCGCGTTTTGAATACTTATGACAAAGGTTTCTACGTTTAAGTATCGAAAAGGTAAAATAGGGGGTATTTATAGATCTCCAGATACCCAAACTTTTTTAAAACAAACAGTTTGAATCTAATCTTAATCTCGATGAGCTGCATGCCTGGCATTGTTTCTGGAATGTTAATACACAATTCTTGGGCAAATCTCGTGCTGAAAATTACAAAAACCTAGCGGAAGAATTGGATGCAACATGCCACTAAAAAGGTACTTCCTGCATTAATAGATTGATGTCTCCCCAGCGAATTGTGGCATTTTTAATAACGAAAAAAAGCGATACTATAAGGACATTTCTGCGATGGAACAGCATTGTAAGGAAAAATGGTCAGTTTCAATGTTAGCGGATTTCTGCTGGATGACCCACAGAGATGCTCCAGACGTTCTTCACGAGCGACAAGCAAAGATACGGCGTTTATAAAAAGAAAAGTTTGTTAACTGTTATTCGTATAATTGTATTTCCATAGCGTTATATGTAAAATGTAAACAGTGAAATTACTGAGAACCCTTAGCCAGAAGGCAATTTTAAGAATAATTTTCGTGTTCAGCGACCTGAATCGGATAACTTCATCTCTGCAAAAATTTCACTGTTGAACAGTGTAATTTTTGCCTACAGTAAAAAGTCTATTAATTTAAATTAATCTCCTATGTAACATTTAGTCGACCTTCAATTTCAACAGGATTTTTAGGATTGACAGATAACATTGAGCTCTAGTGCATACCTGTTTGTTAGTTACTTTTTTGTATACAGAAAAAGTTCTCGTGTTCAGGAATTTACCTTGTCCTTTACGGCTACATACCTAAATAATAAAAAGTCTAAATTTTTTAATTTTTATGTGGCAATAATTGGAAAGTTTCTAATATGAATAACTAATAGTGGTTTTATGTTTTCGATTCCAGGTAAAATATTAAGAAATCTACCATTGGCAGTAAAATATCTAATTTATTGGAAAATAATAAATTAATATTGTTAAGATCATTGACTTACTCACACTTAGGTTTAATTGTCTCGCTATATATCAATGCATTTAAAATTAATTATCTTTTCTTTCCGTTGGTTAAAAGTGTGATATAATCTCAAATGCAGCGAAACATAAAGTAAGACTCTTATTTCAAATGAATTATCAAGAAATAGTAGAACATATTGAAATGCAGTTATTTATTTGGAAAATTTGGTATTAGTGACAAAATTTAATACATAATATACCAGCAAAGCTTAGCAGTAAATATCTGACTAAAACTTTTACTTATGCATTGTTGTTAACGTTACAGCACTAAGTAAATTGCAAATTCACAATTGAAACTTTGCAAACTTAAGTAAATGAATAAATTTACAAAACATTTGTTATAAGTATTTATATTTAAGACGGCCCAATTTTCCCTTCAAATCGCCCTGAAGTTACGTGTATGTTTGAAGATGGCGCAATTGGTTTTGTATTTGTATTTTTGATTCGAAAAACTTAGTCTTAGTCGGGACGCACTCCCATCACTTGTACCTTACCATTTCAGCCCTTTGCGAATAGATGGCGCAAATAATGGGCAACCGATGAAAATGCTTGATAGAATAAATTTATTTATAGTCCAGGCGAGGTAGCAAAAAATGAGTTATTTTTTAAAATAATTAGTTGCGGCACTTTCTCAACGTAATAATTACGAGAAAAATCGTACGAATCGAATGAAAATGTTTTGGACAAAATCCGATTGTAGGATCATTGCGAAAAAATTCAAAAGGTGCGAAAAAGGTTTTTCGGCTTTTAGACACGAAAAAACATTGAGTAAAAAACCAAAAATATAACGTTATAGCGCTTGAAAAACGAATAAAATTATTTTTGGATCATTAAAATCGGTTGATAACTTTTTCCACAAAAAAAATAAAAACCGCGAAAAAAGCGATTTTTCGATGTTCAATTACTCACTTTGTAATTATCCTAGAAATGTCTTCCGGAGCTCAAATTATAGGGTTTTCCAACACCTTTTTAAAATTAAATATTTGTCAAAAAATATTCATAAGTTTTCGCGCAAATTTCGAAAAAGTAAAAACAGCTACTTTAGTAAAACGACCCCTATTTACTTGTCGAAAACAATGTGTAGAGCGCCCGTCCGAAAGCGCAAGCGAGCGCCGCCAACGCGGCCCGGTAGGCCGCGAAAGCAAGACAAATGCTGCGTTTCACTCCCACCGAAATTATCCCTGTGAACGCTCGGAACAAAGCGCGGCGCGGGTATACTATATATATACAGCTAGAACATTGCCAGCGAACGCTCGCACTCACCACAGCCGAGTGCTTACAGGCAAATCAGGGTGTAATTTCGCTCACCATAGCCAAGTCACCCCCGAAAGAGACACCAGGAAACGCTCGCGATTACCACAGCCGAGTTCCCCGGTCAAACGGGCCGTTATCACAGCCAGGGAAAAAGGCACTCCCAATGTCTACTAGCGAATTACCATCGAAGGCCCTCCGGAACGCGCTGAGAAAAGCTCTCCGCCACTCGCCACTACCGAAGCCTGTATCACCGCTTCCGCGGTTTCTCGATTAAAGACTCGCCGGGAAACGCCCACCGGCGAAGGCAAGGTCCCCCCGGAAGGCGCTCCGATTTCCTTCGACCAAGAAGCAGCGTCTATTCTTCTAGGCGTGATCTCGCCTGATAGGTGCAACCTTAGACGTGGTGGCAAGTTTGGCAGACGTCACCATGGTAACCGTACCATCAACAGAACACGAGGTACGTAGCGCAAGTCAGGATGATGCCATCAAGACGCTAATCAACTAGGTAGCGCAACTAAAACCCCAAATAAATAACCGTTCTCACGAAAAAAACATGGGATAGACCACAGAGACGCAACCGTTCACGATCCAGAAACACTAAACACGACATCTGTTAGTACCATTACCGCTGGGGCGACAAAGCACAAGAATCCTCATTGCCATGCAAGGCAGCCAAGAACTAGGGAAACGAGACGAGCAGTCGACACGCTGGGAACCAATCGCCGCCTATACATAACTGATAAGAAATCGAGGACCGAATTCCTCGTGGATACCGGTGCCGACGTGTGCGTTTTCCCAAGAACCTTGTATCGTGAAAAACAAACGCCGTCCGCCTACAAGCTATACGCAGCTAACGGATTAGCAATCGAGACATAAGGAATGACGACCCTGGACCTCGATCTCGGTCTCAGACGAAGCTTCCCTTGGAGGTTCATAATCGCCGATGTCCAAAAACTAATCATCGGAACCGATTTCTTATCACTTTATGGACTATTGGTGGACATGCGCAGTCAACCAATATTCGACAAATGCACAACTCTGACGACGACGGAACGCCAAGCGGACGTTGCCGGCCAAATCAACATCAACGAACCATCCATTTACGGCACCTACTCCAGGAATTTTCAGATATCAGTTGACCAGCTAGAGTTCTAACAGATTCGACACAACACTGCACCACATCTAACGACGGAAGGGCAGTCGGTTGTCCCGACACAGGCGTCTTGCCCCAGACAAACTCAAAACAGCCAAGGACGAGTTCTGCCTAATGACAGCAAGGCATCGCACGACCTTCCAAAAGCCCTGGTCATCGCCGCTTCATCTAGTACCCAAGAAGAACACAGTGGAGACCATGCGGCGACTATCGCGCACTAAAGACTCGCCCAGTGCCAGATAAATACCCGGTTCCACACGTGGAGGACTTCTCACAGCAACTTCATGGCAAAATATTTTCAACAATCGACCTGGTGAGGTTACCACCAGATCCTCGTAGCAGAGGAGGACGTACCGAACGCCATAACAACACCCTTCGGTTGTTCGAGTTTCCTGCAAGAGTTTCGGACTTAGGAACACAGCCCAAAATCGATCGATTTCGTCACTTAAAGCGAAACGTTACCATTTGTTGTTGATTTATTTTGTTTTAAATTTATTTTAGTAACCCTGTGCTAAATAAATATGATGTAAATTATTCAACTAAAAGACCTTCACGTGGTGAAGGCCTTATCAATTGAGAATAGAAAGATCATCAACTATCCACTAGAAATTGAAGTAGAACCAAGCCAACATCGACCCATCAGTGGCTATCGTATTGTGGAGCTTAGTTATGTCTTAGAGTGGGCAGTAACTCTACAATATGAGCATTCAAAATCATGTACTCTAGGAAAACTGAATATCAAAGAAGAAAGGCGCAGAACTTTGGGTTTAGTCAGCCAAGTGGTTTTTGAATGTACGATGTGTTTAAAACAATTCAAATTTGCGACAGAAAATCCAAACAAGCCACCCATTTTAAATAAAGCAGCTGTTTGGGGTGTTATGGCAACTGGAAGTTGTTATAGTCATCTTGATGAACAACTTAGCTGTATGGATATTCCCAATATGTCAGAAAAAATGTTTTATAATATTGAAAATGAACTGGGGGAAGTAAGTAATCCATAGTTTTAGCGTTTTAGCCTGATTATTAATTATAATAATATGCAGGAATGGAAAAAGTGTCTCTAGAAATCGATGATCGCAGCTGGTGAAAAAGAGGGAGAATATGCCATATCAATTGGATGCGTGCATAACAGTATATATTGATGGATCTTGGAGCAAGAGATATTATGGCAATAATTATAATGCTCTTTCGGGGATGGTTGGCATAATTGGACGACACACTGGCGAGTTACTGTTTGTAGCTGTTAGAAACAGATACTGTTCAATTTGTGCTCTTGCTGCTAACAAAATGGTCCTCCAAAATCTCATCACTGCCATAAAACTGGACGCATTCAGCTCCTGCAATGGAGGCAGATATGGCTGTGGAGGGTTTTAGGATAAGTGAAGAAATGCATGGTGTCCGATACACCAAATTCGTGAGTGATGGAGATTCCTCAGTTTTCGCTAAGTTGAAAGAAAATGTTCCATATGGAAGCCAAATTAAGAAAGTTGAATGCACTAACCACGCTTTAAAAACTATGGCAAAAGACTACATCAAATAAAAAGATACCCATATCAATTTCCAAGGACGAAAATTGCTGACTGTAAAAAAAATTGGTTTGCTGCAGAAACGAGCAAAGTGTTCTATATATGAACATGCAAACAAAGGTCCAGAGGCATTGCAGCTCTTGCAAATGAGTTACAGGCAATTTTAGAAGTAAAGTGTATTTTTGCAGCTTCTAAACTGAATAGTAATACATGTTCAACTATGGACGATGTTTTGGATGAAATGAAAAAAATGAAAAAGCCCATCTGCTTAGAAAAAAAAATAACAAAATACAACTCAAGCGGAATCACGTTTACTACTACCAGGTAAACCTACATTATTACGCTAAATCAAAAATGACTATATATTTTAAGATCCAAGGCCAACTAAATATAACAGGTTTAAATACCTGTTATTTAGTTGTCTATGTAAACGACTACGTTCCTATTTATATAGAGGAAATAAAAAAAGACCCAACATTTTGGAGCAAGGGAATGCTACCTATTTTAAAAATTTTCTATGAGGAATGTGTGGTACCTGAACTTGCCCGAGATAATTTAGGCAAGGGGCTGCGTTGCCTGGACCCTCCATTTATATTGGAAGCGCAGAAACTTCAGGAAGAAAAACAGGCAAAGGAAACAAAAGGAAAGTGAAACAGTCAATGTTCCTTTTCAATAAAATTTCTATTCCACCATCACAGTTAATGTAAATAATATTCCCAAGTTCATGAAAATAAACATTACCTGATTATTTAATTTATTCGCCCTGTGGTTTTTCTTTTTCCGAATTACGGAAACACAATTGTAGCCATGCCCAAATTGGCAATATCAATGAGCAATTGAATATTCCGTCATTCTTATTTGTTTTGAGATAGATATTTGACCTTACCAAGAAAAAGTCTGCGTATTTTAAAAAATAAGGTTTCAAAGCTTAACAAAAATAAGTATAATTATACAAAAAATAAAAAGAACTACAATCGAATGTCAAATCGTAAAATTCAACTCGGAAAACTTTCCTAAGAATCATAATCAAATGAAGTTCGGAACAGGCAGAATGGCCTAAGCCTTGACGACAGAAGAAGAAGAAGAAGAATCGCAAAACTGATAAATCCAAAAATTTTAATAATCTGAAACGTAAATTCGGGACGAGACTAAATCAAAAATTACTATCTAATACTTTAATCGTTCTATAGAAAACTGCAAAATTATGAATTTATCGTACATTCAGTTTTGTTGTAAGCCATCTTTACTATAGTGCCTGAACTTGAGCTAAAGTCTGAAAGGTGTTGTTCCATGATATACATGAGCAACAATGGCGACCACGAACCAAATAACTGTCAAAGCCATCAGTTTTAACAACCTCCTGTTTTAAATGTTATTAATTTCTTGTTTTTGACCACAGGGCCTTTTAATGTAACTTTTAAAGTACGGGTTAACATTTTAAAATTTTAATTGTAAATAATTTTTTTTAAATTGATGGAAATTTTAATGATTAAATTTAAAAATAATTTCACAATATTTGATTGTTTAAACCATATCACCCCGAAGTCCGTGACTTTATTATTGACTACAATTTTTCCATTTGTCAATTTGATGTGCCAAATTAAAAGGACGTTGTTTATAAAATAGTAGGCTGAATTCATTGTGGCGCCCTCTGGTGATTCTCATGAATGGATGGCCCCTCTTAAACAATAATGTATGCCTATCCTCTTGGGGTTCTTATGACTGTTTGATGGCCTCATCAATTATATAATAATTATTATTAACACACTCTCAATGTCTTGCTTACCACATGTGATAGAGCGTTATCTCTTTGGAAGATGATTTGGGACACTGTCTGAAAGAAAGGAAGGACTATGGATTGTAAGACCGCGTTGATATACGTCTAACTACTAATGTTACCTCTTATTCTAGCTAGATGTAATCTGCTATTATAACTGATAGTTCTACATACTAGAGTATATATAGTTGACGTTATATACTTTGTACGAATGCAGTTTTCTGCTTTCTTTCTCCATATCTATAGCGTATTAATACCCGAATATTATTTTAGTTTAAACGAAATCTAAATTTACATGAAAAAATAATTCTACGTCACTGATGCATCCACAAACATCTCTTGTTGCTGGAAAACAAAGGAAGTAGATAATCGGTACCGAATAACAATCATTGTTGCGGTAGGACACCTAAAGTTCCGTTATGGTCGCAATCACAAGCTTCTGAAGATGACCATTGGTCCGGTTATTTGCTTACGTATTGTTCCAGACACATGAGTAGTATAGGGACAGAATTTTATCAGTGTTATTAATGTTTACTGATAACGATTAAAGTAAACAAAATATTTGTGTGAACACAATGAAATGTACATAAAGGATTTAATCAAAAGCAAAAATAATGTTTATCTATATATTGCTATACTAAATTAAAATTTCTGAAACTACCTTATATCTAATGCAAAAATAAACAAGATTCTTACGGAACAATCAACAGACGTACAGAGTGTGTTTAAAAATATTATATTACGTACCTGTATAACGTTAATGCTATGTTAAAACTTTTAGAACATCCCCCGTATATGTACTAAAATAATAAGTAAATTGGCCATGTAAATAGAAAACTAAATTTTAATAACAAATACAGGAATCAGTAATTGTTGTCGTTTATGATTAGGCTTTGTAAATAGGAAGCAAATTTCCAAAAACATTAGTCATTGTTTTCCTATGTAATTGGAAATATACAGTAAATAAAATGTTACCGCAAACAATACATATAGAGTAGCGTCAGAAAAAAAAGTACTAATTTCGTATATATTGCCATGTTATTTATGAATGTATCTTGTATTGAACGTCTAAAATAAAGGAAATTGTTATGAAAAATTTCTGTAGATCTACAAGCGCCGTCTATAAAGATGTTTACCCTATACCTATGTAATTTTAATGCGATGTAAAAATTTTCGAACATTTCTCTGTATATATCAAAATGCTGACTAAGAATTTTTAAATTCGAAACAATCTAGCATTCATTTCTGACGTAACAGTAATATGCAATAAGTTTTAATTCCATGTTTTATTAATTTGTTTTTTTAGCGACCTGCACTATAAAAGACTTAAAATTAGCAAATATCTTATACAAAAAGGGTTCCTTACTATTCCTACTCCATAAAATATTTAACATAAAACTGTCCTCAATAATTAAATTATACACTTTTGATACCTCATCACAAAAACCTGCAAATACATTAGGGATGTGTTTTGATCCTGTTTTTAATTTTTGTATTTTAATAAAGCATACACCCTTCTTCTGCATTAAATCTGCTACCACACTAGGTTATTTCGCCATAATTTTCTTTTCTCAAAATAATCATATTTTCTATAAATAAATTTTAATAATAACAAAATCTCCATGTCTTACTTCTATAGCATCCTCTTTAAATTTGTCAAGGATGTCGGGTAATTTGTTAAAAATGTTTTAAATTCTACACCCGTAAATTTTACGCCGCTATTCTCTGTCTTTTTGCGCAATTTTCACATGTACTTTAAAGTTTTGAAAAACCTCTAAACCCATCACCATCATTTTGATTCTTGGATTGCTCAATGGTAAATGCAGTTGTTTTAGCAACTGTCTGCTCTCGCACTGTTTTTTGAAGGCCGTTATTCCTACCCTTTTACCGTGCTGTACCTACCTTGTCCGCTGCCGTTAGATGTGCCGGGTTACAACTCGCGAGCTGATGTTAATGGTAACTGCGGAAGCCTTCTGGGGTACGGGCTGTAGCGCACATCAACCGACTGTGAATCTCCACTAACACCTCCCATCCTGCACAATTGTGTTCGCACCTTTCGAAAATAGAAGAGGAAAAAAACGAAAATGCAACCGGCCGATTATATAATTTGAAGCTAAACTGCTCTTGCAAAATTTAGTAATAATATAACTAATACCTGTTATTTGGTAAATATCGATTACTGTTTATTTACAAAGAGATAAAGCATATAGCGATCATAAATCATCTACCCATACATATCTCACTCTAAAAGTAAAATACTTGCATTATAGCAATACTGTATTCTAATTATTCGATTCCCCCTTGTAAAATTCTGTAAAATTCCATACCAATATTTCGGTAACATTTTCAAATATTAGTATTTAATTGTTGTTTCCGCTTATGATTAGACATGTTTGGTGCTCATCTCTACACCCTCTTGTCCCGAATCCCATCTCTATCTGTAACCTTGATCGTACGCTACCCACCTAGCCACAACTAAACAGGATTTTTACTCGCCGCCCGGCATTCCGATTCGAACCCTTGTGAGCGACGAACCAGAACCAGCTGACCCAGGTGCCCCATTGCGCTGTGCTTGCACGATGGCGCTGCCTTTTGTACGTTCCGCACCGTCCGTGGTGCCCTAGTATAACTGGCCAAGGAAAACCCACCCCCGGGTTGAAGCCGTCAACGAAGAGCACGCCGAAATCCGTCGTCTAGACTCGTTTTAGTTGTTCCGTCGTGCATTTGTTCCCAACAGCACTTTTTTACAACAGTCTGGAGACTGCACACCCAGTCTGCACAACCGACCTGCCGCCCACCATATTTAAAGTTATTTAATTAATTTTTTTTGTTTTTTCTCAATTTCTTTGTTTTGCTTAATTGTTACTTTGTTATTAATTTCGTTTTGCCCAATATATAGTTTACACAGCTCTGTTTTGTTTTATTTCCTGTTTTGCTTATTGAGTCACTTAACTGTACTTAATTATCAAACATTTTACATTTCCGAATGAAATTGTTACTTTTGTAAAATTGAAAAAACTGACATGTTAACTTAGAGTGAAATTAGTAAACGTAATAGCAACTTTAATGATAAAATTTTGTTGGACGGCGTCATGCAAAAGCTTACTCTAAGTACATGGCGCATTAAAAAAATAAATATACGTGTATATGTGTTTTCTACAATATATTAACATGATATTAAATATTCTGAACTAGCCCAGTATATGTTGTGTAATTTTAGAAATCCAACAATAATTAACACAAATATTTGATTGCTTATTTACGCATAACAAGTAGTTCCGTAATTTATGAAAACTGACATTCTACTCTCCTCGTGTGCTATAAATGCAGAATACAGGGTGTCGCCTAAAATTGTTTTCCTATATAATTTTAATATAATTAAAATTTATGAATCGACCTGTGTATTTGTATATAAAAAATATCAACTAATGTATCATTATTTTTAAAAATAGAAAATAGGGTTCGGTAAGACTTTCATACATTAGTACTTAATTGTTCATTTTCTGTTTGTGATTAGACACGTCGGACAATATCTAGCTTATTAAAATAATTAAAATAATCTTAACGGTTAAAGCTAACAAACAATTTAATCATTCATTTCTGAGATGAATAATTAATAGAAAGAGCGATGATAATCTTGTAGATTGTAACCAATTATATATATAAAAAAAATTATGAGTGCTGCTGCTGCTGTCATACAGGTCAAAAGTCAAATCGTTCGTGCCTTTCCGTGCCGACCCGAGCGCCTCCGAAGGACAAATTTTGGCCGCGGCGGCAGGCGCGACCGAGGTAATATATTTCCGGAACCGCAAGCGATGGAAAATTTTCGTTTGAGAGCGGGTAATAAAGCACTTATATATAAAAAATTATGAGTGCTGTCACACAGGTCAAAGGTCAACTCTAACTGGGTGTACGAAATGCGTTGTCATGGCAACGGCGTACGCCAATTATGTCAAACAGAGCTTTTTAATCGTGCCTTTATTTTTAAAAACTACTATGCGAAGGAACTCAACCATGTCGGAGTTGGACAAGCTCTCCGGGGGGCCGCTGCCAGACCTCGTTTTAATTAAAAATTAATTATTGTTGGGTTTCTAAAATTACACAACATATACTGGTTGCGTAATTTTAGAAACCCAACAATAATTAACCCAATTAATTGATTATTTAAGCCTAACAAATAATTTCGTAAATAAAATTTTTGTTTTGCATTAATTTATAAAAACTGACATTCTACTTTCATCGTATGGCTATAAATTCAGAATACAGGGTCTCGCCAGAAATTTTGTTTCTGTATAATTTTAATATAATTAAAATTTATGAATCGACCTGTGTATTTGTATATAAAAAATATCAACTAATGTATGATTATTTTTAAAAATAGAAAATAGCGTTCGGTAAGACTTTCATACATTAGTATTTAATTGTTCTTTTCTGCTTGTGATTAGACACGTCGGACAATATCTAGCTTATTAAAATAATTAAAATAATCTTAACGGTTAAAACTGACAAACAATTTAATCATTTATTTCTGAGATGAATCATTAATAGAAAAAGCGATGATGTCACCAATCTTAATTAAAAATTAATTTACAATTAATGTTTTACAAAGAATCTACTAAATTTGTTTAATTTTACAGAAATTTTAATGGTCAACTAACAACCTTTCCGTATTAATTGTAATTATTAAATTTTATAAAATAATTTTCATGGTGACACAGAATTTTTTAGTATTCGAAAAACAACACGTAATTAATTTTATATTACTTACCCTTAAATTTACAATAGAAACAATAAAAATAGAAATATAACAAAGACTGTTAGATACAATTTTATAAAAGTAGTTGTTCAATATCACTAGAGCGACTCTAAAAGCATTCTACGATATTTTTGTTAAATGCGTCTTGCACCAAAATAAAAAACACCTTTGTAAGGCCTTCAATTTCGAACATTAGAGCTTAGTAGTTTTCCGTTCATGATTAGACATGTCCTGCAGCAGCAAGTAATTATTGTACGAAGTGGAAAAAAATAAAATGCATGTTCTTTCCGTACTGTGTTATTGTAGAATCGACAATTTGAAACAATATTTGTATGCATCCTTGCATTTCTGAACGAAATTGCCATCCTTGTGAAATTTAGATTGTTCACATATTAACTTATGGAAAAATTAATAAACGAAATTTCCAACAGTCATTAGATTTGACGATAAATTCTCGTTGATCTGTGTCATACAATACTTACCGTACGTATAGGGTGACTTCAAAAATGTAAATACATGTTTTTCATATTATATTAACATGGTATTAAATATTTTGAACTAGTCCAGTATTAGGCTGTGTAAAAAATTGTAATAAAAAGGGAAAATATTGTAGATGATGTAAGGGGAGTGAGATGTGCTCTATGGGTCGTAATAATGATTTTTATAAAATAAACGCGTCATGCGCGACAACATACTACACAATTAGCAAAACGCTATTTGATTAACAAAATTATGTATAAATTATTTTTAAGTTTCTTAGAATTCGCTTTAGTGCCTTCAAGCAGAGCAGACGTGCGTGCCGAGCTATACCTGGAATATCGCAGCAGCGGAGCCGCAGCCTCGCTTAAGTGCCTTCAAGCAGACCGAACGTGCGTGCCCAGCTATACCTGAGCTATCACAACGGCGGAGCCGCAGCCGTAGCCTTGTTTAAGGTCAGGCAAATTTATATATTTGTTAATTTAATTTCAACGTTTAACTCAAGTGATAACAACTGTTTCACTTTTAAAACCTCCTAGTGAAAGTAAACATCCAGCTAGGTAATCTTTCTTTTTAAATTACCAAAATGCTTCCAGCAGCCAATGGACCTGGCTTTAATTACATATATAACCAACCATATTCACCAAATATACAGTGTCAACCTCAATTAAGTGCCCAAAAGTTACAAATTCCAAATACGTATCAAACTCAAAGTTTCATAAACAGTCAAACTCCTGCACCATACAACACACAATCACTTCAATTATCATCAGGGCCCAGTAATTATTCTCCTCCAAATCAAGAACAATTAATCACTTACCAGCCTCAAGGAGCCTATCCAACTAATAATCCCCAACAACTTGTTAGAATGTTTTCAACTAGCGACGATGAAATGGAAACCCCTACAACATCGAAAGAAAACTCTTGGCAAACTGTTAAGGCTATGAAACGCAGAAAAATAAGGACGAACGCACAACAAAATGGTGACGAAATTGTTACACAAACCTCCAACAAGTATAGCGTATTAACAAATACAATAGATGACACTCCACAAAGCAACACTACCAACAGCATCACTACAGAATCAGCCAAAATACCCAAACCTCCTCCGATTTTTGTGTATGGAGTAGTAAATTTTCCAAACATGCTCACCCAATTACGCGATCATTTAGAAGATGAACAATATAGTACAAAGAGCTTAGCCAATAATACAATTAAAATTAACTGTAATACAGTTGATGGATACAGAAAATTAACAAAATACTTCAAGGAACAAAACATAATACATCACACATATCAATTAAAGACGGAACGAGCATACCGAATTGTTATCAAACACATTCATCACTCAATGAACACAAATGACATTTCAGAAGAATTAGAAAATAAAGGACATAAAGTTAGAAATATTATAAATGCGAAGCATAGAATAACCAAAGAACCCTTAAACATGTTCTTCATTGACATAGAGCCAGCAGACAATAACAAAGATGTATATAAAATTGAAAGAATACAAAATAGCGTAGTAATAATAGAACCTCCGAATAAAGACAAAATAATATTGTACAGTGTACGAGGTGCCAACTCTATGGCCACACCAAGACGTATTGCAACAGGCCCTTCGTATGCGTCAAATGCGGTGGAGCACATAATACAATCAACTGCAAAAAAAGCAAAGACACCCCAGCTAGCTGCGCATTATGCGGGCGAGACCACCCAGCCAACTATAAAGGTTGTGATCATTATTAACAACTAATTCGTAGAAATAATCCACAAAGCAAGACTAGAACCTTCGCACCACAACTATCAAAAATAAATGTTATCCCCAATCCACAAACCAATAATGCAAACACCGCAGTGCAAACAGAGTCACTGAATCTTCGTCAACATCATAAATCTTACGCTAATGCAGTAACCAACAACTCCAACCCCCTAAACAATTACAATGAGTTAACACAAATGTTAAACAACGCCCTCCCTCAGTTTTTAACTGAATTCAAAGCCATGTTTAATCAACTCATTCAACAAAATAGCATGATTCTAAACATGCTTAGCACGCTAATAAATAAACTAGCCTAATTATGGGTAAGTTTCTAAGAGTAGCTCTGTGGAACGCTAATGGCCTAACGCAACATAAAGAAGAAATAAAATTGTTCTTATTACATAACCACATAGATGTACTGCTAATAAGTGAAACACACTTCACACAACGGACTTACTTCAAAATACCTCATTATGAACTCTATCATACCAATCACCCAGACGGTACTGCCCATGGAGGTACAGCCATTCTTGTCAAGCAAACCATTCAACACCATGAAGAAATAAAATATCAGGAAGACTTTATCCAAGCCACCACAATCAAGGTACAAACATTGCCATATGAATTGACACTTGCTGCAGTTTATTGCCCACCCGACATAATATCAAAAAGCAGATTTTGACAAATTCTTTCTAACACTAAGTCACAAATTCGTAGCGGAGGGACTACAACAGTAAACATACTAGATGGGGCTCACGCCTAACAACAACGAAAGGTAGAGAACTCCTTAAGTCAATAGAGGACAAAAAATACTCATTTATATCAACAGGAACACCAACCTATTGGCCCACCGACGCAAACAAGTTACCAGATCTACTAGACTTCTTCGTCGTAAATGGAATCAATCAGGCATATACTACTGTAATACCCAGTTATGACCTAACTTCCTATCATTCTCCTATCATACTAACAATTGGGGCATCTATAGTAAACAAGAAGCTCACAACCAGATTACACAACTCTAGAACGGACTGGGCTACATATCGTAATATTCTAAGCGAAACCATAAAATTAAACATTCGACTCAAGGAATGCAAAGAAATTGAAACAGCTACTGAAGAACTCATAACAAAACTTCAGCAAGCCGCGCAACAAGCTACACCAACCATTTCACAAAAGCAACTAAACATTGACATACCACTGGAAATTAAACGAATGGTCGCAGAAAAACGTCGTGCTAGAGCTAACTGTCAACGAAATCATATACCTGCTGCCAAAAACGCCTACAACCATATGACCAATAAATTAAAAACAAAACTCAAAGAAATCAGAAATGAGAAATTTGAGCTCTATGTATCTCAATTAAATCGAACTGATGATTCTATCTGGAAACCCATCAAACAAGCTAGGAAACCAAAATTCAAAATACCACCAATTAGAAAAAGCAATACCGAACCTTAGGCAAAAAGCGATAGAGACAAAGTCAGACTCTTCACTGAACATCTATCCTTAGTCTTTCAACCACTTGATAGCGCACCAGACCAAGAAGTAGAGCAAAGTCTTTCCATCCCTCCTGACATACGTCATGAAATTAAACCCTTTACCCCAAACGAAATAAAATCTGAAATAAATCTGCTAAACCTCAAGAAGACCCCAGGAACTGATCTGATAACTGCCAAAATGCTGCGTGAACTCCCAAAAAAGCGCCTAGTGCTCTTAACTTATATTTACAATGCAATCCTGAGGCTAGGATATTGGCCAAAATGCTTTAAGGCTGCACAAATCATAATGGTCGGAAAACCCGGAAAAGAACCAACCGACGTTACATCCTATCGACCTATCAGCCTCCTCCCGGTGACCTCAAAGCTGTTAGAAAAACTCATACTTCGTCGAATTAATGAAGACTTACTGCCCCAACATTGGATACCTTCTCATCAGTTTGGGTTTCGACAGGCTCATTCTACCGTGCAACAAGTACACCGCATTACACAAACCATAAATAAAGCACTAGAAAACAAAGAGTACTGTTCAGCTTTCTTTCTCGACATTAGTCAAGCATTTGACAAAGTGTGGCACCCGGATTACTTTTCAAAATTAAGCAAACGTTCCTTTGGCATACTATAATTTACTAAAATCATATCTAAGCGATAGAACATTTCAGATAAAAATTAATGAAGTAACATCAGACTACCACTCTATCAACTCAGGCGTTCCACAAGTCAGTGTTCTGGGGCCTTTGCTCTATGTCCTATATACATCTGATCTACCAACGACACAATATACAACAATAGGAACATTCGCAGACGACACTGCTATACTGTCCAGACATGAAAATCCTGCAACTGCATCGGCCAACCTACAAAACCACTTAGTACTCCTTCAACAATGGTTACACAGATGGAAAATCAAAGTTAACGAAAACAAGTCGGTACACACAACATTTACGCTCAAAAAACAGATATGCCCACCAGCCGTAATAAATAATGCACAAATACCACAACTGGAAACGGCAAAATATCTAGGCTTACACCTAGATCATAAGCTAAATTGGAAGGAACACCTCAAGAAGAAAAAAAAACAAATAGATCTAAAAGTAAAGGAACTCAACTGGCTAATTGGAAGACATTCAAAATTATCGCTTGCAAACAAAACCCTAATCTATAAGACTGTTATAAAATCAATCTGGATGGATGGAGTAGAGTTATGGGGCTGTGCATCCAAATCAAACATCGCATTAATCCAACGGACTCAATCAAAAATATTACGTCAGATTACAAATGGTGGTATGTATCCAACAACACGCTGCATATGGACTTACATCTCCCAACGGTTCAGGAAGTAATCCAGGAGAGAGCTATCAAGTACCATGCAACCCTAGAAGCTCACTCAAACCCCTTACTGGAGCAGATGCTGGAACCCAGGGTCAACCAAAGACTAAAGAAACTATGGCCAATAAACCTAGTGTGAGTGTCGTGGTATGGCCAAAAAACTCGCGCGTGTGTGTGTAGTGTATTCCTAATATCTATTAGACTCTAATACTCTCGAAGTACAAAACTGTAATTACGTAGGTTGTATTGTAGGATGCAAGCCTCATCATGTTATTCTTATCGTTAGTATCTATAATGATTGTTAACCATTTAGCTTATAGAATGTAAACTTGTTCTGATTGCTAAATAATTACATAATAAAAAAAAAAGTTTCTTAAAATTATGTGTTAGTATTATTTAGAAATAATTTTAATTTATTATGCGTTAATAAAACTAAAAATAAATCTTTAACACAAATTGGTTATTACATGTATTACATAAAAAGAACTAGCTAGCATTAGATGCCCACCTTTACTTAATTGATCGACCTTCATTTGCTAAATCATGCAATACTAAAATATAAGAATAATAATTAAAAGTCATGTTAAAAGAATAAGTTAGTTGTTTCGCATATATACAAAAAACATATTTGGGATATAATAAATAATCTAAGAAAAATGAAAAGTGGTGGTAGACCTGGTAAAAGTAAACATTTTTTTGTGTACTAGTTGTTATTTAAATCTCATTCACTAGATACTTTTTTTATAATTCCTTCATTATTTATTTTTTAGAAAAATAAAATCAATTTTAAATTTGACAGACAATTTCTATTTGTTTAGTTGTACACCAAAATTGTGCATCAAAAATTTACGATAAAAATTAAATCCGAACAATAATATATTCCTAAAATGTAATTAAATTAAAGTAAGTATTTGAAATGGTTACTATTTTTTGATTTTTTTAGAAATGAAGCAGGTTTTGAAACAAATATATAGCTCGAGCATAATTCTTCATATGTCAAACAAAAATTTATTTTTTTTCTTTATTTTTGGAAACAACATAAAATTTTGTGATAAATGTTATAATACAGCAAATGTCCCTTTATATATTAAGTTGTCTGGAAACTAAAATGGTTTTAAATTAATGGCGAAGCCTTACAATTAATGATCTAAATTAAAAATGATTTATATGCAGCGTAAAAAAATAAGCCAAAAGGATGTTTTACTTATTTTATGGAAGTTTAGACCGAACGGCTAGCAGCAGTCCCTCTGGCTTAAAGCACACGCACTACACATTCAATAATAAGCCCTACTTAATGTTGCAGACTACCCATTTACAATGTGGACATTAGAAGTGTTCCAATCTACATTAAAGTAATACGCTTGCGTGGAGCAAAACAAATTTTAAATAAAATAATCGCTTAGAAGTGTACCTTTACCTTAGCAAATATAAATATAAATATAGACAATAAAGGCAGCTCTTATAGTCGTTAGCAATTGTAAATAAGGGATATTGCTTTAAATTGCAGTATATGTACAATGGTTAAAGTTTCTAATTTAAAACAACTAAAAGAGTATCAGTTAAAATTACATCATAGAAAGATTTCGTTATATCTGATTACATAATTAACAAAAACAACCGGTAATTATGTAATATATATAAATGTATTTTGCTGAGATGATTGCGCTTTTTCTAATTAACTTGCAAATGAAGTATTGTTCAAAACTTTCTATTTACTGACAAATATTCGCAAATACTCCATTAGTGGGTTAGTCGCCAAGTCGAGAACGATGACCGAAATTTTGCAGTTTTTACCTGATTAGCTAACTTGGAAATTTAGCCTACAGATTTTTAGTATTTGAATTTATATAAGGAATTCCAAGTAGTTGTGTGCGTCATAATTAATCGCACGTTTGACTTGTGAGATCGCATAATATTTTTGAATAGGCGAAGTACAGAAAATTTAATTATTTTTCTAGCTTCAAGAAATAATTTTGTGCATTTGAAAATAACATCATTTGAATTGTGTAAAATGAAAGTTGTATAATTTGCAGAACAAAAGTATAGGACTGCGGTTTTTACAATAAAAAGTGGTAGTTATTGTACAAAAGCCTAAAAATATAATTCAGCGATAACAAAACACTAATGTAAAAACAAACCGAAAGAAAATTAAAATTAAATATATTGAAGGTGCTACAAAATATTGGTTAGAAATTTAGCCCTTTGTGAACAAATTATAGGTGTATAAACTTATTAAGTTTTTAAAAAATTGTTTTATGCTCATAGATCCGGAAAATAAACTTTATTTTGTTTTTATGTTGCTGCAGCTCTCTAAGGTGATGCAAATTAAATTCTGAGATTTAAATTGTGCATCGTTTACGTCCTGTGAAAGTAAAAATTTGTATTGTATAGTTGGTATCTAAACACGTGGCAACGTTATTATGATTACGTATACTGTGTATACAAGTTTATTATAAAAACTCTATTTTGGATCTGGGGTCGTAAAAATCTACGTGCTATTCAGGAAATCCAATTTATTCACACAAACGTACTGTTTAATAAGCATTGTGGACTGGAGGAATTATTGGTCCGTATCTTTTTGAGTACGAAGCTGGCAATGTTGTTACTGTAAATAGGATACGCTAGCAAAAGATGTTTATTAAATTTTTTAATGAAATCGACAATTTGCCTCAACAAGATGATGACACACGTCAGATACTATAGTTAAAACCAAATTTCCTAGTCATGTTATTTTACAGGAGAGTGACATCGATTGGCCACTACGGCTTTACGATCTAACCCCATTAGATGTTTTATCTAGTAATAGAAAACTATCTGTCTGGCAACCTTAATACATGCCTTTTTCTTTCCCAAACTAGGAAAAACAAAAAAGCTATTTTTAGCTACCGATCTATTAATCTACGATGGTCATTCAATAATTAAAGAGACAAACTGACCTGGAGAAAAAACTGTTTATTTCTACAAAATAAGACTTTTCTACTTTTCAACATAATCCCCATCAACATTTATGCACTTGTCCCAACGGGTTACTAGCTCTTTTATACCGGCTGCAAAGAACTCTTTGTCTTGGTGTCAGAGCCAATTTCCCACAAATTTCTCTCTCATGGCTGGCTTCACCTTCTTCAAAAGCATATCTGAGTAGTATTGGCTGAAAAATAATGTCATCAATTCGAGTTTCAAGTGAGGAAGTTGAAACTTCAATAGGCCGGCCAGAACGGTGTTCGTCAGACACTGATTCTCGACCACTTTTGAACTGTTCTATCCACTTGTAAAAATTTCCACGGTTCATACAACTTTCGCCATACACTTTAGTCATACTAGAGTATACATTAGCTGCTTTTTCACCTTCAGCAATCAAAAAACGAACCACAGAACGTTGTTCAACCAATGTGGAATTTTCAAGAAGACCCGACATCGTTTAACTTAATTTTAAGGTTATAAACAGAGCATTGTTGATGAACCAGCTGATTAGAACTCATCCTAGTAAAGCCAACTTAAGATCCCAAATGTATAAAACTTGTACTACCAACAGTCTTTTCGCCACTCCAATTTGTCTTTTTATTTATTGAAACTGTTTAAAAGAGTAATTTATTTTAGGTTAAGTGAAAAAGGTGTAAGACTGCAACTGCCGGCAGTCTCTTAGTTCGGGTTCCAAAAGGGATACTTTACGTACCATCAGCTACATCGGATTATTGACACCATAGAAAGGGGATACGAATGCAATAATAGATAGTGACACCTTCTGTAGACTTAGCCCAAGCGTTTGATTTGTTGACTGGCGAGGCAGGCGTGTAAATAGCCGCTCTCGTGGATGCGGTGTGGGATACGATACCGATCCTGCTCGTAAGGACCAAAAAATGGAGAGGCAGGCGTGAAATAGCCGCTCTCGTGGTGCGGTGTGGAAACGTAGTATGGGCCGTAGTGGAAGGTCAGCCGATAAGGCCAAAATCGTCCCTTAAACGGCCGTCGCGTTAGCGGATGGGGGCGGCTACCGATATCAACCAATGAATTGCCAAATCGCTCACCTGAATCGGCTTCGACTTCGGCTTCGTCGGCGATTCAAAGGTGGCCACCTCTGCGTTGCGGATCTGGTATCTTCGGGATGTTGAGACACTACCAAATTGGCCGAGCTGCGGGGCGTGAATATTTGCGGGGATGCGAAATGTTTCTGATGTATGCGGGTTAAGACACGACCGTAGTGGCCGCGCTGCGGGGCATGAATGCTTGCGGGGCAAAAGCCCATGCCGTATGTGTGCGATGGCAAAACGTAGCTGATATCAAAGGCTCGCATGCCGCCGCGATATAAAGCGGTTCAAGGGCGAAAAGGCCGCCACACCATACTCCCCGCCTTGAAAGGTCCTGAGCTTTCAAAAAAAATTACTACTTTATCAAGGAGCTATTAACAGCGGTTTGAAACAATATTGTCATTAAATTCCTGAAATTAACTGTTATATTTCAGGTGCGTTAAATTGCGGTTAGATTTATATCGTAACAAACTATATATAAATGCCCTATTAATACAGTATCTATATATACATGAATCAGCTAGAATATTGTTTATTGGGTTGGCAAAGGATATAGCTTGGTGACAGGACGTTTGTATGTACCTGACCCGGTTTTTACTGAAGCTACGCGGATTACACCATCCGATCCGGGAAAAGTCTCTGTTACAACGCCTAGTGGCCAAGTTAAAGGAGGTACATTATCTTGACCCAAGAGAACAACAGTACCGATCTCTATTGGGCGATCGGGTGATCCCCACTTCTGCCGAACTTGCTGCGTGTGCAAGTATTCAACTCGCCATTTTTTCCAATAAGACAATACAAGCTGATCTAAAAGCCTTTTGCGGTTTGTTAAGTTCAAGCTTTCTTCTGTCAATTCAGAAGAAGGTAAATACTTGAGGGGACTGGACATTAAAAAATGCGCCGGAGTGAGCACATCCGGTGCGCGTGGCGGAATCATTGTCCACTCAATGCGTGTTTTAAGAAGCTCCTCTTTAATATCAGATTGGACAGTGGAGTTTAACAAAAAAGAATAAATTTCGCCGAGCTGTGCCTTAGCTCCGACAAAATTGGTGCCATTGTCTGAGTATATAACAGACACTGGACCGCGGCGGGAAATAAACCTTTTGAAGGCGGAAAGAAACGCATTGGATTTAAGTTCCGATACAAGTTCGATATGTATGGCTTTAGTAACCATACAGACAATCAAACATATGTAAACTTTCTGAGAGCGTTGACCCCTACGGCGAGTAGGTATATAAGCGACAGGTAAATTATCGTATATTTTAGCAATACGATTGCTGATAAATATAGACCACCTATGTGGCGATGAGTGGATCAACGAAAGCGCTATTGTAGAATCCGAGAAGGCGTAAACACCACAGGTGTGTAATAGGTAGACGAGCGGAAAGTTTGTCGCGGACCACGCGAACAAGCTTGGACAGCAGCAAAGCGGCGACAAGTTCTAATCGAGCTAGCGTTGTTATTTTAACTGGAGAAATCTTTGACTTTACACATAAAAGCCGGACGGTGATATTACCTTCAGGATCAGTGATGTGTAAATAAACACAACAACCGTAACCACTGAAGCTCGCGTCACAAAAGGCTACGATGTTCACTACGGCTTTTCCCGCAATGCCAATATGGCGCGGAATTTTTAGAGAAGAGAGTGCGGAAAAATCGCGTGCAGAAGCTGAAAAGCGACTGATGATGGATTCCGGAGGAACCTCATCCCAGTCTATTTTAGCTAGCCATAGTTCCTTAATAAGAATTTTGGCGTACAGCACAACTGGAGCTACAACGCCAAGTACGTCGAATAAGCGGGCAACTAGCGACAGAATCGTGCGTTTTGTGCATTTATCTTCTACAGCGATTGTTGTCAAAGAAAAGTAATCGTCAGCAGGATCCCAGGTTAAACCAAGGATTTTAAAATTGTAAATATCGTTACCCATGCCAGAAAAATTTACTGGTGAGCGGTGAGACTCGGGAAGAACCTCCAATAAAGCGGGTGAATTAGTGGCCCATTTGACAAGGTCGAAAGAGCCTAATTTAAATAAATCGATTAATTCGCGAGACAATCGCATAGCAGTCTGTTCATCGGGAACCGAATCGACATAATTATCCATGTAAAACTGAGTTTCTACCAGTTTAGAAGCCTCAGGGAAGCGGTCACTAAGCTCGCACGCTAAGTTGCGTAACGTACGCATAGCTAGGTGAGGGCTAGTCTTTAGCCCGAAGGGTACGCGGTCAAAATTGTAAGTGCGAATAGGTTCGTTCCTACTGAAACGAAATAAAATTCGTAAGTATTTACGATGGTGCTCGTTTACTCCGATGCGCAAAAACATTTGTTTTATATCAGCGGTCATTGCTATTGGAAATGTACGAAAGTCGAGTAACAACGAGAACAAGTCGGCCTGCAAATTAGATCCGACATGCAAAATGTCATTAAGTGATAGCCCTGAGTGCGTTTTAGCACTAGCGTCTAAAACGATACGGATGCTGTCCTTATCTGGTCTGACAACGGCGTGATGCGGTATGTAATAACCCTGCTTAGTTTTATTATAATTTTCTCGTAGGGTTGGCACGCAATCGAATTTACGCTCGAGCGCAAGTAGACGACGGTGAGCCAGACAGCGTGAATTACCCAACTCCGAGGGGTTTCGAGAAAAGGGTAAATCAACAAAATATCTGCCGTCTTTAAATAAAATCGAAGAGTTAAAGTTATTTTCGCAATCTAATTCATCTGGACTAATAAAACGTTGAGATGGAATTTCCTCTAACTCAAAGACGTTAGCAAGCGCGGTAAACGAAGATGTAGTACTATGTAGGCAGGTTGTATCATAATGACATGCAATATCTCCCATAAGTACGTAACCAAAGCTGGTTAATATAGCGGGTGGTGCGCGGTTACCAGAATCGACCCTATCTCCCAAATAAATATAAGGAAACAGTTGAGCACCAAGAACAACGTCAATTTCTCCCGGTACATTCCAGGATAAATCGGCAAGCGGTAAATTATTTAAATATGACATATCTTCATTTAATGTAATGAAATTTGCTGGAAGTTTGTCTGTAATACAGTCAACTACTAAAGCACGAATGTAATATTTGTTGTTAGGATTAATTCGTGATTCTATTGCAAAATCAATAAAACCGTGTACAGGTCGCGAGGTCATACCAACACCTTGTAAAGATGAATTGCGTAATTTAATTATGGGAATGTTCAAGCTTTTACAACAATCCATAGTAATTAAATTATTTTGCGACCCGTTGTCTATTAAACACCTGACGACGAGCGTATTTCCGTTTTTACCATGTGCATAGATCTGTGCGGTCGATAACAATATAGCCGAACTCGAAGCCGCTGAACTAAGCGATACGGAAGACGTGTCGTGAGATTGTGATACTGATTGCGTTGATATGGGCGCACGGTCACCTGCTTGCGGTCCAGCCGCTAAAGACGGCTTATTAGGGCGATCATCCTTTAAGTTCGAAAAATGCAGTAAAGAATGATGCGGTTTTTTACAAATTTTACAAACGTTCCGTGATTTACATTTAGTTAAAGAGTGAGATTGACTTAAACAGTTTATACAGCCGCGTTTCGCTTTAATTAACTCGAAACGCGCTTGCGGTGATTTCATATTTTTAAATTCAATGCAGCGAAATAGCTGGTGTTCTCTGTCGCATAGCGGGCAACGCGTATTAAAATCTGTTCACTCGATACAAACGACTTGCAGGCACCTTGTGCGCCACAGCCAAGGCTGTGATAAGGTAAACTGAAATTTGCGCGCGGCTTGGTCTGCGAATTATTAGCATGCGAGCGCTCGAGTACTTTGACATAATCTTGCGTAAATGAAATAAATTGTTTACAGGAGGGTAATTCTATTCCGCTCACCCTATTTTCGAATTGTTGAAGCGTTTGGGGATCAAGTTTTCTTAAACCACAATGTAACAAGACAAAATCTAATAGGTCGGGAATGTCTAACTGTTTTAATGCGGCGATGGACGCGGAATATTTTTCTATATATGTATTCAAACTAACAGCATTACCGACGCATCCTTTGATGTCCAGAATGTTGTTTAGATAATGACTGCCTAAACGACGTTTATCTTGATACTTTTAACAAGACTATCCCATATAATATTATAAGTATCCCTGTAGGAATAATACCTGCGGTTAATTTTAAAGCGTCATGAGTTAATTTACTAATCAAATACTGCACACGCTGCGCGTCAGTCAAATTGTATTTAAATGCACATTGCTACGAAATATTTCGTAAAATATTGGCCAGCTCTCAGTCTTGCCATCGAAAGAAGGTAGTTCAATTGGCGGTAATTTTACGATACCTCTTTTTTGATCTAATGTAAATGTTTTGCTGTTTGACAATATAAGGTTGCGTTTATATTTAATACTCGAATATAAATCTTCAATAGAATTTAAACATGAGTAGTCTGGAGGAGTCTGATCAATTTCAAACTGCAAATTGTTAATTTCCTCAATTATTGTTTCAAACCTGCTGTATAATTCACTAATAGATTCAGTTTGAGATAAAAATAATTCGTTTGAGCGTAATTCATAATTTGAAATATTTTTTGATATGTTATATAAACGATTAAATCGTTCGAAAATCGCCTCTTTTTTGGCAGTTAACTGAACTAATTTTAATTCAAGCTTATCCATTATAAGGGAACTTTACTTGAATAAAGCGTAATAAATTGTATCTGATACCGGTCCGGCTCGTTAGGACCAAAAATGGAGAGGCAGGCGTGTAAATAGCCGCTCTCGTGGATGCTGTGTGGGATACGATACCGATGCGGCTCGTAAGGACTAAAAAATGGAGAGGCAGGCGCGTAAATAGCCGCTCTCGTGGTGCTGTGTGGAAACGTAGTACGGCCCGTAGTGGAAGGTCAGCCGATAAGGCCAAAATCGTCCCTTAAACGGCCGTCGCGTTAGCGGATGGGGGCGGCTACCGATATCAACCAATGAATTGCCAAATCGCTCACCTGAATCGGCTTCGGCTTCGTCGGCGATTCCAAGGTGGCCACCTCTGCGTTGCTGATCTGGTATCTGGGGGATATTGAGACACGACCAAATTGGCCGAGCTGCGATGCGTGAATATTTGCGGGGTGTTGAATATGCGTGAATGTATGCGGGTTAAGACACGACCGTATTGGCCGCGCTGCGGGGCGTGAATGTTTGCGGGGCAAAAGCCTATGCCGTATGTGTGCGACGGCAAAACGTAGCTGATATCAAAGGCTCGCATGCCGCCGCGATATAAAGCGGTTCAAGGGCGAAAAGGCCGCCACACCAGTTGACTGAAGGTCTAAAATACATGATCACTAATCTTGGAATTCCGCAACATATGAAACCTATCTTATTTTTATATCTTGACAACATAACATGTGTATGCAACTGTATCATCAACAAGGCATGTAAGAGTGAGAATAGCCAGCGTGGTCCCGTGGGTTAGAGGCAGTTTCATTTCCCGGTGCTCTCTGATGACTGGCTGCTGGTTTCAATCACTAAAAATATTTGAGTACCTGCGTTCAAGGGGTAATAATGGTTGTCTGAGGCGCGGTGCTTAACACATCGCCCCGGAGCACAGACAGTGCGTGACGACCGGGTAGAGAGAGAGAGAACATATGAGAGGCTTAATCTCTCAGTTTGCAGGCCGTGCTCCCACGCGGGGAGTTATAGCAATACCATTATTATACAAGAGCTCAAAGGAGCTTCTTAGATCCTATTCTCTTTAACATCTCTACCAATACCACAAACGCAGACTTACCGTTATTTGCTGATGATACTGCACTACCTGTTAGAAAGAAAAACTTCCTTGATGCAATCACAAAACTCCAAATTGCTATAAATGTGCTGACAAGATAGTTTAAGCTATGTAAACTAAAGATAAATTACGACAAGTGCGCTGCGAATATATTTGCCCTTAGAAAAATCAACAAGCCACTACCAATAATAGTTAACAATAATTCTGTCTCATTAAAGAACACCACGGAAACAGTGAAATACTTAAGTCTATACTTGGATACCGGTCTCACTTGCAGGTTTCATATAATAAAAAGAAAACTAAGTAAAGCGTATATAAGATTAGTACAATTATATCCAATTATCAACAAGAAATTGTTCCTAAAAACGGAATGTGCCTCGCTGCTCTATACTCCATTAATACGGCCATTAGTTCTATTCGGTTATGTAATTTGAGGAAACATCTAAAATAAACCTACATAGAATTCAACCACTTCAAAATAAAATTTTCAGAATCGCAGAAGATGAACAAGCTGCTTGAAGAAAATGGAATAAAAATTGGACAAAGTTATTTAATTTACTTGAATATACAACATCGGAATGATCTTTTAAACCAGTTAAAATTTACATTTATGATAATTTCGGATAAGCGGGACCAAAGTAACGTAGCAATTACTGAAAATTTAACTTGACGATTCATGTGTTGAAAATTTTCTACGGATAATACATACGCGAATATACAACAAAGTTGAAAAACCTATAGAAGAAACTCAGTTTGGATTTAGAAATGTCTTAAGAATTTTATACAAGTGATAGTAGAAAAATGCTGAAATATCATTGTTGATGCATTCTTGTTTTCTTAGTTTCGAGAAAGCGTTTGATCATGTAGCATCCTTAAAAAGACAGGAGTTGGTGATAAGTAAATACGTATCGTATGTAATTTGTACCGAAACCAGACTGCAGTAATTAGAATAAAGGAAAGACTACAAATAAATGTGATATAACAAGAGCCACAAGACAAGGCTACATTATGTCATCAAAACTATTTAATATATGTTGTACTTCAAAAATATCCTCAACTATGCAGAAATAAATTAAACGACGACTTAAAGAACAACGGATTTATAGTAAACAATTTAAAATGTAGAGATGATTCATTATTTTTGCTAGATAGGTTAGATAATATGATAGTATGTTTAAACTCAAACATAAAAAAACACAAGATATGTATGTAGATAAAGATCAAATGAATTATACTTTATTTCATTATCTTTTATTTTATAATTCGGAAAATGCGAAAATATCACCTGCCTTGGAAGTCTGCTTAATGGTAATTGAGATCATTTACTAAAATTAAAAGTCTCTCTGAGAAAGTACGAATTGCTTTTATAAGTTTAATGAATGTACGAGGTGCATTCAAGTTATAACACATCCGATTTCTTTTCTTACAAACTAATCACAGGAAAACTGTGAAACTTGTGTCACTTCTCGGCGTAAACTTCCTGTAGCCGTACACATTTTTTACAACTCGAACGCCATGATTTTATGGCGGGTGCGAACGTTTCTTTAGGAGTCTTCTTTCACCACTGAAAAATCTCTGATGCAGTATTTCATCATTGGAAACTACCAAAAGTCATTAGGAGCTAGGTCAGGTGAGTAGGAAGCATGAGAAATCAGTTCAAAGTTGTCACGAAGAAACTCCTAGCACCCACCTGGAGAACATTTTTTGCATTTTCAGGTCTTCATGCAGGATTGTGTGCACAGTTTCCACGGAAATGATAATTTTGGAAGCGATGTGTTCCACACCCATTCGGCGATCCCCCAAAACAAGTTTCTCCACTCGCTTGATCATGTCGTCAGACCAGCTGGTGCGAGGCCAAGATTGTCTTGGTTTTTTGTCACACGACGTTCTACCTTCTTTGAACTGTCGCACCCACAAACGCACATTAGACATGTCCGTAACACGATCACCACATGTCTCACTCAACTGGCGATGAATTTCAATCGGTGTATACCACGCAAATGGAGAAAACGAATAATTACACGCTGTTCTTGTAATAAAAACGTTGCCATTTTATCAAAAACAGTCCCCACTCTCGCCGCTGCCGCTAGACTCCTGTGTGCCGTGCACTGCTGCCATCTCTTTTATGCATTCACAAAGAGTGCACGAGTATTTTGAAACAAACTTCATGTTTCCATCTGTTATTAGTTATGAAAAAAAAATAGATGTGTTATAACTTGAATGCACCTCGTACTGTGTAATCACAACCTAAGTATGAAGTTATGATTGAGACTTATCCGATGCTCCGTATTTTTAGTCCTATGATATGGTGTTAAAAGTTGATTTAAAGGGTATGTGAAATTAATAAATCAAATGAAAAAAATCATGAGCTTTAAACCGAACTAAAAAGAAAAATAAATATCCCGAACAGTTGTAATCCTCAAGTTGCAATAGTTGGACCATGTTATGGGACACTCAGAAATATGTGATGTACTACGTCTTATTATGCAAGGAAAAGTTTATAGCAAGATATGTTCAGAAAAAAGAAGAATGTTGTAGATAAAAATTTAAAAGAATAGTATGATGTACTTTTTCGAGGTCCTATAAACATAGTAAACATAATTGCCAAGTTCGATAGTTTAAATAAGGTATTAGAAAGAGAAGAATATATATTGAAAGAAAATCTATATTATTAACTGTTTCTTTGTGATGAATTATATGGAGCTGATAATTGGTATACGCTATCGACTTTCCTTTTAGATAAATTGAAGAGCAACACAATTTTTGGAAGATATTTTTTTCCTAATACTCCACTTCTCTAACGTGGTGAAGCAAAGAAATTATGAGAGTAACTTCAACTTTTATAAGGATTTCCCTTTCCCTCTTTTTTCTATTTTCCCTTTACCTGTTTTTTCAAATGTTTCTACAACAGTGAGATTACACTATTTATTTTATCTGCTTCCACTGTTACTATCGATGTTTATATTACCATCATTCTCGTCATCGTTAGATCTAGTAATTTTATCATTAGCTTGTGTTTCTCCGCAAACAGCTTAAAAATTCTTTATTTGTTGGTAGTAGCTTCTTATTCTTGCTTTCCGCATATTGAAGATAGCGCCCGTGCACGATCTTTCTGCACAAAAACACTGTTGCTGATCGTAAATGTTACAATTCGGCTTAATTTTTCATATAAGTTTTGTTACTACTTTCAGAAGGGTGTTAAGTAAATTAACATCTTTATAGTTTTGTGGTAGTTGTGTTTCGGCTTTTTTAAATACAAGTTTTGTATAAAAAGTATTCAGAAAAATTTTTTCTGGCGTCGGGGTGCGCTCGCACCACGCATACTTAGTGGTGGGGGATGTGCAATTCAAGTTCAGATTAGATCGTGTTTTTAGTGGACCCCTGTCGAGTGACTACCGAGTCAAGCGCAAAATGCAGTGGATGATTTAACAGAGGTACGCCATCAAATTTTGTGTTGGACTAAGAAAATCGGGTATGGAGACGTTGGGCATAATTCGCCGAGTGTTTAAGGATAAAAGCATGTTACAACTGGACGTAAGGCACTGATGAATAGGGATACACCAGGGGCATACTACATATCTTGCTCATGTAAGCAAGTCTACATTGGGACTACGGGCCGAACGATTACTACTAAGATCAAGGAACATAAACGTCATCTACACCTTAATCAACCCGATAAATCAGCAGTTGCAGAACATGCTTTGGAAAATCCCAACCACGAGATAGAATTCGGGCAAACACAAGTTTTATCCAATTGTAGGAATTACTACCCGAGATTATACAGAGAGACGGTGGAAATTTATAAATATAAAAATAATTTTAACAGGGACGACGGATTCAATCTACCTAGGTATTGGTTTATCGCTCTCAAGGGGCAAAAAACAGACCGCGATACGGCGAAAAAACGTGTGACGTCAGAAATATTACCTGTAACATCTCGATTGACGTCAGCAGCTAGCCCATTCACGTCATCTACCATCTCGGTGACGTCAACCCCAACACCATCCCTACCATACTCGCACGAGTATAAAAGCTAGAACGCACGGGACAGTCGCTTAATTTTTAGAAGATTTTCTTCTGAAGATGTCTGCCGCAGTTGTGGACGAAACGTCAAAAGTTTCTGAAGTCCGACCACGGTCTTATAACCCGAGAACCAACCACACAATGCACCATAATACCGGCCGTAGAAGCCTTCGCATTTATTTGACACATTGCTGCATCATTTTGCCCAAAAAAGGCTCGATTGAGCAAATCCAGAATGAAAGCCATGCTCATCGTTTCCTTCGACGCCAAGGGGGTGATCCACTACGAATTTGTACTTGAGGGGCAGACAGTAAATGATGCTTTTTACCTAGAAGTGCTAAGAAGACTGAAGAGAAGGGTCAACCGGGTGAGGCTAGTCATCGCCGGATATTGAAAATTGCATTACGACAATGCACCCATCCACACCTGCTACAAGGTCACCGACTATTCCTATTCTCAAAAGTAAAATCCTCCCACAAAGGACACCACTATGGAACTCTAAGCGCCGTCAAAGAAGTTTGCATGCGTACCCTTAAGGACGTTCCGGAATCCGCCTATAAGCGAGCCTTGGAGTCGTGGAAAAGCCGCTGGCACAACTGTGTCGACGCTAAAGAAATGTACTTTGAAGACTTTTGAGGTATTGTAGCAATATTTCAAATAAATCTATTTTTCCGAAACTTTTTCCGATACTTTTTATACAAACTCTGTATAATAGGAGCATGGCCTGCAAACTGAGAGATTAAGGCTCTTACATGTTCGCTCTTTTTGCTCGGTCGTTTCGCACTAACTTTGATGCGGGGCGATGTGGCAAGCATCGCGCCTTAGACGATTTTTTTTTACTTGTTTGAAGTGAAAGTAGGTATTAAAGAGCATCGGAATAAACCTGGGTCCGTCAGAACTGCAGCCCGCCTCTTAACTACGGGACTATGTTGGCTTCCTTTTTAAAAATAGAGATTATAATTCCAGTTTTTCATTTCTTTGGTGTTCTTGAGTTTCTAAATATTTGTTATATAATCTTATTTATTCCTATTCCCAGTGCATTTTTTCCCTATTTTAACATTTCATTTGTGATTTTATCAGCTTTCGGTGATTTTCTATTTTTTAATGTTTTCAGGATGTTTATAATTTCTTCTTTACTTCTACATTTATCTCAATGTTACTTATAGTTTTAGGTGTTTCGTCTTTGGGTTACTTAATGTAAAACTGTCTGAAGTGGTTTATCTACAGTTTCTTACAGATCTTTGTGGATTTAATATAGTCTAGTAGGTATTTTTTTCGACTTTTTTCTTCTTCTATAAGTAAAAAGAAATTCAACAATCTATTCATTTCTTTAAAGGGTATTTGTTAGTAGAAAAAGATTATTTACGCTCCCTGATCATCAAAATATAAGTACAATACTTACTTTTATGTTTATTATTTATTTTTTATAAGTATAGTTATATAGTATAGTTATAAGTATAGTTTTAGTGATTAAGTAAACCAGTATATCAGGTTTTGAAAAATAAAGTTAATTTGGTTACTTCATGAAGGTTATAAAAATGAATTAGGTAAACGCCATGCAGTTTCTGTATCTATCATCGTTCTCTAACTATTATTAACTTATTGTGAGGTCATGTATGTTAGTCATTATTGTGTTTTATAAATTATCAATTAGATATACTAGAATATAATCTAATCTAAATGTGTCGTTCGGTTATACACTTCTAATAATAAAGTTTAATTTAACATTTGTAGAACTAAATCCAACTGGAAAGTATATAAAACAAAAATAATTAGAAAATTTACAATCAAACAGAGCCTTTACAGTGAAATATACATTTCAAGTTTTTGTAATTTTTGCTCGCGATATTACTACAAGAGTAAAATTTTATAGGCATCTGTCAGTTAGCCTACTAAAAACAAAATAAGATATCTACCTAACCACTGTTTCTCTATTCAGCATAAAAATATGTGCAAATCAATGTTCTCTCTTAAACCTTTTTTTTTTGTTTAGGTGTACTTATTGGCACTGAAGCTTTGAGAGCTTATTGTGCCTCCTAATATGTAACTTTACGTACTACTTACAAACTTGAACGTTGTTTGCACCCAGGCTGTAAACCCATTAAAATGCATAATTTTGATGAAATCTATGACAAACTATACCGTAAATGTTCCACTACTAATAAAAAATGTAATTGCTGAGAAAGGTAGAACATGAGCGAAGTGAATGGTAAAAAGGAAACTTGAAAGCGAACTGAAGGAAGCTCGAAACAAAAGATTCTACCAATAACTTGAAACTATTAGAGATATAATAACTTTATGTAGAAAACTACAAAAGGATTTAAGCATCAGCAAGTTCACATTTCACCTTTACGTACCAGAACAGGTAGATGGGTTGAGTAGACCATGGAAAAGCCGAAAAATTTGCACGGCACATTTTTAAAGGGGTTCAATTTCATATGGAAGAAACAGAAAAAGACATCAAGGAGTTTCTCTATGCACCCCTACAGTTGTCACTTCCAATAAAAGCTTTCTTTCCTGGTGAGGTAAAAAATGAATTAAAAGTCCTCAAGGTCAAAAAGGCTTATGGCTATGATTTAATTGAAGCAACTATATTGGAAAAACTACCACAAAAAGCTGTTACCTTATATACTTTATTACCTTATTCAATTCTATCTTTCGACTCGTTTATTGGCCAGTCCAATTCAAATTTGCTTGAAACCAGGCAAAAGCTCTAACAAAACAGCTTCATATCGTCCTAATAGTCTACTTCCACTTTTACTTAAACTACCCTAATGTTTAGTTCCAAAAAGGCTACACATGGACATCATACTTGATAAACTACTCCCAGATGACTAAACGGTTTTTGGTAGAGTCACTTTACAATTTAACAATGCCATCGTATCATTGACACCATTAATAAGGCTTTGGAAGTAAAGAAATACTGCTCTGCCTTGTTCCTAGACGCTTGTCAAGCCTTTGATAAAGTGTGGCATTCGGTACTATTATATAAAGTAAAGGTTTCACTTCGACACCAGTACTATTTCTTAATCAAATTTTATCAAATCTTCCAAATTAAATTAGCCAATGTAAGCTCATTCCACCAGGAAGTTGTCCAATGTTTCACATTGATCCACTTTTTATCCACCGTTTTCACCTAAATACGCATTCGATACTGCCATTACAAATAACAATCGTATACCATTTAATTCATATGTAATTGGATGACCAAATGGCAACTTAAGATTGACGAAAATAAGTCTGTCCTTGTAACATTTACATTACGACGTCAAGTCGTAACAGCTACAAAAAACTTAACTGGAAATCTCACATATTAAAGAAGTGGAAGGAATTAGACATAAAAATCTGGTATGAACATCACACGACTGTCCTAATCCTATTATTATATATTATACCGGGTCCATCGTCTAGGCTCTGCGATACTCTCGTCTACAAATTTGTTAATTTAAAAAAGGACGAGGCGCGAGTCCAACACTCGAAAGCTGATTAAAATAAACAGTACAAGACAATAATTGACTCGTACTTAAAATTTTGCTACGTCACTAAAGGTAACCGTGCGAGCTCGGCCGCACGGCCTTCCCCATTATCGCCTGCGAGCTCCCTCCTAGCGGCCAAGCGCTCCCCCTGTCCAGGCCAGGAAGCTCTCCGAGCGCTCTGTGATTGGTCCGTTTAATTAATTTTTAATCGGCTTTAACTTATTTATTTGACCTCAGATCAAAAAATTTCATTGCAATTTTTTGTTTGTCTCGGTCTGATCTATCCGGTAATATAAATTTCCAGAAACATTTTATGAACACCCGGTTTATTAAAAATCCTGAGCTTCAATTTTTTTCGGGTTCCTATTTTACCAACTTTTATTTTAAATTCATGTTTATCTCATGATAACAAATCATTTTTATTCTCATAAATTCTTTGTATCTTCAACCGTTTGAATTCGCGATCGCTTTGCGACCGATTTTGCGACCTTGCGACCAAACAGCTCGGCCGATTTTTACCAAAAGCTTCGCACTACGTTCTCTATCTACAAGTAACTAGCATACCAAATTTCAAGTTACTAGTTCTTACGGTTCTCGAGATATCCTGTTTACTGACAGACCGACAGACAGACAGATAGACACACACACACACGCGCGCGCGAACCAATGGCCTAAACCAACTTATTTGGTGCTCTGAGGCTATAATTCGTCCAAAAATGTGAAAAACTGGGTAAGTCAAATTTCCGCCGATTACATTACTTTCCTTATTACAAGATAAGGAAAATAAAAAGTGTATTGGTTACTCGACAGATTTTTAAGCTTGTCGCTCAAAAATAAGTTACCTCTTTAAAAGACTGTTCTTAAACTTATTTGGACGTACGGGCTAGAACTATAGAAATGCTCCAGTTCAAATGGGAGCGTATTATAGCGTTGTCCATCCAAAACTCCATGCATGTTAACTGATGCTGCAAAGTACATAAACTATTGCACCGTACGTCTCTACGTATCTGCGATAACCAGGGGCTTATTACAATGTCGCATTCGAACAGCTACTTGACGAAACTTATCAAAGAAGATTAAAACAAAAATTGCCTCGTGAAGCAGTAATACAAATATTTCATATTTTGTAATTTATGACTAAACATTTATATATAAAAGACGATCAAAAAGTTTTCGTTCGAAGCCCGTATAGTCTAGAATCAGTATGCCAATCAGACATATTCGCCGTGAGCATTGAGCTAATCATCCCATTAACGTACCAGGTTGAAGATACCCGTTTGGTAAAACATCATGTCCTGCTGCGCGAAGAAATCTGTAATTGCTTGATGCACATCTACATCCGACAGGAATCGTCGACCTTTCAAGGTATTCTTTAATGGTCCGAAGGCGTGATAATCGTATGGGAAGAGATCAGGACTATAAAGCTGGTGCTCAGTGTCTTCCACTTGAGTTGGTGTACCTGCTGCGTTACGACATTTTCCGGTACGGGGACGTGCGTTATCATAAAGCAGCAGCACCCTTTAATTGCGCGCCGTAATTTCTCTAGCTTTTTGTAGTACCGTAGCCCAGCGATAGAGACAACAAGGTCGTTAAAATCAATAAACAATGAGCCCCGGTAATCAAAGAACAGGGTTAGCATCACCTTTCCAGCAGATATCTGGCCGTTGAACTTCTTGGGACAAGGGGACTATGGACGACACCACTGCATCGTCGATGCTTTCGATTCCGGTTCCCAGCGGTGGCACCAGCTTTCGTCGCTTGCAACAATGCACTCAAGGAACGCATTGCCTTCAACATTGAAACGCATCAGGTGCTTCAGGCAAACAGCCATCCGGTTTGCTTTTTGTTCGGCATTCAACGCCTAGGGTATCCATTGGCTGCAGATCTTACGACAGCCTAACTGCTGGCGGATAATGTATTGCACGCTACCGAAACTGATGTCGAGATCCTTTGCGAGCTTACGAATGGTTATGTGATGTTCCGCCCTAGTTGCATTATCAACCGCCCGCTTTTTGTTGTCCGTAGTGGATGAGGTTGTCTCCCAAATCGACCGGCGTCTTGTGTCGAATCGCGACCAGCATGGTACTTTAAGCACTATTTCACAACGGTGCCACATACACATTTTTCATTCTCCGACGGATGTCTACCGGTGTTTGTCCTTCGGCACCAAGAAAATAATAACGTTGGTCCTGTTTGGACGCATTTGGTAATAACGTCGCTATAGTTCACGTTTCCGCATTTAACGCATGCACGTCAGAAAGACACGAATGCCAAACTAATCCCTTGCCTTGATGTCGGTGCTTATATAAGGAAATTTTTTGATCGCGCCTTATATTATTGAGTAATTTGAGATAACATCATTGAATGTTGCTCTCCACATGTTAGTTATACAACCAACAAATTAGCTCATGGAACTTAATATGTATTATTAATATAATTTTTAATAAATTCTAAAAATAGCTTTTTAGATAAGTCTCTTTTCTGCACATATAACTTTTAGAATTTATCTTAGATTATAAAAAGTTTCCCTTTCTTGAAATTAGTCTCTTACAATTAGTTTCCTAGTCAGTCTCTCATAGTTAAATCTACTGGTGTGTTAATTCCCAAGGTTAATTTCCTACGGTTAATTATTGCTAGTTAGTCTGCCTGATTTGTTAAATATGTTTACCAGTTCCAAGTGTTAGAACAAAAAATAAAAAAGCTAACCCGTAACGTGAATAAGTGCTATTTTAAAAAGGCTACTGGGTTTCTTTAAAATATAACCGGCGCTGTCATTAGAGGATTACGAAGTATAGAAGATTTTTCGACTAGCGACATCAAAAAACTGGTTTTCAGAAACAAAGATCCCAAGGGATAGTTCGCCGTCGTTGTTTATCACAGCCTACGTGGTTCAGTAGCTATTACTAATCTTCAGTTATCATATTCAGCTCCATTAAGCAACAAGGAGCCACCTCATTGAATTTAGGTCCAGCGTATGCAACGTCGTGACAACCATTCAAAATAATGTCGACGAATATTAGTAAAGTGTTGTTTAAAAATATCAATAATGTTTTAATGTTGCCTAAAAGAATCTTGAATAAGAAAGCAAGGCAATAAGACAATTTGAAAGGCTATCAAAAGCATTAAACGACCCACAACACATGTTTTTCCTTTGCAAGATCAAACAGGGAACTGGGCGAGAACAAAAAGCCTCCTGGTGTTGACCTTATAACAGCACTAGTACTAAAATAACTACCTGGAAAAAAGTTCAAATTTTGCTAGTACTATTTAATGGAATTATACGTCTGACATATTGGCTATTACAATTAAAATTTGCTTAAATCATACTTATTCTTAAACCCGGAAAACCTCCTAATAAAATCCAGTCTTACCGTCCCATTAGTTTACTTCCTCTGATATCAAAGGTGCTGGAAAAATTGCTATTAAAACGAATAAATCAAAATGCCAACATTCTACAATCCAGCAGTATTATCGAGTAGTAAACACCATCCAAAAGGCTCTGGAAAACAAAATTTATTATTCTGCAGTGTTCTTCGTTATAAGCAAAAAGCGAGTTTTATGCACTAAAAAATGACAAAATATACGCTAAAATGTAATTAAAATATACAAGAATTTGCATTATTAAAAAAATGTTTATTATTATTATTTTGTTAAATAAAATAGAAGGAGACTGATTATAACCAGGTAATTTTCGTTTCAAAAATAGAATTATGTGAAGTCTAAGCATAAATTTATTAAACAAATCATACAGTAAGTTTTACAATACATTAGAACCAAACTTATTATTAAGTGGCGAAGCGAAGCGGAGTCACTTACTAATTTCATGTTGGCCGTCTGTCTGTTCGTCCGTCCGTCCGAGCAAAAACTCGAGAACGGCTGGGAATTTTCAAATTCTGTTTCAACCAATCGACAGGTGACCAAAAAGGCTCGTTTGCTAGTGATTTTGAAACTGATTGGTCAAAGGTCAACTAGAGGGTTCTCAAAGTTGGGAGACTGCTTCGCCACTTCGCTATGCGTTGCAAGCTTTGCAGGTTTATTTACATCTACGAGCAAAACAATCTATAATTATGTGTTCCTCAATAATTTCTGGCAAGAAATTTTGACGCCTGTCAGCTAATATATGTTTGTACGCAGAAAAACTTCTTTGTACTTTTACAGATGCTATCGGGGCTTTTTTTGAAACACAAATAATAGATATTTCTATATCAATATCAACGTCTACAGTGTCGTCAAAATTGAGAATGTCATTTACTTTCGCTAGCAATTGATAGTCTATGTTTTACCTAAAATATCGTTAATTTCCAGAAATTTTTTTTGTCGATATTTCCGAGAACGGTACAATCATTAATTTTTAGAAATTGTTTATCAAATGCATAGATTCATTTAATGGAATTTCTTCTTCTTCCAGTGCTGTAATTAATTTACGTACAAATGAATAATGAGCCCTAATAAATGCTAACTTCTTAAAATAGGCTGAGTTTTTTCAATAAAAAACTAGAACTATCTGAAAATGTGAAAATTAGAGAGAATCTTCTCAAAATTCTCGGCATAAAAAAGAGCTGCGTTAAGCAACAGACTCAGGAGGCAACGGAACGTCGGGTAATTTTTCTCTATATAACTGTACCCTCAATGGGGCCTGTATAAACATATTTTTGTTACTTATTAATTGCTTCAGCTACTCTGTTTAAACCATGAAGTCAGGCATGTAACACGAATTAGGTTTTTGTATAAAACCTTTAGTTGTTCCCCAGCTTTTGTCATGTAGGGTGCTGCGTAGGACAGCATCAAAATAATTTTTTCTGTGGGTACAAGATCGGAAGGAAGAATTGCATTAAACTTATTAATAAATCTGACTACTGTCAAATTATTGGTTTTATCAAGAACATTACAAGCAATTAAATAAGATCCACTTTCAAACAACCGACTAGAAGGTTACCACTTTAAATTTTCAACTTTGGAAATTTGCAATAGGCCACCATTTTAAAATACAAAATCGGAATAGCACATACTGTTTAGACACCCCAAGGGCTACCTTCTTCTAAAATTTCATAGAATTTTTAATAACAATTTCTTTAGTTATTGGAATCCGAAAATTTTTCATGTTCTCATCTTTTTGCTAATTTTTGCAATAATAAACAATTTTTTAGAATTTCCACAATAGTCTATCCTTATAGAAAATTTTCTTAGCAACAAATTTGATAAGTATACCCTAAGTCGATCAGACGCTTATTTCACGAGATATTTAAGGAAAACTGAAAAAATAGCGTTCCACTTTCTATTTTACAATAAAAAAACTTGTTCCGTACCTTCAGATGTGTAGAGACTCGTGGGTTATAATTTATAAATTTTTTACTTATTTTTAAGCAAAAACCCGTAACGTTTAAAAGGATTTCAGATTCGAGCATGTTTTAGATCTAATTCGCCCGGACTAATTGTGATATGAAGCATTGCTATTCACTAAATTACACGTTGGTGGTAAATTTAGTATTCAGTCTTTTTTTAATAATTTGTAGTAGTAGTAGTCTAATGGGTAATGGGTTCGAATCCCGCTCTCACCAATTCGATCACTGCCATTTTTACGACCCAGTTCGACTCGGCTACAAGAAATGAGTATCTGGAGGTCAAACTCTGGGGTAATAATAGGCGGTCGGTACGTAGCGCTAACCACGTTACTACCCTTGTGTACCGTAGGCTCTAGATTGTAGTAGATCTATCCTGTTACGACCCCAAAGCGCCTATTACGGGGAACTATTATTATTGTAAACGGTCATGTGATTCATAAAACATTTTTTTTAACATATACCTTGTTAGTTCACCCATCTCCAAATTTGCAATTATTTCATACTTACGTTGCGAGGATCTTTGACATTGAGTTTTATGACCTGTTTTGGGTTTTTGCTCTCGGGCACTTTACCTGCGTCTATTTTTAGAATTTTGATATTATATAAATTCCACATTTGTTCTAAGTAATTGCAGAAGCTTCAAAAACAATTGCCTTATTCGGGGCAGAAGGGGAATAAAGCATAATTCGGTACTTTAAACTTGCAAAAACATTTATAATTCAAAATTAATTTTGGTGATTCTAATATTGACATCTCGCGGCTGCAATTTAAACCTTAAAACTTCTTACAATTAATTATTTTACAACTGTAGCGCCATTTTCATTTTAAGACACAAGTAAACTGTTAAAGAAAAGCAACGTAAATAGTGTAACACCCAGCTTTTACAGCAATTAATATATTTTTTTAATAATGTGATTTTTAAATATTTAAACCATTAGGTAATTATAAGTATGTGGTATTTCTATAAGTAGTATTTATAAGAACCGTTATAAGTGTTATCTGAAAAATTTCTATAGATAATTTTTAACTTGGTATCTTTTACTTATTAGTGTAAAAAATTGTAATGCTTGTCGAGGATCCGAACGATGACATTGACTGAAATAGTATTAAACGCATATTTTGAACATTTCACAAAATTATTCCTGTGTTAAGTATAGTTAGGTACTCTTGAAACATCTTAAAGTCTGCGATAAGTTGATTTGTTATATTCGGGAGTATAAAAAATTATATTGCTAATTACGTCTCAAGTTTGTATACTTAACTTTTTTTATTTTGAACTAAACAGTATTATTTTCGTTATCTAATCAAGAAAGTTGTTTAAGCACGTAAAAATTTCGCTAACTAGAAATTGTTTGTTGTAATCCGCAGTGTCAAGGACAATGATAACATAATACAATGTAACAACTCGTTCGTGTTTAAAAATATTTTTGCAATCAAAAAATTTTGAACTCAATGCTCAATGGCTGAGATTAAAAATTAAGTGTCAGATGTGTCGCCATCAAATAAGTATATATAATGTAATAAACAATTTTAGTAAAAAAATTCTATGCTTCGAGCTACTATTTGGACTAAGATCTGCCGTACAAAGATGAGACGAAAATTAAATAAATACGAACAATTTTGTTATTAAAGTGCTAACCTCCCAACACAAGAAATCAATATTGAACAGAGCAAAAAAATCATCAAGTGGTTAAGAGCGTAGGAAACCTGAAAACGATTGTTTGGTGAAGAAAAGAAGGACTGAAATTGGCGTGCGCACTTCTTGAATTGTTACCCACAATTTACTTAACTTAAGAAATCTATGGTGATGTAAGCGATACAACAAAAAGTATTATTTCATTTCATTTCTTAGGTGTATTACTCCCAAATGCAGACGTTCAAAAATATTTATATTCGTTAGATTTATTTCTCGTGCGGGTTTGCTGGTCCTTTACGAGGTGCCTCCCCATGTGGTGGATAGAGGAATCGTAATCAAATATGGCGAGTACCAAAGGAATTAAACTCTCGGGCGGACTAAAGCCAGCCTGCCAAAGTGCAGCAGCTTTTGCACTACTGGCCGTAGGTGAGGACCATGGAGATCTAAACAAATATGGATCAGAAACTTGTAGGCGATCTAAAAATTATGTAGAAGACAAATGAGAAACTACCACATTAATCCTCAAATAATTGAAGAATAATTATTATGGCAAATACAAAACAAAACTCGGCCTTCAGTCCTTGGCAAGTTCTAGCTAACCAGAGCTTGCGAAGAATCTCCGAGTGTAAACTATATTAGATTCAATTAATAGGTTTGACGCATGGAACGTGAGAAGCTTACTAAAATCTGGAAAACTAACCAATCAAACTAATTAAATAGAAAGAATAAAGATCGATATGGTTGATTTAGGTAAAGTTAGATGGACAAATAGATGTACATATACGGCAAGTGAATACACTTTATATTATTCGCCTAGAAAAGACAAAAGATACAATACGGAGTAGGTATTCTAATAGATAAAAGGATATGTGATATGTAACAAATTTTATAACTATTTCTGATAGTAATGATGATACAATGAAAAGGTCAAGCGGTTAATATAAACATTACACAGAGGACAAGTCTGATGAAGAAGTAGAAAAATTTTATAAAATTATAACTGTTTAGTTAAGTTCCATGGCAACAGTCAGAATGTTAATAAAAGTTATATGTCTAAGTGTAAAAAATATTAATGAAAGTAAAACCATTTTAATAAACTGTAGTGATTAAATATGGTCCTAAACCGAGCGCATTAGAATTGGGGTTGTGCAAGTAATTAGTGAAAGCGATTGACAGTAAAAAAACTAAAACTGGTAAGTGAATAAGTTCGTAACTTTGTTGTTGGGCGTACTAAAAGCAAAATAACATCGTGCCTTTGTGAATTTCGTGATAATTACTACAACATTTAGTTTTGGTCATTAACCATGACGGAAACCCTACAACATTTTGCCTTATTGTGCGATTATTCGTCAAAAATTATAAAATTACAAACACAAAAAAGTGTGCTAAAACAAAAATTACTAGAGGGTACTTAGATACAAGAATGGACACATTAAATGAACGTTGGTTAAGTTTTGTAAAAAGTTATAACTTTATTATTGTAGCAATTGTGGCAAACCAAAAGGAAGGTTCGGAATATTTGGATGTTGAGGAATATTATAATAATACTGAGGAGGCATACCTGGAGCTGAAAACGTTAATTAAAGATTACATGTATGGGTTTAATAAACAAGAAAATGTTGATCTGAGAACTTCTTGTTCAAATTCAAATACTATTAATGAAGCTCCAAGTTTCAGATCGAAGCTTCCACCTATACCAATACCCACGTTCTCTGGTGACTATAATCAATGGATGAGTTTTAGAGACTTATTTACCTCTCTTATCCATAATGAGAGTAGCTTGCCCAAAATAGAAAAAACATTATTATCTAAAAGCTAGTATTTCTGGCGAATCCGAACAATTACTTATGAATTATTCCTTAAGAGAAACGAATTATGATGATGCATGGAAAAAGCTCCAAGAAAGATACGAGAACAGCGTGTTATTGTGAATACTATTTTAAATCGTTTATTAACTCAACGAAGATTAAACTCAGAATCTGCAAAAGGTATTAAAGATATTTTAGATGCAATTAGCCAAAGCCTCACATCACTAAAAAATTTAGAAATAGATATTAGTTCATGGGATGCGATTATTGTTCACATATTGGTCTCTAAGTTAGACATTGAAACTCACAAACTTTGTTAACAATCTCTTTAAAATTCTACAGAAACTCCAACCTATGAGTAATTCCACTTGTTTCTTGAGAAAAGATTTAGAATTATGGAAATGATTAACTTCACACAAATCAAAGAGCCACAAAGAAAAGAATTATTTAAATCTACTTACGTACCCAAAATTACTACTGTCAAATTACTACTGGAACAAAAGTTGACACCACTTGCACATACTACTCACAGAGTCACTATGTTTGCTGCTGTAAAGATTTTGCCTCACTAACTGTCTCAGAACGTCAAGATTTCATCAAACAGAATAGTATATGTTTCAACTGCCTTGTTAAGGGTCACTCGGTGAATAGATGCCGTCAAAGTACAACGTGCAAGAAATGTGGTCGTAGGCATCACAATTTGCTCCCCACACAATATCTAACAAGACAAATGAAGAAGCTGAAAAGAAAAAGGAAAAATCTATAGATACACCATCTACTTCATCCTGTAATCTCGGCATTAATCTGAAGGCAATAACCAACGATGATCATGTTATTTTAGCCACTGCTATAATTAATGTTAAAGCGAAGAACGGCGATACTTACAAATTAAGAGCTCTTGTTGATCAAGGGTCTCAGGGATCTTTTATATGTGAAGCAACATCACAACTGTTGAATCTTGATCGTACTCTAATTATTGGCAAAATCTCTGGTATTTCCAACACATCAGTAGTAACTACAAAATCTATGGTTACACTCACAATACAGTCCACAAAGAATTATTCATCACAATTTGAAGTCAACGCTTATGTACTAAGGAAACTCACCTTGTTGTTGCCTTCACGTAAATTCTCACAAAACACTTGGCCTTTATTTATGCAGTTAGATCTTGCTGATTCTAACTTCTACAAGCTAGGTTTTATTGATGTTCTTCTGGGTACCGACGTGCATGCTCACATAATACTTGATGGTTTACACCGATATGATTCTCTTGTTGCACTTAACTCTTGTCTTGGCTGGTTGATATTAGGGAGAGTTTCACAAATTGATGCTTCTGCACAACAACACAATACCGTAGTTACTCACACTAAGCTAGAAGTAGATCAGTTGTAAAGACGATTTTAGAAAATTAAAGAGGATCTACCACTTAAAAAACCTATGACAAATCTTGAAATACAATGTGAAGAACACTTCAAGAATACTCACACTCGTAATGATGACGAATGATACATCGTGCGACTACCTTTCAGAGATGATCCTCCCACAAACCTTGGTAACTCCAAACATTTTACTATCAGTCGTTTGCATCAAATGGAGAAATGATTTAAACAAAAACTAGAGTTTAAGGGGGAATACAACAAATTTGTGGAGAAAAACTCATTGAATTCTGCTAGAACAAACAGATGGTAATATCTAACACATGGTTTAAGCTCCCTAACAGACGGTTATATACTTGGACCTCACTAGTACACACCAACGACCACGTGGTACGAAACCAAATCGATTTCATTTTAATAAATAAAAGATATAGAAATGCGCTTCTGTCCGCCAAAACATACCCTGGTGCAGACGTGGGATTAGACAACAATCCAGTGGTGGCTACTTTTAAACTAAAATTGAAAATAATAAAAAGAAAACGTCTGGATCCAAAAGTCAATGCCCGAATTTTAGAAAATGCTACGGTAAAAACTGATATAACGAAAGATATTAATATAAAATTAGAAACACTAAAGAATTCAAAAGAAACAACTATCGAGAAACAGTGGTTAAATATCAAAACAGCAATAATAGACGCAGCCAACCAAAATTCTTCAGAAATAACCCAATATGCAAAACAGGAATGGATGACACCTGAAATCCTTAAATTAATGGAGACGAGAAGGGAATATAAAAACATAGATGACAACAAGTATAAAGAAATACATAAGATTATTAAAAAGAAATTATAAAAGCCAAAGAAAATATATGACCGACAGATGTAACGAAATAGAGGAGCTTCAGACGAAACATGATACATTCAATTTGCATAAAAAGTTAAGGAGATGACGGAGTAGCAAAGAAGAGACAGAAGTATTATGAAAGACAAGAATGGCAACATAATTATAGACATAACCAAGCAAATAGAAATATGGAAGGGATACATAAAAGAACTCTTTGACGACGACAGGACGTCAGAAATAGAAATGGAAAATAACCAAATCAGCTCGGATAGCCCGGCTATAACGCTAGAGGAGGTTAAACATGCTATATACAACTCCAAAGACAATAAAGCCGTAGGCCCAGATAACGTACCTGTAGAATTTCTAAAGCTAATAGAGGACGAAAATCTACACTTACTTGTAGATCGATACAATAATATATATAAAAAATGGAGTATTCCAAACGATTGGTTACGATCGGTGTTTGTACCTCTACCCAAAAAGAACAACCCCAAAGACTGTTCAGAATTTAGAACAATAAGCATTATGAGCCATACTCTAAAGGTGTTTTTGAAAATCATGCATAAAAGGATCTACAGAAAATTAGAGGCAGATATTAGCGACACACAATTCGGATTCCGAAACAACATGGGGACAAGAGAAGGACTCTTTGGGATAAATGTTCTAATACAGCGATGTCTCGACATGAATGTGGATTTGTATATAGGATTCATAGATTATGAAAAGCTTTGATAAGGTAAAACACGATAGGTTAATAGCAATTTTGAGACAAAAGGCTTGGATCCTTGTGATATCCGCATCATTCGCAATCTTTATTGGAAACAACATGCGGCGATCAATGTTAATGGCCAGTTGTCCGAAAATATTGAGATCCTTAGGGCGTTAGACAGGGATGTGTACTATCACCTGCCCTCTTTAACATGTACTCTGAGTGTATATTCCGGGAGGCTTTAGAGGACCAACAAGGAGGGATAAAAGTGAATGGGCAAGTGATCAATAATCTGCGATATGCGGATGACACTGTAATAATAGCTGGCAATCCCGACGATCTACAAAACATGCTAGAAAATATCAACAGAGTTAGCAAAGAGTATGGTCTCAAAATGAACTGTAAGAAAACTAAATTCATGGTCATCAAGAAAATAGGAAATAATAACATCAACAATAAAAAATAAAATCGAAAACACCGAAATGGAAAGAGTGCACAAATACCAATATTTGGGACCATAATAAACAGTTGTAATGACCAAGCTACTGAAATCAATAGAAGAATCGAAATGGCGAGGGCAGCGTTTGTAAAATGGGGCAATTCTTCTCTAATCGCAATCTCTCGCTAGATCTGAGAATGCGCATGGTACGATGCTACGTCTTCTCGATTCTGTTGTACGGAATGGAGGCTTGGACCCTCAAACAACAGCAAATGAAAAACTAGAAGCCTTTGAGCTCTGGATATACAGACGCATACTTAAAATATCATGGACAGAACACGTTTCCAATGAAGAAGTCCTCCATCGCATGAACAAAGAACGAGAGTTACTACTGACATTGAAAAAACGCAAATTGGAATATTTCGGACATGTCATGCGAGGTGAAAGATACTGCTTGCTGCAATTGCTCATACAGGGCAAGATCTCAGGACAAAGATCGAGAGGCAGAAGAAGGATGTCGTGGATGAGGAACCTCCGGGAATGGCTTGGATGTTCATCACTAGATCTATTCAGAGCAGCTACATCAAAAATTAGAATAGCTATGATGATTGCTAACCTCCGATAGGAGATAGCACTTTAAGAAGACGACAAATTTATGGAGCAATATGAATTACATGGTCATACGATGAAAGTACTTAGGCAGATCTTGGTATCTAAAGAAGATTGCGATCAAGAGTTATCTACAGATTTAAAAAATAAATGGAATACTTACCTTAATAACTTTAAGCACACTGAAACCATTCAGTTCCCACGATGACTTGGAGTTTCTGACAGTACCACAAGAGTTGAACTGCATGGTTTTAGTGATGCATCTTGTGCTGCTTATGCTAGTGTAGTGAAGCTTAAAGTTTGGGGAAGTGATGGTAAAATTTACGTATGTTTGCTTACAGCAAAGTCTAAAGTAGCGCCAGTAAAACAAATTTCACTTCCACCCCTCGAACTTTGCGGTGCAGTGCTCTTAGCAAGATTACTTTAACATGTAAAAACTACACTGAAAATTAATGATGATAAAGTTTATGCTTGGACAGACTATAGTTTTGGCTTGGCTTCGCAAACCGCCAAACACTTGGGTTACATTCAGTGCTAATCGTACATCAGAAATACTATCTCTTACTCAAGTCTCTCAATGGCATCCTGTTAGTTCATCAAGTAATCCAGCTGATTTGGCGTCTCGAGGTACATATCTAGCAGATTTACGACAGTCGGAACTATGGTGGAGTGGCTCATAATTTTTGCGCGACAATAAAGCTATTATTCATCCTAAAATTGTAAATCCTGAAACTGTGTTAGAAGCAAAACTTAAAATTAAATCACATGTGCATGTTGTTGATAATGATATTGTGATTTATGATTTAAAAAGATTCTCCACTCTTACCAAATTAATACTTGTTACTGCTTAATGTTTAAGATTTATAAAGTATTGTAAAAATAAAATTGTAAATAGTCCTGTGAATGAACGTAGTTACCTCACAGCTGATGAATTAAAATCGGCTTTGAATGTTTCTATTCGATTATCACAATCTGTCTCCTTTGAAAATGAGATTACATTACTTTCCCAGGGTAACCATGTTCCTAAAACTAGTAAGATATATGTGCTTATGTAGATAATGACAATATTATTCGTGTTGGCGGTAGACTTTCTACGTGCAGCGATAGCAAAAAACATGAAAAATTTTGAGTTATAACTGTTCTTTCTCGAGATTAATTGTTTCCGACGCTCATTTGAAATCCCCGCATGGAGGAAATCAACTTACCCTTAATTACATTAGACAAAGGTTTTGGATCATTCGTCTTAAACTTTTAGTTAAAACTGTAATTAACAAATGTATTCGTGTTTTAAGCAGAAGGCTATATCACTTGTGCCATTTATGGGAAACCTACCCGACTTCAGAGTTAAACCTAGTTGTCGTTTCCTCACAAGTGGTGTAGACTTTGCTGCACCATTTTCTACGAAACTCTATTCAGGTCGCTGTAAAAAAACAAGTAAGGTTTACATTTGCCTATTTGTGTGTACAGTAACAAAGGCCATTCACCTGGAGTTGGTTACAGATCTTACAACAGCTGCCTTTTTAGCTGATTTTCGCCGGTTCACTGCTCGACGTGGTCACTGCAAGAAAATTTGGAGCGATCATGGGACTAATTCTGTAGGCGCGTCGCGAGAATTAGATCTAGCGTTTCAAAATTTGAAATCTCAGGTAGTTACTGAGGTTGCTGAATTGCTTGCCAACTATTATACAACTTGGAATTTTATCTCTCCTAGTGCCCCCCACTTTGGTGGTCTTTGGGAGTCTGGGGTAAAGACTATCAAAGGTCACTTAAAGCGTGTTATAAGGACACACGGTTATGACATACGAAGAATTTTACAGTCTCTTGACTCAAGTGAAGGCTTGTATCAATAATCGCCCTATTACGTTAGTGCATACTACGCTTAATGGCTTTTGAGTTGTATTATCAAGAAACACTCAGGTACAGATGGAATAACTAGAGTAGTTACATTGCAATATAAAGACAAGGTCTTTAAGAGACCAATTTCTGAGATATGTCCATTGCCCTTGGATGTTCCTGATGATTGTCTTGATTAGTGCTTATATTTGTAATTCAAGGACTATAGCAGTTCTTAGGTGGCGGGATGTTTAGTTAAGTTCCATGGCAACAGTCAGAATGTCAACAAAAAAGCTAAATCTCAAAGAGTAAAATATTTTAATGAAAGTAAAACCATTTAATAAACTGTAGTGATTAAATAATAACAGACATATACAAACTAATAAAGAAAAAGAAACGTATATTTACTGATACCGGATTTCATTGTCAAGATAGGAGATAGGAAAAACCCGACCTAGTGATATTAAATATCTGGTTCCAATTAGCGAAAATAAGACGAATTACGGATGAAATAACCAATATTACGTATAAAAGAAGGAGAAAGAAACAACAAAAGGCTACAGATGCGTATAAAGAACTAGACTATAAAATAATAACAAAAATTAAGAAAGCAAAGTAAAAACGGTTAGAGGAAAAGTGCAAAAATTGTTTAGTGATATGAGAAATGTTTACGGCCCAGATATAACATCCACTGAAGGTCAATATATATTTGAATCAGAAGTTATACATGTAATTAAGTGACTAACATTGGAAAAACTGCAGGCGGCGATGATGTAACAGCAGAATATTTTAAATATGTCGGAGACTATGGTATATAAAGATTGAGATAATTGTATAATAATATATACGAAAATGATAATATACCTCAAGGAATGTTGCATTAAACTTTTCTAATCGTACCAAAGAAACTAAAACCTTTAAAGTATCAGAATTATAGAGCCAGTAGTTTGGTGTCTCATGCTTTGAAAGAATATTTGTATTATATATTAATGTATTATAGAATTAATCATAAATGTGAAGATCAGATTAGTTATTGTCAATTTGGTTTTTGTAAATACCTGGATAGGAGAAAATGATGATTTATTTTTGTGCCGAGAATAAGTTACGAACAAACAACACCTTCTTTGGACATAAAATATAACACAAAATCACATGGCAAAACACCAGAGGACAACAATCCACATTCAACTACATACTCACGAATAGAAAAATGCACCCATCACAAATAAATGATATTAGATGTCTAAATTCGGCCGATATTGAAAGTGACCATGCTTTAGTGTTAGGAAAAATTAGGTTAACTATTAAAATAACAAAATGAAGTGTCCTATTGTACCAGAACTAAATACATGTTGAATCTTTGCAAGACGACTCAGCGAGAGAATTATACCAGCAGATGTTAGAAAAGAGTATAATAAAGAACAAAATTGAGGAACACTACTACATCAACGGGAGCTGGACAAAAATAAAGAGACATATTGTAGGAGCTACAACCGAAGCCGTAGGGGTACGAAAAGTAAATACAAATAAGGAATCAGTAAACAACATTAAACCATGTTTCTGCGACGAAATAAAAACACTGTTGAAACCAAAGAGAACAGCCTACTTGAAATATGAGACACAGAAGACGCCTGTAGCATTTGAGAAATACGATGTTTATTTTTTTTCAAGGTCTGATTGGTCGCTAAATAAAAATCACAGTCACAATCAAGAAAATTTTATATGGAACAATGTGATACAACATTAAGCTACTTTTCGACGTAATTGCCTTTCCGATTCATACATTTGTCGTAGCGTGGTACCAATTTTCCAATACCTTCATCATAGATAGCAGCCGTCTGTGTTTTCAGCCAATTCTGTACGCTGATCTGCAGCTCGTTGTCTGCTGTGAAAGTTTGTCCTCCTAGCTAGCGTTTCATGTGGACAAAGAGATGACAATCTGTATGGTGGGTGATCAAAAACTTTCCATCCAAAACGCTGCAGGAGGATCGTTGTTGCAACTGCAGTGTGCGGCCGCGCATTGTTGTGAAGAAGGACAATGCCTGACGACAACATTCCTTTTCTCTTGTTTTGAATTGCCCTTCGAAGATGGTTGTGCCACGTGGCATTAAATCCACCAAGAGAACACCTTTACGGTCCCAAAACACTGTAGCCATACACTTTTTGGTGGAGAACGTGCGCTTGAACTTCACTGGTTTACGACTCGGGGAGTGTGGATGCATCCACTGTTTGGATTGCTCTTTCGTTTCTTCAGTTTTGTAATGGACCCATGTCTCATCTGTGACAATTTTGTCCAAAAACTCATCTCCGTCGTGATTGTAGCGCTGGAGGAAGGTTAATGCGGCGCCCATTCGCTGAGTTTTGTGATCGTCAGACAGCATCTTGGGAACCCATCTCACGCAGAGTTTGCGGTACTCGAGTCTTTCACTCACAATGGTATAGAGAGCTGACCGTGAAATTTCCAGAAACAAATCACTCAACCCAGAAATTGAGAACCGACGCTGAACAAGATCATCGGTTGACACTGGCTTCCTTCCCTGGCCGCATCATGAACATCTGTGCGTCCAGCATCAAAGTTCCTGCACCATTTCCGTACTTTGCACGTTTCTCCGTACACTTTACTCATTCGTCTATAAATTTCAGCTGCATTGCTTCCTTCAGCATGCAGAAATCGAATGACCGAACGCAATTCACATTTGGCGGGAGACTCTATTTTTCAAAGCATGTTTATGTGCTCCCTGCGTACTCAGAAATGACAACCGCGAATCGAGGCGTTCCCCGGGCCAACTACAGACACAGCGCAAGACGTCTGCGCACAGACCTAGCGGATGTTCCCCAAAACTTTCCTTTAGCGACCAATCGGACCTTGAAAAAAATAACCCTCGTATAAAATAATTAGAAATCAAATAATCTCTGAGATATAATGGATAAAAGAAGGTTACTAGGAGCAATTTTTCTACGAAAAACAAAAATAAATATAGAGATTTATAAGATTACAAAAAAAAAGAAATAAAGTATATAGTAGAAAGTGGAAAAATTACACGAGATCAATGGGTGGACTATTTCACAAATTTGTTTATAGCAAGTGGTGAAGCAAGAGAAGACAACAATTCTAGAATTACAAATAACGAAGAAATAACTGTAGACCACACAGAAATTATAGAGCGATTAAGAAACTAAAAAACAGAAAATTGGCAGGCGAAGATAATATAACAAATGAATTGTTAAAATACGGAGCAGGTACTATTTGACGAAATAAAAATGATCCAAAAATGTTTGAACAATGTAAAGTACCTAATACCGCTATTTAAGAAAGAAGAACATTACAGAGGTATTAATTTGTTAAGTACCACCTTAAAACTTATAACATGCATTATAACGACAAAAATTAATAATTTAACGATTCTTGATGATGAGCAACAAGGCTTTAGAAATGATAGGTTCTGTTTAAACTCTGTATTCATAATAAACCAAATCACCGAAAAAGCATTAGAATTCAATAAATCTGCTTTCATGTACCCGATTGATCTAGAAACAACGTTTGCGAGAGTTTAACTGGTCGATGTATTAGATATATTATTAGACAAATACCATTTACTTTAATACAAACAATTTGTAAAAGTTAAAGTAAATCGAAATCTAATAGAACACATCCCATTTATTAAAGGTATTGGACAAGAGGATTCACAGAACCCGCTTTTATTTAACTTAATAATGGACAAAATAATTGACGGTGTCAAAAACCTTAGAGGATATAAGATGGGCAGAGATAGTATAAGGATTTATGTTATGCGGACGATGCTTTATTAATAGCGAAAAATGAAGACGCTCTTCAAAGGCTTCTGATACAGTTCAAAGTAGTAAATGAGAGATTCAATGTGAAAATTGCTGCAGATAAGACAAAATCAATAGCGTTGCAAAAGATCCTATAAGGTGTAAGTTAATGGTGTACAATAAAATAATAGAATAAGTCATGCATATAAATTATGTAGGCACTAAAATAAAGAGCCACAGTACTGTGCAAGTAGACGTCAGGAAACAAATCCAAAAAGCCAGCAGAATTTGAGGATGCCTCAATAACAGTATATGGAAAAACAAATATCTCACTATGAACACAAAAACTAGAATATATAAAAGCGTTGTAAGACCCCATAATGACATATGGTGCCGAAGCAATATTCAAAACAGCGATAACAAAACAAATGCTAGAAACGACTGAAATGGCGCTCTTCTGAAAAACAGCACAGCCACACAAAAAAAATTTTGGCCTGGGGGCCTGACTATGTATACTGTATGTTTTTGGGGTCGCTGAATCCAAATCCGAAGTCGGTTTAACCCCAGCACGTCAGAGTTTGGCCATAACCTCAAAAAAAAACTCCAAAATCCACTAAAACCGTTAAACCCGATAATCCCAAACGATTTTAAACCTAAAACCCGGTAATCCATTGTCTTTTCAACTAAATTTGTAACACCATAATCCTATAACCTTATGACCCCATAACCCTATAACCCCGTAATCAAAATACTGAAACTGTATCGCCCAATCTCTCACCGCGGAACTATTCGTGGTGTAGATTGCACAAAATTAAAACAGAATATCCTCATAATTCCCAAGGTGTTGAACTCTGTATAACGTTTGTAGGACTGTCAGTCTCGGATTCGGATTCAGCGATCCCAAAAACATACAGTATACATAGTCAGACCCCCAGGCCAAAATTTTTTTGTGTGGCTATGTAGTTAACAAAGCCTAGGCGGTAGTTAAAGAACAGACAGAATTGTCTATAATAAAGAAGAAGAAGAAAAGTTGCAAACAAGATTTCGATAGTCGTATACCCGTAGTCACACGTTGTATCTCAAACAAATAAGTCAAACTACTGAGGATGTGTGACTGCGGCTATACGAATATCGAAGTTTTCTTTGCAACTTTTTAACTGGCATTTAAAGTCGTAATAGCGTTTTACTTATTTAACTTTATATTTATTTAAATTATTTTGAAGTCTGCGACTATATAAATGATGTGTTTTTGAAACATACACATTAAAACGTTTCATTTGATACCAAACAGGCTGTTAGGTATTAGTCCAAATTATTTTTTTGCTATGCATATTTTTATGTTTCCTGTATACCATATTGGATTTAACGTGACGTCATATAGCCTTAAACACACGTTTACACAAGTTTTGAATATTTGGTATGCATACTATGCTGAAAAAACAATGTAAAATGCATATGCTGCAATAAAATTGGACTTATGAATTTACAACAGCGTAAATAGCTGACTAATTAATGATAAAAATATAGGCCAATGCTTATGCATACAAAGTTGCATTAGTTACATTAGTAAATTTTGTAGAATTTTATGTGTTTTGTTTAAGGCCTGATAAAAAAGTATATTTTAGTGGATCAATAGAAGAATAAAACAATTTCTTTATTTTCTTTATCGTATGTGCTTTTACGTGAGTCTGCTGTCCATGTACACTCCCAGATATCTTGCGTCATTTGATTGTGGTCTTTCAGTACCATTTGCTAATATTAGTAAAAGTGTTGCCTTTCCAAAGTAAACGTGAATTGGGTAAATTTAGTTTTATTGACTTTTATACGCTATTTGGTCATCCGGTTACTTATTGTGTCTATATGGTTTTGTACGTAGTAATTAGCTATTTGTGATTTTTGTGCCATTAGAGAAAGGTAGTATTGCTAGCAAAAGTTTCCATCTCGCTGTTGTTTGAAGTAGGCAAATCTGAAATGTACACCAAATAGAGTAGAGGCCCAAGAACACTATTTTGTGGAACACCAGAGTATAGTTTTTTAATTTTCAAAACTTTACTATGGAACTTCACCTGCAATTAGCTATTTGTAAGATAGGATCTAAAAAGAAGGGAATGTTGGCGGAGAAAGAACTTTTTAATTTTGAATAACAGATTTGGGAGCCAACAGTATTGTTAAAAAAACGCAAATCATGTTTAAGTCGTTCTTTGAAGACAACCGGTTATGAGATTATAATCCATAGTTTTTTTTTAAATATTAGGTCTATAAATAAGTTTTCAGCTTTAGATTTCACAGGACGTAAATCACCGTTTACATGTAACGTATTAGTCCGCCCTCTTGCGTTTTTAAAGCAATGACATTTGGTCTTTCGAAACATCATGCGATTTGGCGTTTGATCCACATAACCTCAATAATCAGCTGTGTTCACGATGGCAATCACAAAAGAGCATATTGATTTTCTATCCACTTCGCGTTTCATCTTAAGAAAAACGTTGTTGAAGCCACCGAAATGATTTGTGCTGCATATGGTGAGAATGCTGTAAGTCATGCAACGTGCAAAAAGTGGTACCAAAGATTTCGCGGAGGAGAGTTTAGTCTTGAAGATCAACCACGAGCTCAAACATTTGACACGGATGAGCTGCAGACATTGCTGATCAAAATAATGCGCAAACTGAAAAAGAGCTTGCAGAACAGCTTGGCGTCACTCGGCCAACCATTTCAATGGGTAAGATACAAAAGGAAGGCAGATGGGTTCCGCATAAAAATCGATGGCGTGACACCGCACTCCATTTGCGTTCAAGGAACCGAAAAAAGGATTTTCTACGTAAAATTATTAAGGGCGAAGAAAAATGGAACTTGTGCGACAATCCCAAGCGCAAAAAATCATGGGTAGACTCTGGCAAACTTTCGACATCGACTCCAAAGCCCAATATCCACGCCAAAAAGAATTTGCTCTGTATCTGGTGGGACTGGAAAGGTGTGCAGGTGAAACAGTTATGGAGGATCGCTACCAACAGCAACTCATCAATTTGAGCGACGCAATCGAAGAAAAGAGGCCATTTACTGGACAAGGAAGCCGCAAAGTCATCCTGCTCCATGATAATGCCCGACCACATGTTGCGAAGGTGACGCAAGAACACATCTTCGCCTTAGGCTGGGAACTTCTCCCGCATGCGGCGTATAGCCCAGACATTTATTTCGGTCGTTACAGCATCACTTGGCTGATACGCACTTCAAAAGAGAAGAAGAAGTCCGAAAATACATCGATAAATTTATCGTCTCGAAGCCGGTGAGTTTCTATCACCAGGGAATTCGCAAGCTACCCGAAAGATGGCAAAAGGTCATCGATGCCAACGGAGAATACTTTGATACTTAAGCTTTTTTTGTTTGTTTTTAAATAAAACTTTAATTTTGCAGAATTAAAAAAGAACTAGAAACACTTGGACACAAAGTAGTCAATATATGGAATGTTAAACAAGCCGTTACAAAAAAAGAGGTGCCCCTTTTTGCGGTAGAACTAAAACCGGGTGACAACAATAAAGAGATATACAAAGTAGATAGACTTATGTACTCTGTGGTTAAATTTGAGTCACCACGCGTCAAACGAACAATACCACAATGCTCCAGATACAGTAAAAAAATTTGCAACAGAACCCCTCGCTGCGTTAAGTGCACTGGCTCACATAAAACTTCTGAATGTGAACACAAAGACAGATATCCCAACGTTACATCTGTAAACTGCAATGGGAATCATCCTGCGAATTATAGGGGATGCCCAGAGTACAAGGAACTACACCAAAGAATGTTTCCTCCGCTAAGAGCGAAAACTCTCCCAAGCACAAGATACTATCAACCAGGTCTCACCCATGCATAAACAAACAACCCACAACAAACCATCCAAAAAACTCAACACCAAAATACCGAAACGACAAACCAGACAAACAATATGACAGAAGTAATGGAACAGATGAGCACTATGTTAAATCTGTTAACCATGTTCCTCACTAAAACACATAATGGATAATATTTTTAAAATAGCGATGTGGAACGCCAACGGGCTATTACACCAAAAAGAAGAACTCACAACCTTCATCACAAATCACTGTATAGGCATCGTTTTAATTGCAGAATCACACTTTACAGAACGAAGCTACTTCAAGATTCCAAGGTATGGCGTGTATGCAACACAACACCCAGACGGCACCGCCCATTCTGGTACAGCAATAATAATAAGAAGTTCAATCAAGCATCATGAACTACTAAGATACAGTCAACCACAACTACAAGCCACAACAATAGTAATTGAAGATTGGCTAGGTCCAATTACAGTATCAGCAGTCTATTTTCCACCACGACATAACAATAAGCAAGGAACATACGAGCACTACTTCCATACACTAGGCCCTAGATTCATCTCGGGTGGAGACTTTAACGCCAAACACGAACACTGGGGTTCTAGACTAAGCACCACCAAAGGAAGAGAAATTATGAAAGCAGTAAACAACTTAGGGTTATGACCTCTGTCCACAGGTGAGCCTACCTATTGACCATCTGACCTCAGAAAACAACCTGATTTGCTAGATCTGTGTTTCGTGAGAAACATTAACCCGAACTTACTAAAAGCAAATTCCTGTCTCGACCTCTCGACGGACCATTCCCCAGTAATAGTGACATTAAGCGCAAACGTAAAGGTCATTGTCAGATCACCATCCTCACCAATAAAGCCACAAACTGGAATCTCTTCCAAGAACTAGTCAATGAATCCTTGCAAATGAAAATACCTTTAAAAACAGTAAAAGACCTTGAAGAAGCAACAGAACATTTCAATCAGGTTTTCCAAGATGCGACCCGTCAGGCTACACCAGAACTCGTTCAGCACATCCAATCGGAAAATTGTCCCATCATAGTGAAGAAGAAAGTCGCAGAGAAACGCAGACTAAGAAGAATCTGGCACACAACAAGACATCCAAATGATAAAAGAGCGCTCATCATGCTACCTCCGAACTCAAAGACCTTCTGCACAACATTAAAAATCAACAAGTACAAAACTACCTGAAACACTTATCTCCAACAGAAACAAATGATTATTCTCTCTGGCGAGCTACAAAACACATAAAACATCCGAAACAACACAAAGCACCAATTCGTTCCAAAGACAATACCTGGGCAAAAAGTGACCGAGAAAAGGCGGAAACCTTCGCAAAACATCTAGAAAAGTTTTCGAACCATTCCCGCTGATAGTAAAAAACGAAGAAAGAGTCCACAGATCTTTAGAAACGCCGTACCAGATGAGCCTGCCGATTAAAAAGTTCAACACCTACCAGGTAGAGACTACTATACTTAAAAAAGTGAACTCCAATAAAGCTCCAGGTCAAGATCTAATCACTGGAAAAATACTAAAAGAACTACCAGATAAGGGATATCAGTTTATAACTTATCTATTCAACTTAGTCTTAAGACTACGGCATTTTTCTGACCAATGGAAGAATGCTACAGTTATTTTAATACAAAAGCCAGGTAAACCTAGTGACCAACCTGCGTCCTACAGACTCATCAGTCTTCTACCGGTGTTATCCGAGGTTTTTGAGAAAATGCTCCTAGAAAAACTATATCTGATTCTTCTAGACAAACATGTCATACCCGATCACCAATTCGCCTTCAGAAAAAACCATGCTACAATAGAGCAGGTACACAGGGTAGTGAATAAAATCTTCAAGGACTTCGAAGAGAGAAGATACTGCGCTGCAGTGTTCCTCGACATTACGCAAGCCTTTGACAAGGTCTGGCACCAAGGACTGCTATACAAAGTTAAGGAAACCCTACCCACGGATTACTAGGAAATATTCAAATCATACCTAACTAATAGGCATTTCTCCGTAAAATATGGCAGCAAAATAACACCCCTCCATCCTGTCACATTAGGAGTACCCCAAGGCAGTGTTCTGGGCCCCATTTTGAACTTGATATTTACGCGAGACCTCCCAACATCTACAGGAAACATGGTTGCTACCTTTGCCGATGACACCGTTATCCTTACATCGCACACAGATCCAAATCAAGCATCCCAAAAGCTTCAAGCTCACCTAGATAAAATACAAAATTGGTGTAATAAGTGGCGCATAAAAATAAATGAAAGCAAATCGGTCCAGGTAACCTTCACACTCAGAAGAGGCAACTGTCCGCCGGTGCAGCTAAACAACCACCTGATCCTCAAGCAGATAGAGCTAAATACCTGGGCATCCACCTAGACAGGAAACTAACCTGGAGACCACATAAATGGGCAAAGCGTAAACAACTAGGGCTTAAGCTACAACAAATGTATTGGCTAATTTGGCGTACATCGCAACTTTCTCTGGAAAGCAAAATACTTCTCTATAAAGCCATGCTTAAACCCATATGGTGTTATGGAATTCAGTTATGGGGCACTGCTAAAACTTCAAATATTGAAATACTACGAAGATTTCAATCCAAAGTGTTAAGATCATTAGTTAATGCACCGTGGTACATTCGCGATCTTGGAGTTTCAACGGTTAACCAAGAGATACAAAAGTTTAGTGCGCCCTATTACGATCGTATCAGTGATCACCCAAACATCTTAGTGGAGTGCTTACTAGACAATGACGACGAAGTGCAACCACGTTTAAAAAGATTCAAATCCGCAGACCTAATTGTCAGATTCGTCCAGTAATGTGTCGGTTAATCAACAGTTCCAACAGTGTATAGGATAAACTAGTTTAAGAGTAATAGAGGAGTGTTATCAGTGGATGCACTTCCTTCATGTTTATTATGTTCTTATATGTTATATCAACTACTGAATGTCTAAAGACAGATTGTAGTGCAACAATAAATTTTAAAAAAATTTGCAGAAAAAAGCTGAGTACTTATTTATACACCTATAGTTAAGTAGTTGATTTCTTTTCTTACTTCTGTGGACGGAAAGGGTCGAATTGGTGGTGATATCTGTAATTACGCCGTTTGGGGACGCGGTGACTCAGATGGTTCAACCAGGCTCTGACTTCTAGCCGGCGCTCGAGAGTTTGAGTCTTGCTTAACCCATGGGTGTGTGTGAATATCCTAGCATTTAAGTGCTTGTTAGTGGGCATAATAAGTTCTTGAGGCTGTTAAAGTTCCTGTAAGTGTGCAAAAAAATTACACCGTTAAGTGGTCTTTCACTTCTGCATTAGGTTAATTTGAATAGGGCTTAAAAACTTCTACTAATTCTTCAGGGAAGACAGCTGCCTTATCGACGTAAGAGCGTGTTCAGCGTCGCGTTTGTTCTTTTATAAGTGGATTATGTAACTGCGGGTTTTTAAGATTTTTTGTAGGTTTTTCGAAGGAATAGTCGTATTTTAGCAACGTGTCAAGGTATGTTCTAAATTATTGATTTTGAATTTTATTTAGTTTTCTTTCTAACTGACTAATTAAATGATTATGTCTTCTCTTGCAAGGATCATTAGTGCGCTCCTACATCGCTCGTATTTTACGCTATTAGTATTTTGATTTATGTAGAATATCTATTAAAATTTATTTTACACGCTCACTGGGTGGAGTAGTATGCTATCCTGTCCTTGCAATATTTTAATAAGAATGGTTTAAATTTTTCTCTGGTAGCATTTAAATCCAAATTGCGTTCAACATATTTTTAATACGCATCCCAATCTGTTTGTCGAAGTGTTCTAAGAATAATTATAGTGCTAAGAGTAACTATAACTGGTGAGTGGTTCAATGACAAATCATAACTGAGTTTAGCATTAACGTAGTTGTTTGAAATACCATTTATTACAAATAAATCTAATTGTCTGGAATTTTATTTAAATTACTAGGCTAGTAGGTGGGGGTATCTGACGATAACTAAGAGTAATTCCTTTCATAAATAACATTTCATAGTTTTCTACCTCTTGTGATTATTAGTCTAAACCCCGGTGGATATGCTTTGAGGTCTCCTCCTGCGATAAACCGAGATTTTGGTGTGTCGGAGAAAAGCAACAGTTTTTCTTTTGTGAGATATTATCTTGGAGGATAGCAAATTGCAATCTTCTAATCTGCATTGTTAAAGCTACCAAGAATTTCTCTTTATACTTGATTAATTCATAATGAATTATGATAGCTGAACCACCATGAATTGTGCAATTCGGCTTCATTTTGAGATATTCTAAGGTACGTTCTTGTAGTGAAATAAATTTCTTATAAAAGCATGGCTTCAATGTTGTTTACGTTAAAAAAGGTTAAGAGTTTATCTCTGTTTTCAATTAGACCGTTGGCATTCCCTAAAGCTATTCTCAAGGATGCAACTTTTATTATGTTAATTTGTTAATGGAAGTAGTGGTCATAGATAATATCATATTTTGATGAAGCAGTCGATTAAATAGATTTTTAAATTCATCTAGGAACTGTGTTAAAAGTGTTTCTGATCTCGTAGATAGGTTTTGCGGTGCAGCCAAAAAAAATATGACGGCGTAGTATTTGTTTTAAGAGCGTTAGTATGTCTTGGATGTTGGTAGATAGGAACAGTACTAGCATTTTATTTAGAAGGTTGCTTTATTTTCTTTCGCAAGTCCTGATAAATCATACAACTTTTGTAATTTGCAGGATGCGCTCCTCCATATAATGCACATTTAGCAGTGCATTACCTTTTTTACAAATTTGTGTGTAATTATATGATTTACACTTTATGAACTGTATTATTTCGACTTTTTTATGTAAGGCTCATTCTAAATAAACATATTTTGTAAATACTTAAGTATCTAGATTTTATTATTATTTTTTGTAAGCTCTAAATATAAAAAAATAGCGGCAAAGGATCTTCATAGCTAGAAAATTATGCTTTTGTAGTTTTCCTTTAATTTCTTCCACTACAACTGTAGGAAGTAGGTGCCTTATAACTACAAGATAAGCCCTTTGTTGTTTAAATTGGTACGTGTGTGTTTATTATATTTCTCTTTTAAGTATTTATTTAATTTTTGATATTTATTTATTATCTGTCATTGATTTTGAATTGTTTTCTGTCGGTGAAAGTATAAAACTTAAATTTTTATTCATATCACAGTATCCCATTGTATAAATATTAGTTTTAGGATATTTTTAGAGGAAGATTCAGTTGCACCTGTAATGTTATCTTCCATTTAATTTGATAAAGTCAAAATGTATTTATATGCAATACAGCATTGCTAGTTGAGAAATTAACTAGTTTTTTATTATTAACTTGTTGTTTCTTAGAATGAATTAGTGTTGTCCCTTTAAGTTTAACAGTAAGCACTTCTTGTCAACTATTGTCTTTTTTATTTAAAGTTTTATTATCTGACTCGGTATATAATCCTGTCTGTATAATTTAATCGAATAACTCTTGTTGTCGATTGTGGTAACTGGCAAGGAAGGATTGTGATACAATTAAAAATTGTTTAACAGTTGTGATTGTTGAGGTAATCCTAACCGTCTAGTTACGCGAGTTTGTGGTTGGTAATATATGCCGTTTTAGTAAGTGTCCGGCATGGAATAAAAAAATATGGCCGGCGCTAGGCCCTGGGTCCACGTGTCGCATGTTGTTTCAGTATCGAATTTGATTTTATATTTTAGAATATTTAGCCTTCAACAATAACAAGATAAAATAAAATAATCAATTGTCAGTTACCTGGTAGACCGATAAAATCTATCCCTCTTCTACTATTAAGTGCAGAGGGTGTAATAACCTTCTTATACATAACTAAGTGCTTCATTCCTACAACTAATAACTAAATAATATCATATAATGGCTTGTGCATTCTATTCTTTCTTCATTTTTCCACTATTCTCCAAATGTTCCCATCCCTTGCTAGATTCTCGGCCTGGTTCAAAGATAACCCTATGTTCTTCAGTAAGTCTTCTATTTCTTTATTTCACGTCATACTTGGTCTGCCTCTTTCTTTTGCCAGTAGTCTTCGCTTTCCATACTTGTCTAACTTGCGTTTCTTCAGGTACTCTTTTTATATGTCTCCACCACCGTAACTGGACCTTCCCTATAGACTTCCTGGCACTCCCTATTTTCAGGTTTTTTTTCTTATATAATCGTTTCTTATTTTATCGATTATAGTTACTTTATAATGAATAGCGTTATAAATTTTAAAAATCAATTAAATAACAAGTAAAGTGGAAATACTTGTTCCTGTGCCTTTTCTACTCCACAATCCAACAAGTCCATTGGTTGGTTGATAATATAAATCAAGCCTTCGAAGATATTGTACAACTCAGGAATACCACAGGGCAGTGTACTTGGTCCGATTTTATACCTAATATACACTACCAACAAATCGGCACACCCTAACCGCCACCTTTGCAGCTAAGATCATCATGACGAGACACGGAGATCCAGTTAGAGCTGCTCAAATTTTTCAACAGAGCCTTGACCATATAATCCAATGGACCAAGCAATGGCGAGTTTAACTCAATGAAATCAAATCCTTCCATATCATCAAGCGCAATGGAATTACACCACTACTTTATGAAAACAACATTCCGCTAACACAAGTCAACGAAGTAAAATATCTTGGCCTATATCTCGATAAAGTACTAACCTGGAAACCACATATATGAAAGAAACGCAAACAACTTGGTGTTTAGCAAGCACTACTGGCTACTTGGAAGAAAATTCAAATTATCTCTAAAAAGGTAAACTTCTCGCCTACAACACGATTTTTAAACCCATATGGTCATATGGCATACAATTATGGGGTACAACAGCCAACTCATTCAAATCATTGAAAGGTTTCAATCCAAAGTGCTGCATACTATGTATAACGCACCATACTTTATAAGAAATAGAGACATACTATGTGATTTAAAAGTTGACAACGTAAAGAAAGTGATAATGAAATACAGTGACATTTACCTAAGCAATCTAGATCATCATTCAAACGCTCTAGCTCTTAACCTACTGGGCAATAGTGAAAACATGCATAGACTTAAAAGACACAAATCGCTAGACCTTCCACACAGATTTGACTAACCATTAACAAAATCACCTGTATAATAAGTATAAGGTAGTAACTACAAATTTTTAATTATTGGATTACAATCATGTCGCTCTGTCATGTCCTAAACCAACTAACATATGTCTTGCTTATTGTATACCCAGATTGCAAGAAAATACAATAAACATATATAAAAAAAACAAGTTTTTTATGCTTTTTTTTGCTGCACCATAACCAGTACTTTGATCTCCGGCGGTAACAAGCCACGTGCTTGCACAAAAAGCAATTTTTGCTCTAAAGCATTAGTATATAAAACACAAGTTTTGTCGATTATGTTTTGTTGACCTTGTATAAAAGCATGCAACATATCCATTTTGATTTATAGCCATTGGAAACATAACAACAACAAAAATAAAAACACATGAGGGTATCTCATATTTCTGACACGTTGCTATCTTGAAAACAGCAATATCTCGCGAATATTACATAATATCCCCATTTCTATAGTTGAAAAAGAAACAATGACAAAATCAGTAATCTTAAAATATCCGACAGTTAACGCTATTCGATTACTTAATTAGAAAAAAATTAAATAAAACTATAAAGCTAATATATTTATTTTGAGTAGATTGTTTTGTTGTGGATTAAAGGTGAAGTAATGAAACACCACAAAGTACCAATTGCTATCTTTAAGGTTTTCCATAAAGGGCGTTCGAACTTTAAATTTTAATAAAACAAGTTGTTTTTGAGATTTAATTATTATTTTTTTACTTGAAAAAGTATTTTATTACATTATGTATGAAATGTGATATCGGCCATCCAAGAGGTCTAATTTTCGATGGCTTGATCGCATAAATCATTGATGGCATTAGTTATGTTGACTTTTAAGGCATCAATCGTCTGCGGCTTATTTGCATAGACCTGTGATTTAACGTAGCCCTACAAGAAAAAGTTTAATGGCGTTAAATCACACAATCTCAGTGGCCAGCTGACGGCGCAGAAACGCGAGATAACCATGCCGTTAAATTTGTCGTGCAGAAGATTTATTGTTGCATGCGCTGTGTGACACGTAGCGTCGTCTTGTTAGAACCACATGTCGATGAGATCCATATCTTCCAATTTAGGTGAAAAAAATTGGTTATCATCTACCTGTATCTCTCGCCGGTGACAGTTACGGCCGTGCCAGCTTTATTTTGAAAAAAGTACGAGCCAGTGACCAAATGGACCAAAATCCACACCAAACAGTGACTTTTTGGGTGTATTTGCAACTGATAAATTTAATGCAGATTGTTATCTTCTCAAATACGATAATTTTGCTTGTTGACATAGCCATTTAACCAAAAATTGGCATCGTCGCAAAAAATTATTTTCCGCTCGAAATCGGGGTCTACTTGCAACTGCTCCAGATGCTCGGTGGTCGTTTACGTTTAGTTCCTAGGTTAATTGAATTGTATACGGGTACAGACCCAAGTCCAGACGCAAAATTAATCAAGTTGAGATCTGCGAAAAGCCAAGTTGTTGAGAGCACACTTTCGTTTACTCCAGCAATGTTTTCTGCGGACGTTTCGACGATATATGATGTTGTTTGATTGTTTACTGTTGATTCAAATTTGTCCACCAAACGACAAATAGTCGCCTCAACAGGACGATTGTGTGCACCGAAAAAATCACGTAACGCACAGAACGTAGCTCGAACTGACCACTTATTTTGATAGTAAAGTTTAATACTTTGCACGAGTTGCTCAACACTGTAACTTTCCATGACGATTTGTCCAACATTAATTACTATAAATTTCAGATTGACAGATGTAGCTTCATCAGCATGGCCGCTATATATTGTCAAAGTTTTAGCGCCCTTATTAGAAAACCTTTTAAGAGACTACATTAACAACTACCACCTCCTTCCCCTTCTTCGCCGCGTGAGATATCTAAATACTTATCACTACTTTTAATGCAATAAAAACAAGAAGTTTGATGCCTTAAAACTTGTGAACTGAAATTATATGGCACTATTAATGTCTTTATATTAAAAATTGCAATACGTGTTCCTACTCCACAGTCAGAAATTTAAAGTCTAATAAATGCGAAAATTACAACGAATATGCATTCATTCTATGTAATAATTTCCACTTTACTAAAACTATTGATGTTTTTCCAAACAATAAAAAATCATTAAGTTCCTACTTTCTATTCTCTCATTTCTTCCAAATTATTCTAACAAAAAATTACATCCTACATTAACAAATTATTTTATTATATTACTGATTCTTATGCTATTCCAAAATAACGACAAAAATTTATATTTCTAGGCAAGCAAACTGTTTTTAACAGGGACATCTCATTTTCAGTTACAGCTACAAATGTTATAGAAACACAACTTATGTCAAATAAAATATTTACAGTATTAGGATGTAATATTCATCAAAATGACAGAATCACAGAAGTAAAATTTTCAAAATTCTAATCGCGACCGTTAAGAAAAGTAGACATTTCAATTCTTAGTAAAACAATTACTGATTGAGAGTTTCAAAAAAAAATCAAATTACATATCCAGAAATTTAATCTAAGATATACCGGGATTAATCCAGGGATTATCCAGTTTGCCTCAAAAAATTCTTCTAAACACCTAATCTCGATACTTAACGTGTAACTGAGAATAGAATACTTCCTAATTGCTTAGAAACCAGCAACAATATTGGTGTTTCCTAAACCTGACGTCAATCTCATAAACAATTTCCCATACTCGCCATATCAAAACTGGCGTTCCCCAACGATCTACTCTGCTTAATCACGTCTTAATCCGCTTACTCCTATCTGAATCCTGGTTACGTACACGAATAACATGTCAGTTGTTATTCAAAAATACGACATAAACAATGCAGCTCACAGCCTATAAACTGAAACAATTTAATCGATCCAATGATCTTGGATCGGATATTTTCCTTTACGACTGTTGCAAGGAGGTCTGAGCAGTAAACTGCATTGACTGATCTGAAATCCATTAAAAAGTCTACGTGGATAACCACAATTCCAGAAGAACGTTGTCATCACTTTTCCTGCCGAACAACTCCTCCGCGATATCTTAGGCTTGGAAGAACTGGTATGTCGCCACTCGCGTGATGACTACTGGAACACGGGAGTAAAGTAGAGCACACATGTTTTATTGGTTGTCACTATAAAGTTCAAAAATGGATCACCATTTTGTTGTGTACCCACCGTGCATTTACCTTGCGCTAGTACAGGTGTCTTTTATGATGTGTTCTACACTACTAACACTCGTGGATAACGTTGCTTTAAGTTTCTTTCTAGTGTTGCGCCTGTTCTTATGAATGAGTGCGTTTTTACGATCAGTGTTTGACTGGGCGACGGATATTTGCGGCCGACGATCATGCGGTTCATTTTTTACTCGCTCTCTGCTCTCTCTAAAGCATTTACACCACTCAAATACACGGATTCGTGAGAGATGCTCTTACCCATACTGCTGTTAGAGTTCGTGGTGAATTTTTCAGCGCACGGGACGATTTCTCCAATGAGAAATTTGATCACAATGCATTGTTCCATGGTCCGTGGTTCATTCTGTTCGCTCGTCACTAGCAATTCCCAAACAGGACTGAATGGGTTTTAACCTGAGCAGGAGGGAGGGTAAGGGTTGTGGCTAAATACTCTCAAGGTCGCATAGCTGCTGCGCAGTGCGGCTTATTTATATACAAATCAGTCCAGATCATATTTGAATTACCTTGTATTAAAACTAATTGGTTAATACGAGATTAAGTTTTACAGAGAAGCACAAAAAATTACGATCATGTAGGTGGAAACAAAGTATTGCAACTTAAGACATAAATCAGTCCTCACCAGACCAAAAATAAAATCACTAATAAATCCACAAAATGGTGATAACTACTACATGGCACCTACGCGAGTTAACTAATTGTGTGATTTGGCAATAAGTGATCAATAGTCAATTATAGGACATGCCTAGAGAAGATAACATAAAATATTTTTAATATCACAAATAGAAGTATATGCTAAGCTGGAAAACTAATGAAGAAAGGCAGTAATGTAAATATAAATGTCAAGTAAAATATAAGATCCCCCTATTTAAAAATACACTATATTATGTATGAACAGCAACAGTTTTGCTGAACTGTTTTAAATGATTTATTATAATTGAGGCAGTTCTGTTGTGCTGTTTACAATATATAATTTTAAAGAATTGGAAATAACTGTGTTTGATAAACAACACTTCAAGATTACAAAATGTAGCCGTTTTTGAGTTACTTTATATAATTAATAAACATTTTTATTAGATTTACACTACCGCTCATGAAAGTATAGATACTTTATTAAAATTCAAGTATTCACTGAATGACTAGACTTTACGTAACAAAAATTTTTATGTAACTTTTTAACATCTGCTTAGACAATATTCAATAAAAATAATCAGTCACTTTTAGATTTTTGAAGCATCTGTTTGGTCGAAAACTAGAAGTACCTGTTCTACTTTATTTTCTTAGAAGACAATTAGAACACTAAAATTATAATACTTTTAGACTTTTGAACTGTCACTCAACACTTTGAATCTTTCCTTCGTGTTTCTATCACCTGCTTTAGATGTTTGTTTATATTAAAAAATCTGTGCGCTCTCCGAAGCTTCAACTTTCTAGGTTGAGAGTTTATAATCAGACCTTGTGATACTTACTTGTTCTATTCACGTCTCGTTTTGAATTTATGCATTCAGTGGTCCGTAGTAAGCTTTTCTGCATAGAAACTCGTCCAACTATTCTCACTTTACATCGAGAAAGGCTATCAATGAGTGACAACCGACGACGTGGAGAATTAGTTCATCAGGCTGATGAGTAAGCGAAATAGAAGGTAGACTACGGAGTTTAACCGGGAACGTGATCAAACGATATCGGACAAGACAATAAAGCGGCAACGCTACAAAAGTAATCTTCATCCTCATATTGTGACTAAAAAACCGTTGTTACAGCCTCAGCAAAAGCATCATTCCTAGACAATGGAACAGTGGCAAAACGTATTATGGACCGACGAATTCAAATTTGAAATTTTCAGTGAGAAGCGGAGATTCTTCGGGTGTCGATCTAAGACTGAGAAAATGATCTAAAATTGAATTGTTCTTACTGTCAAGCATGGAGGTGGATCTGTTTTAGTGTGGAGGTGCTTGTCTTTGGCTAGCGTGGGTGTAAAACTCGATGGCATTATGAGGAAGAAATAGTATACAAAAACCTAATGTAAAGCATACATCGGGAAGGGATTCGTGATGATACAAAACAACGACATACTTCAAGGGTTTGTAAGGATTATTTAGTAAACCAAGAAGAACAAATTAACCCCATAAAGTTGCTGTGGGATAAGCTGGACACAACAGTAAGAAAGGAGTGCTCCCTGTTTAAAAATCATCTTTAAAGTCTTCTTCAAGGTGCATAAAGAGATGTACTACTCAGGAAATTAAAAAAAAATTAATGAAAAAAAATGCTTAGGAGTGTAAAAGCAATATTAAAAGCGAAGGGCGTTTTTATAAAACAAATGTTTAATATTCAAATTAATTTTTTCCAGTGTTTATGATGATTTTTGTTTGTTTTTTACGTGTTGCAAAATAATACGAGGCGCATTCATAAAGTAAGGGCCGTTTGCATGTATATAAATAGTGGCGCTTCGAAGCACAGTTTTACCACTGCAGCGCCATCTACTGACTCATTGCGAAGCTACAGCGTCATTTGTTTTGATTCTGAAATTGTATTGTTGTCAGTGAATGCAAAGAACAATGGTCGCGAAAATCGTTGATCCCGCCAAGTGTGAAGTGCGTTCTGTGATTCGTTTCTTATGTGCAAAAGGATCGTCGGCTGCTGAAATTCATCGGGAGTTATGCCTGGTTTACGGACCTACAGTTATGAGTGAAGGAAAGGTTAGACAATGGTGCCGTTATTTTACAAATGGCCGAACAAATGTCCATGACGAAGAGCGGAGTGGCAGGCCCAGTATCCAGATTGATGAAATCGTTTCACAAGTGGACCAAGCACTGCGATCTGATCGTCGATTGACGATTAGTGGCCTGGCTGACAAATTTCCTCAACTTGGACGCACTACTGTTTACAATATTGTCACAGAAAACCTCGCATACAGCAAATTGTGCAAGGTGGGTACCAAAATGCTCACCGACCACCACAAAGAGCAAAGAATGTCTAGTGGACGAAAGTTTTGGCCGTTATCAACAAAATGGAGATGATTTGTTTTCTCACATTGTTACTGGGGACGAGACGTGGGTATCCTACGCCAACCCAGAAACAAAACTGCTATCGATGCAGTGGCGACACTCATCCTCACCAAAACCGAAAAGTTTAAACAAACTCAGTACACAAGTCGAAAATTGATGGCTACAGTTTTTGGGACAAAGACGGTGTTCTTTGGTTGATTTCATGGAACGTGGGACAACAATTACAGCTGACGTGACTGCGAAACGCTCAAACACTTGAGACGTGCGATCAAAACAAACGCCGCGGAAACTGTCATCTGGCATAATCCTCCTCCGATAACGCGCGTCCTCACACTGCTGCCAAAACCATTGAGAAAATTCAAGATTTTCGTTGGGAACTTTGACCACCCACCGTACAGTCCCGACCTTGCACCTAGCGACTACTTCCTCTTCTTGCATTTTAAACGGTGGCTGGGTGGACAACGTTTTGAAACCGAAGACGGACTCAAAAACGCCGTTGTCAACTGGTTCAACTCTCAGGCGGCAAGCTTCTATGCAGAGGTTAAAGAAGCTGGTGCAGCGGTACGAAAAATGCTTAGAAGTGAACGGCGATTATGTAGAAAGTAAAGTAAGATTGTACCTAACTAAATATGACAATAAAATTTGTTTCTTATGAGTACATTTTTTTCTGTGACCAAACGGCCCTTACTTTATGAATGCGCCTCGTATATTATGTAATAAATTGTTTTCTTATATTAGTGTACAGGAGCAATTCCAAAAGAAATCTCCGTTTGCACCGTTTCCTGGACAAAATAGTTCAGTAGGTAGTGCGAAACGAAATAAAAAACTTGTACTGCAAATTATTTGTCCACTAGATCAGTTGCAAGTGAACGCTGCCATAAAAAATCTGGCCAAATGTGAAGTGCAAAGTCTGACGCTTTACGACATTGAACTTTCTATACAGGGCACGGCGCTTAAATCCAAACAAATTAAATATTTTTTAAAATTAAGTATTATTTGACAGAAAATTAAAATCACAAAAAATCCTTTTGCACGTCAGTTGTATGACCTGTCCAGGGTAAAATTATTCGATTTAACCCCCTTAGCCGCGATGACCATCTCCATCTTTGACCTGAAGCGCTCGCATGCTCTCTGTAAAGCAGCGCTGTCCATATTGGCCACAGATTACATATCCTATAGAAAAGAAACTGTTATGTCAGCACATTTGGGCAAGTTTCTTCATAAAAATTTAGTCGGTCGATTTTAAATAGAAAACTGCCATTCCAACGCAGATAACAACGTTCCCGGTGGCGCCAAAAATAACCAATGTGTACTGTATAATTATTTTCAAAGTACTTTAATACTCATTACTTTAAAGAAAAGTGTAAATAATTGTTGCTATTACAACAACAATCGTCACACTTTCCCTCAAAGTATAGAAAGTAATTATGTAATAAATATGTTAGAATACTAACAAATGTTATTTATAATAATTAAATGTTAATGAATTAATGTACATTACATAAAAGATAATGTATAAAAATTTAAAACATAATTATAAGTAGTAACATTGGAACAGCAAATGTTTGAAAATGCTAAAGCTATTCTAAATAGGAGTTAGAGTAGCTTTTTAGCGTAAGTAGTATTTTACAAATACTAAAACGTACACATATAAATCTAACAATAAGATTTTGGGACATACAGAATACTATAAAGAAAACTATAAAGTTTTCTAGCTTTGCCACTAGCTTAGGTACTGTCTTGCTTATTAAGATGAAAATTAATTCTTAAACCATAGTACTTTTTTGCACAAAACACAATTTTACTATTTTAACATACACAATGCAATCTTATGTAACACATCGACTGTCTGTAAGCACTCATTCATAATGGACGTAGGCATAAGCTGCCCATAAACAATAGGTTTATGTTTCTAGCGAACGTAAGCCTTATGTAAGGGTTCTAAAATTGCGAATTCCCAATCAAAGTAGCTTTAGAAATTTCCTTTTGTGCATTACAATTAAATTGTATTTATACCTTTTATCGTACAGGAACAGATACATACTTACTAAATTAATTGATAGTTCAGTAAATTAGAAGCGAAAATGTGGATAACACTAAAGTTTAGTTATAACACTGACTAATCAAAACGAACATAGAGAATGATTAAGTTACTACAAATGTATGTAACAAATACGTAAACTGCTTTTCATAGCGGTGCGTAAAGATGCCACTTTAGAGTATCTAGACTTGTTAGTAATACTTTTGACTACGCTCTAAACATAGTAGTCGAAGAGGTTTAAATCAGGCCTATTGGGGACCAGAATTCTTTAGACTAGAAAATGTCCACATTGCCCGACCATTAGTTTTGGGCTAAATGGCTCGTATGTGTCGGTGCACCATCCTGCTGAAACATATACATCTTTCCTCCTCACATCTCGGCCCCAGTTTTCATCCATGGTTTTACGACATCGTTAGAACACGTAAATAAACCTTTTTACTTTCCTTATCCTATAATAAGGAAAGTAATGTAATCGGCGGAAATTTGACCTACCCAGTTTGTCTGTCTGTCTGTCTGTCGGTCTATCAGTAAACAGGATATCTCGAGAACCGTAAGAGCTAGAGACTTGAAATTTGGTATGCTAGTTACTTGTAGATAGGGGACGTAGTGCGAAGCTTTTGGTAAAAATCGGCCGAGCTGTTTGGTCGCAACGTCGCAAAATCGGTTGCAAAGCGGTTGAAGATAAAAAAAATTTATGAGAATAAAAATGATTTGTTATGATGAGATAAACATGAATTTAAAATAAAAGTTGGTAAAATAGGAACCCAAAAAAAAATTGAAGCTCAGGATTTTTAATATACCGGGTGTTCATAAAATGTTTCGGGAAATGTATATTACCGGATAGATCAGACCGAGACGAACAAAAGATTACAATGAAATTTTTTGATCTGTGGTCAAATAAATAAGTTATAGCTGATTAAAAATTAATTAAACGGACCAATCACAGTAGGCTCGGAGAGTTTCCCGGCCTACTGCGGGAGGACGGGGGGGGGGGGGGGGTAAGCGCCGTGCGGCCGAGCTCGCACGGTTACCTTTAGTGGCGTAGCAAAATTTTAAGTACGAGTCAATTATTGTCTTGTACTGTTTATTTTAATCAGCTTTCGAGTGTTGGACTCGCGTCTCGCCCTTTTTTAAATTAACACATTTTTAGATGAGAGCAGCGCAGGGCCGGGACGGTGGACCCGGTATAATATATAATAATAGGATAAGGAAAGTCTTGTGATATTTGCGCCAGATTTTTTGTGGCAGTTTTCTCCTTCTGAAAGAAATGCGGTGACATGACGTTACCTTCACTAAGCACCACAGCTAGCACGCGAACACTAGCGAGAAATTTTGTTCCAGCAATAATCCTCCGGTTGATCTTGGCATCAATAGTAAACATTTTTTCATCGGAAAATAATCTGATTCGTTCTGCCGTTTCACAGTAGTAGGTTGTAGCGGGCAATTCGCTTTAATCAGCGAGCACTTGACGTATCTTTATTGTATACGATTTATAACGTATGTCCCCCTCTGCAATCCGGTGCATGATTCGTTCACTGACATCTAACACTGACGTTAATTTCCATAATGATTGCCCCGGGTTCTCCGAAAACAACATCTGAGCCCTTTCTACGACTGCTGGAGTCTGTTACGCGTTCCCTCGGATTATTCATTGGCAACGGGTTCGGAACCTTTTCCATACTTCTCGAAAGCATAATATTTTGCAACAATGTCGTATACAGATGATTTAGAGTACCTAAAAAACTGAATTATTTCAGTTGCCGAACGTCCAATGCGAAGACTTTTGGTAATCGCGGCTCTTAGGTTGTACCCCGCACTTGTTCACAAGAGCTCGTCTGTTTTGAAGTTATAACTGTTTCATAAGAGCATGTAACTTTCACGGACCCCAACAACAACCTATTACGGTAGTACGATATGGCAAGTTTATAAGTATGACTGTTTTGTAAGAGGTAGTTATAAAAAATTTAGAATACAAATTTTGTGTTCGAATGGGTTCTGCTTCGGACTATTTCTCCCGTTGTGCCGTAAAAGGAGAGCAATTTTACCGGTTTGACAATGACGTTGCATTTCAAGCGCATCATAAAGGTTTATATCAATACGAAGAAAATTATGTTCTTTTTGTGCGTACCTTACAAATTTTTTAGTTATGTAAGTTTGGTGAGTTAAAAATATAAGTCCTGTATTTAAGATTTGTCACATGCGTCTTAATACCTCATGGTCACGGTTCTAGTTTTGCTTTTTCATAATTCTTAAATCTTTTACGACGTTTTTTTGCTCTTCTTTTTAGCGGTCTACTAATTTTTTTCCATCCTGTTGGTCTCCACTCCATTATTATTCTAGGCACGCGTTGTGTCTCCATTTTGCTTATATGTCCTAATCATTGATTCGTTTAGATTTTATGAATCATATTGTATTTTTCCCGCGCGTTGACTAGTCTGTTTTGGTAATCGTTTTTATACCCCACGTACTGACTGCTTTGCGGGTAGGTCCGTATATTTTACGCAGCACTTTTCTTTCAAAGATCTTTATACTGTTAATGTCTTTTATTGTTGGGCACCATGTTTCACAACCATAAGTGACTAAAGGCCGGATTGAGATTTTATATATTTTTACTTTTAAGACTTTACTGACTAACTTACACTTTAAATGTTTATGGTTGGCCCTCAAGCATCTGCCACCTTGTTGTATTCTGGTTTCGAGTTCTTTTGATGTTTTATTCTTGGCTGTTATTACTGATTTGAAATACTTAAACTTATTAGCTACTTCGTATTCATTGTTATTAATATTTTTTAATTTTTTTCTTACTCATACTATTCTTTACGTATACCGTCGTGCTTTTATTTATCTATAATTCTCTATCATTTGCATTATTTTCCAGCATTTTTCTTTTTTTGGTAAAGCTGCTTCATTTCTCATAATTAGCTTGTCTGTATTCTTTTATTGGTAATATTTTCTATCCGTTTTATTTTGATAATTGTTGCCTCTAAACACAAGATAAAAAGAAATGCCAATAAGCTATTTCTTTTGTCTGACACATTTATCAACGTGAAATACTTGTTTTTTTGTACGTCTCTATTTCGTCCATTGCTTTTGAATGTTTCATAGTCATTCCTACCAGTCTAGGTAATTTTAATTGTATCTACTATAGTAATAAATTTTTCTATTAATTTATTCCGGTTTACCAAGTCAAGGGCTCTCTGGAAATCTATGAATAGCATTTCTAGTTTTGTTACTACTTGCATTTTTCCAAAATTTGTTTGATTGTGTGGATATTATCAATTGTAGACTTGTTTCTCCAAAATTCGTTTTGGTGATCTGAGATTGGTTCCTCCAAGTAAGTTTGCAATCTTTGGTTTATCAGATTTTTTAAAATTTTATAAAACATATTAAGCAAAGTTATCTCTCTGTAATTAGCATGTATTGCTTTAGTTATGCATTTTTAGTGACTTCAAAAGAATTAAACAGTGTATTTAAGATTTGTCATATGCGTCTCAATACCTCACGATCAATACCGTCAACTGTGTGCATGATATTTTGTAGCTCTGTTAATTACATAGCAAAAAAGGTACCGCTATACAATTTTTGATGTAGTCCCATGTTATGTTAAATTATTTTGAGGGTTGTAGAAGGGTTATAGCAAGAAGTACGACAAATTCAACGTCTAAAGAGTTTAAAATAAAGATGTTCAAAAACGTCTCAATAAAACACTAGCGTTGTTCTAGTTTGTTGATCCCAGCTTTAAAAAGTTCTCCGCCCAGTAATATAAACTTCTTTCATATTATTGTTTTATCAAATTCTGAAATTTTAGGGAGTTTATAAATTTTTTTTGTAGTGTGATCTGTAGGATTTGAACTTCGTGCGTTTACGTTCTGTAAATGTCGGAAGTTTGCATTTATACGTTTCTATCTAAACATGTGATAAAGTATATCAAGAACATGCAGTGTATGCTGATTTTCTAAAAAATTTATATTAAATAATTCATCCGTTATTTTAAATGGTTTTGTAAATTGTCAAAATTGTTGCATGTGGAGTAATGAAACTCCATTCTAAAAACCAATCCACCAACAAAAATTCATATCCCTGTACTCCTTTAAAGACAAAGCTGACGATGCTGTTACTGATGATAGTGTACATTATCAGAAGAAGTTAAAAAACTTCTTTCCAATTAAATCAACGATTTTATCTTGAATGACACGCGGTTTCAGCAAAATAGAACCGCACATCACACGGCACTCGAAATATTTATTTTAGGTGAAATCAAATTTTCTGGTCGTGTCATCTCACAGAGGGATGACATCAATTGGTTACCTCGGTCTTGCCATTTAACTTCATTAGACTTTTTCTCTAGGGCTATTTGACAGAAAAGGTTTATGTCGACAAATGTACTGCAATTCTAAAGCTAAAAGAGAACATCAGACGTGAAGTTGGTGAAATAGTAGATTTTATAAGTAACTACCAAGTCTGCGCTTTACATTGATAACAATGATAATCGGGTTGTTCTGCTTTATTCAGGAAACACATCTTGAGACCAATTTGGATCATCCTATATATAACCTAATGTTATATATATATATATATATATATATATATATATATATATATATATATATATATATATATATATATATATGCTGCATATTATTTAACTAATTTATATTATCCACATTTTCTGCTAACGGCAAACGTTTCCAAAACCTCATCCTTTCCGGAAAGAGACGGTTCATCATTTGGAAAGTAATATTGTCGGAATTATGTGACCCAACTATACTGAGATAAACGAGGTCATAATTAAAAGCTACGCCTTCTTTCTGTAGGTTAGACAAAGGCTCCCATTTCAGATTAGCAACAGAGTTCCGAGGAGAAGGATCTCTAAAAAATAAATCATGTGACAGTGACGTAGTTAAAGATTTTAACAGTGCTCACGTACCCAGTACTAGCAAAGTCTGTCCACATTTGAATCATGCAATCTCTCATCAGTAGATCATTGTCGGCTCTTAGTGGTGGAAACAATGCCGGAGAATTAAAAAGGTATAGTAAGTCGTCAGTATGACACACTCCTATAAAATGAACGATTTATTACAAGGCAAAATAAAAAGCAATTGCGTTACCCCAATCAAAGTCAATATTTTCTGTGGTGGCTGCGTACTTGTCGCCATACGAGTACTCTCCTCTGTAATTAAATTTGTAAAACCAAACTGTGCTTAGTCCGCTTATGGCGTGAAGTAGTGCAGACTGGTAAGAGCCGTAATTGAAAGACCGGTCGCTGTATATCTTAAAAAGTCAATAACTGAATTAGGTACATCTTATACTTTTGGGTTGTCCGGAAAGTTCGGGCCGATTATTAAGCAAAATTCAAAATTAAAATATTTATTAAATTATGTATTTTGTTCAGCAACATTTCTTTATTTTTACGTGGCCTGCATGATATCTATTGTGAAAAACTACACAAATAAGTTTTTAATGTTGGAAATAATGTTGTTTTTTAAAATATCCTCCCTGGCCGTTAATACATTGTTGTATGCTATGGATTTCCTTAGCATTCTTTTCATGGCGAATCAGGTATCTCCAAAATATGGATTTAGAACGCATCAATCGCCTCTTTCGACGTCGAACATTGTTGTCCACACAGTTTGTTCTTCACGTGTGCGAACAAAAAGAAATATTTAGTGGGCAAATCAGGACTGTATGGTGGATAACCCATCGATTTGACGTGCTTAAATCCGCGGTTGCGATATGTACAGTTATCCCAAAAATAAACATGTGTCCATTTGTTTCGAAGTGCTTCGAGTGCAAACGATTTTTGTTGGGGCTCATCTTGGAAGATCAATACAGTCGACTGCTGTTTACCTTCGAGTTTCAACTCATAGACCCGAGATTTGCTTATGTAGCACCGTGATCCTATTTCTTTCGACCAATTAACACGAGCCTTTTTTTGAGTGATCGTTAACTACGCGGGATTCAACGCGCGCACAGCTTTTTGACGGTTAAATGTTCATGCAATATCGGATGCTAGTTATACTAATGCCTAAAAATGCTTGAATTTTACTATAAGTCACCTGCGGATATTGCTTTATTAGTTAGCGTACGGCATCGATGTTTTTTGTTAGCGCGGTTGATTATAGATTGCCTTTTTTAAATTTATTCGGCGGCGAACTAGGACTACGATTAAATTCATGGAATCGACAATATATAGTGGTTCTGTGTGAGGCTTCGTCACCAAAAATAGAAGTGAGTTGATCGACGCACTGTTGTTGATATAATATATATAAGTTGAAATTCGTAAATAATTATCGCACAAAAATGTTCACAAATTAATTCCATCTTTTGGTTGAAAGAAAATTTTCAGCTTAATGAAAACAAAACAACAAACGTCATATCACACCTAACACATGCAGGGTAGATATCGTGAACCTGACATAATGCAACTTGAAGATTCCATCTTTCCAGAACTCAGATTTCTAGATAAAAATTCCTTAAAGTTTCTTCCAATGCGTTATAGTTCTTGCCAATAAGATAATTTTGCGAAAAGCTAAATAAATAAAAATTTAAAGGTGCAATATCTGGTGAATATGGTAGGAGTAACATATCTCGGCTAAAGTCCAACAATTTTTATAAAAAGTCAAAGAGACACGAGGTCTAGCATTATCCTGATCGAACACGACACTTTTCCAAATAGCTAATTTTTGACGTTTTCCTTAAATCACTATCTTTAATTTGTTCAGTTGTGAACAGTACTGTGAATTTATCGACTGGTCGTTGTATTACAGCTCACAATGCAGGATTACTTACCAATCTTACTAGATACAAAGCATGCCTTTCTTGAAATGAAAACAGATTCTTAGAGTAGCTAATAGTGATTCATTTTACCTATCACACGACCTTTTTCGCTCGGCATGGTTGTAAGTGATCTATTGTTCTGCGTTTTCGTTGCATTTGTATATCGTGCCACATACTATCCATTAAATTTATTCTCGGTCAAGTTGTGCTCAAACCAAACACAGTTACCGAGTTTTGCTATATGCTCGTAGTTTTCAAAATTTTAAATATTTCTAAATCTCGTGTTGTGTATCATGGGTTTTTTTCTCGATCACTGTATTAAGTTGCTCATTGTGATTGGTGAAAGGTATACTCGTTGTGGGCCTTTAAGATCGAAATTACCTGCTCTTGACTTAGTGAATCATTTTCATAGTTTTTTCAGATAAAGAACTTTCACCATAAATAGCATATATCTTTATTAACTTTCTACAGCGGAGCTTATAGTAGAGAGTTAATGAGATTATCATTCTGTCTGTCTGTGTGTATGGAGACAAGATAACTTCCGGTCTATCCAACGGATTCACTTCAAACTTGGCATACACACATCTTAGGTCAGTACCTTTCATGGGATTGATATTCAACCAAATCGGTTAACGGCAACCGTAAGTGACCGTTAGGATTTCGACAATTCATGTCTTTCTGTGTGTATGGAGATAACTTCCGGTCTATCCAACGGATTCACTTCAAACTTGGCATACACACATCTTACGTCAGCACCTTTCATGGGATTGATATTCAACAAAATCGGTTAACGGCAACCGTAAGTGACCGTTAGGATTTCGACAATTCATGTCTTTCTGTGTGTATGGAGACAAGATAACTTCCGGTCTATCCAACGGATTCACTTCAAACTTGGCATACACACATCTTAGGTCAGTACCTTTCATGGGATTGATATTCAACCAAATCGGTTAACGGCAACCGTAAGTGACCGTTAGGATTTCGAAAATTCATGTCTGTCTGTGTGTATGGAGACAAGATAACTTCCGGTCTATCCAACGGATTCACTTCAAACTTGGCATACACACATCTTAGGTCAGCACCTTTCATGGGATTGATATTCAACAAAATCGGTTAACGGCAACCGTAAGTGACCGTTAGGATTTCGAAAATTCATGTCTTTCTGTGTGTATGGAGACAAGATAACTTCCGGTCTATCCAACGGATTCACTTCAAACTTGGCATACACACATCTTAGGTCAGTACCTTTCATGGGATTGATATTCAACCAAATCGGTTAACGGCAACCGTAAGTGACCGTTAGGATTTCGACAATTCATGTCTTTCTGTGTGTATGGAGACAAGATAACTTCCGGTCTATCCAACGGATTCACTTCAAACTTGGCATACACACATCTTAGGTCAGCACCTTTCATGGGATTGATATTCAACAAAATCGGTTAACGGCAACCGTAAGTGACCGTTAGGATTTCGAAAATTCATGTCTTTCTGTGTGTATGGAGACAAGATAACTTCCGGTCTATCCAACGGATTCACTTCAAACTTGGCATACACACATCTTAGGTCAGCACCTTTCATGGGATTGATATTCAACAAAATCGGTTAACGGCAACCGTAAGTGACCGTTAGGATTTCGACAATTCATGTCTTTCTGTGTGTATGGAGACAAGATAACTTCCGGTCTATCCAACGGATTCATTTCAAACTTGGCATACACACATCTTAGGTCAGTACCTTTCATGGGATTGATATTCAGCCAAATCGGTTAACGGCAACCGGAAGTGACCGTTAGAATTTTGCACCGCTGTAGAAAGTTTTCTTTACGGTATTGCACCGTTCTTGTTATTGTTTGTATTGCATTTTTGTCATGCCGGTAATAGAAAATCAATAAGTCTAAATTGAAATTTCTTTTCTCACATCTTCAAAAGGGCACAAGAATAACAAAAATCAAATTATTGCAATTTCTAAAGATACATTGAAATGTCACCTTCAATAGTGTGTTCACAAATCGTGCGTTTCCTATTCAGACTTTTTCCGATACCATTTAGTGAAAACCGACAAGAACTTTCTGGACAATGCAATATTATTAAGTACTGTAAACAAGTATTTATTAAAATATATCACATTAAAAAAATTAGTATTAATTTATCTAAGAAGATGTAACATATATGTGTAATACATATACTGCGAAGGAATAATGAACGTAATATATAATTTACAATTTAGTTTGTAGGATTTTAATTAGTAAAGAAGGAAGAATACTATAAATACATTTATCAATTTAAAATTGCTTGGTTACTTTTCTAAAATCCTACAATACTTTTAAGTTGTTAATAATGTAAATAAAAAGCATTAAAATTAGTTACAAAATAAATCAGAGTAAAATGGAGAAAACCTAATTAAAGTGTGAAATTATTCGTTTTGAACGTGAAGGTTAATTAAAGTGTTTAAGATTAATATAAATTTGTAATAAAAATAAATGTTCTTTTGCTATTAAAAAATTTAATCTTGCTCTAGCTTTATTGATATGATATAAATTTGCAAAATATTTAATAAATGTTACTTGAGCTTTTAGGTGATTTTAATAATAAGAGATATCTTACATTTATAAATCCTTGGACACTATTGGGATTGCTAACATCGACGTAGTCACCTTGCAGGTAGAAATCCGTTATCTCTTGCCAAACACTTTGAATGTATTCTTGGGGAACGCTCAGGGATAGAGCAAACATTTGAGGCCCAAAAGCATTAACATTTTCGTTTAGCATTGTTCTAATAGTGGAATTACGAAGCAGAGCTGCGTTATCAAATTTCTTTATTAAATCGTGTAGTCTTTACAGGAGTTAACTTACGGGATGCTCTCAGTATGCCTTCATCTTCGACAGCACCAACAATCCAAGGAACTGCATTAAAAGTGCCTGATTGCAACATAGTTAAAGGATCCTCCTCTATAAATGGGTCAGGGTTAGCTGGAGACCTTTTTTCTAATGCTGGTGCATATATTGCATATGGTTCCGTACTAAAGTACTACACAAAGTTGAAATTAAAATAAAAAATAAAATTAAAATTGACGAGCGTTGTTACTTTAAACTTGTCGATGCTATCAGCGAGAGTGTATGCGTCGACGTTCCTAACGCACTCGACTATAATTTCTGTGTCATTAAAGTTGCAGTTTACAAAGACGGCTTGTTGTTGAGCAACTTGTGCTTGCACAATGCCGTTTGGTCTTGCCCACAGTGCTAAAGCAGATCCACTTTCTGAAATGGCTTGTTGGAATAAACCTAAAAGTTTACTATTACCATTTTAGACCGTAAATACCACGGAAAGAAACCTTTAGAAGCTGGACTAAATTGGTGCAGATGTGCAGTTCCCGCTCCAGCGCTTTCTCCAAATATAGTAACTTTCTCGGGGTTTCCACCAAAAGCTTCGATGTTCTCTTGAACCCAACGAAGAGCTGCGACTTGGTCCTTAAGGGCCCAATTTCCCGGAGCCGCATCATCGTTTGTACTGAAAAACCCTATAGAGACAAATAAACTACCCTAGAGTATTTTTGTGCTTATTTTTTACCAAACACTCCTAAGCGGTAGTTAAAAGTAACAAGCACAACATCCTTGTCCATAAAATACTCAGGTCCTAAATAATCTCTGTTTCCAGTGCCGGCAAAAAATCCTCCGTAATGCAGAAAAACCATGACGGGCAACGAAATTTCTACAATTTTTTTCCCACACGAAGGCTAAAAGTGAGAAGTAAGAAATACTACTTGTCGAGTTTCAATCATACCTTCGGCGTATAGACGTTCAGGTAAAGACAATCTTCAGAGCCTTCCACTGGTGCTGGGACTTGATAAAAGAGGTAATTTTTTTGTATGCACATTGGAGGATTTGTTGTAGCATCTAAAATGCCTTTCCATGGATTTGGAGGAACGGGAGCCTGTTAATGCAAGAATATAGAACATCATATTGCGTATTTTTGTCTGATTACTTTAAATCTTAAACTTCCAACAGGAGGCATGGCAAAAGGAATTCCTGTAAAAGCATAAAATTTTTTGTTGCCTGCTGAAAGTTGAGTTTGCCCCCGTACTTTGCCAAATTTAGTGGTAACGATAGGGTTGGTAACGGTATAGTCATATCCCTTAAAACTTGAGGATGCAGCCTCTGTTACAAGATTTCTATAGACTTGAAATGCCAAGAAAAATAGAATCGACTTTAGTTTCATGTTGCAAAGGGTAGCTAAAACAGACACTGATATGAAACGACTGCTTTTTATATAAATTTTAAATTACTTACAGCGGCGCAACACCATTAGTCATATAAGAACGCGCACAACGATAATAAAGCAAATTCGTCTATGCTTTTTTAAGGAAGGGGCTTGATATATATATAGATATCTTCTAGATAGCAAACATTACACTGCGCATGTTTGAAATATATGAAAATATACATAAAAGTGTAGATTGTGTATCTGTTTTACTTATAACTGCATTGTATTTAAAATAATTGATGAAAATAACGCATTATTGTGTACTTGACCTGGGATATCATAAAATATAAATTTTTAAGAGTAATGTGAAGCTGTAGTATTAATATGGTTATCTCATAAATGTACTGTAGAAAAAACAAGGTATATTTGCACTTAAAACTTAAAATTTGGACGATCTTTTCTTATTTTTAAAGTAAATTTTTAAGATTGTTGTATTTAAAGGAAACAAATTGTTTGAATAAAAGTTGTAATAAACCTGCAAAGCTTGCAACGCATAGCGAAGTGGCGAAGTAGTCTCTCAAATTTGACAACCCTCTAGTTTGTAGGTTTAAAAGCAAATTCATGGGTTGACCAATCAGTTTAAAAATCACTAGCAAACAAGCCTTTTCGGTCACCTGTCGATTGGTGAAAACAGAATTTCGAAATTCCCAGCCGTTCTCGAGTTTTTGCTCTGGCGGACGAACGGACAAACACACAGACGGACAACATGAAGTTAGTGACTGCGCTTCGCTTCGCCACTTAATAATGGTACATTGCTATAATTCCGTTTTAAATCCTAAATTCTTTTTTTTTACTTTGAACTGAATAATTTATTCTATATTGTTAATGGCCGAATGCTTTAAGAATTTAAACTAAAATTGGTCATCAATTTTTCTTTTGTTAAATATATAAATTAAACGCCTAAGCTAAAATACTTCAAAATTATAAGATTTCTACGATTATCAGCCGGTATATACCTCTATTGTGAGATATCAGTTGTGAGTCATAATTAAAAGCATCAAAGTTGCTTAACAAGTTTTGGAACCTTCCTTTATTCATTACACTTCAAGAATATTATTTTTAAGATGATTTTACGCACTGGCTGGCTGGCCTGGCCTGCATTTTACTAATGTTTATTAAATGTTATAAAACTAATATACAATTGCAGAATACTAACGTTATACGAAACGCTTGAAAGTGGACTGCATAAAGAAGGACGCTTCGAAAACCTTGTAGACAAAAACTCGTTTTTCACGTATAATTAAGCTGCTTAATGCACCGTTTACACCATGCGCCGTACAAACACGATACTGACCACATTAATAAAATATTTTTTTGTAATTTATAGTTAATGGGCTAGAGCGACGTAAACCTGATTGTGAAACAAATTACATGAAAATATACGTAAAAGAACAGATAAGAACGATTTGAGAATCAACTTATAATGTTTAAGGTTTAAATTTTTATATAATGTATTACGTTTGATATCTTTCGGCGTGTATAATACAAATATAACGACAAATATATCAATAACCAAATCATAATTTTTTTTGCTTTTCATTTTCAAACAGTTACAAATTTATGTGGACGTTTTATGAACAATGATACACACCTTATTGATTTCTTGTTTGCGATCTATTTCATTTAGATATAACACACATTCAAGCACCATCTCCACTTCCCAACACCAAGACGGAATACAGAAGCAGACTAACTAATTTTATAAATTAAAAATGCTATTAAAGACTAAATATGTTTTTGAAGAAGCCACAGAGTTAATCAAAGTACGTCAACGAGCTGCATGAGAAACTATACTCGAAATAAGAAAAAATCAGGCACCAATAACTTGTCTTTTAATTAAAAAACACAAAATAATTGAAAAAAATGCATCGAAAAACTCTAGCAAATTACTCGATTAGAAACGGACAAACGATCTATGAATCAGTCCACAAAGCAACTAACTAAACTTCTGTGGAAAGCGGTTCAACAATTAAAAAGGACTATAAGTCTTTTTGAGTTCACCACCGCGTGCACTGTATTTGTAGACGATGCTTGAATCATACATCCTTGAGTAGCACAAAGCATATCATTTTAGTATCCATTGTGGTAAAAATTATTCGTTTGTGGTAAAGACTTATTTTAAAAATGTTGATTTTTTGATTTGTCGATTGTTACGTAGCGGCTATTATGTAGGCCGAAGACCGCATTATGCGGTCAAAAGTCGAAAAATGTATAGAATGATCCACAAATTGGTATATAGAGGTTTTTGGGGTCGCTGATTACGAATTTGTTATCAGAATTAGAAAATTCAAAATGGCTGACTTTTTCATTTCATACGAAAAAACTTTAAAAAATAAAAGAACTTTGACAACTGATTAAAAGTTTCTGTTTTGAGATTATTAAGCTATGTAGTTGAAGATTTATTAAAAACCAACAAATTAAAAATGGTGAAAATGCAATATGGCGATATTACATAAAAAATTTTTTTTCAAGTATAAATATAGTTTTATTGAAATCGAATATAGTTATTTACAAATCGTGTGTTTAGAAGTGCAACATGCAACATGAGTAGATAACATATTTATAACTTATATAGAACTAACATTACATGAAAAAGTTTTCATTGCCAATCTCGTAACAGTCACAATCATCTACATCTGTATCTGTCTCAGAGGCAGAAGAACTGTCAAAAAATTGTTCATCTTCTGTTTGATTATTTACAGTTGGAGATGCTAGCAAATCAATACAATCTTTAGACAAAGATTTGAGTGGTTTTAGAGGTAATTTTCGACAACTGGATATTTGTGGATCGGATGCAATTAAAAATCGTTTGAAAATATCCTCCATTGTCTTTTGACGATAATGTTTTCTTGCGAAATTCGAGCGATAGATTTTAAAAAATTTATTGCAGGCTTCCTGCGCATCTTCGGACATTTGACCGATAGGCAACACTGAATGTTTTATTATTTCTGGGCCATGAATTAAAAGTTTATGGACTAATGTAGGCATGTAATACCAGGAATATTTTTGTACAATGTCTTTTGCTAATTTTACAGTATACTGACGGAAATTTTCTTCATTAATATTATGACCACAGGCAATAGTTTGCAATATAATATAAAAACGATATATAATATCTTCATCAATTCCTGTTATTTTATGCAGATTTCTTATAGTTCTCAAAAAAACCTCGAGCAGTGTTTCCATCGTTCCACTACCGGCTTTTGGCCTGTCAACAATCAAGTCTAATTCTTTTTTGAAGGCCGCTTAAATATTTTTTTTAATTCTTATTACTGATTCTTTCTCTTCTTTTGTTCGAGCCTGCCACTTTTGGTTATCTAATTTGTATGATACATGTAGTAAAAATTCAAAACCCCGAATCCAACAATGTAAAGTTGACAGGCCAAATCGTAAGTGATCAGTAACAATTTTCTGTTCTAACATCTTATCAATATCGTTAAATTGACTTGATGTACAATGACATAGAGAACAACGCATCGCAGATGTTGTATCAGTTAACGAATTACAAACTTTAGTGTGTGTCATAGTCAATTTCAACTCATATTTAATAGATACTTCTTTCCCGGAAATAGTAGTACTAAATGGAATTAACTCTCGTACTTGCTGTTCAACGTCATTGGTTGTTTTTTTTTTTTGTTAAATCTACAGGTTCTTTAGCACACTCAATTTGGATAGGCCGACAATATCTTGTTGATGACGTTCTTGGATTTTTCCAGACTACAGTAGTTTCCTTTGTCAAAGTGTTAGTATGAAAAAGTTGTATTGGAACGATAGACGTAAAAAAATACTTTCATCAGTATTACTATTTTCGTCAAGCTTTTGTTTATATTCAGTGTGTCCTGAACTACCATCACAGCCCCACTTACAAAACAAAGTAAGATTTTTAAGTTTATCCTCTGATAAAGTTTTCATGACTTCCATTTGATTTGAAACAATGCGTTCCAGTGTGTGATCTAGTAGAGGTTGTAATTTTACTTTTGTTTTATCCACAGTAAAAGAAAGCCCCTTAGTGGGATAACATTGTAATTTAGACTTTTGTAATTTTTTATTTTTTTTTTATTATTGGAAAGGAGGGGGAAAAGCATGGCAGAAGCTAAACAAATCGCTAGGGACAGGAAGAGATTTCGAAAATGGATAGAGGACCCGACACCTTAGGGTATAAGGGATGGACAAAGAAGAAGAAGAAGAAGAAGTAATTTTTTATATAACGGTAACATATTTGATTTATTTTCCAAATGAGCGTTGCGCAGCTGCTGATATTTACTTTGTGATAACCCCAGTTCAATAAATAATGATAAAGCTTTGTCACTTGTGAAAGGAATATTTGTATTAGTCGAGGATTCTAAACTTCTTCTATATTTTTTAGCTTTCGTAGGACTACCTTTTGTAATATCATCGACTACTTTAGCAAAATCAGTTTTACCTTTAGCCCGCAATTTACTTTTTGTAGAATACAGAAGTTCGTCTGTCGATACTGTTGCTCTTAGACTTTCAGTTTTTCTTCGTTTACTGCGATCAGAAGACTGAAAAACTCACTCCTGGTCGACCTGTGGTAGACTGCTTTGTATTATAATTTTTTTTCTCTGGTGTGTTTAAATCAACGCATTTTAACAGCCAATCGTGATTTTTCCTCTTAAAATTTTCCTCGGTCCTGTTACTGTCGTTTCATCTCTTTTTCATCTCGGATATCATTTTTTTAATTTTCATTTGCTCTACATCTGATAATAGGTATTCACATTTATGTGTTTCAGACATGAATTTTTCGATCATTAGATATATACCTTGATGTCTTTTTTTATTCCTTTACCTATTATATTAAAAAGTTCCAGCCTTGTGATGCCACCTTCAGTCGAAGTGCTGGAACCTAAAAAACAAATAACACTTTTACATTAAATATTTACAACAAATACCTACAGTAAACTCTTTGCAAACATCTGATTTCTTACATTAGCATACCACTGTACATAGGGTATATATATAAGTACTTTGCGCGCACACGAAAACAGAAACTCTTGTGTGTACACACAAACGCGCGCATACGCACATCACAGTTATATTACGCAGCTCCAGGTGTATGCGCCGTCTTACTCGCCTTTTTATTTTTTGTAAATAAATGCATAAAAACTGAACGGGTAGCTACGGGCAGCTGAATTTTATATTTTTTTGTACATAATACTATTACTAACAATCTAGCCTAGAGCAAGATCTATCAAGACAAAAAAGTATTCACTCAATCACATACATTTTTTTCCCTAACAATTTACTATTTACTATTTTATATGCAGGAATTTTTTACTCATTTTACTCACCTTCAGATGTGGAATCCATTTATTTGCGTTAGATTTACTTGGCGGTAAAAACTTTTACACGTGTTCAATGGAAGCGTCCATTAGTCGATCTTCTCTACGCGTGGCTACGCATACCGTAGCGGTCACATTCAGACTGAGATTATGGAGGGGATTTGAGGCAAGAGACCTCACTCTTAGCATTATTCGTCTCCTAGGGGACTCCTTTAGCCAACCCGATGAGAAAAAAACCTTAACTAAAAACTTTTATTTTCGACTTTTGGCCGCACTGTGGATCGATTAAAAATTTTCCGTAGTTTATGATTCCACGAATTTTTGTACGAAATGCGCAAAAAATTTCAAAAAAATTCACAGTTTCTCGATTATTTTATCGAAATTTTAAAAAATAACATCAGTTATTAACGCATTCGAATTGTAGAATAAGTAATAAATACTATTGGTCCCAAAATTACTTGGAAAGAAAAAGAAATACATGCTTTTCATTTTGGACAAAACCAGCGTCATATTGCTTTACAAGTAGGAGGAATTTATATTTGCTGTAATAATAGAAAGAAGACATTCGTGTCATTTGGATCTTTTTCTGATGTTTTGAAACACGAATCAGAGGCAGTTTGGGCACATTTATTACCTGTTTTGGAGCATATCAAGAGAGAATACCCAAATATTCAAAGCGGTGGACCGACTGCACAATACAAAAATCAAAAACATGTCTTTTTTCCACTATTTTTGCAGCAAATTTGATTTTGAATTGGTTAGCCCGTGTGAGGTTGCTAGTCCCCCATCGGGTGGCTCCCCAGGTGGCGGATAGGGGAACACCTCCCAGATATGGGTGGTACCGGAGAAATTAAATACCCGGGGTGGACCAAAACTAGCATATCAACGGGCAGCAACGTGGATATTAGTTCGTATAGGCGGATGTCAGGAAGACAGGAACGACTATAAGAACAGATAACCTTAAGCACGGAATAAATGATATTGAAGTGGTTAAGATATTGCGATGAGGAAGGCAACGGAAAACCACCTCATTACTTTTCCTAGTAAAATCATCATGGTAGTGAAGACTGACATCTAAATGTTACTGATCATGGGTATCGGACCCCAAGATCCGGCAGGGGAGGAGAATGTTGGGCCTCCCAGGTCGTCATCAAGCGAAATCCCGGCAGAACAAACACAAACACAAATCGAAATACATTCTTGAAGATAAATAAGTCACCGGTGAAAATAGCAACATGGAATGTCAAAAGCATGTATCAAGCAGGAAAGGTACAAAATGTTATTGCTGAAATGAAACGGATGGACATAGATATTCTTGGAATCAGCGATACTCAATGGCCAGGGAACGGAGAACGCACTATAAACAACAACTACAGCGTTTATTACTCTGGTGGAGATGAACCCAACCACAGATATGGAGTTGCTACAATACTGTCAGATAGACTGAAACCGCAAGTTAAAAGCGTGATAAATTATTCAAATAGAATAATGTTGATACAACTACACTCTCACACCAATAACATCAATATTATTCAGATCTATGCCCCAACAGCAGACAAAAGCGACAATGAAATAGAGGAGTTTTATAATCACCTGGATATACTGATGAACTCCATCGCTAAAAATGACGTGACAATCGTGCTTGGTGATTTTAATGCAAAAATAGGAGAAGGAAATGTACAGAATTATGTTGGCCCACATGGACTAGGTCAGAGGAACGAACGTGGAGAAAAACTCATTGAATTCTGCCAGAACAAACAGATGGTAATATCTAACACATGGTTTAAGCTCCCTAACAGACGGTTATATACTTGGACCTCACCAGCACACATGAACGACCACGTGGTACGAAACCAAATCGATTTCATTTTAATAAATAAAAGATATAGAAATGCGCTTCTGTCCGCCAAAACATACCCTGGTGTAGATGTGGGATCAGACCACAATCCAGTGGTGGCTACTTTTAAACTAAAATTTAAAATAATAAAAAGAAAACGTCTGGATCCAAAAGTCAATGCCCGAATTTTAGTAAATGCTGCGGTAAAAACTGATATAACGAAAGATATTAATATAAAATTAGAAACACTAAAGAATTCAAAAGAAACAACTATCGAGAAGCAGTGGCTAAATATCAAAACAGCTATAATAGACGCAGCCAACCAAAATTCTTCAGAAATAACCCAATATGCAAAACAGGAATGGATGACACCTGAAATCCTTAAATTAATGGAGACGAGAAGGAAATATAAAAACATAGATGACAACAAATATAAAGAAATACATAAGATTATTAAAAAAGAAATTATAAAAGCCAAAGAAAAATATATGACCGACAGATGTAACGAAATAGAGGAGCTTCAGACGAAACATGATACATTCAATTTGGATAAAAAAGTTAAGGAGATGATGGGAGCAGCAAAGAAGAGACAGAGAAGTATTATGAAAGACAAGAATGGCAACATAATTATAGACATAACCAAGCAAATAGAATAATGGAAGGGATACATAAAAGAACTCTTTGGCGACGACAGGACGTCAGAAATAGAAAGGGAAAATAACCAAATCAGCTGGGATAGCCCGGCTATAACGCTAGAGGAGGTTAAACATGCTATATACAACTCCAAAGACAATAAAGCCGTAGGCACAGATAACGTACCTGTAGAATTTCTAAAGCTAATAGAGGACGAAAATCTACACTTACTTGTAGATCTATACAATAATATATATAAAAAAGGGAGTATTCCAAACGATTGGTTACGATCGGTGTTTGTACCTCTACCCAAAAGAACAACCCCAAAGACTGCTCAGAATTTAGAACAATAAGCATTATGAGCCATACTCTAAAGGTGTTTTGAAAATCATACATAAAAGGATCTACAGAAAATTAGAGGCAGATATTAGCGACACACAATTCGGATTCCGAAACAACATGGGGACAAGAGAAGTACTCTTTGGGATAAATGTTCTAATACAGCGATGTCTCGACATGAATGTGGATTTGTGTATAGGATTCATAGATTATGAAAAGCCTTTGATAAGGTAAAACACGATAGGTTAATAGCAATTTTGAGACAAAAGGCTTGGATCCTTGTGATATCCGCATCATTCGTAATCTTTATTGGAAACAACATGCGGCGATCAATGTTAATGGCCAGTTGTCCGAAAATATTGAGATCCTTAGGGGCGTTAGACAGGGATGTGTACTATCACCTGCCCTCTTTAACATGTACTCTGAGTGTATATTCCGGGAGGCTTTAGAGGACCAACAAGGAGGGATAAAAGTGAATGGGCAAGTGATCAATAATCTGCGATATGCGGATGACACTGTAATAATAGCTTGCAATCCCGACGACCTACAAAACATGCTAGAAAATATCAACAGAGTTAGTAAAGAGTATGGTCTCAAAATGAACTGTAAGAAAACTAAATTCATGGTCATCAAGAAAATAGGAAATAATAACATCAACAATATAAAAATAAAAATCGAAAACACCGAAATCGAAAGAGTGCACAAATACCAATATTTTGGGACCATAATAAACAGTTGTAATGACCAAGCTACTGAAATCAATAGAAGAATCGAAATTGTGAGGGCAGCGTTTGTAAAAATGAGGCAATTCTTCTCTAATCGCAATCTCTCGCTAGATCTGAGAATGCGCGTGGTACGATGCTACGTCTTCTCGATTCTGTTGTACGGAATGGAGGCTTGGACCCTTAAACAACAGAAAATGAAAAAACTGGAAGCCTTTGAGCTCTGAATATACAGACGCATACTTAAAATGTCATGGACAGAACACGTTTCCAATGAAGAAGCCCTCCATCGCATGAACAAAGAACGAGAGTTACTACTGACATTGAAAAAACGCAAATTGGAATATTTCGGACATGTCATGCTTGCTGCAATTGCTCATACAGGGCAAGATCTCAGGACAAAGATCGAGAGGCAGAAGAAGGATGTCGTGGATGAGGAACCTCCGGGAATGGTTTGGATGTTCATCAATAGATCTATTCAGGCAGCTACATCAAAAATTAGAATAGCTATGATGATTGCTAACCTCCGATAGGAGATAGCACTCTAAGAAGAAGCTGAAATTTTTTATCACCAGGCTGTGGGAAGAGCTCTGCCGATGCAATAGGCGGCACAGTGAAAGAACTTTGCGATAGAGTTGTGACGCATGGTACCGACGTTACAAAGGCAGAAGAGATATATGCAGTTATCAAAGAGAAGAGTTCGGTCATTCCTTTTTTAATCAGCGAAGAAAATATAATCAATGCGCAGAATTTGATCCCAAATGGATTGGTCCCTGTCTCAGAAATAAAACAGATTTACCAAATAGTCTACAATAGGAATGATTCTAGTCAGCTATCGTTTAGATCTCTCTCTTGTGATAACTGCATGGAAAAAAAATTATGCCAACATTTCAATTTGAGCAAGTCCATCACAAATTATATTTGTCCGATAACATCTTTTTCTAGTGTAGAATGCTTCCTAGAAAGTGATTGGATCGTAGTTATTTATGATAAAATATGGTATCCGAGAATTGTTAAGAATCTAAATAACGATTTTTTAATTGTTTATTTTCTTGAACGGACCGAAAAGAATTTTCGCTGGCCTAAAATTCCCAGTACACAAAAAGTCTCCCCAAATCAAATTTTGATGAAGATAGAAAAACCCACTGAAAAAATATTGAAGAATAAAAAAATTTCTTTCGTATGGCCTGAGAAAATTCACTCAGAAATAGAAGATACTCCCAGCAAATGTGCTACATTTCACAAATAAAATATAATTATTATAAATTATGTAATATTATTGATGCCTTAATTTAATGAATTATTATTATTAAATTAAAGACATATTTTATAATTCATATGATATAGATTTTTTTATCTAACCCTTTAAAACTATGGTTTATTGTGATGTTTATTTTATATACTCTTACTTCCACATAAAAGTTCCGATCGATCTGGTGAGTTAGAAACCTTTTTTTCCGCGACCTTAGTTTTTTACAGCGTTTTTTCAAAAAATAAACAAAAAATTGAAATTAAAAATCCATGACTTGGGGCCGTTTTTTCCGTTTTTCAAGCGTTGGGAAGAAGTTTTTCGACTTTGCAACCATGGACTCTGAAACTACGGAAGATTTTTGATTAATATACGTATGTCGGATCATAAAAATATTTGATTTTAGCGTGAAAATCGGATACGAGCGAGAAATTTTTATTTTTAAACGGGATTTAACATAGGAAAATTGTTTTTCTGGAAAATGGAGAGTGATAACCTTAATCGAACATATTGGATGAAATTGCTAATACAAATAGCTTTCATTTAAGCCCAATTGCGACCCTGTCGTCCTCATAATGAGCGAATAATAAATATCTCGTCTTAGGGAGGGGGAGTATTTTCGTGGAAATGCTCATATACACACTTAGTGGGGTTCTTGTTGTAATACGCCTTTGTAGGTCTCAGTTGGAATGAAGAACTCGGTGCATTCAAATCGACTGGGCTTATTTGATGGAATTGTGCGATTTACGTTAAATCTAAACTTACAAAGCTAGATACCATTCCTCTAAGTTCAGCTCCTACCTTTTCAAATTCATGGTCGATCACGACTATGTCCCCTGATTTGAAGAGTTTTGTCTTTTATATTACTGTGTACAAATATAACCCGGAATTTTTAATTTTAACTGCGCGGGCATTTCGTTGGGCACAAACCTTTTTAGTTTTAAGTTGGTAGGACTGCTACTGACATCTGTGTCAAATGTTAATATCTTAATTAGTTGAACAGTGACGATCGTTTTCGTAAACAACCAAAATTAACTTTTTCGATTTTTACCTTGTCAGAAAATATTCAACAAAGAAGTTCGATTAAATTTTGTGTTAGAAATGATATTTCTGCTGCGGAAACGCTCAGAATGTTACAAAAAACCTTCGGTGAATAGGCTATGTCTAAAACACAAGTATACGAATGGCATAAAATGTTCAAAGAGGGTCGTGAAGGTGTTGAAGACGAACCACATCAAAGACGTCCAAGAACATCAACTGACGAACAACACGTCGCGAAAATTAAGGAATTGGTGCTCCAAAATCGTCGATTGACAACTAGAGAGTTTGTTGACATCGTTGGCATTTCAAATGGATCAGTCAACACCATTTTGAAGGAAGTTTTGTGCCTCAAAAAAGTCAAATCTCGTTTGGTTCCAAAAACCCTCAATTTATTCGTGACCATTTCGCTAAAAATTCCACCCATATCGTTCCGCAACCGCCGTATTCGCCTGATTTAGCTCCATGTGACTTCTGGCTATTCAGCAAAATGAAAAGACCGCTCCGGGGACACCGTTTTGACACGATAGAAGAGATTCAAGCCGAATCGAAGAAGGTGCTGAAGGCCATACCGAAACAAGACTTTTCAAAGTGTTTTGATGAGTGGAAAATTCGCTGGCATAAGTGCATTGCAGCTGAGGGGGATTACTTCGAAGGCGATGAAATAGATTTTTAAGAATAAATAAGGATTTCAAAAATTATAACTAAATTCCGGGTTATATTTGTACACAGTAGTATACGATATTAGAATTCTATGGACCACCTTCGAAGAAACTCTCTAGACCGTTAATGACTAGGACATTTGTATAATAGGTATGATTGGGTGCGAGACTTGTAGGCGCCTTATGTCTTTATTTGGATGCGATTTTGCATGCTCTTGTACAGAAACCAGTTTGTTTTGTACAAACCTATTCTTACCAACGCCATAAATGCGTTCACAAACTAACAATAAGTTGTATTATTAAGTAGCGTTACTCACGTTACACAACAGGTTCCAAGCTATTTGCTTAGTAAGTCGCCGATCGAGGCAAACATCAAGAACTTGGTCTTGTTTATTTTCGATCACTGCCCGTTGTTTGATGGTCAATTGTTCAATTTATATAAATGATTTTAGCAACTTTCCCATTAGTTTTTTAGTGGCCTTGTTTTGAAAGGCCGCCTACGGCTCTTCTGTTCGGAACGAGTGGACAGACTTAGATTGTGTGCAAATAATATAAATATTTCTAATGGCTATTATTATGTTAAAGATGTTTTTGAAATACTTTTGATAGTGAAGTGACTTTGGTGTAAACTGACATGTTTTTAAAATGCTATATAGATTACATAGGTAAATCGTTTGGCCGGAAAAAACTATTTTGTTTACAGGAATACATTATAAATTGCCTTCTACGAGGTGCAGTCAAGTTCTAAGATCTCTATATAATACTGACCCAAGAAAGTTTAAACTTCTGTTACGTAATCTTAGATGCACTTTTTCACAGCGCCGTTGCCACGATTCCATGATTGCTGAGAACCCTTCCTTAAAGATGTGTTTTGTCCACTGCAAAATCATTTATGCACCAGCGGCTCGATTGAAAAACGAGCGGCCACGGAGTGTCCTTCATGGTCGAAAATTTATGGCGGCATTACATGTCAGAACTGCATCCCCGAAATACCATATAAGATTTTGATGTAAAAACAAGTTACCGCTCTTCTGTATGTCAAGTAATTGTTGCGTTAACTTTAAATTTTAATTTATTTATTTAAAAAAAGATACCTTCGGGTAGGCTTTAAAAGCATTAATATTAAATTTATCTAAACAATGTAAATTCCAGTTGCTACCGCATCAAAAATTTGAATGCTTAGCTGGTTGAGTAATATAAAAATATTATTGCAATTATTTTTTAATTTTACATTACTACTATTATAACTATTAAAACTATCTGCATGCAAAAATTCTTACTAAGATGTGCTACTGCTCTGTTAAAAAAGTCAGGTAACTGTTTAAATAAAACATATTATTTATTTATTCATGCGAATCAATTTTGTCACTTTCAAAGTAATCTCCTCCCGTGGCGATATGCATACGCCAACATTTAATCCATTCTGAGAAATGCTTTTTATATTCGCTTTTTGGAATCTCGATCAGCATCTCATTCCATATTTTTTTTATTTTAACAGGAAATGTGTTTACAATCTGCTCAGAAAGAGCAATAAATAGGTGTTGTGAATGTTACAGATTACATGTCGGATACCTTCCCGCCGGAAGGTACCTTTAAACAATACTTATTAAATATAAGAATAACTAAGGAAAACTACGAAATACCGACAACGCATAACGCATTAAAATCTGTCCGGTAGGTCTAGCGGGCTGTGACGCAATAGTCTATGTGTTGCCTGGGTGTTATCTAGCAGATTTACGGCAAAGGTAATGATGTGAGATTCTAGTCTAAGAAGATATTGCGCACTCGCGCACTGCACTACGTCTTTCACTAATTTCACTTGTAGGTCACGGTGAATAACATCGTTTCGCACATACCAAGGGGCGTCCGCTATTGTCCTTAATGTTTTGGCATCTCTATATTAGAGTCACCTGGAGTTTCCCATAGTTGCACACCGTATGACCATATGCACCTTGTTATCGAGGGTTAGTTTGGATTTACGTCCCAACAGCCAATGTAGTGTGGAAAATTTGAAACCCAGTTGTTTACGTTTGCTAAAGATGTGTTTTTTCCATATTAATCTTTGGTCTAAGTGTATGCCAAGGTATTTAACGTCCTCAGCTTGAGGTAATGATGTATTATTAAGAGATATCGGCGGACAAGTTCCTCTTCGGAGTGTGAAGGTGACATGATTGATTTGGATTCGTTAACCTTTATACGCCAGTTCCGTAGCCAGTCTTGCACTTGGTTTAGGAAAAGTTGTAAGTGTTGTAAAGCAATAGTTGGATCTTTATGGTAGACTAGGGCTGCAGTGTCGTCTGCGAACGTAGCTGTTGTCGTATCGTTTGTAGTAGGCAAATCTACTGTATAAAGTAGGTACAGGAAGGGTCCCAGGACACTTCCTTGTGGTACCCCAGAGTTTATGGGGCATAACTCTGTGAGTTTACGTTGAAATTTAACCTGGAAGTACCGATTAGTGAGATATGATTTGAACAAATGGTAGTAACTGTGTGGAAGATTCTTTTTGATTTTGAACAATAACCTCAGATGCCAGATCTTATCGAATGCCAGTGTTACGTCCAAGAACGCGGCAGAACAATATTTTCTTTCCTCAAAAGCTTGGTTGATTACGCCCAGGACCCTGTGAATTTGTTCTATGGTGGCGTGTTCTTCTCTAAATCCAAATCGCTGGTCAGGTATAAGTTTACGTTCTTCGAGAAGTGTCTTGAGTCGCTTATGGAGTCGTTTTTCAAACACTTTAGATATTAGTGGTAGCAGGCTAACCGGGAGGTAGGACGGTGCTTCGTCTGGGGGCTTCCCTGGTTTTAAAATTAGTATTATTTGTGCTACCTTCCATTGAGTCGGAAAATGACTTAATCTTATTATAGTATTAAAAATTGCTGTTAATAATTTAAAGCCTTTCGTTGGCAGTTCCTGTAGAATTTTCGTCGTAATCAGGTCATAACCTGGACTCCTTAATTCAGATTTACCTTCCACGGATTCACGATATTTTCGGAAAATCTTATGTCAATGGAATACAGTTTTTCTCCATAAAGATTAATCACCGACTGCTTTTTACGTTATATTAAACTTTTCAGAAGTAATATTAATTTAATTTTTAACAAATAAACGTAACATTTTTGTTTAACAATATTAAACATTTTAAATATAAAAAAAAAGAAAAAGTTCATGTAAGTAAACTGATAAAAATTATAAACTATTTGATATACGAAATCGAAATTAGAAGAGAATGTCACTAAAGTAACAACATAAGAAAAAGTTTTTTGAACTACAACTTTCAAGTTTGGAGTTTTAAATTAAAAAGTTATTTTATTTTTTAAACCGGTAGTATATGACCCGTGGATGATGGTGCGAAATGTGAAGTAAAACTGTTTGATCAAAGTTTTAATTTTACCAATTTCTTCTTCTCCTCCTCCATCATGCTTTGGATATAATCCGTTGCGACACTACGATTATGTATTTTTATGCCTGCTCCTTCCAACTGTTTTTCGGTCTCCCCAAGTTTTGTCTTTCTTTTGATATCTATAGTATATTTTGGGTAATCTGTCGTTTATAATTCGTTGTAAATGTTCTTTCCGTTGCTATCTGTAGTCTTTTATTTTGCCCATAATGTTGAATATTTTTAGTTCTTCTATAATCCATTTGTTTCTTTTTCTATCTTTGAGATTGTATCCGGCAGTTGGTCGTAGGAATCGCATTTGTGATGTAGTTATTCAAAGCCACAAAAATCCATTACTTTCGTCTTATCGGTGAATATTTGTAAGTCATATGTTTCCATTATTAGTTGTAGTTTATAAGCGGCTAATTGAAATGAATCTTCTAAATCAGCAACTACAATCTGATCGTCTGTGAATAGAAATGTGGCAACGTATTTTGTTTTATTTAGATTAAGCGTATAAGTTTCTATATTATCAATCCATTGCCTCACAGCATCGTCAATACAGAGATTGAATAGAATTGGGGCAGGCTGCATCCTTGTCTTAGTCCAAGATTTGGGTTTTCGAAATTGCTTTTATCGTCATGTATTATTATTTTTGTATGGGCATATATGTTTTTAAGGATTTTAATTAGATGTGTGGGGATGCTTCGTCTGTTCATTATTTCCCAATTTCTTTTGCTGTAGATTTTGTCGAAATATTTGAAGAACATCATGTGTGTTTCTTTGATGAGTTGTTACTGTTTCTCTATTATTTGTTTTGTTGTGAATATATTATCAGTGCAGGATCTGCCTTCTCTGAATCTTGTCTGCTCTTGTAATATTATAGTCTATTATATTTTGCATTCGTGTGGTTAATATTTTTGTATATATTTTATATAAAGTGTTTAATAGGCTTATTCCTCGGTAACTGTCACATTTCAATCGGCCTCCTTTCTTAAAAATCGGTTTTATCATTGCCGCATTCCATTTATGAGGGATAATGTATTTGGTCCAGCACATGTAGATTAAACGAAGGTATCTTGACATTAGTTCTTCCGAAGCATATTTAATAAATTTTGCTATTAATTCCGTCCAGCCCGCAAATTTTTCTATTCTTAGTGCATCACAGTGCTTTATTTAGTTCTAATTTCTATTGGATCTACTTCTATTTTTTCGTTTTTTTCTTCTTGGTTCTCTTCTGTCTAGGTACCATAGTTTTTTATAATACTTTAACCAATCGGTGGGTGTTATTATGTTTATTTGTACTGTATCTTTTTCTTCGCTGTTTAGGTGTATCATAATTTTATACGCCAACTGTTCTCGTCCATGTATATCGTTCTCTATTCTTGATATGAAGGTATCCCATCTATTTTGTTGTGCTTTTTACAATTTGCGTTATTTTGTTATATTCTGTTTTGTTTATTTCTGTTCTATTTTGTAGCTATAGGTGATTGTTTTTATCTTGAACTGCTGTTTGTTGTACTTCTGACCAGGGCATTTTTTTATTATTATATTTTGTGTTCCGCTTTCCAAGGGCTTCTATTGTTGCTTTTTCAGTTATACTTTTTATGTTTGTCGATTCTTCTTCTACGTTGTCAGATTCTGGAAATCGTCTACTATGTTCCGTTAGCCCTTTTTATGAAAGTGTCTCTTTTCGTTGCAATTCTACTTTCTACTTTCCATTTTTGTTTTTTATTTTTTCTCCAGTTTGCGTGTAGTCTTACTTTAGCTTTGAAGAAGTAGTGGTCTGTATGTACATTTAACCCTCTATATACTCATGTCTCATGAAATAGTGTGGCAGTTGTTTTATTTGCTAGGAACTAGTCGATTATCGTATTTTGGCCTCTTGCATCCCAGGTTCATGTATGTGCTGGTTTATGTTTAAAGAAGGTATTTATAATTATTATGTTGTTGTAGCAGGAAAAATTCCTGAGCAATTTTCCATTTTAGTTAAGGTGGTTTTCGGCATTTGTTCCAATAATAATAATAATAATAATAATAATAATTCCCCGTAGCAGGCCCGAAGGCCTATAGGGGTCGTAACAGAATAGATCTGCTACAATCTAGAACCTACGGTACACAAGGGTAGTAACGTCGCTAGCGCTACGTACCGACCGCCTATTATTACCCCAGAGTTTGACCTCCAGGTACTCATTTTTTTTTTATTACAGCCTGAGTCGAGCTGGGCCGTAAAAATACCAGTGATCGAATTGGCGAGAGCGGGATTCGAAACCGCAACTCTTGGTTTCGTAGTCTAGTGATCTATCCACTAAGCCACCACGGCTCCATTTGTTCCAATAATATTTTCAAATTCAAAGCGTTGAGGTCTCCGCCAACAATTATGTAGTCATTTTTGTTTATTCGATTAAAATATTGTTGTAACTGTTCGAAAAATAGTACGCTCTCTTCTATTTTTCCTTCTTCTGGGGCATATTCACATATAATGGTCAAGTATCCTCGTTCTGTTTTGCGTGTTATGCTTGTGATTCTTTTGTTTATTAGTTCGTATGATTTGATTTTTACTTTCCTTATCCTATAATAAGGAAAGTAATGTAATCGGCGGAAATTTGACCTACCCAGTTTTTCACATTTCTGGACGAATTATAGCCTCAGGACACCAAAAAAGTTGGTTTGGGCCATTGGTTCGTGTGTATGTGTGTGTGTGTGTGTGTCTGTTGGTCTGTCAGTAAACAGGATATCTCGAGAAGCGTAAGAGCTAGGGACTTGAAATTTGGTATGCAAGTTACTTGTAGGTAGGGGACACAGTGCGAAGCTTTTGGTAAAAATCGGCCTAGCCGTTTGGTCGCAAGGTGGCGAATCTAAAAGGTTGAAGATACAAAAAATTCATGACAATAAAAATGATTTGCTATCATAAGATAAACATGAATTTAAAATAAAAGTTGGTAAAATAGGAACTCGGAAAAAAATTGAAGCTCAGGATTAATATACCGGGTGTTCATAAAATGTTTCGGGAAATTTATATTACCGGATAGATCAGACCGAGACAAACAAAAAATTACAATGAAATTTTTTGATCGGAGGTCAAATAAATAAGTTATAGCCGATTAAAAAATAATTAAACGGACCAATCACAGCGCGCTCGGAGAGCTTCCCGGCCTGCTGCGGGGGAGCGGCTGAGCGCTTGGCCGCTAGGAGGGAGCACACAGACGATAATGGGGAAGGCCGGGCAGCCGAGCTCGCGCGGTGCCTTCCGTGACGTAGCAAAATTTTATGTACTAGTCAATTATTGTCTTGTACTGTTTATTTTAATCAGCTTTTGAGTGTCGGACTCGCGACTCGTCCTTTTTTAAATTAACAAGTTCCGGGACGAGAGCAGCGCAGGGCCGAGACGATGGACCCGGTACAATATATAATAATAGGATAAAGAAAGTCGTTTGATGTTCACACCAGATTTTTTCTTTCTGTTTTTTATTTATCATAATTGCTACAGCAGCTGTGATTCTCGAGACTTGTCTTACTCCGCTGTATATTAGCGTGTATTTTTCTAGGTCTTGGGTGCCTCTATTTTTCTTCTTGTTAGTTCTTGTAATTTGTTCTTTAATCCAGGTGCATTCCAAGTGCCTATGTGTAGATAATCTTTTATTCCATATTTCTTGCCATTAATTCGTTTACAGTTATCATCTGTACGTTCCGTCCTATCCGAGACTATTCTTGGTAGTGTATCCATTATTTTTGTTTTTAATTTGAGATTTTCTAATTGGCAAAATATATTTCCATTATTGCAAATCTTTGTTCATTTTATTAGCCAATGTAATGTAAGTGAGTCTTTTTGTTCCCTGGAGAGAAGACCACCCTTTCCAAGTATTCAGTTTTTGTTCGTTTCTAATCTTGTTTCCCACTGAGGTTGGTTACTCAATCTTCCACAAGGTTGCACCGATTTCCAGGTCTCACCAACGAATGAGTAGGAGAGGTTAAGTCGGCGATAGCTGGAAACTCGCCGTATGTTTCACATCCTACCTCTTTCAGCCCTATTCTACCAATTTATTAATAGATATCATACAAACATTTTTTATTTCTCGGAGATGGAGATCAAAAATCGAAAATCAATAGATAAATGAAAATAAATCGATCAACCTCTTTTCTATATATCGCAGTGATAGACACAATATAACCATAAATCAGCTTAATTCTATTTATTAAAGGAGCGGTTATTATTAAGCTTAAGATCGCGGTAGTCTTTTATAAATATCGCTACATTGAAATTCGTTGTTACGGTTACTGAATATAATATAGGAGATTTAAAGTTATATAAATTTATGTAATTATGTTAAATGCTATATGAAAAAAAAAAGAAAAATGCCCCAGTGTTTATTTATATATTAAAATCTTCCATACAGTTTTCTACGGAATACCAAGTTCACGACTTGCTTTCCTAGTGTACCATTGCGGGCTACGAGCGATGCTTTTCCTAACTGCATCCACTGTGTCGTCAGGAACGCCTACTCTTCTGGTGGTTTTACGTTTACTTACTGAACTTGTATCTGTGAATTGGCGACACCATCGCAGCATGCTTTGATGACCTAGTGGTTCTCTTTCGTACTGCCTTCTAAAGGCACGTTGCACTGTAATACAAATAGATTTCTGCTGCAACGGAACGTTTAAAACAAAGTTTGTAAGCCCATATTTTATACTTGGGAATTGCTTCTTCCTTTTCATATATTATTTAATGTTATATTTGTAATACTTTGTGAACTATATCTTTTTAAAACCTAATAATTCTCTTGCAGTAACCCTGTATATAAATCTCACATTTTGCGTTTCTTTAAATAATTTGTTAAGGTGAAGACTTAATAGGAACTTTGAAATTTGTCAATATCGAAATAACTTTTGTTTTTTACTAAATTTTTGTTTTCTACTTTTGAATTATTTCCATTCTAAACTAATATTTTCACGAAAAATTTTATCACTTGGGTAACAAATAAAGAAGAGCATCCGATGCAGCATGGAGGCTACGCCGAGTTTGAGTTTCGCTGGAAACCCACGGGTGTATGCGACGCTGTAGTATTAAGTCATTTAAGTGTATGTTAAAAGGCACAATAACCTGTTAAGGCTGCGTTGCTTCAAAAAAATCTAGAAAATTATTGTTAAGACAACGACAGATAATCAAAATTTGCAGTGGTAGCCTGTAAGTCTAAAAAACTTAAAAAATAATATAATTACATTATTCCAAAAGTTGAGGTGTTATTTTGCCTGTATTATTTTTAAATTGTAATTTTTAATTATTTCTGCTTTACGTCTGATTAATATAGCTCCCTTTAGAGTTTTATTTTGATTACCCACAATTTTTAGCAACACGTTAAGTATTCATTTAATTATTTTTTCAATTTTCCTATCGTAAATTATTATTGTTTTGCCTTCTTATAACCTTGATTTTATTTAAAGTTTTGAAAGAATACTTTACTACTACTCATTCTTTTTAATTTTATTAAGAAAACTTAGAGACGATTAAATATAAATGTAATGAATCACCGTGCGAAGTTCGCGGTTAATACTGAGGTGACCATTTTTGTTACCGCCACCTCTAGTGTGCGAGCTTCTGCCGTTGAAACGCCTGCTGCGCACGTAAACATCTAAAGACTAGTACGGGGCGAAGTATTTCAGAAAAGACTAGAACAGATGCTGGATATATAAATAGTACGCAACGGAGCAGCAAGTGAAAGTCACTTTACTGAAAGTAAAGTAAACTGTTTTAGTATGAAATAAATTGTGTTATAGATAAATAGAGGTATAGAATGTAATTCTATATTAGTAAATTTCTGTGTTAGTGTACATAAATGTCATTAAATAATTCAATTTATAAAAATGAATTAAATTAGTTTAAATTAACACAAACTTTTTATTCACTACAGTTAGAGCAAAAAAGTTGCAGTATGTTAACCTGTAGTTTTCTTATACATACCTGGATGAATTATAACTATCGTTTAGCACTGTATCTGTTGTATAAAGTAATATAAGAATATGGTCATATAAACTACCTACACGCGTAGGTACAGAACTTTTATTGTACACATTAGAAATCTACAACAGTACCTTACTTTTCAACATAACTCTATGGAAATTGGGGAACTTGTCATAATGCCTTACAAGATTTTAAATTCCTTCTACAAAAAATTTTACTGCCTGGGAATGAATCCACTCTGTGACAGCATATTAAAGCGCAGTGTGATGCAATATGTAAATCTCATTTCTTGTCAAAAATTGTTTTTTCTTTAATATAAGGGGAGGAAAAATCAAAATCTGAATCCATTAGGTGTGTCTCGTGCTTCTCGGACAGCAGTTTTGGTACTCAAGGGTACAGAACTTTTGATATCTGGAATTTACTACCACTAGCTCGTGCAAAACAGTCAGAAAAAGTTTAGTTAAATTTTCTATGATAGTGTTCATTGTCAAATGATTTAGCGTACTGCCTACTGTTGCCCTCGCTTATTTCTTGCGTATGTGCAAGCAAACGTTTCTTCTTGAATTGCTCTTGTAATTGCTATGTGAAGAATAAAAATTTATTATTTAAATACTCTGTATGAATAATCTTATAAAAAGGAGAGATGCTCTAAAAGATGTTATGTTAATAGCACGATGCATGCGATAAAAAATAAAGTTATGTACATAATTTCTAATAATCGAGTAAAAAAACTACTTCTTCAAGTTAATTGCCTGTCGCACTTTACTATTTTTCCGACATCGGTGATGTTCTCCTCTGTAACAGGCGAAGATGGATATTCTGGCTTCAAAGGTTGTTCCAGGCTAAAAGTTCGTTCAGTTTACTCCTAATAATACACAGTTTGGTGTTTTGAGTGCTCTACTTTGCTATTTATTGAATTCGAAGTAAAACTTTAGAGAACACATATTTTTACTGGATTAGGAAAAGTTTGTTTAAACAAGTTAGATAACTGATGATAATGGATAACTAAAGGTTTCCAAATTAAAGGAAAAAATTGACCATTCTCTGAAGTATTTAGGCATAGAAGATGTTTTTCTATTTTAATAGTCCTACAAATGATTCTCCTTGTAGCATAGTGCTTGTCAATTAAAAAAAGTTATGTAAGAACTACATTTACTACTTAAAAAATCTAAGAGTTCTTTAAATTATCAGAAAGAAACATTTATAATTTTTCTTGACATTGTAAATATTTAACCACATCTTCTTCGAACAAGCGATAGTCGCGATGAAAAGTCGTAGAACAAAAGTCACTATATGTTAGATAGTTCAGTCAGACCTATCTAGTAAAGCAATTAAAATTGTTGCTAAAAAGTGTTGTCGAGGAAAATTTTTATAACACTTACTACAGACTTTGCAATAACCTAACTTCCAATTGAACTAAATAAACAAGATTATTTTTTAAGAGTACATTGACGGTCCGATAATTCTCATCCGGCGATAATGCGGTGGCAGCCACTACCTCATGCAGCTGCTGACGGGTCATGGCTGCTTCAGGGCCTATCAACACCGCTTCAGGCTGGACGACGACGCTTCGTGCCCTATCTGCCAGCATGCACAGGAAGACGCGGAACACGTGATCTTCCAGTGTCTTCGTTTCCAGGAGAAACGTAAAACTCTGCAGCGGCACCTTCGACGGCAGCTGTCTCCGGAGGACATCGTCGGCGAGATGATGGTCAGGGAGACCAACTGGGACGCGATATCGAACTTCGCGCCCATGATCAGACAGAAGCTCCGACGAGCGGAGAAACTGAGGAGAGGTTAGCCCGTGGCATAGAGGAGTAGCGCGAGTAGCCATTCTAGAGGGCGCATATCAGCCAATCCAGAATGAAAAATTAAAATCAATGAAATTAATTCTCAGCAAGTAATCTTCACATTGAGAAAAGATCGTTGTCCATCAGTTTACATTAATGGAGTAGATAACAAATGGATTTGTACTGGTTGTTTGGAATAAAGTCTAGCCTATCATTAGAGAATAAATCATTATTGCACAAGATTGTCATCAAACCTATTTGGACTAACGGAGCAGAACTTTGGGGATGTGCGAGCAAATCCAATACAACCTTAATCCAAAGATGCACTTTGGTACTTCACAAATCAAACCCTGCACGGCGACTTAAATGTGCTCTATAAAAGAGGTTATTAGGGAACGAAGTACTAACCACCATAAAAAAACAGGAAAATCACAACAACATACGTCTACAATCATTACTGGAGGAACGCAATGACAGACGCTTAAAATGATACTGGTCATCTGACCTAACAAATGGTTGAAGAGGACGCCTTCGAAGGAAAGGGATTTATCACGTCATAGTCAGTAACGTATTAGTACTTAAGATATCAAATTAGCTTATAAAATAGTAAAAAATATATACAAACAATCTTTAGCTGTACGTAGGTACATTAGGTGAACATATAATTAATTTTTCCAATTGCAAACCACTTGTTCCTATTCCTCATCCCACAATTAGAAATATGTGAGAGGTTATTGATATTGAAAGACAATGCTTGAGACCATGGGCAACGCTTAGCCGCCATCTAAAAACGCATGTCATCACCTACGTAACCCGTTAAAACACAAACTTTTTCCAATTAAGGGCAGTTTCGGCACAAACATGTTCCCATTAAACTTTCACTTCTATTTCTATAAATAGTGAAATAAAGCATACAAAAAACTAGTCTTCTAGTTTGAATTCTTTTTGAGGAGCAAGCAGATTGAGACCCCGAGTAAAGAACCAACCCCCTTGAAAACGGCATCAAAGTGGATGTACAAACGTTAAAAATTTCCCAATAATTGTTGCGGTTCAAACCGCGAACGTAATTGTTCATTTATTAACGATAGCGGAAATCGTTCCAAATATACATACAGACATACACACTGGAGAGGCAGGCGTGTAAATAGCCGTGTCCTCGTAAAGCGGCATGGGGAACAAATTACGGCCCGTTGCGGGGAAAACGCTGAGGCCCAAATCGTCGCTAAACAGCCCGCGCGAAAGCGAATGGGGGCGGCTACCGATATCAAACCAACGAGTAAATTGCTAAATCGCTCACCTGTAATTGGCTTTGGATTGTTGTTTACTGCGTTGACTTCCTGGTAGCCACCATGTGTGCTGTTGTCTTTGCGGCTGGCTTTGCGGAAAATTATGATGCAATCGCTCATGTCGGTATGCGTTTCAAAAGGCTCGCGGGCCGAGCAAAAAAAGCCCATCTGCCGTTTTTAGTTTGCGATAGCAAAACGCTTGTCGGCAGACATCACAGGCTACCCACACCGCAGACAAACACAGGGCGAAAGGTCACCACACCACACACACACATACATGCATCCATGCATCTATGCATCCTTGCATCCATGCATCCGTGCATCTATGAATCGATGCATCCAAGCATCCATGCATCCATATATTCACACATTCGTGCATAGAGGCATCCGTTCATGCATCTGTTCATGCATCCATCTCTACTCGCATACATGCATACAAGCATGCATGCATCCACAAACACACACATATAAATATTGAGTTATTTTTACATGTCAAGTATGCTAGTTTTATTATATATTATCTTTCAGGTAGCAATTGTGTCTTTGCTTTGACTAAAATGCCTTGAGAAGGTAGGTTTATTAAGAGTTTCATGACTACAATTAAGTTCCTTATGCTCTTGTAATACACAGACATGTAAGAATATTAATCAAATCTAACTCGACTTTCATTGTAGACTACTATTTTAGCGATTGATAAGTATATATACGTATTATCACAGTTAAATACGACCAGAATATCATGTGTTGCATAAGTTTCAATTTTTTATTCGTTACATATTGCGTAGCTGTAAAAGCACCTGTTCTACATAAAGCAATTTTCTGTAGGTGTAGTTTTAGGTTACTTTTTTATTCAAAATGTATTTATATATTTAGATTAAATAGATAATTTCTTTATAAGTTTTAGAACTGTAATCATAATTTTTTTTCGGTTACTCTATTGCAAAGTTTATAGCAAGTGCTATAAAAACTATCATCGACAACGCTTTTTTTGCCATTTTCATTGTTTTACTATATGGGACTGACTGAACTTCCCACCATATAGCAAGTTATTTACGTATATGTAAATGGTGACTTTTGTTCCACGACTTTTCACCGCGACTATTCCTTATTTGAAGGTGTAGTTAAAGATTAATCCTTGTTTAACGTGTACATCACTTAGTTTCTTCATAAAAAGTAATGAGCTAATAAATCTGAATGTCTTTCTCTAACAAGAGATAATTGTTTCTAAACCAAGGATTTTAATTTGGTTGATTTCATCTATTAATAATTACTTTTGGTTATAGTACTGCAGATTAAACCGACGTGAATTGTAACTAGTCCAAGAAATAATTTATATAGTAATATAATAAAAATTCTAAATAAACTATTTCTGTTTATCAGAAAATAATGTGAACTTTAAAGTTACCCTCTGCAACATTAAAAAATCTAAACTTGTATTGAAATAACTTCTAGCTCTTAATAATATTACCAATAAGAATATTAACTGATAGAATACCGAACTTGCAGAACTAAGAGAAAATATTCGCAAGCTGTTAAATAAGGTGGAAAGAATAAATACGTTGATGAAACATTATTGCATAGTTTCATGTAGCCCACTATTTACAAGTATGTGCGTGCGTGCGTATGTGCACTTCTTGCAATTAATATTTAGTAGTATCATATAATATTCTTTTCTTTTTTATTTCGCCACCATTCTCCAAATGTTTCTGTCCCCTGCTCTTCAGTAAGTCTTCTACTCCTTTATCCCACGTGGTACTTAGTCCGCCTCTTTTTCGCTTTCCATACTTGTCTAACTTACCTTTCTTCAGGTAATCTTTTCATATATCCCCACCAGCGCAACTAGGCCTTTTTTATATACTTTCTGGCACTCCCTATTTTCAATTTTTCTCTTATATTATCGTTCCTTATTTTGTCCATTATTGTGACTTTATAATGAATAGCATTACAAATTATAAAAATCAATTAAACAACAAGTAAAGTGGAATCACTTGTTCCTGCATACTAAGTTCCCTTTTTCAGGCTTTTTTTGCTGCACAATAACCAGCACTTCAATGTCGGCGGTAACAAGCCACGTGCTTGCACTAAAAGCAATTTTTGCTTTAAATTATTTCTACACAAAACACAAGTTTTGTCAATTATGTTTTATTGACCTTGTCTAAAAGCATGCAACATCTACATTTTGATTTATAGTTATTGGATACATAACAACAACAAAAAGAACAAACATGAGGGTATCTCATATTTCTGACACGTTGCTATCTTTAAAATAGCAATATCTCACGAACATTAGTTAATATTTCCATTTCTAAATTTGACAAAATCGGTGAACTTCAAATATCCGGCAGTTAACGCTACTCAATTACTTAATTATAAAAAAGTTAAATAAAACTGGAAAGTTAATATATTTATTCTGAGTAGATTGTTCTATTATAGGTTAACGGTGAAGTAACGAAACACCGCAAAGTACCAATTGCTAGCTATCTGTAAGGTTTGCTATTAAGAGTGTTCAAATTTTAAATTTTAATAAAACCAGTTTATGAGATTTCATTATTTTTTTTTATTTCAAAGAGTATTCTATTATATTATGTGTGAAATATGATATCGGCCATTCGCTGGTCGGCGCGTATCTGAGAGGTCCAATTTTTGATGACTCGACCCCATAAATCATTGATGGCATTGGTTATGTTGACTTTTAAGGCATCGATCGTATTCGATTTATTCGAATAGACCAGTGATTTAACGTAGCCCCACAAGGAAAAGTTTAATAGCGTTAAATCACACGATCTCGGTGGCCAGCTAACGGCGCAGAAACGCAAGATAACCATGCCGTCGAATTTGTCGTGCAAAAGATCCAATGTTGCATCCGCTGTGTGGCACGTAGCGCGGTTCTTGTTGGAACCACATGTCGATGAGATCCATATCTTCCAATTTAGGTCAAAAAATTTGGGTATTATCTACCTGTATCTCTCGCCAGTGACAGTTATGTTCGTGCCAGCTTTATTTTGGAAGAAGTACGAGCCAATGAACCCGCTAGGCTAAAATCCACACGAAACAGTGACTTTTTGGATGTATTTGCAACTGATGAATCTCATGTGGATTGTTATTTCCTTAAAAGCGATAATTTTGTTTGTTGACATGGCCATTCAAACAAAAATTGACCTCGTCGCAAAAAATAATTTTCTGTCCGAAATCGGGGTCTACTTCTAACTGGTACAGAGCACAGTTAGCGAATGCTCGATGCTACTTATGGTCGTTTACCTTCAGTTCTGAGTTAATTGAATTGTGTAGGGGTGCAGACCCAAGTCCCGACGTAAAATTCGTCAAGCTGAGGAAAGCTGCAAAGCCGTTGTTGAGAGCACACTCTCTTTACTGCAGCAATGTTTTCTACAGACCTCACGTTTCAACAACATACGGGTGCTGTTTAATTGTTTACTGTTGATCACCAGTTGATTCGAATTTGTCCACCAAACGACGAATAGTCGACTCAACAGGACGATTGTGTGCATCGTAAAAATCACGTAGCTCGAACTGACCACTTATTTTGATAGTAAAGTTTAATAATTTGCACGAGTTGCTCAATACTGTAAATTTTCATGATGATTTATCCAACATTAATTACTATAAATTCCAGATTGACAGCTGTAGCTTCATCAACATGGCCGCTATATATTGACAAAGTTTGAGCGCCCTTATTAGAAAACCCTTTAATAGGCTACACTAACACCTACTACCTCCTTCCCATTCTTCGCCGCGTGAGATATCTAAATACTTATCACTACTCTCAATGCAATAAAAGCAAGAAGTTTGATGCCTTAAAACTTGTGAACTGAGATTATATATATATAAAAATTGCAATACGTGTTCCTACTCCACAGTTAGCAATCTAAAGTCTAATAAATGCGAAAATTACAACGAATATGCATTCATTCTATGTAATAATTTCCACTCTTCTAAAACTGTTGATGCTTTTCCAAGCAATAAAAAATCATTGAGTTCTAACTCCCTATTCTCTCATTTCTTTCAAATTATTCCAAAAGAAATTACATCCTACATTAACAAATTAAAAATTCTATTATGTTATTGATTCTTACGACAAAAAATTATATTTCAAGGCAAGTAAACTGTTCTTAATTGGAGCCCCAACGGCATCTCATTTTCAGTTACAGCAACAAATGTTATAGAAACACAATTTATGTCAAATAAAATATTTACAGTATTAGGAAGTAATATCCATCAAAGCGATAGAATCACAGCAATAGGCTTCTCAAAATTCTAATCACAACCGTTAAGGAAACTAAATTACATATCTAGAAATTTAATCGAAGATATGTCGAGATTAAAATTTATACTCAATTTGTTTCAAAAAATTCTTCTAAACACCTAATCACGATACTTATAAGATACTTCCTAGTTGCTTAGAAACCAATCACAATATTGGTGTTTCCTAAACCTGACGTTAATCTCGTGAACAATTTCCCATACTCGTCATATAAAAATTGGCCGTCTCCAAGGATCTACTTTGCTTAATGTTATCATGTCTCAATCCTCAGACTCCCTATCTGAATTCTGGTCACGTACACGAATAACATGTCAGTTATTACTCAAATATACGACATAAATAATGCAGCTCACAGGTTATAAACTGAAACAATTCAATCGATCCAATGATCTTGGATAGGATCTTTTTCGTTACATCTGTTGCCAGGAGGTCTGAGTAATAAATTGTATTGGCTCTTTTGAAATCCCTCAGAAAGTCTACATGGATAACCCCATGTTAGTTTCAGAAGAACGTTGTCATCAACTGGTATGTCGCCACTCGCGTGATGACTACTGGAACTCGGGATTAAAGTAGAGCACTCATGTTTTATTGGTTGTCACTATAAAGTTCAAAATGGATCACCATTATGTTCGCGTCTGTCAAAGTGCATGGTACCCACTGTGCATTCACCTTACTTTTTATGATGTATTCTACACTACCAACATTGGCGGATAGCCTTGCTCCAAGTTTCTTCCTAGTGTTGCGTCTGTTCTTACGAATGAGCGCGTTTTCACGATTAACGTTTGGCTGGGTGACGGATGTTTGCGGCTGACGATCATTTTTTACGCGCTCTCTGCTGTCTCTAAAGCACTTGCACCACTCAAATACACGGATTCGTGAGAGACACTCTTTCCCATACTGCTGTTAGAATTTGTGGTAAATTTTTCAGCGGATGGGACGATTTCTCCAATGAGGAATTTGATCACAATGCGTTGTTCCATGGTCCGTGGTACCTTCTGCGCAGTGCGACTCATTTATATACTAATCAGTCCAGATCATATTTGAATCACCTTGTATTAAAACTAAATGGTTAATACGAGATTAACAGTTTTACAGAGAAGCACAAAAAAATTACGATCACATAGGTATTGCAACTTAAGACATAAATCAATTCTCACCAGACCAAAAATTAAATTACTAATAAATCCACAAAATGGTGATAACTACTACATGGCACCTATGCAAGTTAACTAATTGTGTATTTTGACAATAGGTGATCAATAGTGAATTATAGAACATGCCTAGAGAAAGTAATATAAAAATTTCAAGTAGGTGATATTATAATATCCCTATTTAAAAATACATATATTAATATATGAACAGCAACAATTTTGCTGAACTGTTTTAAATGATTTATTATAATTCAGACAATTCTATTGTGCTGTTTACAATATTATAATTTGAAAGAATTGGAAATGAGTGTGTTTGATAAATAACATTAGCCGTTTTTGAGTTATTTTATATAATTAATAAACATTTTTAGATCTACACGACCGCTCATGAAAGTATAGATACTTTATTAAAATTCAATTATACAGTAAATGACTATACTTTACATAACAAAGTTTTTTATTTAACTATTTACCATCTTTTTAGACAATATTTAATAAAATTAGTTAGTCACTTTTAGATTTTAAAGCATTTGTTGGGTCGAAAACTAGAAGAACCTTTTCTTCTCTTTTCTTTCTTAGAAGAAAATTATAATACCTTTAGGCCTTTGATCTGTCACTCAACACTTCGAATCTTTCTTTCGGTTTTTACCACTTGCTTTAGATGTTTGTTTACATTAAAAATCTGTGCGTATCCGAAGCTTCCACTTTCGAGCTTGAGAGTTTATGATTAACCCTGCCCAGAGTAAAATTATTCGATTTAACCCCCCTCAGCCGCAATGACCACCTTTATCCTTGATCTAAAGCAGGCTCTTTGTAAAGCAGCGCTGTCCATATTGGCCACAGATTACATATTCTATAGAAAAGAAACTGTTATGTCAGCACATTTTGTAGAAACCGGCAGCGATTCCAACGGTTGTAGGGGCAAAGTTTTTTCATAAAAATTTAATCGGTCGATTTTAAATAGAAAACTGCCATTCCAACGCAGATAACAACGTTCCCGGTGGCGCCAAAAATAACCAATTGTGTACTGTATAATTATTTTCAAAGTACTTTAATACTCATTATTTTAAAGAAAAGTGTAAATAATTGTTGCTATTACAACAACAATCGTCACACTTTCCTCAAAGTATAGAAAGTAATTACAATAATATACAATATGCATAAGAATAAATATGTTAGAATACTAACCAATGTTATTTATAATAATTAAATGTTAATGAATTAATGTACATTACATAAAAGATAGTGTATAAAAATTTAAAAAATAATTATAAGTAGTAACATTGGAACAGCAAATGTTTGAAAATGCTAAAGCTATTCTAAGTAGGAGTTAGAATAGCTTTTTAGCGTAAGTAGTATTTTGCAAATACTAAAACGTACTCATATAAATCTAACAATAAGATTTTAGTATATACAGAATACTATAAAAAAACTAATAAGTTTTGTAGCTTTTCCACTAGCTTAGGTGCTATCTTGCTTATTAAGATGAAAATTAATTCTTAAACCATAGTACTTATTTGCACAAAAACACAAGTTTACTATTTTAACATACACAATGCAATCTTATGTAACACCTCGACTGTCTGTAAGTGCTCATTCATAATGGACGTAAGCATAAGCTGCCCATAAACATTAGGCTTATGTTTCTAACAAACGTAAGCCTTATGTAAGGGTTCTAAAGTTACGCATTCCTAATCAAAGTAGCTTTAGAAATTTCTTTTTGTGCATTTTTTGCAATTAAATTGTATTTATACTTTTTATCCCTTTTATTGTACAGGAACAGATACATCTTTACTAAATTAATTGATAGTTCAGTAAATTAGACGCCAAAATGTGGATACTGACGAATCAAAATGAACATAGAAAATGATTAACTTACTTCAAATGTGCATAACAAATACGTAAAGTTAAAAAAACTGCTTTCTATATCGGGGCGTAAAGATGCCACTTTAGGGTGTCTGGACTTATTAATAATACTTTTGACTACGCTCTAAACATATTAGACGAAAGGGGTTCAAATCAGGTCTATTGGGGGCCAGAATTCTTTAGACTAGAACATGTCCACATTATCCGACAATTAGTTTCGGATTAAATGGCTCGTATGTGTCGGTGCACCACCTTGCTGAAATATATACATCTACCTCCTCCTAACCCAAAGCCACAATTTTTATCCACGGTTTTACGACATTTGTTAGAACACGTAAATAAACATTTTTGTGGCAGTTTCCTCCTTCTGAAAGGAATTCGGTAACATGACGTTACCTTCACTAAGCACCACAGCTAGCACGCGAGCACTAGCGAGAAATTTTGTTCCAGAAATAATCGGCCAGTTGATCTTCGCATCAATAGTAAACATTTTTTCATCAGAAAATAATCTGGTTCGTTCTGCCGCTTCATTTGTCAACGAACACACTAGTAGGTTGTAGCGGGCAATTCGCTTTGATCAGAGAGCGTTTGATGTATCTTTATTGTATACTATTTATAACGTATGTCCTCTTCTGCAATCCGGCGCATAATTCGCTCACTGACACCCAACATTGACGCCAATTTCCTTAATGATTGCGTCGGGTTCTCCAAAATTAACGCCTGAGCCCTTTCTACGACTGCTGGAGTCTGTTACGCGTTCCCTCAAATGATTCTTTTGCGACGGGTTAGCGAAACCCTCACCATACTTCTGGGAAGTATTATATTTTGCCACAATGTTGTACACAGATGATCTCGGGCACCTAACGAACTAAATTATTTCAGTCGCCGAACGTCCAATGCGAAGAATTTCTATAATCGCGGCTCTTGGGTTGTACCCCGCACTTGTTCACGAGAGCTCGTCTGTTTTGAAGTTATAACTGTTTCATAAGAGCATATAACTTTCACGGACCCCCAATAATGACCTATAGCGGTAGTACTGTATGGCGAGATTATAAGTATGACTGCTTTGTAAGAGGTAATTATAAAAAATTTAGAATACCACAAATTCTGTGCTCGAATAGGTTCTGCTTCGGACTATTTCTACCATTGTGCCGAAAAAGGAGAACAATTTTACCGATTTGACAATGACGTTGCACTTCAAGTTACTGTTACAGGCTGGCTTCATACCCAGAGAACTTGTTTGTAATTTCAAACTTTGTGAGATGTTACCTAAGTTTACATGGCGATTATGTCTAAAATCAATGTACTGTTGTAAGTGTCTAATGTGAATGGAGGTTTCTTTCAGAATTTTTCTGATATTTTATATTTGTAATTTTTGATTTCTCTAATAAATTCGGATATTTTAGTCGGTCCGACACGGTTTGGTGGTGGTTTTGTGTGTTATATCAAAGTTATTATTTTCCAAACATAGTTTTTGTTGGATAGAGTGATTTATAAGCTTATCTGGGGGTTAAAATTTGGCGAAACAGAATTTTGGACAGCGCATCATAAAGGTTCATATCAATGCGAGGAAAATTATGTTCTTTTTGTGTGCCTTGCGAATTTTTAGTTATGTAAGTTCGGTGCCTTAAAAACATAAGTCCTGTATTTAAGATTTGTCACATGCGTCTTAATACCTCACGATCAATAATCTTTCTATTTTCGCTTTTTTATAATTTTTAAATCTTGTACGACGTCTTCTTCTTCTCTTTTTTAGCGGTCTATTAATTTTTTTCCATCCTGTTGGTCTCCACTCCGTTATTATTCTAGGCCCGCTTGTCTCCATTTTGCTTATATGTCTTAATCATTGATTCCTTTAGATTTTATGAATCATATTGTATTTTTCCCGCGCGTTGACTAGTCTGTTTTGGTAATCATTTTTATACGCCACGTACTGTCTGCTTTGCGTGTAGGTCCGTATATTTTACGCAGCACTTTTCTTTCAAAGATCTTTATACTGTTAATGTCTTTCATTGTTGGGCACCATGTGTCACAACTATAAGTAACTGCAGGCCGAATTGAGATTTTATATATTTTTAATTTAGAGATTTTACTAACTAATTTACATTTTAAATGTTTATGGTTAGCCCTCAAGCATCTGCCACCTTGTTGTATTCTGGTTTCGAGTTCTTTTGATGTTTTATTCTTGGCTGTTATTACTGATTTGAAATACTTACACTTATTAACTACTTCGTATTCATTGCTATTAATATTTTTTAATTTTTTCTTACTCATACTATTCTTTATGTATACTGTCGTGCTTTTATTTATCTATAACCCTCTATCATTTGCTTCATTTTCCAGAATTTTTTTTGTTTAAAGCTGCTTTATTTTTCATAATTTGTTAACACGTTTTATTTTGATAACTATTGCCTCTAAACACGAGATAAATAGAAATTCCAATAAGGTATTTTTTGTCTGACACATTTATCAACGTGAAATACTTGTTTTTTGTACGTCTCTATTTCGCCCATAGCTTTTGAGTGTTTTATAGTCATTCCTATCAGTCTAGGTCATTTTAATTGTATCTACAATAGTAATAAGTTTTCTATTAATTTATTCCGGTTTACCAAGTCACAGGCTCTTTGGAAATCTATGAATAACATTCTAGTTTTGTTACTACGTGAATTTTCCAAAATTTGTCCGATTGTGTAGATATTATCAATTGTAGACTTGTTTCTCCAAAATTCGTTTTGGTGATCTGAGATTGGTTCCTCCAAGTAAGTGTGCAATCTTTGGTTTATGTTATGCCTCTGTAATTAGCGCATATTGCTTTAGTTATGTATTTTTAGTGACTTCAAGAGAATTAAACTGTGTATTTAAGATTTGTCATTTGCGTCTCAATACCTCACGGTCGATACCGACAACTGTGTGCATGATATTTTGTAGCTCTGTTAATTACATAGCAAAAAAGGCATCACTATACAATTTTTGATGTAGCCCCATAAGAAGTGACATATGTTATGTGATATTATTTTGAGGGTTTTAAATGAAGGTGTTCAAAAACGTCTCAATAAAACAATAGCGTTGTTCTAGTTTGTTGTAAAATAAATAGTTCGTTTTCAGTGTTTCTGTTCGTGTTTTACTTAAAATGTTTCTTATAAATTCTCCCTAATGCCTAAATATACAAATATGTAACGACGCTTATTCTCCATGCCAGCTTAAAGAAGTTCTCCGCCCAGTAATATAAACTTTTGTCATGTTATTGTTTAATCAAATTCTGAAATCTTAGGGAGTTTATACATTTCTTTTTGTAGAGTGATCAAAATTAAACTTTGAGATTTAAACTTCGTGCCGCTTACGTTCTGTAAATGTGGGAAGTTTGCATTTATATGTTTCTATTTAAACATGTGGCAAAATCTATCAAGGGCCATCAGAACCTTCGTATATTTGTGAATTGGGTTTTAGAAGATTAAGCAATTGATGTTGATTTCGTAAAAAACTTATCATTAGTTAATAAATCTTAGTTTTTTTAAATGGCTTTATAGATTGTGAAAATTGATGCATGCTGGGTAATAAGACTGCATTCTAAAGAACAAACCACCAACAGAAATTTATATCCCTGTACTCCTTTAAAGACAAAGTTGGCAATGCTGTTACCGACGATATTGTACATTATCAGAAGTTAAAAAACTTCTTTTCAAATAAATCAACGATTTTGTCATCACGCAAAATATTTACTTTACGTGAAATTTTATGGTCGTATTATATAACACAGATGTGACATTGATTGGTTACCGCGGTCTTGCCATTTAACACACTTAACGCCACTAGACTTTTCCTCTGAGGCTATTTGAAAGAAAAGGTTTATGTCGACAAATATACTACAATTACAAAGCTAAAAGAAAACATCAGACGTGTAATTACTGAAATAGTAGTAATTTATAAGTAACTACCAAGTCCGTACTTTACACTGTTAGCAATGAAATTTGGATTGTTCCATTTTGTGTTTTATTCAGGAAAAACATCTTGAAGTCCAATTTAGATCATCCTATTTATAAGCTAAGGTAAGGCATTTCAAAATGAAGTTATGGTTCAGTTCTCAATCTGTTTATATATATATATATATATATATATATATATATATATATATATATATATATATATATATATATATATATATATATATATATGTATGATGCACATTATTCAAACTAATTTATATTATCCACATTTTCGGCTAACGGCATACGTTCCCAAAACCTTAGCCTTTCCGGAAAGAGGAGGTTCTTCATTTGGAACGTAATATTATCGGAATTCTGTGACCCGACTATACTGAGATGAACGAGGTCATAATTAAAAGCCACGCCTTCTTTCTGTAGGTTGGGCAAAGTCTCCCATTTCAGATTAGCAACAGAGTTTCGAGGAGAAGGATCTCTGAAAAATAAATCATGACAGTGACGTGGATAAAGATTTTAACGGTGCTCACGTACCCAGTACTAGCAAAATCTGTCCACATTTGAATCATGCAGTCTCTCATCATTAGATCATTGTCGGCTTTTTGTGGTGAAAACAATGCCGGAGAATTAAAAAGGTATAGTAAGTCGTCAGTATGACACACACCTATAAAATAGACGATTTATTACAAGGCAAAATAAAAAGCAATTGCGTTACCCCAATCAAAGTCAATATTTTCCGTGGTGGTTGCGTACTTGTCGCCATACGAGTACTCTCCTCTGTAATTAAATTTGTAAAACCAAACTGTGCTTAGTCCGCTTATGGGGTGAAGTAGTGCAGACTGGTAAGAGCCGTAATTGAAAGACCGGTCGCTGTATATCTTAAAAAGTCAATAACTGAATTAGGTACATCTTATACTTTTGGGTTGTCCGGAAAGTTCGGGCCGATTATTAAGCAAAATTCAAAATTAAAATGTTTATGTGTCGATGTTTATTTGTTCAATTATCAACCTTTCTCCATTTTTAAGTGGTCTGCATGATATCTATTGCGAAAACTAAGACAAATAAGTTTTTAATGTTGAAAATAATGTTGTTCTTTAAAATATTCTCCCTTACCGTTACTACATTGTTGTATACGCTGGAGTCAATTTACATAGTATTTTTTTCATAGCGTATCAGATATTTCCGAAATATGGGTTTTGAACGCATCAACTGCCTCTTCCGACGTCGAAAATTGTTGTTCAAGCAGTTTATTCTTTACGTGTGGGAACAATAAGAAATATTTAGGGGTCAGATCAGGACTGTACGGCGGATAATCCATCGATTTGACGTTTTGGGTGCTTAAACCCACGGTTGCGATATGTACAGTTTTCCTAAGAAAAAAACAGGCGACCATTTGCTTGAAAGTGCTTCAAGTGCAAACGATTTTTGTTGGGTTTGGCTCATTTTGAAAGACCAATACAGTAGACTGCTGTTTACTTTTGGGTTTAAACGCATAGATCCGAGATTTGCTTATGAAGCACCGTGATCGTATTTCTTTCGACCAATCGACACGAGCCTTTTTTGGGGCGATCGTTAACTTACGCGGGATACAACCGGCACACAGCTTTTTACGGTTAAATGTTCATGCAATAGCGAATGCATGCTAGTCATATTAAGGATTAAAAAATGCCCAAATATCACAATAAGTCTTGTTTTCTGGGTTAGCGCACGACATCGATATTTTTTGGCGCCACTGTCGATTTTAGATGGCTTTTTCTAAATTTATACGCCAGTGAACTACGACTACAAGTAAGTTCACGGAATCGACAATATACGATAGTTCTGTGTAGGGCTTTGTCACCAATAGTCGAAGTGAGTTGATCGATGCTATGTTATTGGGATTCGTAAAAAATCGTCACACAAAAATGTACAAGAATTAATTCCATTTTTGACTACAAAGAAATTTTCAACTTAATAAAAACAACTAGCATATGTATAACAAAACTGTATGCTGCAAACGTCAGATCACACCTAACACATGCAGAGTTGCTAAATCTGCAATAGATATCGTGCAGTTGACGTAATACAACTTGAAGCTTCTATCCTTCCAGAACTTCTCAGATTTTGGATGAAAAATTTTTCAAAATTGTTTTTTATGGCTTCCAAAAAATTAACGTTCTTGCCATTAAGAGAATTTTGAGAAAAACTAAATAAATCCAAAAATTTAAAGGTGCAAAATCTGGTAAATATGGTGGGTGGAGCAATATATCCCAGATAAAGACCAACAATTTTTGTAAAGGGTCAAGAGACATGAGGTCTAGCATTATCCTAGTGGAACACGATACCCTCTAAGTAGCTAATTCTTGAATCGCTATCTTCAATTTGTTTAGTTGTGAACGGCATTATGAATTTATCGACTGGTCGTTGAGTTGGAGCTCACAATACAGGATTCCTTTCCAATCTTACAAGATACAAAGCATGCCTTTCTTGATATGAAAACCAGCTTTTGGGAGTAGTTAACAATGGTTCATTTTACCTACCCCAAGACCTTTTTTGCTCGACATGGTTGTAAATGATCTATTGTTCTGCGTTTTCGTTGCGTTTGTATATCGTGTCACATGCAATCTATTAAATGTTTCTCTGTTAAATTGTGCGGAAACTGAACATCGTTACCAAGCTTCAATATATGCTTGTAGTTTTTGAGATTTTTAGTATTTTAAATCTCGTGTCACATATCGTAGGTTTTCCTCAGTCACTATAATGACTTGCTCAATGTGATTGGTGAAAGGTTTACTCGTTGTTGATCTTTAAGATCGAAATCACAAGCTCTAGACTTAGTGAATCATTTTAAAATAGTTCTTTAGTAAAGAACTTTCTCCGGAAATAACATATCTTTATTATTGATTGTATTGCATTTGTGCCATTCCGATAATAGAAAAACAGTAAGTCTAAATTGGACTTTGTTTTCTCCCAACTTCAAAAGGGTACAAGAATATCAAAAATTAATATATTGCACGAAACTTTTTTTTAAAGATACGTTAAAATGTCACCTTTAATCATGTGTGCACAAATCGTGCGTTTCCTATAACTGTAACGTATTCAGACATTTTCCAATGCCATCTAGTGAAAATCGACAAGAATTTTCTTAACTATTCAATATTATTATTAAGTTCTGTAAACAAATATTTATTAAAAATTTATTAAATTTAAAAAATAAGTATTAATTTATCTAAGAAGAAGTATATGTGTAGTACATGGACTGCGAAGCAATAATGAACATAATATATAATGTACAATTTTTTTCGTAGGATTTTAAATAGTAAAGAAGGAATAATACTATAAATACATTTATCAATTTAAAATTGCTTGGTTACTTTTGTGAAATCCTAGAATACGTTTATGTTACTAATAATGCAAATAGAAATGGATTAAAATAATTAGTTATAAAATAAATCATAGATTAAAATGGAGAAAACCTGATTAAAGTGTGAAATTATTCATTTTGAAGATGAAGGTTTATTAAAGTGTTTAAGATTAATATAAATTTCTGATAAATATATATGTTTTCTTTGCTATTAATAAATTTAATCTTACTGTGGCTTTACTGATATGATATAAATTTGCAAAATAATTAAAAAATGCAACTTGTGCTTGTAGCTGATTTTAAAAATAAAAGGTATCTTACATTTATAAATCCTTGGACACTATTGGGATTGTAAACATCGACGTAGTCACTTTGCAGGTAGAAATCTGTTATCTCTTGCCAAACACTTTGAATGTATTCTTGAGGAACGCTCAGGGATAGAGCAAACATTTGAGGTTCAAAAGCATTAAAATTTTCGTTTAGCATTGTTCTAATAGTGGAATTACGAAGCAGAGCTGCGTTATCAAATTTCTTTATTAAATCGTGTAGTCTTTACAGGAGTTAACTTACGGAAGGCTCTCAGCATGCCTTCATTTTCGACAGCACCAACAATCCAAGGAACTGCATTAAAGGTGTTTGATTGCAACATAATTAAAGGATCCTCCTCTATAAATGGGCCAGGGTTAGCTGGAGACCTTTTCTAATGCTGGTGTATATACTACATATGGTTTCATTAAAGTACTATACAAAGTTGAAATTAAAATAAAAAATAAAATTAAAATTGACGAGCGTTGTTACTTTAAACTTCTCGATGCTATTAGCGAGAGTAAATGCGTCGACGTTCCTAACGCACTCGATCATAATTTCCTTGTTACTAAAGTTACAGTTTACAAAGACGGATTGTTGTCGAGCTACTTGTGCTTGCACAATGGCGTTTGGTCTTCAGCCATAGCGCTAAAAGCAGATCCACTTTCCGAAATGGCTTGTTGGAACAATCCTGAAAGTTTACGATTACTATTTTAGATCGTAAATACCACGGAAAAAACCTTTAGAAGCTGGACTAAATTGGTGCAGATGTGCACTTCCCTCCAGCGCTTTCTCCAAATATAGTAACTTTCTCGGTGTTTCCACCAAAAGCTTCGATGTTCTCTTGAACCCAACGAAGAACTGCGACTTGATCCTTAAAGGCCCAATTTCCCGGAGCGGCATCATCGTTTGTACTGAAAAACCCTATAGAGACAAATAAACTATCATAGAGTATTTTTATGCTTATTTTTTACCAAACACTCCTAGGCGGTAGTTAAAAGTAACAAGCACAACATCCTTGTCCATAAAATACTCAGGTCCTAAATAATCTCTGTTTCCAGTGCCGGCAAAAAATCCTACGTAATGCAGAAAAACCATGACGGGCAACGAAATTTCTACAATTTTTTTCCCGCACGAAGGCTAGAAAGTGAGAAGTAAAAAATAATGCTTGTCAAGTTTCAGTCATACCTTCGGCGTATAGATGTTCAGGTAAAGACAATCTTCAGAGCCTTCCACTGGTGCTGGGACTTGATAAAAGAGGTAATTTTTTTGTATGCACATTGGAGGATTTGTTGTAGCGTCTAAAATGCCTTTCCATGGATTTGGAGTAACGGGAGCCTGTTAATGCAAGAATATGGAACATCATATTGCGTATATTTTCTGATTACTTTAAATCTTAAACTTCCAACAGGAAGCATGGCAAAAGGAATTCTTGTAAAAGCATAAAATTTTTTATTGCCTGCTGAAAGTTGAACTTGCCCCTGTACTTTGCCAAATTTAGTGGTAAAGATAGGGCTGGGAGCGGTATAGTCATATCTCTTAAATCTTGAGGATGCAGCCTCTGTTACAAGATTTCTATAGACTTGAAGCGCCAAGAAAAATAGAATCGACTTTAGTTTCATGTTGCAATGGGTAGCTAAAATAAACACTGATATGAAACGACTGCTTTTTATGTAAATTTTAAATTACTTACAGCGGCGCGACACCATTAGTCATATTAGAACGCACACAACGCTAATAAAGCAAATTCGTCTATGCTTTTTTAAGGAAGGGGCTTGATATATATATATATATATATATATATATATATATATATATATATATATATAGTATTGTGTACTTCACCTTGGATATCATAAAATATAAATTTTTAAAAGTAGTGTGAAACTGTAGTATTAGTATGGTTATCTCATAAATGTATTGTAGAAAAAACAAGGTATATTTGCACTTAAAACTTAAAATTTGAACGATCTTTTCTTATTTTTAAAGTAGATTTTTAAGATTGTTGTAGTTAGAGGAAACAAATTGTTTGAATAAAAGTTCTAATAAACCTGTAAAGCTTGCAACGCATAGCGAAGTGGCGAAGCAGTCTCCCAAATTTGAGAAGCCTCTAATTTGTAGGTTTAAAAGCAAATTCATGAGTTGACCAATCAGTTTAAAAATCACTAGCAAAGAAGCCTTTTTGGTCACCTGTTGATTGGTGAAAACAGAATTTCGAAATTCCCAGCCGTTCTCGAGTTTTTGCTCGGACGGACGGACGGACAAACACACAGACGGACAACATGAAGTTAGTAAGTGTTGATGGTCGAATGCTTTAAGAATTTAAACTAAAATTGGTCATCAATTTTTCTTTTGTTAAATATATAAATTAAACGCCTAAGCTGAAATACTTCAAAATTATAAGATTTCTACGATTATCAGCCGGTATATACCTCGATTGTGAAATATCAGTTGTGAGTCATAATTAAAAGCATCAAAGTTACTAAACAAGTTTTAGAAATTTCCTTTATTCATTACACTTCAAGAATATTATTTTTAAGTTGATTTTACTCACACAATGTATGTCTAAGGTTTTTAAGATTATTTTAAATCGAGTGTCGAAAAATTACTATCGCAAAACATCATTTATTAGGTTAATCAGAGTTGAAATGAATACCTTCGAAACAAAAATAAAGTGAATACTCAAAAATCCTTTATTTTAGTCATTTTTTAAGAAATGTATTTAATTTAAATAGCTTACGCTTTACAAATAATACACGTATAGTTTTATTCAAAAATTTACTAAAAAAGTAAACTATATAGGTATGTATAGAAGTAATATACTTTGCATGTTTTATAAATAGTCAATACTTACGTGCAAATAAACTACTAATCAAAATTGCAATAGCAGCAATCTTATTTAAATGCCATTAAAATAAATATTAGGTAACATGCAGTAACCGTGGCTGGCCTGCATTTTACTAATGTTAATTAAATATTATAAAACTAATAGACAATTACAGAATTCTAACGCTTGAAAGTGGACTGTATAAAGAAGGACGCTTCGAAAACCTTGTAGACAAATTAAAGAAAAACTCGTTTTGCAGGAATAATTAAGCTGCTTAATGCACCGTTTACACCTTGCGCCGTACAAACACGATATTGACTACATTAATAAAATATTTTTTGTAATTTATAGTTAATGGGCTAGAGTGACGTAAACCTGATTGAGAAAAAATACATAAAAATATACGTAAAAGAACAGATAAGAACGATTTGAGAATCAACTTATAATGTTTAAGGTTTAAATTTTTATATAATGTATTACGTTTGATATCTTTCGGCGTGTATAACACAAATATAACGACACATTTCAATAACCAAATCATATTTTTTTTATTTTTAATTTTCAAACAGTTACAAATTTATGTGGACTTTTTATGAACAATGATACACACCTTATTGATTTCTTGTTTGCGATTTATTTCATTTAGATATAACACATTCAAGCACCATCTCCACTTCGCAACACCAAGACGGAATACAGAAGCAGACTAACTAATTTAATAAATTATAAATGCTATTAAATACTAAATATGCTATTGAAGAAGCCACATTAGCGTTAATCAACGTACGTCAACGAGCTCCATGAGAAACTATACTCATAATAAGAAAAACCCCAACACTACCAATTTGTCTTTTAATTAGAAAACACAAAATAATTAAAAAAAGATGCATCGAAAAACGCTAGCAAATTAGACGAATAGAAACGGACAAACAAGCTATGAAAACTAGACAACCAATGGGACCGTAGTAGCAAGTCTTTTTGAGTTGATCACCTCGTGCAATGTATTTGTAGACGATGCTTAAATCTTACATCCTTGAGTAGCACAAAGCATGCCATTTTAGTGTCCATTGAGGCAAAGAATTATTTTAAAAATTGTGATTTGTCGATCGTAACGCAGCAGCTATTATGTAGGGATTTAGAGTAGGTGGTCACGAAAGAGCTTTGACCAAGAAAACCCTAATGTTGTAGGTACATAATTTCTAACATATTGGTTCACTATTAAATTGAAAACCACAAGGTAGACATTATAGCGTTCGTACATTCGAGAATATCGCAGCAGTAAGGCAGATTGTTGTCACGTCACCACAACGCTTCGCCTCTAAGTATGGTCTCGCCTTGGGAATATCTGACGACATTGAAATTCATGTTCCATACATACAAAACTGATGGCGGTTCAGAAACTTAAATAATGTGACTGACACGCTCGATAGGCTGTTTCCGAGAACACGTTGGGAAATGTTCCAGCTGATGCTGTAGGGCTCAGTAATGACGAATCTTATTTTTATTGGGCTGTTCGGTATCTATTGCGATTTGGCAACTCCGCGATATGACTTTGTGTCATATAGTTTGACATTTTTGACGGAATACGTACTTGGAACGTTTTGTCATGCGGACGTTATTTGTTTTCTTTTATTAAGTTGAAAGTTTCCTCTCGGCCAAAAAAATGGAATTAACTCGTAAACATTTTTATGCGATAAATTCTTACGAATTTCGATGTGAATTTCTCAATAACAGTGCATCGGTCAACTCACTTCGACTTTTGGTGATAAAAGCCTGTACATAGCCACATATTGTTGGTTCAATGAATTTAATCGTTGCTGTAGTTCGCTGGCCAACAAATATCGATTTTGAGCGTATACTAATAAAGCAAAATGACTAACGTACTTTTGATATTGCACGAACATTTAATTATAAAAAATCTGTGTACGCTTTGGATCCCACATAAGTTAACCATTGCTCAAAAAAGGCTCGTGTTGATTGCTCGAAAGAAATGCTCGAGATACGATTGCAGTCACAGGTGACGAATCTTGGATTTATGCGTATGGAACCGAAAATAAACAGCAGTCGACTGTAAGGGTCTTCCAAGATGAGCCAAACCCAACAAAAATAGTTCACACTCGAAGCACTTCGAAGCAAATGGTTGTCTTGTTTTATGGAAAAAATGGACATGTCGCAACTATGGTTTAAGAAGACCGTAAACCAGTCAACTGTAAATAACACACAACCATTTGTTTACCAGAAGTCTTCGGAGGAATAAGAAAAACCAACGCGTGACGCCGGATTATTCTCCACCATAGCAACGCGAGCTCACATACATTGACGCAAACAACTACCTTTTTGAGCACTTAAAACGTCGAATTTTTGTATCATCCGCCGTACAGTCCCGAGTGATTGTTTTTGTTCACTCATGCGAAGAATAAACTGTTTGGACAAAGATTTCCGACACCGGAAAAGGCCGTTGATGGGTTTAAAGCACATGTTTCGGAGATATCTGATTTGCTATGGAAGAAATACTTAAAAAATAGTTTCCAACAACGTGTGACAATGTACTGACCGCCAGAGAGAATATTAAAAAAAAAGTAAAAGTTATGTAAATAAACAGACTTTTCGGTATTGTGTCTCACAAAATCCCGGACCTCATTAGCAACCTCTCCACAGTGAGCATATGACTGTTTTATGTGTTGTTATAGAATTTGACATTACTCAGCCGTGTCTTTTAAGGAATCAGAATCACGGTGACTATCACATCTACCCACTCTTTCCATGTTACAGTTTTTACTCTGTTTACAATTTTCAACTGATATGAAATGCACCACTGTGATTCCAAAAAGTTGGCGCCATTATATGTATAGAGATGATTTCTTAAAAGCTGTAGGACAAATGTTTGTTTAGTGTGCTGCTAGTACGAAATTTGTCACATCTACTCTCTATGTTGCAATGTTCTGCAATTTCTTGGATTTAGATTTAACGCAGAAGGGAATGTACCACTGTGGTACCAACAAGACAGCGCTACCGTTAACACGACGAGAATTTTTAGAGAAGTTTTAAGACAATGTTTCTAATCCGCCTCATTTCATTACATGGTGACAATTCTTGACTGGTTAGGGCAACACTTTCTGTGGAGACACCTGAAGGCCGTAGTTATGCAATACATGCCGTTGACTATTAATAAATTAAAGAATGCTATTAACAACACAATTACATTAGAACCAGTATAAATTACTCGGAAAACAATGCGAAACTGTAAAGTGAGGCTGTAGGAGTGTATCGCTCGTGCGGGAAACCATTTGGGCAGCATAGTCTTCAAAACTGGTTGGCAAGCATTGTTCTGTGAGATCTTACTATAAAACTTGGAACAGACTCTTTGTTGTTGTTTTTATTGCTATTTCGAAAAGGGAAGATTATTCTGCCAGACTCTGTACATATTTGTTACTGAGGTGGTTATTAATATTTACACTTATTTTCCATTTTTCTATTAAACAATTGTGTTGTAGAAAATATTACGATAAGAGCTGCAACCATTTTTCCTGGATCTGCACCTCCCTAATTTTCTATAATTAAAATTATATTTGGTACTGATTAAATTAGAGAGCGAACCTATGGGAAAACTAGTTTAACCCTTTTTCAACCCAACAATTCACTGCGCGACTCCAAAATGTTTATTATATTAAACAATATATTATTGTGTATTGTTTAGTTATTTTGAGGTCAAAAGATATCCGAAAACATTTTTATAATTTGATCCAAGGATCGCATTTAGAATTTATTTGAAATATTTCGTTTTCAAACTAAAAAAGGTACACTCAAGTTACTGTTACTGACCAGCCCAACTCGTTTATGCTACTTTTATAAGTTGTCTCCATTCGCACCTCTCTCATATTTGATACAGGAAAGTGCTCTTAAAGAAACTCCCATGTTGTTGCCATACGTTAGCTATCAGGTCCCAGAGTGTATGTAAACTCAGCATTTAGGAAGAGCAACTTCACTACTTTAATTTATTTATTTACTAAATAGGAATAGGTGTATGCACTTAGTGGAGTCATCGTAGCAATAAGCTTTTGTAGGTCTCAGTTGGAATGAAACTTAAATTGAGTCATTTTATAGAATTGTGCGATTTACATTAAATCTAACGATATTAGAATTCGATGGATCACCTTCGAAGAAACTGTCTAGACCATTAATGACTAAGCTATTTGTTTAATAGCTATAATTGGGTGCGAGACCTGTAGGCACCCTATGTCTTTATTTTGGATGCGATTGTGCAAACTCTTGTATTGTACCAAACAGTTACAAACTTATTCTTACCAACGCCATAAATGCCTTTACGAACAAAGTTGTATTATTAAGCAGCGTTGCTCACGTTACACAACAGGTTCCAAGCTGTTTGTTTAGTAAGTAGCCGATCGAGACAAAAACCAAGAACTTGGCCTTGACTATTTTCGAACCCCGCTCGTTATTTGATGGCCAGTTGTGCAATTTACGTAAATACTTTTAGGAACTTTCATTAGTGGCCTAGTTTTTAAAGGTCGCCTACGGCTCTTTTGTTCGGAACGAGTGGAAAGACTTAGATTGTGTACAAACAATATAAATATTTCCGTTAATTATTCTTTGAGTAGAATTTTAAAGATGTCCCTGAAATACTTTTGATAGTGGAGTGACCTGAGTGTGAACTGACATGTTGTTTAATATGGTATATAGATTACATCGAAAAAACTAGTTGTTTTTACAAGAATACATTATAAATTGCCTTCTACGAGGTGAAGTCAAGATCTCTATTTTTTTTCTAAAAAAGTACTTACCCATGAAAGTTAAAATTTATGTTACGTAATCTCCGTCGAGACGTGCACGTTTTTCACACCGTCGTCGCCACGATTCCTTGACTGCTCAGAACACCTCTTTAGGGATGGAAAATCGCTGATGCAACAGCGGCTCAATTGGAAAATGAGCGACTACGGAGAGTATCCTTCATCGTCGAAAATTTATGTCAAAACTACATCCCTGAAATACTATATAAGATTTTGATGTAAAAACAAGTTACCGCTCTTTTGTATACCAAATAATTGTTGCGTTAACTTTAAATTTTAATTTATTTATTAAAAAAAACTTTCGGGTAGACTTTAAAAACATTAATATTAAATTTATCTAAACAATTTAAATTTTAGTTGTTGCCGCGTTAAAAATTTAAATTAGTTTGTTGAGTAATATAGAAATATGATTGCAATTATTTTTTTAATTCTACATTACTACTATTATAACTATTAAAACTATCTGCGTGCAAAAATTCATACTAAGCTAGACTGCTGCTTTGTTCAAAAAGTCAGGTAAGTGTTTGGATAAAACATATTATTTATTTATTCATTCGAATTAATTTTGTCTCTCGCCAACATTGAATTCGTTATGAGAAATACTTTTCATATTCGCTTTTTCGAATTTTCATCAGCACCTCCTTCGAAGTGAGTCAAATTGGGGTTTTCAAAGTGGTCTTAGTAATAGACAGAACAGGAAAAAGCCGCATGGTTACATATCTGAAGAATATGATGCTTGTGGAGCAATATTTGTTGAAATGTTGTCAAAGAAACTTACGAATAATTATTGGTTTCTTTAACAAACGTTTTAAGGATAAAACGTCACCTAAAATTGCATTTACTGAACCTGCTGATATGCCAATATCTTCTAAAAGCACTCTTACAGTAAAAAGATGATTTTCCATTATCTTGTTTCTAATTTTTTACGACATCTTATGCGGTTATTGATGTTGACTACCAAAAAGAGATTTACCTTTTACGGATTCATGATATACTTGGAATAGCTTATGTCAATGGAATACAGTTTTTCTCAATAAAGATTAATGACTGACTGCTTTTTGCGTCATATTAAACCTTTCAGAACTAGTGCTAATTTCATTTTTAACAAAAAACTCAACTTCCTTGTTTAAGAATACTTGACATTTTAAATATTGAAAAAGGGAAAAAGTTTAGGTAAGTAAACTGCTAAAACTTACAAACCATTTGATACATGAAATCTAAATTAGAAGCGAATGTCACTGAAGTAACAACATAAGAAAAAAGTTTTTTGAATTGCGGCTTTCGCGCGCATTTCAACTTAAAGTTGTTATTTTATTTTTTGAACAGGTAGTATATGGTCTGTGGATAATGGTGAAAAATGTAAAATAAGACTGTTTGATCAAAGCATATTTTTAAAAATTTTTACCAATTTTTTCTTCCTCTTCTCCAGCAACCTTCGGATATAATCCGTTGCAACACAACGATTCTATATTTCTGTACTTGCTCCTTCCATCTCTTTTTCGGTCTTCCCAAGCTTTGTCTTTCTTTTGTTTTATATGTTCTTTTCATTACTATCTGTAGTCTTTTCTTTTGTCAATAACATTGAATATTTTTAGTTCTTCTCTAATTCATTCATTTCTTTTTCTACCTCTGAGATTGTATTCGGCGGTTAGTCGTAGGAATCGCATTTCTGATGTAGTTATTTTTGTTAATGGTCCAAAATTCACTACCGTATCTTAGGCTTGGGACAGCTACTTTATAGAACTTCATTATTGTCTCCTTCTGTACTTAAATTTTTGATTTTTTTTTAATGTCGTCCTCTCCCATGAAAGATATTGAACAGCCCAGAAATTTAAAATAGTTTACCCGTTCAGTTATTTTTTCATCTAGTACTATCTTTGATCGGACCTGTTTAATGCTGCAAAAAACCATTGCTTTCGTTTTATCTGTAAATATTTTCAAGTTATATGTTTCCATTATGTGTTGTAGTTTACAAGCGGCTAGTTGAAGTACATTTTCTGAATCTGCAACTACAAGCTGATCGTCTGCGAAAAAAAATGTGGCAACATAATTTGTTTTATTTAGATTATGCGTATAAGTGTTTATATTATCAATCCATTGCCTCACAACATCGTTAATATAGAGATTGAATAGAACCAGGGACAGGCTGCATCCCTGTCTTAGTCCAAGATTTGTGTTTTTGGCATTGCTTCTATCGTCTTGTATTATTATTTCTGTATGGGCATATATGTTTTTAATGACTTTTAATTAGATGTATGGGTATGCCTCCTTTGATAATTATTTTCCAAAGTTTTTTGCTGTAGATTTTGTCGAAATATTTGAAGTAGTCTACGAACATCATGTGTGTTTCTTTGATGAGTTGTTAATGTTTCTCTATTATTTGTTTTGTTGTGAATATATTATCAGTGCAGGATCTGCCTTCTCTGAATCTTGTCTGCTCTTGTAATATTATAGTCTATTATATTTTGCATTCGTGTGGTTAATATTTTTGTATATATTTTATATAAAGTGTTTAATAGGCTTATTCCTCGGTAACTGTCACATTTCAATCGGCCTCCTTTCTTAAAAATCGGTTTGATCATCGCTATATTCCATTAATGGGAGAGTAATGTAGTTGGTCCAGCACATGTTGGTTAAGCGAAGGTATCTTGATATTAGTTCTTCCGAAGCATATTTAATAAGTTTGCTATTAATTCCATCCAGCCTGCAAATTTTTCTATTCTTAGTGCATTGCAGTGCTTCATTTAGTTTTTCAATTTATATTGGATCTACTTCTATCTTTTTGCTTTCTTCTTCTTGGTTCTCTTCTGTCTAGGTACCATAGTTTTCTATAATACTTTAACCATTCGGTGGGTGTTATTATGTTTATTTGTAATGTATCTTTTTCTTCGCTGTTCAGGTGTATCATAATTTTATACGCCAACTGTTCTCGTCCATGTATATTGCTCTCTATTCTTGATATGAAGGTATCCCATCTATTTTGTTGTGCTTTTTACAATTTGCGTTATTTTGTTATATTCTGTTTTGTTTATTTCTGTTCTATTTTGTAGCTATAGGTGATAAGCCTTGTTTTTTTATCTTAAACTGCTGTTTGTTGTTCTTCTGACCAGGATATTTTTTTTACTATTATATTCGTGTTCCACTTTCCAGGGGCTTCTATTGTTGCTTTTTCAATTATACTTTTTATGTTTGTCGATTCTTCTTCTACGTTGTCAGATTCTGGAAATCGTCTACTATGTTCCGTTAGCCTTTTTTATGAAAGTGTCTCTTTTTGTTGCAATTCTACTTTCCATTTTTGTTTTTTATTTTTTCTCCCGTTTCCGTGTAGTCTTACTTTAGCTTTTAAGAAGTAGTGGTCTGTATGTACATTTGCATCTACGTTGTCAGACTCTGGAAATCGTTTACTATGTTCCGTTAGCCTTTTTTTATTAAAGTGTTTCTTTTTATCTACTTTCCATTTTTGTTCTAATGATGTTTGTTTTTATTTTTTCTCCCGTTTGCATGTAGTCTTACTTTAGATTTTAAAATTTTTTTGTTTCTCCGAGATTGAGATCAAAAATTGAAGATCAATAGATAAATGAAAACAAATCGATCAACCTCTTTTGTACACATCGTACGAATAGATACAATATATAGTCCAGGGGCCCTATATTTTTTTCATCAACTAATTGTTGAATTAGGTTTTTGTTGTTGATAAATAAAAAAATACGTACTTTCGAATGAACAAAAAAGTAACCACGGATTTTGGTCACGTATATTTTAAAAATGAGAAAATAGGTTGGAAAACACGGTTATTCGCATTTATCTCGATAATTGCGCTTTGACTTTAATATTAAATGTAGCTAATAAGAAAAGGAATGTGTTAGTCCTTACCCGATGTCAATCTGTGTAGTAATTAATTTTTTACAATTAATATTCGATCAAGCCAGAGTAGCGGACGCGAGAGAGTGGAATGACGCCTGCTCAGTGACTCGCTGTTGCCAACCGCGTGCGTGAATTTAAAAGTGCTAAGCGTGCGACGTTCGACTGCTCTGTATGATTTAGTTTTGGTATCTTGTTTATTACAATTTATGAATATATTATTGACTTATAATGTAGTGTTTTTGTCATCGTTCTTTTAAATTGTTGAGTTTTTTCTTTGTGTTTCACCGTACTGTCGACGTAAGTTTTTTATATAGAAATATATTTCTCAAAATATTTGTAAGTTTTCGTAGGTTATGTCAAGGTCCCATGACTTTAACATAACCTATAAAAATTATTTGTACGGAAAATACATTATTTTTTGAAAAATCAAACGATATTCTTTTTTCAGACGTACTTTCTTATTTCTTATAAAGTCTTTATTGTTCTAAAAATAAATTTGCAGATAATTGTTGGATCAAGCGTGGTGGAAGAATGGAGAATTTTCGGATATGTGTCTTATGCGGCAAACAGTTGGACCCCAATTGGAAAAAGACCCTCAAAAACGTGCGATACTGACGTTGATAAGTGCCAGCGAGCAGAGAGAGGATAATAAACATCTCATTCTGCAAGGTTTGCAGTCTGGAGAACGTACATTCCAATTGCTTTGTTACATATACACGAGAACGAAGTATTCAAGCATACTTAAACAGTAAAAAGAAACCAGCAACGAGTGCTGCAGTTCGAGCCATGGTAGATTGGAAGTATTTGATTTCAGTATGTTGTTTTTTTTTGTGGCGACGATTATAAGAAAAGAGCGCTAAAAAGTCCAGGAATGCTTAAGAAAGTCTCATACGTTGTTAATAATAGTACAATTGACAATATTGTCGAATGTATAAAGCAAAGAGGTAACAATAGTCGTTATAAACTGATTAAACTACGATTAACATATAAAGTTGATTTTGTACAAGCAGGTGCTTGTTATCATAGGTTATGCTCTAACGCATTCATGAGAAATTACTGTTCAAGCACGGTCGGCCGGCCTACCACTGAATGAGTGTCGGATGTCATTAATTTTATTATCAATTACATATTTGAGAACAGAGAGGAATGCCAATTCTCTCTCAAAAATATTTTACAACTTTATAAGGGCTCGGACAATGTTGGTATATTTTATATTAAAGAAAAGTTAATTGAATATTTTGACAACGACATATTAATTTATCCAGTAAAACAAGACTATGTAATAGGTGTATAAATAAGTTCTCAGCTTTTTTTTTCTGTAAAATTAAAGTTTTATTTAAAAACAAACAAAAAAACAACAAAAAAATCAAAAGTATTCTCCGTTGGCATCGATGACCTTTTACCATCTTTTGGGTAGCTTGCGAATTCTCTGTTGATAGAAGCTCACCGGCTTCGAGACGATAAAGTTATCGATGCATTTTCGGACTTCTTCGTTTTGAAGTGCGTATCAGCCAAGTAATGCTGTAACGACCGGAATAAATGATAATCGGAAAGGGTCATGTCTGGGCTATACGCCGCATGTGGGAGAAGTTCCCAGCCTAACGCGTCTGCAGCTCATCCGTGTCAAATGTTTGAGAGCGTCCAGCGCGTGGTTGATCTTCAAGACTAAACTCTCCTCCGCGAAATCTTTGGTATCACTTTTTGCATGTTGCATGACTTACAGGATTTTCACCATATGCAGCACAAATCATTTCAGTGGCTTCAGCAGTGTTTTTCTTAAGATGAAACGCGAAATGGATAGAAAATCGGATATGCTCTTTTGTGATTGCCATCGTGAACACAGCTGATTATTGAGGTTATGTGCATCAAACGCCAAATCGCATGATGTTTCAAAAGACCAAATGTCATTTCTTTAAAACCGCAAGAGGGCGGACTAATACGTTACATGTAAACGGTGATTTGCGTCCTGTGAAATCTAAAGCTGAGAACTTATTTATACACCTGTTAATATGCTTTGTCGATGGCCATGATAAAATCTTGAGTAATGATTGGTATAATAACAGAAAAGAAGATGAGAAAGAAGAAAAACGGAGAATAGTAGAGTCAGCAGCTCATATCATTTTACAGGACATACGGAGTATGGTGTATGAAACTGATGAATACCTCACGCCGAATTACTTTCTCGATAATGTCACTACGGTTATTCCATATAATTCAAAGTTATTTCTTGACATTCTTATTAAAACAAATAAATCGAAACAAAATATGTGAAAATGGGAAAATACATCTATAACATTATGTGCTATGTGCTTGATATCTGCTGTTCGTTCGCGATTTTTGTTTCTACAATTTTGCTGGGTCTATCGTGTATGATACACAAGAAATATGCTGCAAAAAATTTAATAGATTCATCAGCGCATATTGGACTATGCGAGTCATATTTGAGGCAGCGTAGTTGTTGATCCGCAAAAATACGACCTTGAAAAAGCTTATATGCAGTTCGTGTTTGATAATGCCGACTTTAATGCTTGCACGATTGACGGCAGACAAAGTTTTCACGTCATGGGACGAATTATGTGTATAACGCCATCGACTGCCGTACAATCACAACAAACAGTAAAAAGATGGAAAAATGTACCAAGCGTAAATACTATCGGTAATTTCGGCCACATTCTTTTAAAATACTTTACAAGAAGTTCGAGTAGATTGTCCGATATTAATATTATCAATGTAAAACAAAAAGCGTGTAAACTGGAATGATCTTCCTCCGATACCTTATGGTTATTCTGCAAATACGAGAGATGTGATAAGGTATCAGGTTGGAATGAGTTCTCAGAAAATTGCACTGGCGTAAATACTTGCATCACAACGAAAATTATACCTTTGCCTTTTATTAATAATACTCCTAGCAAATACAACACGATATTAACTGTGCTCAAAAGTGCATAGCCAATGGTCAAAAGCATATATTTGTCACCTTTGACCAACCGCTACACCAAAAAGCTAGGCAAATCGTTGCGTGCTCAAAAGATACAATGTACGAGAACGAATTAAATTGCGTAATAATTCGATTGAGAGGTTTCCATACTTTATTAAGTTTTTCCGGTGCAATGGGAAATGTGATGGAAGGCTCGGGATTAGTCGATGCGTTCTTAATCCTTTTTGCCGCTAATTCCGCTTGGAAAGCTTTGACAGGATATGCGTTTGCAAGGGCTCTAAGGGGTTACCTTCTACAATGCGCTTTGGCACATCATGTTTTCTCTTTATTAAATTTATCGGAGAATGACAAAACTTTATTAAAATCAATTTTAGATGACGTGACTATCGGAAAATTTGACGCGAACAACGATGATTTTATAAGGATTAAAAATAAGTTTGCGAATTTTCTAGAAGTGCTAAAACAAAACGGGCCATCCAGTCAACTTTGGATTCTATACTTTTCTATGGTTCAAATTGTTAAGGATTTCATTCACGCGGAAAAAACGGGTGACTGGAAATCTCGTCTACTTTGCGTACAACACATGTTGCCGTATTTTCACTCTATCGGTCGCATTAATTATGCGAGGTCACCGCAGTTATATTTTTAAGAAATGAGTGAACTTGAAAAGATTATGGATCCCTTTGAGTTTGACATGTTCACTGATCAAGGATACTTTACTATCAAACGCAAATTAAAACGCCGTGCTGAAAATTTCTCCGATCAAGTAATCGAACAATCGCTTATGCGTTCCATGAAGTATGCGGGAGGACTAACTCGCGGACGAGGGATAACGGACAGTGTGTTAGCCAAGTGGATATTGTCGTCAATCGTGATGTTAGATGTCTCGGACGCAGTCGAACAGTTTTGTAACACGCAATATATATCTTCTGAGCAGCATGTTGATGAATCCGAAAGCCGTATCTCGAGAGACTGTCTGGATTTGCGTAAACTCGTCGCTTTTTTTGAAGCGCATAACCCGTTTCCCAAAACTGACAAAATTATGAGTATTACATCAGGCATAATCGGGGATGAAAAAATAAATTGTCATAAAGCGTTAGAAGTAGGAAACAATACTATGGATTCAATCATCGGAAAAATTTTGGAAACGTCAAATTCAGACGAAAAAAAAGTACTATCTCTCAAGGCGGTTACGTCAATAACAGTAAATAATGAAACCGTAACAGTAGATGCAACAACAATATTCTCAAGGGCTTGTTTGCTTATTAAGTGTAAAAATGATATGCGTAATCTGTTAAAGTTTGAACTCTCGCCATACCCGTCCTTACTTTTCGACGAAGCTGGATTAAGAAAATCTAATAAATCTACGTTTTATTTAAGTTTCACTATTGTTAGCGATTCTATTCCTTGTTCTAATATGACATACATAATCGATGGAGGCTACCTGCTACATAAAGTGGTATGGTACGCAAATGACACCATAGATTACATATTATCTGTGTATACTTCGTATGTTTCTGCACACTTTTCACAAAATTCTTTTAGAGTCTTTGACGGTTATCCAGATGCCAATGATGGTACTTGTATAAAATCTTCAGAGCGTAAAAAAGAAAAGGCAAATATTTGAGCAGAGAAATAAATTTCGACGCAACAACATCAATTACTTTTAATCAGGAGACCTTTTTAGCTAACGATAAAAATAAGAAAAACTTGATTGAGTTACTTTGTACGAAGTTGCAAACGTCCGGTTTTCGCACTATTGTGGCGAGTAATGATGGTGACGATATCATTGTAAAAACGACAATAGCTTTGAACGATCAATGTAATACTGCAGCCATCGTTGGAGAGGATGTTGATCTTCTCGTTTTATTGTGTCAACGCGCACCCAGCAACGCTAATATTTATTTTATCAAGCCAAGTAGAGGAAAAGTCTACGAATGCGTTTTTAATTGCAATAGTTTGAAATACCCAAAATTAAAATCGATGATAGCATTTATACACCTTTTCTCTGGCTCAGATACGACCTCGCCCTTCTACAACATTGGGAAACGTAAGTTATTAAAAATTCTAAACAATGACAGGAGCTTGCACAATCTGGCCTTAATTTTTTCTGATGTTAATGCAAGCAGAAAAAATTTAGCAAAAGCAGGTAAAACTTCGATAAAGGCATTGTACAATCTCAAAAACAAGATCGGTAGTTTAAACGAACTGCGTTTTCAAATGTTTGAAAAATGCACCAATCGTGCTAAATTTAAGCTGGAAGTTTTGCCACCAACCGAGGATGCTGCTGAGCAACACTGCTTTCGAGTATTTTTACAGTTACAAAAGTGCCTTGGCAATAGTATGGACGCGTTACAATGGGGTTGGACAATGTCCCAGTACGGACTGAAACCAATTCTAACGTCTGAAAAGTTAATACCAGACCAGTTACTAAATACATTCGCGTGTGGCTGTGAGTCCGGATGCAAAAATAAGGCGTGCACATGTAGAAAGAACGGCTTATATTGTACCTGTTTGTGCGCTAGATGTCAAGGGCAAACTTGTTTGAATGGCGAACCAATAGAAAATACCGTAAATAATAATGATATGGACGTGCTAGATATTAACGAATCATCCAATGATTGTCTTCTTCAATACTTGCCACAAGATTTCGAAGACTGTGATAGCGAAAGTAATATTGACATTACTTGTTTACATAATGATGATGATGATGATAATATTGATGGTGACAACGATGATAGAAGTGATGGAGAAGAGCCGGTTGTAAAAAAATTGCGTATTGCGTGAAAACTTTTTTTCTTGTGAAAACAGTCTTATATAGATTTTACAGTTTGTTTCAGTTCATGCTATTTAGTTGTTTGGTAAATATGTTTAAAACTATTTTACTTTTTTATAATGTGAAAAATACTTTGTAACAAAATTTTTTAATAAATTATTTCCAATACTTATCCATTATACCCCTTCCTTTATAACAATGTACGAAATTGTAAGTAATACACAATATATGTCACATAAAGTGATGGTAATTATATAAATCTATATAATCCATATAGACCATAAATAATCCACTGCATTAAGCGTACGCAAATACAGTAAAACATTATACTTAAGAGAATAAGTTCATAAATTGTAATAAACAAGGTATCAAAACTAAATCATACAGAGCAGTCGAACGTCGCACGCTTAGCACTTTTGAATTCACGCGCGCAGTTGGCAATAACGAGTCACTGAGCAGGCGCCATTCCACTCTCTTGCGTCCGCTACTCTGGCTTGTTCGAATATTAATTGTAAAAAATTAATTACTGCACAGATTGACAACGGATAAGGACGAACACATTCCTTTTTTTATTAACTACATTTAATATTCAGTCATGCGGTTGTACAAAGCATAATTATCGAGATAAATGCGAATAACCGTGTTTTCCAACCTATTTACTCATTTTTAAAATATACGTGACCAAAATCAGTGGTTACTTTTTTGTTCATTCGAAAGTACGTATTTTTTTCTTATTTATCATCAACAAAAACCTAATTTAACAATTATTTGATGAAACACCTACTTTTTCAGGATAGGGCTCCTGGACTAATAACCATGAAGCAGCTTACTTCTGTTTATTAAAGAAGTGGTTATTATTAGGCTTCAGGTCACGGTACTCCTTTATAAATACCGCTACATAGAAAACTCATTGTTACGATTACTGAATATAATATAGGAGAGTTAACGTTGCAAAATACATTCTGATAAGATTGTCGTCATTATTGATATAATTCTATTAAAATCGATTATACAGTTCTTTTATTGCTAAGGCATATTCACCGCATGCGCAGATAATGATTTATTTCGTTTTAACGGAGACTTATTTTTAAGGAATAAGAAATAAATACATAAAGCTAGCTTTCATGCATTAAGTAGCAAATATATAACAAATAGCTGCTGCGTTAACCTTCATAATTTATACGTATATATTTTTAGAAATAAATAGTCTCTAAAAATACTAATATTCAAATTACTCCAATCAATTTTAAAAATTGAAATACTTAAGTTGTTGAGTAATTTTTTATTATTTTCTTACATTTGTAATATTTCTAGTGTAGTTTATTTGAATCGAATATTTTTAACGAAGTTTTAGTCAGACTAGTAAGTTTATTTTAAGGGTACTAAAGTAGTCTATTACCATTTTATGAGTAACGTAAATGGTACGAAAATCATCGAGTTTTAAAAAGACATATTTTACAAATTGTTACAGTTATATAATTATGTTAAATGTTATATGAAAAGGAAAGGAAAATGTCCAAGTTTTTATTTATCTATTAAAATCCTCCATACAGTTTGCTGGGGAATATTAAGTTCACGACTTGCTTTGCTAGTGTACCATTGTGGGCTGCGCGCGATGCTTTTCCTAAGTGCATCCACTGTGTTGTCAGGAATGCCTGCTCTTCTGTTGCTTTTACGTGTACTTATAGAACTTGTATCCTTAAATTGGCGACACCATCGCAGCATGCTTCAATGACCTAGTGGTTTCTTTCGTACTGCCTTCTAAATATATGTTGCACCTGAACATTTAAAACAAAGTTTTAAGCCCACATTTCAAAATTGGACGTTTCTTCTTTCTTTTCATGCATCATTTAATGTTTTATCTGTAACACTTTGTAAATATATCTTTTTAAAACCCGATAATTCTTTTGTAGTAACCCTGTATATAAAACTCATGTTTTTCGTTTTCTTAAATCATTTGCTAAGGTGGAGACGTAATATAAACTTTCAAATTTGTGAGTATTGGAATAACTCTTATTGTTTTTTTAATAAATTTGCATATTCAATGCTTTTGAATTCTTTGCATTGCAAACTAATATTTACACAAAAATTTATTATTTGCTTAACAAATAAAGAGGGAACGCGGTGGCTCAGATGGATCAACCAGCTAGCTCTGACCTCCAGACGACAAGTTCGAATCTCGCTCAACCCATAGGTGTGTGTGAATGTCATAGAATAAGTGCATGTTAGTGGGCACAATAACCCCTTGAGGTTGCAGTGCCTTTAAGTGCGCAAAAAAAATCTAGTGTGGACATCACACGACTTTCCTTATCCTATTATTATATATTATACAGGGTCCATCGTCTTGGCCCTGCGCTGCTCTCGTCCCGGAACTTATATTTAAAAAAAAAGGACGAGGCGCGAGTCCAACACTCGAAAGCTGATTAAAATAAACAGTACAAGACAATAATTGACTTAAAATTTTGCTACGTCACTGAAGGTAACCGTGCGAGCTCGGCCTTTATCGCACACGCACACGCACACCCACACGCGCACGCGCACACACGCGCACGCGCAAACACGCGCATGCACACACACGCAAGCACGCACGCACGCACACTACACACACGCAAACACATGCACACCCGCACGCGCGCGCACGACACACGCATGCACACGCACAGGCACAGGCAGACACACACGCACGCACACGCACGCACACACGCATGCACACGAATCAATGGCCCAAACTAACATTTTTGGTGTCCTGAGGCTATATTTCGTCCAGAAATGTGAAAAACTGGGTAGGTCAAATTTCCGCCGATTACATTACTTTCCTTATTATAGGATAAGGAAAGTAAAAAAACAAACATACAAAGAAGGGGATCCGATGTAGCCTACGGTATGCGACCCTGTAGTAGCCGAGGCAAATTAATAAAATAAACGCCTAGTCTCTAAATTTTTTCTGGGTACACGTATCAAGACGTTCCAGCGCGCGTTCGATTCGTAAAAGCCTCAGAAAAAATGTTACCACTAATTTTTTTTTGTTATAATGCGAAAGTGCATTTATGCAAAAAATGCATTTATTTCACACATTTTTTTGTAGACCCTAAAGAATATTTTATTGCTCGCTTGATATTGGCCAAAATAAGCCCAATCCTGTTAGTCGGGGGTTTTTGGAATTGCTGATCACGAATATCATAATTAGAAAGTGCCCCGATGCACTTGCGGGACATAATCCTGGGCCTGAAAGAGTCTCTGGGGAATCATCCCAAATTTGTTTGTTTTCTGAATTTAAACTGTCTATATAAAAATTTTTGAGGTGCTATTTTGCCTGTATTTTTTTTAAACTGTGATTTTTAATTAATTTTCATTTTACGTTAAAACCACGGCTGATTAATATAACTCCTTTAGAGTTTTCTTTTGATATACTCACAATTTCTGGCAACACGTTAAGTATTTGCTTAACTAACTTTTTTCAATCTTTCCTGTTATATAATAAATTATTATTGTTGTCATGTTGTAGTTTTTTTAACTGTTAGAAATATGGACGCTCTTGTCTTTTATATATGTATATGTCTCTCTATGCTGCAAACATGCAGCGCAGCGCCGCCGCTGCCGCGTCGGCACCGCATAGAAGGTGCCTTATTCCCGAGCTGTACAGACGTGTGTAGGTGCGACGGTGAGATATTAGAATAAAGTTTCTTTTACATTAAAGTGTGTTGTTCTTTTGTCTCCTCGCAAGTATCCTGCCGCCCTCATTATTACACCAGGTTATGGGCCCGGCACGCTTCCTCTGCGCGGTTGCTTGCGAGGAGAGCATTTTCTTTTTCTTTTGAGCCTGTTGAAGTCAACGTGAGCAATGGAAGACAAGGTAGGACCGTTCGGGAAGCCCATGGAGCGGGTTGGCTCTGGAGACGAGGACGAGAAGCAAAGGGCGGCCTTGGCGCAAGAAGATAAGAAATAAAAGTTTATTTGTCGCGTTGCCATTAAAATTTGATGTGTGTGTGGGCATTTGATGAGAAAATATGACGCGAAAGAAAAATGGTGTGTTTGCCAGTTATTGTTGACGAGAATGTCCTAGAAACCGGCAAAGGAAAAATCGCTTCGCGGCAATTCTCGGAATCCAGCAGGGTGTGGTAGTGCGGCGCGGCAAGACAAAGGCCTACTTGTACATGTTCGTTTGACACACCATTGGACGGCGCGGTGAAGGGGGGGGGGGACGAATGTTGCCGCTGGTGTCACCCGATAGTGTTGGTAGCTGTGCGGAGTGGTCGGGGGATGGGGACGCCCGGCGTCTGGCCGCTCTGCCACGTGTGTTGGTATGGGGCGGGCGGTGACCTGACGCTTTCTCCCGACACCATGTGCCTTCCTCACCTGCCAGGGGTACGCGTGTGCACATTTTTGTGTGTAGGTGAGGACACGCATATGCTGGACGAGGATTTGTTTTAAAATTGTCTGATGAGATTATGAACATGTTCAAAGATGAGGATATAAATATTTGAATATGCGACAATGAAATCATTATTGAAGAGGGAAAGATAGATGTGTATTATGTAGATACGTATATTGATGAGATAGTCGCTATTATAACTATGCCTATAACTATCCTCACTCCTCATCGTGCTTGATCAACACGTGTGAGCGGTTCGCATCGGTGCATTCTTGCGTTCGGAAGCAGCGATGCCCACCTATCTATTTTTTTCTCGGTTTCCATCTTGGCAGATTTGCGTTGGATTACGCCAGATGTTCATATTGTTGTTTTTCTATTTTTGCAGAGAGAAATACGATATATTGCGTTGGAATACAATTTTATTGGTAGATAGAGTTTGTATTTATAGTAGTAACATTGTTTTAATTTTATTTAAAATTTTGAAAGAATACTTTACTACTACCTATTTTTTTCAATTTTATTAAGAAAACTTAGAGAAGGTTAAATAAATATGGTTTAATAAATTACCTTGCAAAGTTTGCGGTTAATACCGAGGTGAGCATTTTTGTTACCTCCATGCCGTTACAGTCGAGCGGCAAACGTGATTTGCCACCTCCAGTGTACAAGCTTCTGCCGCTGAGATCCCTGCCGCTCTGTTCTGGTGTGAAATAAATAGTGTTGTAGATACATAAAGTTGCACAGTGTGATTTTATGTTAGTAAATTCCTGTGTTAGTGTACAAAAATGTTATTAAATAATTCTATATTTAGAAATAAAATAAATAATTAGTTTAAATGAACATAAGCTTTTTATTCACTAGAGTTAGAAAAAAAGTTGCAGTATGTTAACCTGTAGCTTTGTTATACATACCTGATTTAATTATAAACTATCGTTTAGTACTGTATCTGTTGTATAAAGTAATATCAGAGTATGGTCAAATAAATTACAGTTACTATTAAAATATCAGGGCAATTCGGATAGAAACATTCGTTTGGTTATCAATAACAAACACGCATAGATATAAAACTTTTATTATATACATTCGAAATCTACAACAGTATCGCCATGTAAATTGGTTGACTTGTCATAATGCCTTACAAGATTTTGATTTTGCATATTGAAGCGCAGGGTCATCTACGACGTGATGCAATACCCAGATCTTATTTCTGTTCAAAAATTGTTTTTTCCTTCATATAACGAAAAAAATAGTCAAAATCGGAACCCATTCGGTGTGTCTCGTGCTTCTCAGACAGTAGTTTTGGTGCCCAAAGAGTAAAGAAATTTTGGTATCCAGAATTTTCTACCAATAGCTCGTACAAAACAGCCCGAAAGGTTTAGTGGGATTTTTTAATTTTCAATTGATTTAACATACTGCCTACTGCTGTCCTCGCCTATTTCTCGCATATGTGCAAAAGAACTTCAAATTGCCTTTGTAGTTCCAATATGAAGAATAAAAATTCATTTTTCAAATACACTATGTGAATAACCTTAGAAAGACAATAGATGCTCTAAAAGATGTTAGTTTAATAGCATGATGTATGCGACAAGAAATAAAATTACATACATAATTTTTAGTAGTTAGAAAAGAAATTACATATTTTATAAAATATTTTTATCTTATAATATAATTGTCTTATCTCCCTAACTTTCTTTCTTTCTCTCTTTCTAAACTTATAATTCTATCTCCGATTTCCTTGAAATTTGCACACCACATTCACAACTATATTTGCTAATTCGGCGCAAACAATGAACCTACTAACTTTAACCGTTTTTGAATTATTTAAATATTTTGATTATTGTCGCAGAAACATGTGGAATGTTCTACACGACTACCTGGCGTCTAGATCAGGCTTCGTCGACAAAGCCTGCGGGGCCCCAGCTATTTTAGAATAAAAACAAACATTCTGTTACTGTTGCCAACATTAATCTAGAGAAAAATTAAAAATTACTGCAAATGAACGTAAAATGTAAAAATTGCGGGAGTGCATTATGAACGAGCGCATAAGCTTTGCATTAATTCAACTTTACGTATTACGTATTTCCTATGGGCGGCTTATGCTTACGTCCACTATGAATGGGCGTTAAATTGTTCCGTGTTTCTGATCGAGAGAAAAAGCCGGTCTAATTAAAAATTTATACGTTCGCACCTTGCAAAAATTTGAGGGAAGGCGGGTGAAAAATTGTCAGTCTAGGACGCCAAAAATATCTATTGGCAGGCAAGGCTAGTCTTATAATATAATTGTCTTATCTCCCTAACTTTCTTTCTTTCTTTCTAAACTTATAATTCTATCTCCTCCTAGACGCTTCAACCGATTTATGGAACAAAAGTCGCCAGCTACTATACTAACTTTCAATTGAAATAAATAAACAACATTATTATTCAAGAGTACATTGACGGTCCGATAATTTCCATCCTGGAAAAATTTTATGGCTACGCTCCCAGAGCTTATAAAGAAAGTATCTTTTGAATGAGGAACTACAATTAAGCCATAAATCTAAATATGTTGTACAGATTTTGAATAAAAAGTTAACCTAAAACTATATATCCAGAAAATTACTTTACATAGAACAAGTAATCTTACAGCTACAAAATATGTACCAAGTAAAAAAAAAGAAACTTAAACCACACATAATATTCTGATTGTATTTAGCTGTGGTAATACCTATATATAAATAGCTATGAATCATTAAAATGGTAGTCTGCAATGAAAAAGCCGCATGTACATTTTCTGAAAGATAAAAATACTCGAGGTAGGCTTACTCATTTTTTAAAACTATTTATTATACCATGACGTCGAATTGACTCTGGAAAGGAGTATGTTAAAGACTGACATGTGCAAGTAAGTATTTTGCAATTTTTTTTTTGAATAAAAATCAGTCCCGGTTATATTTGAACCACCTTGTATAAGTTTATAGTTATTTATGTATATTTATAAGTTTATAGTTAGTTATATACTTACTCTCTTTAGTGTCTCGTGATTTATTTTTTTAATTAACATTTTTTATAACATTTTATTTTCTCAAACATTTAGAAAAACGGATAGTTAATAATTTGTAGATCCTCTGGCGGAGTTCCCTCTGCAAATTTTAAAAAACCTTTATGACGATTTAAGGGCTCAATGGGGATTTGAAGAAAAAACTTTTTTTTGTAGATATCGACTTGCCGTAAAGACAGAGTTGTAGAACTATAAAGTGGTTTCAAAAAACGCTTAATAACCCGTAGTTTTGCTCGCCCCCTTCCTGTCCAAAAGCGGCCCAAAATTTGAAAAAAAAACACTTGTTCGCTTATATCTCCCAGATAGCAAGAGATACGAACACGGTTTCTTTTCCAAGTTGTGGGGCCTAAAACGGGACACTTTTTTGTATAAGACTTTTTTGTGCAGCTTGTACAGGGAGGCTGAAATTGGGCACTTCTGGAACCGGAAGCGATAAAAAGTTTTCGTTTGCTCTATATTCGAAAGACAGCCCCAAAGCACTTGTATACCGAAAATCATATTTCTACGATTATTCCTTGAGTCAATATTTGCGAGTTAATTTCGGCCTTTCCGCCGACGCCGCCTTCCCAGCAGAAAGAAGGGAAATTTCCACAGTGCCCACTATAATTTTGTTTGCGCGTCTCACTCTGACACATGTAATAAAGCACTTGTGTGCCAAAAAAATCACGTTCCGTCAGTATTTGCGAGTCAAGTTCCGTCGGGCCTTGGGCGCTCCGGGTCGCGCCTAGTCGGCCACCTGCCAAAGTCCACGAGGAGGAAATTAACGGTTTGTAAATGCATCTTGACTTCACCGATAATACGAAAAAAAGTTATTTTAAAATTCGAAAGATAAAATTATAATAATTTAATTTTAATTTAAGTTTCTAAAACTACAGTGTGCTTTAAAGATGCGACGATCGTTCATGTATTTCCGCGTGGTCCCGAACGCGTTACTCTGTCAATCAATGCTTTCGCACACGGACTCACAAGTGTGACGAACCACCACACCGCCTTTGATATATAAGTATGGATAGATGATGATGATATCCAAGTAAAGGGGGAGAAAGTGTTCAGGTCAAAAATTGTTTTACCTCAATTTTGTTAATTTACTATTAGATATTATTGATTCCTTTAATGAAATACGAAACTCCTGAATGGAGTAGTAGGATGCAATTACTAAAATATGATTCGTAAAAGGTAATAGAAAATTACTATGAAATTATCTGTAAGTTGGCTGCTGCTGTAACTTTGCGGTTAAGATTATTGTCTGCGAGCTGGCGCAGGCGAGTTCGAGTCTCGCTCAACCCATGCGTGTATGTGACGTCCTAGTATTAAGTTAAAATTAAGAGCATATTAATAGGCACAATAAACCACAAAGCTGCGGTGCTAAGTGCGTCTAATAATAATAAAAATCTGCACCTTTCTCAGAAAGATGTTGTCTTGAGTGTTTTAGGTGTGGTTAGCACTTATACAGTGCTAAAGAGGGCCAATATCGTACTGTTAAATCAGTTAGATTAATAAGTTGTTTTAAATATCTAAGGATCTGAGGATATGCCGGAGATCAGTGAAGACGAAATTTTGCATGTCCTGCAGACGATGAAAAACAATAAAGCACCGGGAGACGATAATATAATAATAGAAATGATCAAAGAAGCCAAAGAAATAGTAATCCCCAAGCTAAAAATCCTATTTAACATGTGCCTACAACGAGGGAGAATACCAGATAACTGGGATAACGCCGTGATAATAATTTTGTTTAAAAAAGGGGACGCTTACTATTACAAAATTACCGCCCTATCAGCCTACTTTCTCAAATGTATAAGTTGTTAACAAAGATCTTGACTAACAGATTATCACAAAAATTAGATGATTATCAGACAGTAGAGCAAGCAGTTTTCAGAAAGGGATACGGTACCTGTGACCATTTACTTACTGTTAAAATTCTAATCGAGAAATCCATCGAATATAACCTGCCTTTGTTCATGGCTTTTATTGATTATGAGAAGGCGTTTGACTGCGTTGAACACTGGGCAATAATGAAGGAACTTAATTGTGCTAGAATAGATTCCCGATATACAGCACTGATAAGTAATATATACAAACACGCTACAGCAACAATTAAATTACATGCGTATAGTAATAAATTCTCAATTGATAGAGGTATTAGATAAGGAGACACAATGTCTCCAAAATTATTTAATACGGCACTTGAAGGAATATTTAAAAATCTGGACTGGTCAAATAGGGGTATTAATGTAAATGGGGAAAAAATGAATCATTTAAGATTTGCCGACGACGTAGTTCTATTTGCAGACAACAAAGATGACCTACAAATTATGATAAACGAATTAGAAAAAACGTCTAAGAAAATAGGTCTAAAAGTAAATTTGAATAAGACGAAGACAATGTGTCTTGAGAACCCACAAATAAACATAAATGGAACTATCCTAGAAAATGTCAACGAGTATATATATCTAGGACAAACTGTAACATTAAGGAAGGAAAACAGAGAACACGAGATAGATAGAAGAAGACGTCTGGCGTGGGCAGCTTTTGGAAAGCTAGCTTATATTTTAAAAAACAACAAAATACCCCGACGCTTGCGAACTAAGGTATATGACCAATGTATACTTCCCATAATGACATACGGCGCTCAAACATGGACATTAACGAAACAAGTAAGAACAAAACTGGATGTCACTCAGCGAGCAATGGAGAGAGCAATGATTGGAATTACAATACGAGACAAAAAAAGAAATAAATGGATAAGAGATAGAACTGGGGTCGCGGATGTAGTGAAAAGAGTGACGAAATTGAAATGGGAATATGCAGGACATACAGCTCGGATCAAAGACAGTAGGTGGAACGTTAAAATCCTCCAATGGAGAACATGGACAGGCAAGAGACAGCGTTGCAGGCCAATAATAAGATGGCAAGACGACATTAAGAGAGTAGCAGGACTGCCATGGATGAGAGTCGCACAGAATCGCGCTACATGGAAGAATTTGAGGGAGATCTATGGCCAATACCGGGCGCAATGAGGGTTAAAGAAGAAGAAGAAATATCTAAAATATTCTATTGACGTTATTTTCTATAGTGAATACGCGCATGCAGATTTCCACTTTGAGAATTTAAAACAAAGCCTTAAAGGACTTTTCATTTCACCATTGCAAGGTTTAAGTCTTAAGATCCCTTAAATTTGATATTATCCATATTGTCTCCGTGTAAGGAATGTGAGTAAGAATTTTGATAAAGTGTAAACTTCTTTATTGTTTGAGCTATACTTGTCAAGTTTATTTTAGAATTAACTGGGTATGGTACTTGTTTCATTTTATAAAAAATAAAGAAATTTTGATATACAACTAACTGACTTACTTAACAAAACATACCGAAAGAAAGGCACAATGAGCATTATTTTCTATTTAATATGTTTCTCTTATTTTTTTCCGTAAATCTACCATAAATTTTTTCTCTGTTAGAAGATTAGGTAATTTAACTAAACTTGCCAAATTTAATTTAACTTGCCAAAAACATTTATTTTCTCTTACACATTTTATTAAATTAGAGTTGTGTCAATCAAAGTTATTAATAGATCTGATCTGCAGATTCTTTAAAAACTTATGTCATTACTGATTGTTAGATCACAGTAATGTTATCAGTAATTTCTTGATAACACCATATTTTTGTTTTCGTTTCATTTTTAGAAAACGAACTTAATAATATTTGATTTATTTCTATTTATCAGCAAATATGCAAAGTCACTGAAAGTATAGAGATAACTATTATTTATAAATGTTTGTTTGTAAAGGTAAGGAATATGTCGGTGTTCCCGAACAGTTTATGGAAAGTCGATCCTTCTTTTAAGGTAAGCGATCAGTTTGTAAAGGGATCGTAAAAAATGTTAACTGATCGTAAACACATTGTTATTAGTTGTATGTGCATTAAAATTTGGAAATATTTCTTATATGTACAGTTTTCAGAAAACGTATTACAGATACCTTTTATAACTTCTTAATTAGCTTGTCGAAATAGGATACAAATGAAAACTGTACAAATGAGTTATAAAAAATTGTTGAGAGATCTGAAGACATCAATAAAATCTACGTAATACAATATATCAATAACATAAAAGTCAAAATAGAGGCATTAAGGAAACCAGCTGTATCTAATACAGTTAGAACTGGAATATTTTACCCCAAAGCTACCTAACAAACATCAACTGAATTAACATCCCCACCATCCATACCATACATGATGGATCTCATGCAAAATATGATGAAAAAACTGAATAAAGTCAACGAAAGACTTAATAAGCTAGAAGTCATAAGTACTGGAACCATAACCGACAAGATTTGCGCATCACCATTTGGAATGCCAACGGCATTTTAAACAAAAAACACAAACTTAAAGCCTCTTTAAAAACTCAACATACCGATATCTACCTCATTTCTGAGACACACACATAACAAATCAATCTTACCTTAAAATAAGTGGATACAAAACATATCGCATCATCCACCGGAATAACAAAGCCAGGGGTGGTAGTACAATAATAATAATAAAAGAAAAGATCAATCACCATAAAGAATGTCATCTGCAAAGAAATGATATTCAACTAACAGTGCTTGGAATCATGTCTCTAAAACAGAAATTGTGAGTGGGAGCTGCCTATTGCCCGCCAAAATACAATCTTAAAAAAGAAGATTACTTAACATTCCTACAACACCTTAGCGAAATATTCATTTTCGTAGGAGACATTAACTCAAAAAATCTGGTGTGAACATCACACGACTTTCCTTATCCTATTATTATATATTATACTGGGTTCATCGTCTCGGCCCTGCGCTGCTCTCGTTCCTGAACTTGTTATTTTAAAAAAGGACGAGGCGCGAGTCCAACACTCGAAAGCTGATTAAAATAAACAGTACAAGACAATAATTGCCTCGTAGTTAAAATTTTGCTACGTCACTGAAGGTAACCGTGCGAGCTCGGCCGCACGACCTTCCCCATTATTACCTGCGTGCTCCCTCCTAGCGGCCAAGCGCTCCCCCCGTCGTCCTTCCGCAGTCACCGAGCGCACTGTGATTGGTCCGTTTAATTATTTTTTAATCGGATATAACTTATTTATGTGACCTCGGATCAAAAAAATCTATTATAATTTTTTGTTCGTCTCGGTCTGATCTATCCGGTAATATAAATTTCCCGAAACATTTTATGAACACCCGGTATATTAAAAATCCTGATCTTCAATTTTTTTTCGAGTTCCTATTTTACCAACTTTTATTTTAAATTCATGTTTATCTTGTGAAAACAAATCATTTTTAATCTCATGAATTTTTTGTATCTTCAACCGTTTAGATTGGCGACCGTTTTGCGACCGATTTTGCGACCTTGCGACCAAACGACTTCGCACTGCGTCCCCTACCTACAAGTAACTTGCATACCAAATTTCAAGTCTCTAGCTCTTAAGGTTCTCGAGATATCCTGTTTACTGACAGACCGACACGCACACGCAGGCACGCACGCACGGGTAAGGAAAGTAAAAATGTAGACTGGGGGTTCAGGTTAACTACGACCAAAGATAGGGAACTTAAAAAAGCAGTACAGGAACTAAATTGCAATTATTACTCAACAGGAAATCCAACATATTGACCCACTGATCCAGATAAAATTCCAGATTTACTCAACGTTTTTATCCCTAGAAAAGTAACGTCTAACTTCATAAAAGGAGAAGAACATTTTGAGATATGCTAAATTTCTAATAATAGTTGTAAATGCCGCAATTTTTGGAATTTAAACTGTTATATTTAGGATAAAATTGTCTGCGCATGAGTTATATAATTACTTATGATGAGGAGATGTTAGATGCTATGTTGATGTAATTAATGTTTCCATCCCTGTAAAGATAAAGAAAAAAACTACGAAAAACAGATTTTCATAAAATACAGTTCAGAAAATTGCATTTTTGCAATCAGTGCTTCCTACTGGCTGTTTTTATTGAGGTTAAAATAAATTTTAAGAGTAAGCGATGAGATACCTTAAAATTTCGAATGATACCCTCCTTATGTCTTTAGGTTTAGTAGTTCTTGAGTTAAAAGTCTCGACGGACAGACAGACGTCCGCATCGATTTTATTAGGCTTTTCCTTCAAGTATAGAAGCCTAAAACTAGCAGAGTCATTTTTACTAAATATTAACGGTACAATTTTACCATATGAAGGCCAGCAATCAGATCCATATAGTAGGGCTGGTCTTACTGCCCTTTTGTATACGTTGCCCTTGACTTTAATCGGCATACGGGAGTCTCATAGAATGCCAGCCAATGATTTCCATTTCAGCTAGGCTGCCTAGATTATATTGTGTATGTCTCTCTCTCTACACAGGTTTTTGGTACTACAATGAATCCGAGATACTTGAACTCTTCAACTCTGTTAAGAGGTCTATTTTCGATGGCTGGATATGGTATGGCACCCACATTAGCTCCAAAAAAGTCGCAATACATATATTCGGTCTTCTCAACCCTCTCCTCTCCAAGGACTCCTGTTATGTCAGGTCTGATTGCACTTTTGCCAACGATTTGGCTATAAGAACTACATCTTCGGCATATAGTAGTGACCACGGTGCTGGTTTTTTGTATGTTTGAAGTGATATGGTCCATTATCAGGTTGAATAGTGGAGGGGTCAGAGTCGAACCCTGATGAACACCTACTTTGACCTCAAATGCTTTACTTGTTCCTGCTGGGCTGACCACTCTTGTAGATACATTGTGGTACAGATCTTTAAGGAGCTTCATATAATGCTCCGGCACTAGTTGTACTCTCAGTGCTTGCCAAATAAGCTCTCGCGGAACTCGGTCGAACGCCTTTTCGAGGTTGATGAAAACCATATGACGGTCTTGTTAGCGAGACTTATACTTTTCCATAAGTATTTTCACCGAGTGAATTGCGTCTGTGGTGCTTACACTACCAGTAAATCCGTACTGGTTCGGTTTTATATATGCTATTTTTGTTAGCCTTTTTACGAGGATACTTTTCCAGATCTTAAGGGTGTGAGAGGTTAGCTTGATGCAGTCCGCAACATCTCTTTTATACTTAAAGGAAGGTATCAGGTTGCTGATTCTCCACATATCCGGTACCTTGGTAGTTATAAGAATTGCGTTCAAAAGCTTAGTTAACCATGCTACACCAGTATTTCCCAGTTTTTCCATAGCTCTGCTGGAATCTCGTCTAGTCCCGTAGCTTTCCTATTCTTCATTGGTCCTTCAGTGTAGAAACTCCATCTCTTATTATTTCTTTGTTTGTGGTTAACAGTTTGCCGGATGAATCTTTAATATATTTGTTACATTTGATATCCTTTGTTTGATTTTTTTCGAAGTTTAGCTAATTAAAATATTTCCGCATCTGTTTTCGCGTTCTCTAATTCATTGTAAAAGTGATCCTTGGACAATGCTCTTATTATTGCAATACATTTCTTAGCTCTCTTTTTCATTATGTTGTATTCCAAGCGATCGGTGTCCATTTTTGTTCCCTGCCATTTCTTGAAATACACTTTCTTTTCTCTTATCTGAGATTTAACATTCTCATCCCACCAAGTAGGATCCTTATTAATCCTTAGTTTTCCTTTTGTGGCATCTAAGGTTGTTTTGGCAGATTTCAGATAAAAGTGGTGGAAGTCGTTTCAGAGACTTTTGTTATCTTTTTTGTCTTGTAACGTATCTTTCAAGTATGCATCAGCCTTAACAATGAACGAAGTGACTTCTGACTTGGGTATATTATACTATTTTATGCGGGCTTCATATTTTTAATATTTCTGTTTTTGGTTCCAGTTTGGCATTGTTAAACAGGCCACAAGAAGTCTGTGTTGGATGGTTAGTGGTTTCCCTGGTATTACTTTACAGTCCTTAAAGTTGCGTAGAATGCACCTGTCATACAGAAAATAGTCTATTTGTGAGCCTGAATCACTAGTTTTGTAGGTTGCTAAATGTTCGTCTTTTTTTGAAAATAGGTGTTGACGATCTAGAGATCAAATTGAGTCTTTTAATTCATTATATCATGGCTCTGGGTGTTAGAGGTGCCATATACAAAATATCCATGTATGACTGAGTTTCCTGGTATTTTCAGACCTACATGTCCGTTGAAATCACCTACTATTAGTTTTCTCTTATCTAAGAGCATGGTTTGTAAAAGGTCTTCTAGGCTTCCCCAGAACAGATCTTTTTCTTCGTTGTCACATCCCACTTGAGGGGCATGTACTGAGACTACATTTAAAGTTGGTTGGTTATCTAGAGCTAGTTTTACATACATCATTCTATCACTTATTCTTTCTACTTTAATGATTATTCGTTTTAGTATTTTGTCGATGATGATGCCAATTCCGTTCTTTGTTGTTGATGTGCCGTTATACAATAGTTGATAGTTCTTACCAATGTACCTGGATTTTGAACCTTTCCACTTAAGTTCTTGTACACAACAGATGTTAATATTTCGCCAATGTAATGTATTTGCCAGTTCTTGGCTGCATCCGGTCATGGAACCGATGTTCCATGTGGCTATGCGCATGTTATTTGCGCTGTCTTGATTCGTCGCTTGCAGGGGACGCCTTAACATTTTTGCCTATGATCGCATCTTACCATCGCATACGGAGTACGCTCTAACCGTTATACTCTTTCTCTTGTGTTGTGCTTTCATACTAGGAATGAGTGTGAGTGGCGCCGTTGGCCCATCAGAGCTCTTCCGCCGCTATCCCTTCTGAAGTGTTCCAGCCCAAGCACCCAGCACTGCTCCAAATATGTCGGAGAGGCCCGCAGTAGGGGGTTCATAACGGAGTTCTCTTCATATCTTAAAAACGTTATAAAGTGCACCGGCATAAACGTACTTTTACCTTCGCAGTAAACGATGCGAGTAATCTATGGATTTATTTATATGCCAACAATTTAGGTTGTAATTAGGAAATGCATGTCGTAATTATGATAAGGTTCCTAACCCCAAATACATGTAATTGCATTTTTTGTAATGATATCAAAATGTATCAGTAGAGCAGAGATGTAAATTTCGTAAATTTGTAGAGGAGTATATTGATAAAATATATTTTATGTGTCAGTGATTGTACTGAAAGCATGTTCATAATATTTTATTTTCTAATATCCAACTTTATGATACATTCTTTTAGTCCTTCCTGTTTTAAGTTTTCTGTCGAGAGTATGCCAACAGTGTATTTGCTAGATACACCTGACACAATAGTTACTACTTTAGGTTACCCATGAAAGTGGGCCATTATATGCAACACTCATCATCTATGTTGTCTGGCCTAAAAATTTGCTCCACTTAGACGTCTAGTGTAAGTTATAAAAAAATCATCAATACTTTCAATTGATGTATAGATGTTCCTGACATCAAACAAGCAAAACTGGATGAACTACTTTCGTTTATGTACTTGTGTATGTATGCATAATGTTTAGATAATTACAGATAAACCTTCATGTAAATTTGCGTGGATGTTTTATGTAGCTTTCAAACAGTGTTTCTCTGCGCTGCATCATTAAGTGTAATTAAAAATAGTTCCAATAGTTGTTATCATTTTTGCAGATGAAATTTTTTATGCATGAGCGATGTACTATCCAACAATTTTAAGAGAAAATATATTTACCACTTTTTTAACAATTCGTTACTGCACAATACCGTGGTAGATACGGGTATCACTAGTAACAGCAATTGAGTACTTAGGGATTGGAATATATTTTCCCTTTATTTATTTCTGACAATAGTCCTCTTTTACTAAACCTTTGGTGGGTCTCTCGTAGACGTTTCAACGCATAATTTAAAATGCTCAATTTTTATTTATAATACACACTTTTTAATAAAGAAATTAAACCTTGGTGAATATTGAGAAATATAATAAATAAATACAAAAAATATAATCGATGCTAAACATAAATTGCAGTTACATTTACTTATCACTTTGTACGTACATCAAAATGCAATTATAATACATTTATGTTAAAAAATATTTTGAAAGCCTAGTGAATATATTCTACGTTTTCTTCCAGAGATAGCTGTTCCCAAAATTTCATGCGTTCGGGGTAAAAGGAGTTTTCCATTTTTAGTTTAACGGGAGGCCCTTCGTCGGATTTGTACGGCCCTGTAATGTTCAGGTATAGCAAATCTGCGTTGTTGACGACGCTTCGTCCTTCGAGGTTTATCAGTGGATCCCATTTTGGCACATGTACGTCATTATCCGGCGTGGGATGTCTAAAAGTTTGATACAAAATTGTTTGGGGTTTCATTGTACATTTTTAGTTTGTTAAATCATTTCTCAAACACCTTATAAAGATTGAAAGAGAATATTTTTTTGTTGGCTCTACATAAAATGTTTACCCATAAGTAGCAAAATTGGTCCACAGTTGAATCATGATTTGGCTCATAACCACGTCGCTTTTCGTCTTTAATGGGGGGAAAAGCTTTTGGCTGGGAAATAGATATATTAGATCGTCGCAATGGCTGACTCCTAAAATAATGAAAACTTTTTTAACGTGCAGTGCAATTAAATATTTCTTCTTTCACCCCATGGGAAATGTATTGTTTCTTTTGTTGCTGCAAAATGTTCTCCATACGAATAGCTTCCCCGATATGCAAAATGATAAAACCATATCGGATTGTGCCCTTTTATTGCATGAAGTAATGCTGACTGGTATGCGCCATAATTGAATGCACGGTCACTATATAGCTATAAGAAAAATTGTAAACGGTGCAAGCACCAATCAAAAATGTAATTAAGCATATTTTTCTTATGTTAAACAATAAGCAAATACAATCAGATGGTGTGATTGTTGTTATTGCATATGTATATAAGCAGAAAAACTAGATAATGTGCATATTTATAAGATTTTCTTATCTCTATAAATTAAAACAGTTAAATATGTGTATTTTATTATATATTTTGTCAACTAAAAATTTAAAAGAAATCTTTATGATTGTAGTTACTCACATCTATAAAACCTTGGACACTTTTAAAGTTGTTTACGTCAATAAAGTCTTGTTTAATAAAGTACGTGGAAATTTCCTTCCAGTATTGTGGAATTAATGGATTTGGCACGCTTAGTCTAAGGCCCAAAAGTAATGGGCCAATAATACTGAAGTTTGCATTTAGCTGTTGCTGAATTGCGGATTGCCTTAGTAGAGCTGTAATTAGTGTATTACAAAAAAAATATATTGGGATTTTTGTCATTTAAGAAGTCGTACTTACGGGAAACCCGCAGTATTCCTTCGTCAGACACTACACCAGTTATCCAGGGAACTTTGTGAATTTTCCCGGCCTTGATTAAAGTCAACGGATCTTCTGTAATGTAGGGTTTTGGGTTTAAATGAGACTTTTTTTCTGTCACAGGAGCATATACAACATATGGTTCGGCAGAAAATACCTGTGAGTAAGCATTGAGTTTTGGCTACATTTAGTACCAGCTTATACATTACCTTAAACATGTTGGCGCTATCGGCTAGAGTTTTAGCGTCTATATTTCTTAGACAATCTACCATTGCAAATGTGTCGTTGGTATAGTTTCCACAACCTACTATAGCAGCTTGTTGGAAAGCAATATACTGTTGCAGTGCATTATGAGGCCTGGCCCATTGTCCCAGGGTGGATCCGCTTTGAGATATGGCACGGTGAAATAAATCTGAACGATAAAATGTAAATGTCTGTAAGAAAATTTATCTAATGTTGTGAAATACTAACTGGTAGTAGTTGGACTAAGTAAATGATAATGCACACTTCCCGCCCCTGCACTTTGCCCAAATATCGTAACCTTCTTGTTGTTTCCACCAAATGGCTCAACATTATCTTGAACCCATTCTAAAACTGCTACTTGGTCTTTTAAAGCCCAGTTTCCAGGAGAAGCGTCATCGTTTGTACTTAGAAATCCTAAAAATATTTATTTGTCACGTTAGCTAAAGAAGTGCCTCATCGAGCAAACGTACCAAAAACTCCTAGTCGGTAATTAAATGTAACAAGTATAACGTCCTTATCCATAAGGAACTCAGCCCCTAGATAATCACCGTTTCCTGTCCCACCGAAGAAAGCTCCGTAGTGAATGAAAACCATTACAGGTAACAAAGATTTTCGCTTTTGTATTTTTTTATTGGGCAGCTGTAAGCGCTTCTTTTATTAAGGAATATTGCAAACCTTATATGTTTACATACACTTGGGGTGTATACGTTAAGGTACAAACAATCTTCTTTGCCTTCTACGTCAGGAGAGGAATTGAAGAGATAATTCTTTTGGATGCACACGGGACCGTCTTTGTTGGCGTCTAAAATTTCATCCCATCGGTTTGGCGGAACTGGTGCCTGTATGAAGTGTATTGGGTAATGTAAGTCTTTTTGTTTAGAACAAGTCACATAATATTAAATATTATTTAGAAAAATGTAATGAAAAAGTAATAAGCTCAGTAAAAGCTTAAATTAAAAAAGAACAAAAATATGTAATATATTGTTTAAAATAATCACAAAAACACTGGTTGGATATATTAATAAATTTCTATATAAAGACTTTATGAATATAGGAAACCTATTTTATTTAGTTTAGAAAATACAAAAAAATTTAAATAGACTTGTGTTACTTAAGACATGATTAGTCTTAAGACACCTACAGGCGTACGATTCCGATAAAGTCGTTTTCGTATAAGGTGATATAAAATACATACATTTTTTCAAGAATACAAAATTTATTCCATGAAATGCTCTAATTTCCATTTGAGTAATACATTTCAGACCATTTAGGAATTAGCTGAAGCCTTAATAAAAGAACGAAGCAATATACCACAAAACCTCTGACGTAATGCATGTTACCAAAATTGTTACAATTTTAAATATTAGATTTTATTGGTGGCGATGCTTGCATCTTCAAATTGATCGCATTGCTTTGCTTTACTGTACTGCTATAATTTATTTAATAAATTTGCGAATAAATCCCTACTAATTTTAAGCAGTTTCCATCTAACCAAATCCAAACACTGCTCTGTGTGTGTGGGTCGGCCAATTACTACTAATATTTTTAAAACTTTTAAAAAGATGAAGTTTGAACAAAAGATTCAAATTGTTTCTTCAGCTATATACCAATAATAAGTATCAGATTAATTTTTATACAAGGTATACATACGCCTATAATGGCTTATAAGGTTGTAAAATGTTTACGAAAAGGTAATCAATATTTTGGGCTGCCGCTTTGGGTTCAGTGGACCCGAGCACTGTTCCTCTGTCCACGAGCCGGTACAGGCGAGTTCGAGTCTCGCTCACTCCATGGGTGTACGTAGCGTCCTAGCATTAAATTAGTTATAAGTGCATGTTAGCTGGTACAATATGCCCTTCAAGCTGCAGTGCCACTAAGTGCGCCTCAAACGAAAAAGTCAGTGTTTTTTGAGCTTATTGTCCATCTTATCTTGTGTCTGTATTACTTTCTCACAAAAGAGTTAGAGAAAAACGACAGGAAGAGATTCTTGGGTATATAATATAATGATAACAATGTTTTGATTTTGTATCTGTTTACATTGGACAGATTTTTTACAAACTAGTTTGGAAATTAAAATATTGATTTTATACAGGGTGATTCAAATTTAAATATAGGATGTTTTTTTCCAATAAAACAAAATATTAAAGCAATCTAGATTGTATTGTTATTAGTGTATAGTACAGACCTTGTAGTTACGTATAAAATATAATGCCGATCAAATGCCCTCCATAATTTCCCCGACCAGCGACCTTTCTTTTGGGGAAGTTCTTCGTATTGTTATCACATAAATGATTTCAATTATTACAAGCCCAATATTCTCTTTTAGCCCTAGAATTGTTAACATAAAACCAATCCTTCAAATAACCCCAGAGGAAAAAAAATTAATAGGATTAGATAGCAAGATTGTGATGGCCAATCAATGTCACCTCTGGGCAAGATTTAGTTCGAACTAAACATGTGACATGTTGCTCCACATTGTTGAAATGACATGTAATTCCAGTTAAAATCGTTGGTTTTATTAAAAAAAAACGTTGTTTAGCAGCTCCCAAAAACAAACAGTAACACCTTCGTCCCCAAAAAGTACGGGCCAATAATTCCTTCAACTCGCAGTGGTACACCAAAAAGTGTATTTTTGCTGATGAATTGGTTTTTTTGGATAACACTTAGATTTATACTATTCCAGATGCAACAATTTTGGCGATTCATAAAACTAATTAAAAAAAAGAGTTTTATAGCCCAATATGAATTTCTTGCAGAAATCAGCATGCTGAATTTCTGGTGATCTATTTCGTTACCTTATCGAGTAAATTGAATTCCTTGTTAAAACTCGTTGCAAAGTACCGCATGAAAGATTCAATTGCCGTGAATGGCGACGAATTGGTGTGCTCTTCAATTTTCTCGAGCAATTTTGTCACCATTGCATTAATTAACGAACCCTTGCCTTCTCCGTAAGGATAAAACTTGTTTCAAATTTATACTATATTACGAATTATACAATGGCTTGGAACATTGCTGCATCCAAACAATAAACAAAGTTTTGTTCGTAAATATTGTCTGTTTTCGTAATAAACTTGAATTATATTTGTGTTTCTACACAATATACGACTCCATGATGACTTTTCCACATGATTAGATACCAGTTGTACAGAAACAGACTTCCAAAGTTTACAGAACACAAACAGCGCGCAATTGAAATCTTAAAGTTCAGTTGGACCCTTTAGTACATACATGCAAGTTAGTTGTGCTTAAATACAATTCTAAATAATCTGGTTTAATAAGATTTAGAATTTAGAAAAATTTAGAAAAAAAATGTTACTTTTTCTGTATCATACGGAAATTTAAATCATTAATAGATTATGTAGTGACAAAATATATGCCGAAATAGTCTGTGTTGCTATCAATTAATATCAAGTTTTAAGAATTCGTATTAAGGCGACCAATTTAAACAATTTTTTTGTGATGCTTTGTTACTGTTTTATACAGATCAAGACTTTTGAGTTAATTAGTTAAGAAAGTTATATAACAGTGTAACAAAATATAAATAATCTAAAATATTAATATCAAAAGTAAAATAACAAAAAAACCATCAACGACATAAGCCAAACTTTCTACAGAACATTTTTTGCACTTTTAGCTTTAGTATTACGATTAAATCTCTAATTAACAGTGCTTTGCTGGAAAAATAATAATTTATAAGACAAAGTAATCAAAGATCGTAAACTCTAATATTAGATTACGTAACTGAGTGCTTAGCTAATACATTCGATTATGATAACACACCAGTCGAGTGAAATATAACCTTGACTTCACATTTCGGTACTGTTAAAAGGGCACAGAAAAGTCGGAACAGTTAGAAAGAAATTTAAAAAAATTTAAATAATTTTTAAAATAACTTAAATTTTCAGGTGCAAGAAATACCCCTACAAGTTAAAAAAATATATAAAAAACGCAATTTCTTATATTACAGATGGATGTAAAAAATTAATTTGTACGATTAGATTTTTCGACGTGCCGAAAAGAAAAGTCGCATTTGTTCTAGCGAAATTCAATCTCAATGTACTGATAAATTGAAGTGTCTTGATAACAGTGATATATAGATTTCTGACACGTGATATGTCAAGAAGTTAACAAGGAGAGTATGGTATCAAGGTCAGGAGTACAGCGTTATTAAAATAAAATTTAAATTGGCCATAATCATTATCACTATAATTACTTAATGACATAAACATAAAGTGTAAACGTTAAATAAACGAAAAAATGGGTATAATATAAATTTTTTTTATAAAATACCTACATTAGTGCCAGAATATATTAAAGAATATAAAAAAAAGTTGCTCTTATTTATAATTACCACGCTCTTTGCTAGTTAGCTTATTATTACTAAAACCTTTTATTTTAAAGTTATCCTTTAACCTTTCTATACCTTTGGACAGTATTTTATTTGGTTCTGTCTTATTAGATTTAATGTTTATTTAATTAGGATCTGATTTTTTAGAAGCTTATATTGAAATTTTTTATTTAATTTAGTTTTAGTCTTTCTGATCATTTTAATCTTTTTAACCAAAATTATATAAGACGATTTCAATTGGATTTCAGCATGTGTTTCCTAAATAAAAAATAAAATATCGGAACAGTCCGAATTTTATTACTATCAGTGTAAAGTATAGTGTTGGCAGTTACGTATAAAATCTGATGTTGGCTAAATGCCTTCCATAACTTCACCGACATGCAAATATTTGCTTAACGAAATTTTCTATAATGATTACCTAGAAATGCGTCTCTATTTTAGAAATTGCACGTCTGATATTCTCTTTTAGCAAGTTTATCCACATAAACCATTTTCTTCAAACATTCTCAGAGAACAGTCTAATGGGGGTTGCAAGACCATGGTAGCCAACAAATTTGTTATGGAATAAACTGAGTGTTTTACGTGCTGGGTGACATGTGGCTCTATCTTATTAAAACCACATACTATTCAAGTTAAAAACGCGAGGTCCTTAAAAAAATTTAGCATCGTTTAATAGCGTAGATGTTGACAAGTAATAGCATTACCAGCTTTGTTTTCAAAAAAGTATTAGCCAATTACTCCTCTACCCACAATACATACCAAACAATATTTTTTGGTAAATGCCTTGGTTTTCGTGAGTGCCACGTGGATTCTTGCTACGCCATATGCGACAATTTTGACTATTCCCAAAGCCATAGAAAAACAAGCTCCATTACTCTATATGAGCGTTTTCCAAAATTTAGTATCAACTGCTAGGTTTTCTACTTCACAAACGTTCGGTGCTTCTGGTAGTCTTTGGTAAACGTTCCCATGTATTTAGATAGAAATTGCACAAATTTAAACTTTCAATGTTTAAAGAATGCAAATGGCGCGTGATTTATCCTGAAGTTTAATTTATTATTATATTATTAAATTATATTTTTATATACGTACAGTTGTGAAATATGACAAGATATCGATAGTTCGTATTTGTTCTCAGGGTGTCAGGCCGTGTTCAGATTTGGAAACTCTTAGTGTTTAGACATCTTCAGAAAAAAATTAAGCTACTATCTGGTATGATTTAGTTTTTGTGCTGGTATGAGTGTGGTAAGGATTATGCTAGGAGAGCGTTGATAATGTCAGTAGGTTCATTATCAACGTCAATCTGCTTGTTGCAAGTAACATCTAGAAAATTGCTGACGTGGCTGATTGTTTTGGATTTTTTACCTTAATGACCCCATAACCTCAAAACCCGACCAGCAACAGAGATACGTTTTTGAAGTACGTGATGTAGACTGTGTGAAAGAGACAGATCGTTCTCTTAAGAACTTTTCCGTGTGTTTGCAATCCAGAGCACCTTCACGTGGTTGACGATAGGCAACGGAGTTGATCCGATAGAGACCCTGGAGAGCGGCGTTCATGCCGTCATGGCAAACATGCGGAAAAAGTTTACGATGCAGAAGGGAAGTTCGTTAGTATCGGTGGCTAGTCGGAGCGAACAAGCGGGCCCTCAGGCGGCGTCATCCTGCGACCGCAACTTCGTGTAGGTGGGTTCTTTGGCCTCTAGGAAGTTCAAAGCTACAAGACACTTTCATGATGATCCAAGTAAACCAGACAGTTTTTGTCATGTTTGTGGATTGTATCTATCTCCAAACATACGGAAAAAACAAATGACGTTGTCCGGGCATGGTACAGATTTTGTTTTTCGTGCGATGTTTTGCATCAAGAAAAAGATTGGATACCTCATATAATTTGTTCGAACTGCTACAAAATATCAACATCATGCTGCAATGCTCGGAATCTTTCCAACTTGAAATACACATCTTCAGTAATATGGAGTAAGCCAGAAATTAGAAATGAGTGCTTTTTTGTAAGACAGATACAAGAAGATTCAATTCCAAAAATAGATCTAAAATAAAATATATTTACAGGAACAAAGTATTACCCGTAGTTACCACAGGAACAAATTGCGGTCGACCGATAAAAGAATCCGACGACACTGCAATAGAAATGCTAGAACACGCCGATGAAAATCATATGAGTTTGAGTGAGCAGAGTGAAGGCGAAGAGACCAGTAATGAATCAAGTACAAGTAGCGACCGACCAGATATAAAAAGTCATGCACCACAAAAATTTAACCAAGCAGAGTTAGACGATTTAGGCAGGCTATTAGATTTATCTAAAAAAGCACACGAGCTCTTGGCCTCAAGATTGTAACAGAAACATCTGTTGGAGAAAGGTACAAGAATTACGAAGTACAGGAATCGTGAGAACAAATTAAGGCAATTTTTCACCCGCGAAGAGCAACTACATTTAGTATACTGCAATAACGTTGCTGGTCTCATCGATAGCTTAAAAACAGATATCTACAAGCCAGAAGAATGGTGTCTTTTTATGGACTCAAAGCCGTCCTACTACACAACACAAATGTTTTCGCATCAATACACATCTACAGTTCTTAAAGAAACCCATGAAAATGCCAAAATCCTTTTTGAAAAAACAAAATACCCGATTACAAGTGGCAGATATGCGGCGATTTCATATTCATTGGGATACTTCTAGGAATGCAAAGCGGGAATATAAAGTAACCTTGTTTTCTTTGTTTATTTGACAGCAGAGCTCGTCAAAAACACTACATCCAAAAAGAGTGGCCCAAGCGACAGTTTTTAAAACCGGGATCTTTAAATGTACTGAAAACACCACTTGTAGATGCGAAGAAAATATTACTACCACCAATACATGTTAAACTAGGCTTGATGAAGCAATTCGTGAAAGCTCTAGATAAAGAAGGAGATTGTTTCAAGTACCTGGCGAAGAAAATGAATAAACTCACTCAGAGATGACCAGAGATTATTGCCGGATCTGAAGAAACGGTTATTGCCACGTTAAAGAGGGGATTTTTTCATGTGTATCCCTCAAAGAATTAGCTGCCGAGCTCCGAACCCCTCGAGCTACGTGTAAAGTGTAAGGAATCAGGAAAGTCGACCCGTATTTTATTATTGATTTTCCTCATGCCAAATGTTCTATGCATGCTCCACTGACGTTTGCACAAGTCAGCAAATGGCTTTTTTTTACAAGCACGACGCCTAACCGGCTGAGCCATTCGCTGACTTGTGCAAACGTCAGTGGAGCATGCATAGAACATTTGGCATGAGGAGAAATCAAGAATAGAATACGGGTCGACTTTCCTGTGCATTCCTTACACTTATTTTAAGCTATAGTTATAGAGCTACGTGAGCTTGTGATAGCCATTCCATCTTTTTATTTATAGTTTCTGATAAATAAAGTAGTTCAATGTAAGGTACTATAGAGGGGACACGGTGGCTCAGATGGTTCAACCAGTTGGCTCTGTCCTCTAGCCGTCGCGCGCGAGTTCGAGTCTCGCTCAACCCATGGGCGAGTGTGAATGTCGTAGCATTTAAGTGCATGTTAGTGGGCACAATAAGCCCTTGAAGCTGCAGTGCCTGTAAGTGCGCTACAAAAGCACTGTAGAAAGAGCTATAAAATATCATTAGACAAAAACTTAGTTAAAGTAGTCCAAAGCACTTGAATTCGGAACTTTGATAAAAAGCGGCGTCATATCGTAACTGACCATCACGTTTCCTTTTTGTAGTTATATACAGACGGCGTGATGTAACTGCTGGTGGACAAATAACCATACATACCATCCTTATAAACTTTAAAGAGTTTATACATTTTTCTGGGTAGTGGTTTTAATGTTATTATCCTCTTAATTGATTTGCTCTCTATATAAGCTTTCAAATCAAAGAATTCGGCAATCTTCTTTATGTAGTCCTCCTATGGAAGTATTGTTGCACTATTTTTATTCATTGGCAAGATGATGATGTCGCTGTCTTTTTTAAGTTTATAAAGAATCGACATAAATTAAGTTAACTCTCTACTCAAACCTTCGTATGACCAATTTCACGTTGGTTAGTTGGAACTCGTTGACCAGAATACATTTGGATGCTAATTAATAAAAAAGTTTCCTTTTTAATGAGGTCACAGACGAGACAGTGGCTAAGGTTATGTTCTTAAAAGTCTATTAAAGTTTGCTTGCAAATCAGCTGCGTAGGTTTACTCTTTTCCTATTCACAATGGAAAGTGATCAGGCATCCCAGTCGTTTTTGTGGGTTTTGTTAAGGATAATATGAAACTGCATCATTTCTAGTGAGCTTCGGTAAGGGCTTTGACTAGAGCAGTTTTTATTTTTTAATAGATTCGTTGAGCTTAAAAGTAGTGATTTATCTGCTCATACTTTGAAACTATCTTATAATCTTGGAAAAGTAGTAAGAAGACAAAGTTAGGTAACTGAAATTTTTTCTTAAGTACATTTTCGACTTATCTTATCGATTTGCAAACATTTCCTTTATAAAGGTATATTAAATAAATCCCGGTTTTTCGGCTATTTCTTCGTGTTTGGAGTTTGGACAATCTTGTCGTTTCCTCTATTTTAACAAAGATGAAGGATTCTACGTACTTAATATTAGTATCATTCTTAAAAAGAAAAGAAGGACGCTATGTAACAATTCCCTAACTAGTAATGTTACCAAATGTCGAGGAGATGTTCCGTGGAACGAATCAACGTCACAGTTAATTCATTGATGTTAGTAACGGTCTGCCACCACCGTCTCTACTGCTCAAATACAAAAGACTAAAGCGCACGATATAATGGCCTAACTTTAAAGGATATTTTCTCTGAAGACATTAGATATATCTGTGGACGAACTCTCAAAAGCTCTAAATCCGAACATGGTCTAACTCAGAATGAACAATACGATGTCATCGTTAGTAAAAGCTATCGTTCTAAACTTAAATGTTAAAAACGGAAGAATTTGTTTTTGAAATTACAAATTAAATACAAAGTAAATTAAAATTTCATAAAAATAGTACAAAATATGAATAAAAATTGAAGGATAACTATAGTTATTCATAGGAAAAACGTTATTATTAAAGCTCGAATGTTCAGGCAAAATGGCAAAAATGCCTAAAAATGCTTATTTTAACTATTTTCATTTATAAATGCCTTTTTTGCTTAGTAACTGCTATTAAGTCACGTAAATTTGTTTTTTGTAGAATAAATAACAGCAACAAAAATCCCATCTCATTATTACCTACGTTAATTACTTGTTCCCAGTAATTTGTTAATCCCTTACCGAGAATTCGACCTGAAAATGTATACCTACTTTAGTATTAATACCTACAAGAAGGTTTGTTTCTGCCATAATGTCGAAAGTGCGTTGTTCTGTCACCGACAAATAAAAAAAATTGTGCGAGAGTTTCGAAGTGATATTTTTTCAACTGATGGTTCTGTGCTTTTTTGGAAAATCTGTGAGAAACCAGTGAATTTGGAGAAAAAGTATTTTGTTACTCAACACACTGAAGGGCTCTTCCATAAAAGAACAATCGAAAAGGAAGTGGCCGTCCCAAAAACTGCGTTACTGAAAACGTTTGTGTCAACATCCAATCGACAATCTGAGTTTTCATTTGACTTACAGAAAGCCTTTGTGAGTGCTAGAATTCAGTTAAGGAAATTACAAAATCCGTCAATGGTGGGGTCAGAAAAAATTACCTCGACAGAGCTAATCCACAATGGATGAAATTTGAAGAAACATGAAAGACAAGAATATCTGGATATCAATAGATGAGATAACAAATGCTACAGGAAGGTAAGTTGGAAGTTGCAAACTTTAGCTTTTCTATATCAATACAACCTGATTTTGCAGGCACATTGCCATTGTAATTGTTAGATCTTTGGAACCAAATTAAGCATCTAAAATTTATTTGTTAAATACCGAATCTCTTAAAAGGGAAAATAGCACTACAGTCGCACAATTATTTACGACTTCCCTGTCACAACTTGGGCCAGAGAAAATTCTTCATGACAACGTCTTTATGTTCGTAAGCTGCCCCATATATGAAAAAAGCAGAAAATGTTCTAAAAGTATTATTTATACGTATGTTGTATTTGACAAGCCTTGTCCATGGGATACATCGTGTACCAGAAGAAATACCTGAACAATTTTCCGACGTGGGTATGTTCATATCTTCAGTAAAAAAAATTCTAAGAACACCATCTACGATAAAATTTTTAAAAAATTGCACCTGACTTATCTTTACTACCTCAACCAATATTAACTAGATAGTTAAAAGTTTAGACAAAGATTCGGCAGCATCAATCAAAACAGCCAAATATCTTTTTGAGAAAAAAGTTTACAAAATGATCTGGCCTTTATTTCAACTAATTATGCTGTGATTCCTACTGCAATAGTAAATTTATAAAGCAGAGACTTAACTTTAGCTGATTCCATCAACATTGTAAATAATACCATGCGAGACATATGTAGCGTCTCAAGCGATAAGGGACGCACTATTAAGAAAAAATGCGAAATTATATTTACCACAAATCAAGATTTTGAAATCTAGCTTGTATTATTTCTGGAGATGCCAGTGTAAAAAACGTAATTACGATATTCCAGAAATCACTATTGGCTCCAGTAACATTAGTAGATGCAAAAAGATCTTTTTCTCAACTGAAATATTTATTGTTTAATAGGAGATAATCTTTAATGATAGAAAATTTAAGAAAACAACTTATTATTAGCTGTAATTCTTGCAAACAATGTTTTTTACTCCTGTATAATTACTGCAGTCTATATGATAAAATAAAGTTTAACATAATAAAAATTACTAAAACAATAATGCCTATTTAGTTTCTTAAAATGACTATGTCATCTTTTAAATGTTTATTTTCGAATTTTTTTAATGCCTATTTGCCTGCCTATTTAAATGATTTTTAGTGCCTAAACATTCCGGCTTTAATTATTATATAACTTAAAACTTATTATTATAAATATTAAACATAGATAGAATCTAGCAAAATAAAAATTTTATTCTACAGAGAAAAGCAGCAAATAGAGAAACATATAAAAATTATAGTAGTATTGGACATAAAGAAAGATATAAATAATACGAAAATGAGAATTTCTACTGTGGGTGCCAAAAATAGACACAGAAACCATTGGTAAAAAGTTATGGAGTAACTTATATCGACATCTAATTAGTAATTGCTTAAAACATAATTTATATTTATTAAATTATTATTATATAAACGGTACCATTAGAATAGAGGCAAAGTATTTAATTGTATGCACTTGACCTTAAGATAAATATAAAAATAAACTTTTAATGGGTATTGTATCTAACCGGTTCAACTAAAGAAGAAGTTCCTTGCAAAGCAGTTGTAATATATGGTGATTATGCAAATAGTGTGATAATTGTAGTCCTTGAGACTATGGAAAAGTTGGGATTTGAAAGTTTTTATATCAATCTAGAAAATTTTGTATACCTGAAACATCAGTAGGTTCAACGGGAATAGCCTATAGGCAGTGTGAAAACAAAAAAGTTGATTTATTCAAAGATAACTTAGTTAAGGCCTAATTCTGATATGAAACAGTCGGTAACACCACGCAAACTTAATTTTTAAAAAACGCCATCGTTACTTTTTACTTTCCTTATCATATAATAAGGAAAGTAATGTAATCGGCGGAAATTTGACCTACCCAGTTTTTCACATTTCTGGACGAAATATAGTCTCAGGGCACCAAAAAAGTCTGTCGGTCGGTCTGTCAGTAAACAGGATATCTCAAGAACCGTAGGAGCTAGAGACTTGAAATTTGGTATGCAAGTTACTTGTAGGTAGGGGACGCAGTGCGAAGCTTTTGGTAAAAATCGGCCAAGCCGTTTGGTCGCAAGGTCGCAAAATCGGTCGCAAAGCGAACGCGAATCGAAACTGTTGAAGATACAAAAAATTCATGAGAATAAAAATGATTTGTCATCAAAAAAAAGTTGGTAAAATAGGAACTCGAAAAAAATTGAAGCCCAGGATTTTTGCCAGAATTACCCAAATAATAGGATAAGAAAAGTCGTGTGATGTTCACACAATATTTTTTACTTTACAACTGAATTTATAAAAAATATATTTCTCTTTTTGCCTTATTTTTTATGCTCTTATGGGGCATAGAATATATGTTACTTATTTGATTCTTCTGACTTTTTATCCGCAGATCTATTCATTCCATTCTAATATGGTTCTAGCCATTTCTTGATTTGTCCTATCGTTTTTTCTCTTTTTCTTTTCTAGACAATATTTAATACAATATTAAAGTAGAAACACGTTCTTTACCAATGTGCAAGTAATGGCCAGTACAGGATTTTTTAATATATAAAATATGTTTACAATTCGAGTTGGCAATAGATATATAATTTTGTTTCTTCGCAAGGATACGCAGACTTTATTTTCATCACGACGGACGGTATTCTTAATGTTTTATGTAAAAGGCGGTTAAAAAATATTAGCATGTCATTGTACAAACGTTACGCAACTGTATTTTACTGTAAATTAAAATAAAAAGTTCTAACAGTTAAAACATTTGTTATTAGGAACGTAAACGTGCTTGTGTATTTAAGTTATTCTTAAAGAATCACAATCAATATTTCACTTAAATTTTGTGAAGCTACGTAAAAAAGTTTTAGTTATTAAGAAGTTTTAGTGCTTATAAAAAAGTTTTTGTTGGAAATTTTATCAAAACCGGTAATTGTTATTTAGATATGTTAATAAAACCATTTAAATTTAGTTCAATGTAAATAAATGATAATCAGAAAATGTGGGTCCACGTTTAATCTTCAACTTAACATAAATTAACGACTAAACGCGCATTAAAATGCTAAATTTAGTTAATCACGTTTAAAAGGTAGCTATTATATAATTTGCTTATTATTTCGAATTTATTTCATTTTGGTTTAATTTTATATAACTTAATCTTTTTGTATGTAAAAATTTTTTTTGTTTACAAATATCATGCCGTTCCACTGTTTTTTATGTTACAGATAAGACATTAAAAATTTTATAATTGTTTTAATTTTTATCTTCCAAAGTACTCTCCACCACACTCCATATACTTATGCATCTTTTAAAATTAACACCAAAACAACTCGTTCGTGTTTCCATGGGGACTTGAATGCATTTTGTCATTAGAAGAGCCTCATTGTTGGAAAACTGTCTTTTAGCTTGGTATTCATTTAACGTTTTCTTACCCGCTCCTATCTAACTGATATAGCAAATTATTTTATTTTTAATTTTACTGCTGATCGGTTGGATATAAGGCCACCAAAAGGAAATTTTATTCTTAATAAAAGTGCAAGAATTTTCAGTCTTCTATTTGGTTATAAATTACATGTCTATCGAACCCGATAGAACCAGATGTCTTGACCTCGAAACGTTTCCAAACTGAAAATTCCTCTTTCAGAAATTCCGATGGTTGTTCAATACTGACAAACGCCCTCTTAATCAACACTCCAACCGCGAGCAAAGTTGCTGAAAATTTCCGTTTTGACCATAGTGATATAACAAGCTCTTTTCGCTGCTTCAGTTTAGAAGAAATCAACATTCAGATGTCATTTTGCAGGTTTCAGTGCGTGTCTCAATACCCTTGAACTTTCCACAACGTATGAGCTTCGTTTGCCCCATATTGCAGAATATTACTATTACTGTGTGCATCAAAAATATTGTGTTTTGTTTAATAATTAGTAAAGAAAATGTTCCAACCGCGTTACATATATAATTAAAATAGAAATATAAAAACGTGAAAAATTCATATCTTATTAGATATTTATTTATAATCCATAAGCCAGTACTGATTGCCACGTGATATGGATATGCAAAATCTTGATTTGGATTTCTTAAAAAGTAACATTAAATATTATGAAGATGATTTAAAATAAAATATAAAGGATGTACTTGTAGGAAATCAATAAAATAAGAAATAATTGTCTATATAAAATAAGAAAACTGCTATTATTTTACTCATAAAAATCTATATGTTTATAGTAGCAATCGTGCAACTACAGGAAAGCATGCAAAAGTTATGAAGTTAAAGATAACTTGTAGGTCATGTAAAGTGGTTTAATAAAAGTATATTGATAAGCTGTGGTATCAAACTTCTTTTTACTTTTATGCAATCTTTTTTCAAAAGCTCCTTTGTGTTACTATGTTACGTTATTAAGTAACAATATTTAGAGCGTGTTCTTCTTCAACTTACTATTTTACATTGTTTTACTAATAGAGTTCATTATTATTAAAATATATTTATAAGGTACGATAATAATAAAAAGAGTAGAACGATAAAACGCATGTTATGTCCTATAATAACACTTATTTGTTAATAATGATTCAAGTAAAATGTATAGAATAGCTGGAAAATATCAAAGCAGAAGAAATCCATTACTGACCATCACGCAGACTATCCGCAGACTAAAAAACACATTTAATAATTAATAGATCAAAATTATTGTCCTACAAGTTATAAAAACGGTTGTGTTTGTTAACAAGCATGAGTGTAGCGATTGGTGTTACATAATGCAAAACGTAAAATAATCTTTGGATTGGTGCATCGTGTGGTTGACGTTTCGTCCACAACTGCAACGGACATCTTCAGAAGAAAAACTTCTAAAAATTTTTAGAAGATCTTCTTCTGAAGATAAAGCGCTCCTACACAACTGGATTATAAGCAAACTGTAATAAACCTTTCCAAACACGAGCTTAGCCAGGAAGCGATCAGTGCTCTCAGCAAAGGTGAAAAGTGTGCCGTAACACCTCAATCCATTCCGATAGACGAGATTGTAGTTAACGCAGAAGCAGCCATACGGAACCTTCCAACAGGCGAAGCAAAGGAAGTACGAGTCGAGACTTCACGCAACCTGCGCCGTGCTAGGCCATCTAAGAAGAACTTATCTAGGGCGGAATTGAAAGCTCTACATGAACTCAAGAATGATGACACCATAATTGTCTTAGCACCAGATAAAGGTAACACCACACAAGAGGATTACACAAAGATAACAGAACTGTTCGATACACCCACGTCGCGGATACCACGCAACACAAACAAACTGATAAAGAGTTTCTCTCTAGATGACACTACCAAAAAGAGACTAATAACATAAGAGGCGCTGCCCCCAAAGATATACGAGCTCCTCAAAATATACAAGAACGATGTACCGCTGCGACCCATTGTCAGTGCCATCGGTGGTCCTGCCTACAAGTTGGCCAAATACTTATCCAGTCTGTTACAACCGTATATTGGCCGTACCAGCAGTTACATCAAGGACTCCGCACATTTTGTAAACCAGCTTTAAAACATTCAGCTAGAGGAGGAAGATCTAATGGTTACCTTTGATGTAACTTTCCTGTTTACCAAAGTGCCGATGCAAGTTGCCCTGGATCACCTAAAGAAAATTTTTCCTAACAATATCTTACAGCTATTTCAGCAGTGCCTTGCGTCCAGTTACTTTGTTTAACAGGGCGTATATTACGAACAAAAAGACGGAGTAGCAATGGGTAGCTCAGTTAGCCCTGTAATTGCCAATTACTACATGGATAAATTTGAAGAGATCGCCATCAATATAGCACCTTTAAAACCCGCGATACGGCTAAGATACGTTGATGACACTTTTGTGATATAAAAACACGGAAAGGAGACCCTATCACAATTTATTATGCACTTGAATTCTATACACCCAACCATACAGTCTACCATGGAATTGGAATCGCAAGTTAGGGTTGCTTTCATAGACATACATGTGTTGAGATCGAAGAATGGACATTTACAACACAGAGTGTGCAGAAAACCCACGCATACGGACTTTCATAAGCAGTCGAATCACCACCCAAGTCAAAAAAGAACAGTTGTGAAAACATTATAGATCGAGCACGATATATATGTCAACTATAGTTTTTGGATATAGGACTAAAACATGCCTTACAGGAAAGGGAATGGCTACTCAAAGACGGAGATAAATAGAGCAACCAAACCTAACAAATGTGCACGAAAAACACAAACAAAATCGGCTACGGTAGGCAAAGCTTTTTTACCTTACTTCAACAGGGTTACGGACCGGGTAGGAAAAATTCTCAATAAACACAAGGTAAAAACCATCTATACTATCACCACCAAGATACGGGATGTGCTTAGACCAGCCAAAGACACAAGATACACCAAGGGTACACTGCATCCCTTGCCCATGTGAACAAGTTTATATTGGGACTAAGGGCCGAACGATTACCACCAGGATAAAGGAACATAAACGTCATCTACGCTTTAATTAACCCGATAAATCAGCAGTTGCTGAACACGCTTTAGAAAATTCTAACCACGAGGTAGAACTCGGACAAACACAAGTTTTATCAAACTGTTAGATAGTTAGATAAACTGTAGAAATTACTACCCGAGATTATACAAAGAAGCGGTGGAGATTTATAAATATAAAAATAATTTTAACAGAGACGATGGATTAAATCTACCTAAATCTTGATTTATCACTCTCAAGTGGCGAAAAATAGACCGCAATGCGGCCAATGAGCGAGTGACGTTAAAAAATGCTAAAATATTACCTGCAACGACCTGGTTGACGTAAGCAGCTAACCCGATCACATTATCTACCATCCCGGTGACGTCAACCCCCTAACACCATCTCTACCATAATCGCACGAGTATAACAGCGAAAACGCACGGGACAGTCACTTAATTTGTAAAAGATTTTCTTTTGAAGATGTCTGTTGCAGTTGTAGACGAAACGTCAAGAATTTCTGAATTCCGACCACGGCCTTATAACTCGAGAATCAACCACACGATGCACCATAACCCTGGCCGTGAAAGCATTTGCATCTATTTGAATAGTTCTATTTTTCTTCTTCTTATTTTCAGTTTATCACAAACTTGCTTTGTTAACACTCACGTTTTATTATTATGTATTATTATTAGCCTGATTATTGTTTTATATACTTTTATGTTAAGTATTCGTAAAGTATTTTTGTTTTTGGGCACAGATATTAAGGAGCGCGCACATCTAAATCCCGTTCAAAAACGCATGTTCCATTGATTACCTTCTTTTAGATGGTCAATCTATTGGATTAGTTTGTTTCAGTACTATTTTTCCCCATCATTGTTTCCTGTCTCCCGCAAGTCTTTTTAAGTCTTGGTAAAAACTTATTTACAGCGATTACAGTGTTCTACACTTTTCTTGCATTTGTTATAATAAATATGTTACCGACAGCTGATTATTTTTTTTCTTAAAACCTACTTAGTCTTTTTAACGCATTCTTCTTAAGCCCATTTTCTTATTAGACAAAACTTTATACACTATATTTACGAAAGCAGCAAATCTATAATTTTCTCTTTTTTGTATATGTGTCTTATAATAGTTTCATGCCAAATATTTGGCATCCTTTTTCCATATTTCTTTGGGAGGATTATAAGTTCTTGTCGTTAATCTAAAACAAATTATACTTTTATTTCGTCTAAATCTAAAAATTTTTACGTTTCATGTCGTTAATAATAATCCTTATTTCTTTCGTAAATGTTGTTGTTTTCGTCTTTATATGTTTTTCAACGTTTTCGGGCAATTCGCTTCCGGACATTCCGCCCTCGGACATTTTGCCTCTGGACAATTCTCCCTCATGAACAATTCGCCCCCAAACATTTCGCCGCCCTGTCTTTATTATTTACTGAGCACTAGAGAAAGCAAGTATTGTTATAAGAGGCACTTAATAGAAAGTATTACTGGTTATTCTCATCTAAATGTTGTTAACACCAGTTAGAAGTATTTAGATATTCCAAACACTTTTATTATTTGCAATAAGGGATTAGCAGATTTTAATTGCCGCACAGTTTCCGTGGTTTCCTATGCCACTATTATTAGTGTTAAGTGAAATTCACTTCTCTTCCAGTATAAAAGAGATAATAATAAGGGTTAGCTACTCATTATATTCTTAGTTTTGGTCGTGAACGTTTCTAAATAATTTTGAACAATGAGATTTGTAAATTTGGAAGAGTCACAAAAAGTTGATGTGTGAAGACAATTTTGTGTATGTATTTTCTAAAAAGACTGCGAATTTTAAACATTGTATTTGGATTTGTGAAAGAAGAGGAAAATGCAAAGTTCGTTTTTGGACAACAGGTGAGTAATAACGATAAGATGATCATTGGTTCTTAGACTACTTTAAGTATTTGTGTAAATTTAAAAAATTTTTAGAAGGTTCCGTGAAAGTTAGTCATATTGTTGTTACACACAATCACGCTGCCGAAGCCACAAGACCGGGTACTTTAGAAGTCCTCCGCACTTTGAAAGAAAGAGCAACTAATACCGAAGAAACACTACAACAAATTATAGCCACCTGCTTAGAAAATGTCTATAACAATATTATATGCCAGTTATCCAGGAAAGACACTATGAAACGAATGGTTCGTCGCGCTTGGAATGAAGCCGGCATTTCTGCAATTCCAGTGGATGATGAGCATTCCATAAGAATATTGCACGATTACCATTAATGGTGAAGAACGTCAGTTTCTAAGATATGACTTGAAAGAAACTATGCTACCTGGTAAGATGCTTATTTTTTCGACAACGGAAAATTTAAATATTTTAGCAAAAGTGATACGTGGTATGCAGATGGTACGCTTTCTGTTGCTCCAGATTTATTTTTTCAGTTGTGTACGCTACATGTGCGGTACTTCGGAACCATAATACAAATTGTTTACGCTTTACTGCAAAACAAAGGCCACCTACATAAAGTTCTTAGAAAAATTATGAAATATTTGTCCAGATATGCGCTCAGCTCGATTACTTCTCGACTTCAAAATGGGTGCAATAGAAGCTTTTAAAACAGTTTTTCCCGAAATCCAAATATCTGGATGTTTTTTTTTATTTGACACAAAATGTATGGAGAAAAGTCCAGTCTGAGGGACTACAAATAAACCATCAAAGAAATCATGAGTTTGCATTATCGATACAAATGATTGCTTTTGCATTCGTACCACCGGCAAATGTGGCAGAAGTTTTCGATATTTTAGTAGAGGACGAAAATTTTCTTCCAGAAGCCCAAGCAATTGTTGACTACTTTGAAGACAACTACATTGGTCCGGTCAAATTTTCTATTGATCTTTGGAATATGCACAATCGAACTGTTGAAAATACGTTTCGCACCAACAATCACGTGGAAGGCTGTCATCGACACTTTCAAGGAGTTTGTGATGCTCCCACAAACATAATTAAATTTATAAACGCCTTCCAAATAAACCAATTTCTAGCAGACGGACCTGCCCCCGCACAAAATAAAAAAATGTGCCGCTCTATTGCAATGTTTACGAAAGTAGGGTTACCTTAGATTTTTTACTACGAACTACTCATAATATTGCATTGTAATTTATTTAGTAGTTGCACTTGTTTGTGTAAGTATCTTGTATTGTCTTAAGCCTTTATTGTACAATAAAAAATTGTTTTTTCGAATTATTTAAATTTTAAACAAGAACTGTTGTAGTATAGGGACCGATATACAAGATAATAAAGACAAGGGGACGAATTGTGGGGGGTAAAATTTCCTAAAAGCGTTTTTCAATTGGCTAGACTATATTTAGGGATTGCTCTGATCTTAAAATTTTCTTCAAATGTTGCACGTGTGATTCCAGTACCTTTTTTTTATGAAGGAATAGTTAGTTCTCTCTTGTTTTTTATTGCTACTGATTGAATTTAGAAGCCTTGTGGTTTCTTGATCTCGTTTTCTCTTACGACATATGTTAAGTATTTCATTTAATGCTTATTTTATTTTTCTGCATTTTTGATAATCTTTTCGTAGTTAAGTTTCAATTATCTTCATATTTCTATTGTCTTTTTTCTTTGTCAAACCATTTTTTGTATTCTATTTTTGCAATTTTTAAACTGTTTCCTTTTGTTAAAGCGATTTTCTTTAAGGTGTTTCCATCTGGATAGCTTTGCATTTAATGAATTTGTTTTTTGTAAATTTAATGTACTTCTGCTTCTTCCAACATTTTTGTTCTATTTCTTCATTGTATTTTCATAATTTTTTACTTAGGTATTTGTTGTCTAATCCTTACTCTTACCAAAAATTAGCTGATTCTACTACTAAATACCTTTTTATCCTAAATTTTTCTTCTTAGGTTTAGGATCATTTTTATTGTCATTTGTCTTAATTGCAAACTACTTTCCTACAATTGTTATTGTCTCTAAAAAATTAAAAACTTTTAAAACACGGTTATAAAAAAGTTACAAAAATAAAATTTTAGCAGTATCATGTTAGCAATAGTTAACCATACATTGTATTATTTATTTTTACACTTGAATAGTAGCTAATTTACTAATTCATAGGTACTACTACTGCAATATTTTTTTCTACAAAAGCGGATCTGTTTTGCGAAAAATTTTGATTACGACTACTTAGTTGTCAATATCTCATATACGCCGTTAAATAATTGCTATACCTAATTCTCACGTACGTTACACCGCACTGGCCAATATTAGAAAATTTCTTTGATTTGAAGGACGCTAAACGTAGCATTCTTCCTCTACTTAAAGCTGTTTTGTCTTAAAATTGCCCTTGGCATCTCTAGAATCTATTATGGAGAAATTGGCAATAACGTGTCTTGCCCAAAGTTATGGTTTAAGATGCATGCGGTAATCTGTGTCTTTTATCTTCAGAAGAGTATTTATTATATGTTTGACTCTAATTTTCGATCTAAGCGTTTCAAACCGTACCTGTTGATATTCAATATATCCAACATATGTTTTATTTCTGACAATATAAGGTTTCTTACATGACAAAACAATTTCAGGATCGAAGTAATAGGAGAAACATCAAACGAGTCTTACTATACTTTCTTGCCTCCAGCATATCTTTAAGTTATTTTTTATCTTTTATCATCTTAAAGTTTAAACCCCGTTAATGTGCATTAATTTGATTTATATAGCCTTGTTAATTCCTAGTCATTATTATTTACATTTTGACAAAGCGTTGATTCAAATTACCAAACTTTTTGATTGATGCTTTTTGCAATTGTGAATATGTTTTGATTCGATATCGCTAACACTGTAGTTTGCTCGCTAAAGTGATTCATTGTAACGAGGACATATTATGTTGATATATAATTATTCGGCGTTTTTCAAAGACAATCCGGAACAGAAATAAAATGCAATTTAAAGGCAACTTGCTCGCCTTTATACTGCTACTTAAGTCAAAAGGCCACATAAAAGAAACCACATGATTGTCTTTTGCTAAAACAACGCTTATCCCCATATCGAATACGGTATAGCCGAATCCCTCGCCAACAATAAATGGAATTTGACCTTTTATTTTTGCTCGTTCAACAAGCAGCAAGCGAGTAAAGTCTACATTGATTTATCGACCGTCTGCGAAGGAAATGAGTGGCAGTAATTAAAGCTAATGATGATTTTATATATATATATATATATATATATATATATATATATATATATATATATAATGTTTCCCTCATTTTCCAATAGATGGCAGTGGTAGTGGAAATAAACAGATGTAGACATCATACAACAAGCTTGGGCGTTTGTCAACATAACCCCATCAAAGCATTAGTCGATTTACCTTCGTATCGTAAAATTATTATCGATTAAAAATGTTAGTTTACGAGCCAAATTCTTGTCATTTGCGGGAGGTTTTAATTTTTTGCTTCAATATGAAGAAATCTGCCTGAGGCTCATCAAATTCTCTCACATACATATGGCGAGATCGCTAGTAGTGGAAGAACGTGTCGTGAGTGGTTTCAACGCTTCAAGAACGGTGTTTTTGACATCGAAGACCGGCATGGCGGTGGAAGAAAGAAGGTTTTCAAAAACGCAGAATTGAAGGCATTACTTTATAAAGACTCGTGTCAAACGTAAGAACGGTTAGTAGGATCATTAAGAGTGACTTAATAAGCCATTTCAAAACGCCTTAAACCTATGGGACTGATTCACAAACAAGCAAATTCGGTGCTACATGAATTGAAGCCGAGAGATGTTGAACGGCGTTTGATTGCTTATGAACAGCTGCTTGAAAGGCAGACGAAAGGGATTTTTGCATCGCATTGTGACTGGGGACGAAAAATGGGTTTATTACAATAACCTCAAGCGCAGAAAATCATGAGGACTTCCCGGACATGATTCCATGTCGACGGCCAAACCGAATATTCACAGCTCCAAGGTCATGCTCTGTATTTGGTGGGACCAGCTCAGCGTAGTGTATTAAGAGCTGCTAAAACCGTCTCAAATAATCACAGGCGATCTTTATCGAAATCAATTAATGCATTTAAGCCAATCATTGAAAGACAAACGGCTACAATACAACAAGAAACACGATAAAGTGATTTGCAGCATAACAGTGTTCAACCCAATGTTGCAAAGTCGGTCAAAACATACTTGGAAACGTTGAAATAGGAAGTCCTACCCCACCCGCCGTAACTCCAGCACTTACGTTCTTATAAAGAAGTCAAAAATTGAATCAATACGTGAATCGCCTCAAAGATGAGTAGTTTTTTCGACCCGGGATTCGTACGCTGCCCGAAAGATGGGAGAAAGTAATGGCCAGCGATGGATAATATATTGAGTCATAAATGTATAACCAGATTTTTACAATAAAGCCTCGAATGTCGGAAAAACGACGGAAGCAAAGTTGTACACCTATTAAGTTTTTCTTTTCATCCAGTGGATTTGGATTGTTGAAACAAATATAAGTTTACGAAAGCAAAACCACCCGCATATTTTTGATTCAAAAAGATTTTTTTATTTTATTTTGCTGTATTGGTGAACAATAACTCTTATATTGTGCTCGTAACAACATTACTTCTAAGTCATATCTTTCAGTTTATTTAAAAGTCTTATGGAGCATTAATAAGAAATTTGGAAATCTATGTACTACTAATTCCCATAACCTTCAATTTTATCAAATGGTATATACCCTTTGTGATATTAATTTGATGTACTCAATTTACTACTTTGATAGCATTTTAAATTTTGATTTGTAATAATTAATGAACCTTTTATTTATGATCATAACTGTGGGTCTTTTTAATTACATTTAAAGAAAGTTCTCGTATCCAGTTATGTTTGCCAGTTTTTAAGCTCTTGTAATCTTACGCTCTTTCCTTAGTTTTTCCAAAACCGCATCAGGCATGTTCTAATTTGGAGTTTTCTAAGCTTATTTTGGTAATATTAACTAAAAGCATTTAGTGCATTTATGCAAAAAAGTGTCAAATCTTTTAAACTATTAGGATAAGCGGTTGTTAATGGAAACGCCTGCACTTTTATGTACTCACTTTAAATCTTAGGTTACCAACAGGAGGAGCTGCGTATGGAATTCCCTGGAAAGCATAAAAGGTCCTATTGTTCCTAGATAGCTTCGCATATCCTCTAACTCTGCCGTAGTTGGTCGAAACTATGGCATCTTCTTCTGACTCCGGAGGAAATGTGGTATGGGCACAGCTTCCTATGACTAGAACTATCACGACTAGAATAGAGGCGAGTGCAGTTTTCTTGCTCATATTGGGGCTATTTTGCCTATTCTGAAACAAATGAGAATAACTAAGATTTATTTATCTCTTTTCCAATGGGTTAGAGATTCCATTTACCCATTCTTACGTATATTATGCTACCACTTGCACTGTAAACTGACTTAATAAGAAAACGAAAGTGGAAGTGTAAGCGTTGCGTTTATAATTAGTAAGTGACCATAACAGGGCAGTGTACAAATTAAATCGGTTTAATCAGCGCCGCCTTGAAGTGCAAAATAATAATAATAATAAAAATCTGTTGGTTCACGCAATCAAAGGTCAAATTGTTAACAGCATTAATGCAGAAACTGCAAAACTCTTCAAGTATGAAATTGATTCGATTTATAGTTAACTTAGGTTTATTTTATGAACTTAATTATATCAGGTATTTAGTAAATTGTATTGTAGATATGCATTTTATTACATTGCTTAGTTGCGAAGAAAAGATTTTTGCTAAGTTACTCTTATACTTGATAATAAATTAACCCTTCTCATTCTAAAATAATTTTCTTTTGACCTAGTTCCGGACAAATGGTTAACAGATCTCATTAGACACAACAAATACCAAAAGTGGGTGTCTAATTACACATATATATGTTTATCTTACGATACCAGTCAAATGGAGAGTAATCCATTTTAATTAGGTCACATTCGTCAGACACGTGTAGTAAGCAACAACACCATATTTTGCGATGATACAATTTACCACTATAAGATAACAGCTGGAGGACAAGCATAACTTGAAAAACTCGGCCTAACATTCGAGCTTGTAATTTAGCACCGTAGCAAAGTAACTATTTTGCACACTGACCTCTTTATTGCGCTATCCACTTGCACGTGGCTTTAAGATAACATTGCACTTTGCGTTATTTATGTACTATTAAATAACAGCTTTGCCCTTGTATCGTACGAGATCGCCATGTGTTCAAGATCTGTTTTTATTGTAATCACTTGGAACGATGTTGAAAATAATAATAGAAGATATATCGAATATGATAAGCTGTAATGCTATTTTGCTTTAAAAGTAGTAAAAAACCAAACAGAAATCATATTAAATAATGTAAAATGCTGTGTAGATATTTTATGTGGTGGCTCGAACTTTTTTCCTACTCAGTATTTATGTGAACTGCGGCACATGGAAAAAATAATAAAAAAGATGTAATTTCAAACGTCAGCACTAACTAAACAATCACTAATGTGCTGTTAATTACATTATTGATTAACTTGGACATATTTATTGCTATATCTATTTATTAAATAAAGGCTTACATATAGAAATGTTGGACACAGCACTAAATTGAGTCTCACTGTTAAGAATAAAAAATTGTTGCTTTCAAGCAGAAGATATTTTTATAAATTGTTTACGCTAACGATAATATGTTTAAGAGAGACGCTAGACTAGTAGTCGACTTCACATTGATAAGAATTTCTGGAAGTTTAGCAATAGGTGGAAATATCAAAATTTAATACTTGTATAACTGAAATAATTGTTAGTTTATAATAGTACATACTATATATTCTTAAAATAAGTTTCTATTAACAATGAATTATATACGTAACAACACCCGAACAAATTGGAATTGCCCGGAAGATAAATTCGGCGACATTGTTGATAAACTGAAAATAATTGTGGACACTGTCTATTTCTGCCTGATGTAGCATAAAATAAGAGACAACAGATAACTTTTTACAAATTTTATTTAACATTTGACGTATGTAAAAATGTTTTGTAGTAAAATAATTGGATAACATAATATTTTGTATATAAATTGTATGTGTCCTTCTGTAGGACATATTTGTTATGCTACTGCATGATTTACGAATGTGCCATAACAGCGTAATCGTAACGATTTGTTGTCACGATCGCATAGCACTAAGCCTAACAATGTATTTCTCTACAAATACACTACTGTTTATTGAAATGTTAGTACTAGTAATAAAAAAAATTATACAGTACTAAAACTTTTATATTAAACTATGCATACCGTAATCAGAAAAAAATTGAATGGAGTGCGCTTGTTCGAGCAACGGCAGACTGACCACGTCGAATCCTATGCGAACTCCCGGGTCCTAGTTATAACGCCTTTCATTGACGTTCGTCTCGATCACACTCCACAGTAGTAGTCAAGGGGATTACAGTCGGAGCTGGAGGTTGACCACAAGTCGGGAGTTATGACATTTTTTTCATTACTTACAACCCCCTCCCAGCATTACAAAGGCGAGAAACTTTGTACATATGACACTGGCTACTGTAGCCACTTTGGCAGATTCAATAGTAATTTTAGTGATTTGTTTTCTTAATGAAGTACTTTTTGTTCTGAAAAGAATCTTCAAGGGGCAGCGCTGTCGTGTTTGATGACTTTAACTTTCTATTCATCTCATTTTTCTCAAACAACAATTAGTGGTTCTTTAGAATGAAGAACTTGCAGTGCATTGCTAGACTGACCGACGACCATTTCTTTTGCCAGGTCACTCATACTCTGACCAGGATCTCCATTTTCAATTCGCGAACGAGTTCATCAGTTTTCTTGGGAGTTGCGCGGTCAGCAGTTTTTTTTTGCAGGGGCCGCGTTCGTGGTCATGCAACGAAACGAAGAAATACACTACGAACGAGCAAAACTCGCAGACTGGAGCACTATTTCCAGTGCGAGTTAATTGCCATCCGAGAGTGCCTAGCTTACATACAGAGGAACAGAGCAACGATCCCAAGATGCGCTGTAATATCTGACAGAAAGTCAGCGCTACTTGCTCTCAAGAGTCTGAGAGCGCCGACGGATTTGCCAGTTGAAGTGCGGAGCCTTGCAAAGACGCTGTCGGCCGAGATCGATGTCCGGTTCCATTGGACCAAGGTGCAATAAGCGTGCGGACCAGTTGGCCAAAGGCAGGAGATGGACCGCTTACATTCGAGACGGTACCAATGGGGTTCGTAAAAAACCGACTACGAGCCAGGACGAGAGCAAGATGGGAGCAGAGATGGCAAGCAGCGGAGACGGGACGACATGCGCGGATATTCATTCCCACGGTCGACACGGCGCGACAAGCTGCGGAGTGCTTTAACCGGCACACCGTCCAGCTTATTACTGGGAATGGCAACTTTCGGTCATACCTAGTCCGAATACGGAAGCTGGCGGAAGATCAAAACAGATGCGCGTGTGGGGAGGTCGACGACGTCATGCACATCCTGCTGACCTGCAACGCAGAGGAGGAGACCAGGGCCAGGGCGGAAAGGACCCTGATTACCAGCGACTGGAGATGGCCACAAACGCAGGAGGAGCTTGAGGGACTTTCGAACGTGCGTGAATGGTGGACGGCTCTTGCGGTTTTTGCGGAACGGTGCACGAGATTACGTGTTGACGCGAACTTATAATGGGCGCGCGGGGGTTGGGAAAAACAAGTGTTGCGCGAGATGTGAACTCTTTGAACAATCTGACAGACACTAAGTGCGTCGTAAGTTAAGGTAGATTTTAGTCTGTTTCTTTGCGTAGTTATGTAATAGCTAGGAGGACTTGGAGCCATCAGCGGTTTCGAGTCGCCTGCCCTGACTTGGGTTTTTGTGGTTTTCCCGGGTCCTGCACTAAGGCGAATGCCGGGGCAGGTAAATTTGCGGCCACAATAATTTTAAGGGAATTGAGCATTTTAAAATACGGGATTGCGTAAAATTGTTAAAATACGGTTGTGTTAGTGCTGGTGTAGTGCCGTAAGGCGGAGCACCAGCCAATTTTCAATTAATATTGCCTGTAATGTTTTTGTATAATAATCTACTAATAAATTGTAAGGTCAGCAGTTACCTCCTGCTGGTGATAAAATATCTTGTACTTTTTGATCGTAAATTTAGTTTTCTTTGTAGCCAAACAAAGCAATAATTTATGTCGGTAATTTTCCTATGCAAGGGGATTAGAGTATAGCACCTTTGCTGCAGTATTCTTGGCTCATTTAATGGATTATGGTAGGTTATTGATTATATGAAGGTAACTTGTTGTGTTACCTAATAGGACATTGCCAATCACATAAGACAACCTTTCAGATTTCCTGTAATATAACCTGAAATATTCCTGATTTACTTTGTTAGCTTTACAGTACTGCAAGTTCTACCAAAATAACCTGAAAGTTAGAGGTAAAAACAATGTCTTGCGATTAAGTAACATTTGAGATATTGTCTCCTTTTTGCGTAAACTCGAAAAGCATGTGTCAGTATAGTTTGAACAATTGTTTGCGACTTTAAAGGAAGATTTTGTTTAAGAGTGACTATTTTGATCTGCACAATACTGAAAGTCCTAGGCAGTTAAAAAAGACGAAAATTAACAATGCTCACAGAGAAATATGGAGTAATATATTGCCCTTTTTAAAAGTCTAGACAAACTGAAAAAAATTCACAAGGAAGGCCGCTGACTATTCCATAAATTCAACGTTTAGAACAAGAGTATATTACAATATTGCCACTGCCGCCTTAGTTCGAGAGATTTTATCACATCCGGCGTATTCATTAGATTTCGCCGCTATCGTCTCTTCCATAGTATACCACTTCCACTAAAACCAGTTCTACTGAATCCACTTCCATTAAAACCATTTTTACTAAGAACTATTTTCACTAAAAACCAAACATTCTGTAATTTGACCGTAGATGATTCAAATCTTTTACATTTCAGTAAATTTTAATCCTAATATAGAAATGTAAAAGAAAATTCTTGGAACAACTAAAGTTCCCTTCACTAATAAAGCATTTGTTTTCTTTCCCTTTTTGCTCTTTCATATTTCTTTATAAAATTAAAATGCACCAACAATGAGCGTTTAATTTTTTCCAAGAAATTTCTTTTAGTTTTCTCTGCTTTCTAATTTAATTATTGAAAACTGAAAGAAATTTTGGTCGAACTGCTCTGCAAAAACTCCCGACTAATCCCATACCTTTCTCTCGGGGTATATATTGAGCACACCATCTCAGTTCTCAGTCAGTTAGTTCCGAAACTTTTCATTTGCCTAACTACTTTGCGTCAGCCTTCTTCATAAATTTTATTTCGACTTTTTACCATGCCCACTTCTGGAATCTATGTCCACAATTCCAAGAGTTCCAAGGGACAGACTCAACTGGCCCACGAAGTTTACATCCATGAGAAAAATGGTAAGTGAATTTATTTTTATTAAATATAATTGCTACAATTTGTTGATTTCGCAGGGTCTCATATCTGGGTGGGTGAAACACCTGTCCGCTATTAGAGATGTGCAAACTACAACACTACGAAGTATTATCGCCGTCTAACTACAGATATTGGATCTGACAAAGAATATCTTCTTCTTTGTACTAAAAGTAAGTAATAATTTATTTAATACAAATGCAAAATGCTAATTTTCCATATTTTTAGATAAACACATATGTACTTTGGTTTCAGAAAAATTCGCTTGTCAAAATGCAAATGGCCAAAATTAAGGTGAAAGCCAAGGAAAGCAAGGATACTCCTCTATCCATCGTCTCAAGTTGCACCTCAAAACTCGAGAAAACTATTGTTGCGGCTCTTCCAACTAATAAAAACATAGCGCGAGCGTTTTCAAAAACACGCAGTTGGAGAGCCAATCAATTCGCAATCAGCCGGTGAACTCATTGCCTCGGAATCCAATAAGGTGATTAATCTTAGTGGAAAAGAGGAGAATTTCCTTTTCTACGACAATCAATACAAGGATCAAATTCTTGTTTTCCCTACAGAGCAAAATCCTCGCCAACTCCACTCATTTCCTAACTAGCTTGCTGATGGAACATTTAAAATTGTTCCCAATATCTTCAAACAATTATGGACAATTCACGCCATGACTGCCTCAGGTAATAATTTTCTTCTTTCTCTTTGCAACCACTGCTTTTTACTTTTTTTTATTACCTACAAAACTTCACTCTAACCTCAAAAGGCTGGATCCTTTGAAACCCCTGTGCGCTCCCCCTCACACTAGTATGAGGGACTTTGCACCTCAAACTTCTATTTCGGCAAGCTTTGTCCCCACACCAATTTACTCGGTAACTAAATATCTAACTAACATTGTATTTTCAGATGTATGTATTCCTCTTGTTTATGCTCTCCCTTGTAACAAATCGGTAGAAACTTATACTGAAGTATTAGAACAAGTGAAGAATTTTGAACAAGCCGAGTGCAAGGCATTCAAGTCGGTTTTCTCTTCTATCACGATTAGAGAATGCTATTTCCACATGGGTCAAGCTTTTTTCTGTCAAATTCAGTAGATTTAGATTCTCAAGAAACTCTACAGTAACACAGCAAATCCTAGATTTTCTCGTAAGCTTAAATCTCTTCGTGCTCTTGCTTTTCTTCCAGTAGATAAAATTTTGGAAGGATATGATGTCATTATGCACAGTGACTTTTGGATGAGCGAAAAAGATGAGGAAGGTCCCCAAGCTTTAGAAGAATTTTTACACTATTTTGAACGAACTTGTCTTGGAAGACACAAAAGAAATATGTTTCCAATTGATATTTGGAATCAGTACTCAGCAATCAACAATGGACTTTCTCGCACTAATAACTCGGTGGAAGGTTAGCATCATCAATTTCTCGATTGTATAGAGGCATTTCATCCGACTTTTCACAATTTCATGGAAGGACTCTGCAAGGAACAAAGTATCATTCGAGGTTGCATCATTTCTAATGGAGTCGGATTTTTAAAAATCAGTATTACCTGTAAGGTAATTTTAGATTTCTATTATCTTTAAGTGCATTCATTTCTTTATTTGTACTCCACTTGAGACTTTTATTATAATAACCCATTGTTTTACTGATAATAATTTCAATTGCGTCAAATGTTTTTGCTAAATAATTTATTTATTAATAGCTGCTATCGTTTATCAATTATATTATCTTAATAGTTTTCCTAAAATATAATTTTGTAAAATGAGATAAGTTGGTGCATCAGAATATAAGAATAAAATGTTTTAGTCCAATATTGTTTTTATTTATTATAATAATTAGTAGAATATCAAATATTTAGCAAGTGTAATAAATATATTTACTCCCAATTCAACAGCGTAAACATAAACTCTATAAAGTTAGAGAATCAAAATAAAGTTCATTTGCAATACGTATCAAGAAATATTTTTTTAATTATATTGGGATAAAGAATAAAAATTGCTTTTTTCAGTAATTGAACACTTTACAAACAATTTGTTTCAATGTAAAACGAAGAACGAGACCTAGTATTTTGTAATGATACACCAAGTGAAAATCATTGAAGAAGTTCAGGTTTATTAATAATATTATTTACAATGGTGCATGACAAGGTTAAATCGCACCGAGTTTTTTGAAATCTAAATATGTTAAGGTCATCGTCCTACTAGTCTGATTATGTGGAATATTTAATAGATAATCAATTCTGCGAAGAAATCTATTTTGAGTCCGTTCAATACGGACTTTGTTATTATTGTAACAGGATTCTAATAGTATTTTAAAATTGGGCGAACTAAGAGGGCATATAAACAGTTTCAGTGCAAATATATTTTTTAAATTCTTTGAATTTCTTTGTAGGAAACCAAGTAACCATAAAAATATAAAAGTAATATGACTATAAAACACATGCACAAATCATTTTACCCTATTGAATAAATCACTTATTTTAATATATTTACTGTTAAACAATCCCGTGAGTTAGCTATCTATCAAGTTCGTGCCAGGTGGCGAATAGGCAAATTCCAAGGTATCTAATTAATATTTTGATAGATTTAGCTACTTTGGGAAGAATAGTTCTAAACCTACCACTTACAATAAACCAAAGAAACTAAAGTAGCTTAAAATTTGAAAATGAAGGACAGTAAGTGGTTATATCTAAACAGTTTAAAAACCGTAACATCGTTTAGGTGAAACCCACTCCGCGGATCAATTAGGGATTTTAGAGGGGGCTTGTAATGTGGCGCTCCTAGGTTCAAGACTGAAGGTCAATCTAGAGGAAAGTCAATAAATGCTCTTCTTCTTCACTGAGTTAACGCCCCTCAGAGGATTGCATAAGAGACAGCCTGAACTCAATTCAAGCTGTTATGCAACCCGTGCCAAGGACTGAACGCCATTGCGGGTATATAGTGTGGTTAAAGGAGTGTCTGAGAGTCTTACAGGGTAATTAGACTTACATTTGTGTAAGGAGCTCCTACTTGTCAAAGTAATATATCTAAAGAAGCTTTTGACTCAGAATTTTATTGTCATGAAGATAAAGGGAGCACCGCAGACTATCAACCTAAGGTCCTTTGTGGATTAAGACATGCAAACACAAGAGGAGAAAATAAAGTTTTGATGACAAACAGCAAAAGAAACTGGTTGAAGATAGAAAAATTGCGGCGGAGACAAGGACCGATAAAAAACCGCAAAAAAACAGAAAAACGAGTAAGCCAGAAGAGGACAAAGTGTCTGAAAGAGCCCGGTCGGACTCCAAAACAAGCCAACTTGATTTAAGAAGACTTATCGATACACTGGACAATATGTTTACTGAGATCAGCAGTCCGTTGCAATTCAACAGGACAATCTTTAGCGGAGATGTCTTGTGGATCACCTGCGCTAATGCGAATATCAAATACTGGCTCAGAAGGACAACTAGAGACTTATGTCGACTCTGGGATGACACGGATTTGACTATAGTTGAGTCCAAAAACATTCCAAAGAGACCCAAGGTGCTGGTCTTTTTGCCTGGGCTAGAGATGCAGGAGAAACAAGCTAAAACACGCTTATGGAGGCAAAATTTTGGACTAAGATTAAAAGACTGGCTTCTCCTAAGTATAAAAGTAGAAAAGGGCGGGCAACTTGTTGCATATTCCACCGACGAGGCATCCTTTGGTGTTTTAGAGGCATCTAAGTTCAGAGTCTTAAAGGGTTTTGGTAGTGAAGGTGGTGATCCGGGTGCTTCAGGTAAACTTACAATGTAGTAAGGCAGCTTCTGGGGTCTTTACTGTCTTTCAGAGAATATGGGATGTAACCCTCGATTCAAGAATCCTTGATAAGTAGGAGTAAAATTGATAGTCTAGGAGAAATAGGAGAACTGATTTATATTCAACTCTTAGAAGTCCATAGGGCCTGCATACTGCCCTTAAATTCTTTGTGTTTGGATCAGCATACTTTTCTTACGATGGTTCCTTTCTGGCGCCAACCAGGAAAGTGGAGGAGGTGGTAATAGGATGCGGAGATAATGGTTTGCAACGCATCATTGGCTGTGCACACTCACACCATATTAACTGGAGAAGCATCAACATTAATTAACGAGGTGAGTTTTTACTACAATTCATTATGGCAAATAATGTTTATGTATTGAATGTAGATAATGAACTTACTTTTATTAATATACAAAAAAAGAGATATAAATATAGCTGTCCTCGGGTAAAAGCAGATTCCAATAGTAATGTATCTTGGTGGAATAAAGACCTTGCTCGAATGAGAAAATATGATAACTACAAACAGCTCTAACTGAATATAGCAAGGCTCTGAAGAAAATTAAAAATAATATGTATAGAAGACACTGTAAAGAGGTGGAAATCATTAGAGAAAGTTCCAGATTCAACAAAATATTTTCAAAGGATCCTCAGAGTTCTGTAACTATTCTGAAAACAGGGACAGAAGAATACACTGTTACTGAAAAGAAAACAATGAGAGAATTACTCAGAGTGCAGTTTTCGGGGCCGTAGGTTGCTAATATATAGCCGCATGACTGGGGAAATTTCAAACTGAAACTCCTAAAGTGGGTATCTAAGAAGAATTAGCAGGCCCCAAAAATGATAAATATAAATAAGGTAAATGGTATAAATGATTCATTCTAACCTTACAAATTGCCGAGACATGGCGCGATTTATTCTGTTCCGTTGCAAAAGGAAACTGACCTTCTACGTTATGGGATGTGCAATATACTTAGAGAAAGTCGTACTCTAATTCAGAATTCTTTGCTCTTTTACCAATTCAATTTTTTATAGCAACAATGTGAAGTAACAGTAAACATAATGTAGTTTTGAAACCGTTTTTAAAGCGTTGTTAACAGTATCGAACAAAACTCTGCATTAAATTTAGGGGATGCTGTGTTTACAGTTTATTTTGATAAAGCTACCCCTCATTAAGCAATTTATTTTTCGGGCGTAATGTAGGAAATTTTATCTCAAATTGGTGCCCAACAGAAGGGCCCTGCTCGATGAATTTTTATCAGTTTGGCCATTTACTTTATAGCTGAGTTTCTAAAATCTGATTGCAATATATGATTTCTTAATGACGGTTTTAAATAACAATTTTCCAACATAATGTTAGAGAATTTTAAAGGTCAGTTTTTAGGCTATTGGCTTAAAAATTAACCAAAACAAATCTAATATTCATTTTAAGAATGTAGTGCCTAGTATTCGGATAGTAGACTCACATTGCCTTGAGATTTTATAGACTTTTCTATTGAAAAGAACCTCTAAAATTATTTATAAATTTTAGAATTTTATTTTTAATTCACTGAGTTTTGACTCGAGAATTGCTTAAATGTATTAACGTTGGACTATTCTACAGACTACTGTAATTCAGAAATTATTTCATGTGTTAAGAAAATTGATTCCAAATAGAACCATCTAACCCCCCCCCCCCTCAGCTTATCGGTTAAATGTGAAGAATTTAGTAAATTTAATGATATATGTCTCTGAACATTTTTTCCATATGGGATCAAAAAACTTGAGTTTATTTTAAAAGTTTTGCAAAAATCCGAGTCTGATTCATTGTTAATGAGACCCTAAATGTTTGAAAATATATAACTTAGTTAGACACCGTACCTTTATGTCTACAATGTCAATACAACTGGTACTATAAATCTAGTAATGGCCGAAATTAATTTTATTTCAAATATTAAGAATAAAATTTCTTTGAAATAAATTTTTGCAATCTTGTCTCAGCCTAGTTTAGACGGGTATTTTTCTGAACATCACTTGAGTCTGAGATTAAGAATTTTTTTGTATAACTAAGTGATTTCGAAAATATATAGGGCACGTCGAATTAAAGAAAATAATTGGGTAGTTACGGTCGGAAGCGTTTCATGGTGAAAAGGACGAAAAGGGGACTAAAGTGAATGTAGATTGAGTTCTCGAATGGGAAGTTACATCTGTAGACTGATTGGCTAAAATTACTCTCTTTGGTATAAATATAAAATCTTGAAATACAACAAAAACAGCGGTTAAAAAGACACATTTATTTATGAAAGGCAGTTACCATTTGCCTTTGTAGTAAAAACATCATAGTGTGGTTGAAAGAAGAAATACATCTGGTGCATAGCATAGATATGCAGTGAAATGGTGTTGTACGAGATTTTACATCTACCGTATTACAATTAATTATAAAACTAATTAAATTAAACTTTTTATTTTCAAGTTGTTTTACTTTTGCATTTCACTATTTGTACTTTCAAAATCAAGAAAAGAAAATAGAAAATTCAATAATAAGTTACAAATAAAATAATCACATCAAAGACAGTCAAATATACGACGAAGAATGTTCTGACAGCGCTATCTAACTCTTGGACCGCAAAAAAAATTAAAAAATCTTGTATTTCCAATATTTCTGAATTGCCTGACATGACCGGTGACACTTAATCGCAACACTTTAGCGAAAAGCCAATTTAAAATTACCTGAATCATGATACGTACTATAATTCTTTTGTGGGGTTATTTTTATTGCAGTTTGATGTACTGCTAGCTTACAAACATGATTTGAATTAAAACTTAAATATCACTGCAACACAAATGTACTCAAAACATTATCTTTAATATGCATGGGCTTTTCCTCAAATATCTGTTATATTACATTTGCTTTTTTGCCTACATTGTCATCAGATTTTTATTATATTATCATATTTTAAATTTTACTTAGGCATTATATCATTGAATTTTCTTTAGTCGGTTATATTTTATATAATTAATTTGCTACCGCGCAATTAAATTTATTGGATGTAGCTTAATTAACTTAATATGAATTATTGGTTTATAATCATACAAATAAAACAAACTTTTAGAGCCGACTATAGAAGTATATTATATACAAGCCGCAATATACATTCTGTCAAAAAAGTACTGGAAATTCGTAATTTAAAAAGCCTCGGCTAATGATCTAAGCAACCAAATTTTGCATAACTCTGTAGCAGCGTCCTTAATTACTGTGCCTAAAATGAGCGTGATCTGTCAACCAGTTGGTTACAGCAGCTGGTGGATTCAGTACACCTCACTAGTGCGTCACAATTTTTAAAATGACCGAAAATATTGTTACGGTAAATCAGTTTTATCAAAATTACGGGCCTACGACTGATACAAAGCGTTTAAAAAGGGCAGAGAGATCGTCGAAGACAACCTCGTTTCGAACAACTTTCGACTCTTCATACGGAGAAAACATTGAAGAAAATGAATAAAATCGTTCTTGATAATCCCTTAAGATCTTTCACGAGTCCGTTCGTTCAATTTTAGTGGATAATTTGGGCATGAGACGCGTCACCGCTCGGTGATGAGACATGAGTCTATGAGTTTGACATGCAAACAAGTCAACAGGCATCAGAATAGAAGACAAAATGAGCCAAAACCTAAAAAACCTCGTCAAAGTCACTCAAAAGTCAAGGTGATACGCATTGTTTTTTTTTCGATATTTGTGGTTTGGCCCATCACGAGTCATGAAAGACGGTCATTAAAGAATACTATTTGACCGTATTGAAGCGTTTGCCTAAGAAAACCCGTTAAAAACGGTCAGAATTGTGGAATAACAATTTATGGATTTGCACGACGATAATACACCATCACATAGAGCAGCAATTGTGACCGAATTTTAGGCTAAAAACGCGACACTACCGCACTCACCAGAGTTCTCCACATCTGACCTTTTTGTTCCTGAAACTAAAAGTACCACTACGTGATACTAGTTTTGAGTCGATCGAATCCGTAAAACATTCGTGTACGGGCTTGAAAACTGTATCAAAAAGCGCCTATAAGAAATGATTCGAAGACTGGAAAAAACGCTGGCGTATGTGTATTTCATCAAATGGGGCCTACTTTAAAGGCAATAAAATAAATATTAATGATTAAATGGAAATTTTGTGTTTTATTTAATATTTCACGGTACTTCTTTGACAACGTGTATATGCATCTATGTATGTATATATTAATATGTACTTTAATCATTTAAATTTATGGAAAAATAAATATTACTTTGAGAGTAATTATGTGAATTTAATTTAAACGTAAGCGTTATATAAATTAAAAAAAATCTACTAAATTATTATTACAATTTGCAAATTAATAAAAGTATATTTTATCTAGAGAGATTCTAGAAACGACGATACAGTAAGGTAGTGATTGCTCTTGTTGAAAGTGAAGATTACAATTCAAACTTAACTGTTAGGTTTAATAATCATTTTGTACATTACATATTTTGTAATTAATTAGGATATAGACAGCGTTAAAAAGTAAATGAGGAAAGCAAATCAGAATAGCTGGGGAGAATTTTGAATAGAAATGAATCAAACTTTCGACAAAATCAACAGAACGTTTGGAAAGAGACAAGGTGTATAAAAAAATCAACACCAAAATATTATAAACTTGAAATAAAATTTAGAAAAATAAATTCTGACGAGATGAAGACAAACAGGAAATACAAAAGTATTTTAAAGAATAAGGAAGAAAGGGAAGTAAATGAACAGAAATGAACAAGGAATGATTTGGAATTGATAATATAGATAGAAGAAGATGGAAAGGAGTAGATATATACAGGAGAATATACAGGCTTGGAAAACAAACAAAATATCAAAGAATTGGAAACAATTTAATTATACCGATAAATCAAAAAGGAGAAAAAACAAAATGTAAAAGTTACAGAGCAAACTGATTAGCTCCAGTGGTTTTTAAAAGTTATGCCAACATAATTGAAGGAAAAATAAGAAGAACGGTAAAAGGCAAATTAGAAAAAATACAGGAATCAAACAAAAAGGGGAAACAAATATCGAATATGTCCACATTAAGGAATGTAATTGAAAAGAAGAATGAAAGAAGGGAAGAATTACATATTATTTTTATTGACTTCAGAGCAGCTTTCGACACAGTAAGATATGGAAAATAATGGAGATGCTATAAATAAGGGGCAAAATAATTAAAGTAGTTAAAAGCGTGTATGGAGAATGATCCGAAAGCTTTGAAGTGGCGAGAGAGATAAAATAGGATATAGGAACTTAACACCTTTAAAAATAAATATATACAGACTATATAGCTCTAGTGCATATAGTACGTATTTTAAGCAATTAAGTTTATGAAGATATTATTTTAAGAGCAATTTTGTTAATACACTTTTAACGTGAGCCTTCTATTAAATTAATACATAAAGAGTTCACCAAATTATGATTATAATTTCTAATTAACTAAAACCCGTTTGGAAGTTCAATCCATAAGGATTTTGTTTTTACATACTTTATCGATATGGCGTTTATGTAGAGAGGTATAAAGTGCAAATTGCATTAAGTGTTGTTTATTATAATCGATTGGCATATTGACGTAAGTAAACAATACGCATCTCCATAAAAAAACAATTAGCAATGTTTTGTTTACCACCGCCATCAATGCATTTTTAGAAAACACAAAACTTGAATGAGTTTGGGGATTACCTAACGAGACCTTGGAGGCGTTTTTGCAGACACACTGCCGAATTCAGGTAACACTACCGTGAAAGATTAAAACAAAAATTAAATATTATAAATTTGATTATTTCTTGTCAAATTTAGCTAATGATGGTGTTTACTATGTTTAAGTATAAATTATACCGACAGCAAATATAAACAGATTAAAAATTTTTGTTATCTGAAAAACGACTGTTGAATTTAAAATATGACTCGCGGCGACCGTAACACGTGGCCTCTTTAATAACTAGCATAAATGCGATTTTAATTTGAAAGGTTTACCTTGATGCAGCAATCGTGAAGGTTTCACCTTATAAGATCAGTTGGCGTACAAATGGTACCTGGGAGAAATACACGCTGTTAACTATGTAATGGTGGCATTCTTTAGAGTCTCGTATATATACCCGATTGTAGCCAGAGGCGCTTCCTAAGCTGCTCCATTGCTAAGCTTCTTCTACGCATGCTGCACACCTACACATTTCGCTCGAACGGTGATTATTTGGGGGTAGTGCAAATAACGGAACACCACATCTTAGCAATGTTTCTTACAGATATGTTGTTAGATACAAATGTAATTAATAGAGCAGATATAATAATTCTGTTATCGTTGAAGATCACTTGCTGCTCTTATTAAATGAAATTAAATTGAAAGTTAGCAGCAGAATAAATTGATCTGTCCATTTTTTGCCTTAAAAGCTTACCAATTTAACAGGTTGTTACTTAATAATTTTTTAAGATAAATGTAAAAAAGCGGTTCAACTGATAAATTTGAAACATTACGTGTGATACGAAGCATAAAACTTGACGTCAACTGTTAGAAAGATAACCAAGATGAGTACGTTACTCTTACATAATTTATATTCCCTTATAAAAATAAATGTTCCTAAATGGCTTGAACGAGAGCAATTTTACAGTTAATAAGACAGTAGTTCTGATTTTGGCGTGAGTTATTGCGTACCACGTGGTTTACGCTAATAAGTTATGTGTGACAAAAAATGTAAATGTGTGAAATATCTACAATAGTAGATATACACAAATTAAATTAATTCTAAGGAAGCTTTGCACAATTGTTTGGCGTTTAAAAGTAATCTTAATTAATTTTGTCAACCATCCAGCGAGTCGGTTACTTTCAAATGGAAAAGTGAAATAATGTCTCTGATTGAAGCCTTCACTAAACAAAGCAACAGTTTGAAAGCAGACCCCTTCAAAGGTTACAAATTTGTTTCCGAGCCGTGTAAAATTTAAACGAATTTTTTTTACAGGCGGTTGGTTTTAGGCAAATTAAGTATGCAGGCGTAGGGACCCTGAATATGTCTTTTAAAACATCGATTTCTACGGGTAATCTCCTTCCATATTTTCAATATAAATTTAGTACCACGAAAATGATGGCGTAAGAAACTTTTGTATTGCTATCTGGCACGTATCCTCCATTAGGATAATTAAATCCTTGTGATCATTTTTAGGGCGCGGTTTTTGTAAAAAAATTATTTGTTTTGAACTAAGCAGATATAAATAGAAAATCGAGCGTTAGTTTTTAAAAACACTTTGTGTTCTAATCACTTGTCCTTTGATGATAGAACAAGTTTGCAAAAGTGAGCAGCGCAGGAGGTCTTGTGAAACGCTACTTTGAATTATAATTTCTGAGCGGATAATTCAGTTTAACATTTTTAAAATTTAAAAAACACGCTAACTTAGCACTTTTACGCATTTAAGGCAATCTTAAAAACATAATATAAAACAGAATTGTTACTTTGGACTGTTAACTGCGTGCCGAGCGGACTTGAGCTTCGCCGTGACGTTTAAAATTTAATTAAGATTACGATTATAGGAAAAAGTTATAGTTGTAAACAAAACGTGTGCATAAAAATCAGTAAAAAGCCATGACAAAAAGTAAACCAAAAAATGCAAATGTTAGCTTTTTGGTCCTGTATCATTTTATACATCTGCAAAACATGTTGTGTAATACTTTATGGCTACTTCTATGATAGAAAAAAGAAAATATAATTAAAATTACGCAAAAGAAAAGAACTATTACAATTTGTAAAGCCCAATTCACACATATTTTAATTCGTATTTTTCTTTAGTAATATTTTGTTCTAAAGAGTTTTTTTTTTAATTAAGACTCAAAATAGTTACACAATCTATCCCTACGGATAATGGGTATATGATGTGATTAATTGTTTTAATAATAACAGCAACCTAATGACGAGTAGAAAGCCTTCCAATGAAGATTTTTCATAGTAGGTTATTAAGTAATTAACACTAACTTAAACTCATATACATTATAGGGTTAATTAAGTAAACTTATGTAATGATGTTCTAGAACATTTAAATTATTTTACATTGATAGAGTTTAATCAAATTTCGTTTGAAGGTCCGACGGTTTGAACCTTTTTAAGCGTCTGGTTTCAGCTTCGTCGTCTAACAGTGTGGCTGCCAGATTATTAGAATGCACTTGAAGTTTGGCACTGTGATTTACACTAAACTTTTTAATTTCGTCACGTACTGATGGCGCTTTAAATCACTATGAATTAGAACATTTGGCACGTGCTATGATGCATTAACTATAACGCGAAGCACCTTATTCTGGAATCTTTGGATGATTTCTAAGTTGGAATTGCTAGCTGTACCCCATAACTCTATCCCGTACATCCAGATCGGTTTCAACATGGCTTTGTATAGCAAAACTATACTCTCTAGTGACATCCGTGACCCAACACCCCGTACATTGTTGTACATTTAAGTCCTAGCTGCTTGCGTTTACTAAATATGTGTTCCTTCCTCGTCATTCTCCTATCCAGGTGAAGACCAAGGTATTTTGCCTCATCTGCTTGGGGTATTTGTTGTCCATTGAGCGTCACAGAAGGACAGTTTCTTTTTCTCAAAGTAAACGTGACATGAACTGATTTTCCGGTGCTTACTTTAATTTTCCATTTTTTAAAATCAAATTTCGATGGGCTTGCAAATTTTGTGTAGCTGAGGTAGGATTTGTATGTGATGCCAAAACTGCAGTATCATCTGCAAATGTGGCAGTGAATGTTGTCTTGGAAACTGGTAGATCTGCGGTGTAAGTCTGATAGAGTGTTGGTCCCAACACACTACCGTGTGGGACACCAGATGGTATTGGGAACAAGTTTGAGAATGCATCCTGATATTTTATGTAGTACTGTCTATCACTTACGAAGGATTTTAGAATCGTGTAGTATTGATACGGTAGTAGTAATTTCATTTTATAACATAGTCTTTTGTGCCATATCTTATCGAAAGCTTTCTGTATGTCAAGAAACACCGCCGAGTAGTACTGTTTGGTTTCCAAACCTTGCATTATTTGTTTACTGATTCGGTGCATTTGCTTGGTTGTTCTGTGCATTTTACGGAATCCGAAGTGATGCTTAGGACTTAGGTTTTTATCGTCTATAATTGGTTGCAGTCGTTTCATCAAGAGTTTCTCGAAAACTTTAGATAGAATGGGCAACAGACTTATCAGCCTGCATAATTCCAATTGCGTTGGAATTTATCCCCGTTTTAGGTAGCATTATTATTTGAGCAACTTTCCACTAATTTGGGAAATGTTGCAATCTTAGAACTGCATTAAAGATATAGGTGATAGCTTTTATACATTTTTCGGAGATCTCTCTGAGGACTTTCCCTGTAATAAAATCAAAGCCTGGAGCCTTTTTGGGTTTAATTCTTTATGGATTATTATTTCGACTTCTGTAGTTGTGACAGGCTTAAGTGGTAGACTCATTTGATATGGTGCATCAAATATTTTTTTGATATTGTTTCCATCTTGTAAACTGGTTTTAATATTAGGCGATTGGAATACTTGTTGAAGGTGGTCTGCAAACGCGGCTGCTTTTTGTAAGCTGCTTCTTAACCAGCTGCCATATTCGGCTCTTACAGGCACTAGTGTGGTCTGAGGTCTTTTGAATTTTTTTGTCGCCTTCCACGGTGAATAATTCGTAGCTTGTGTCGGGTCTAGCTTACTTAAGAAGTCTTGAACTTATTCATTTTTGAGTTTTGTTAGCACTTATTTCAACTTTTTTGTAATTTTATTTAGTCTGCTTTTATCGTCCGGGGAATGTGTTAGATACCATCTAGTTCGGGCTTCTCTTTTCCTGGATATTAGTTGTTTGATGTTGGTTGGAACTATTTCTTGAATATGCGTTTCCGTTTGGTCGGGTGTTGACTGCCATGCTGCTGTTTGAATTGTTTTGGTTAATGTTTCAACTGCTATTTCAATATCGGCTTCGTTTTTAAGTGGAAAGTCTAAGCTGATGTGTTCGTCTAGTATATTACAGAATAGGTCCCAGTTGGTTATTTTGCTACAGAGGAGGGTTCTTTTGGCTTTTCTAGTATTTGAGCGTACATGTTTATTAGAGCCGGTGTATGATCTGAGCTAAGTTCGAAACATGATTTTACTAAGAACTTTCTAGTATTAAGACCTTTAATGATATAGAAATCCAATAGGTCTGGTAACTTGTTTGGATCGCTAGCCCAGTAGGTGGGTTGTCCTGTGGAGATGTAACTGAGGTGGTTAGTTTTCATGGCGGCTAATAGCTGTCTTCCCTTTGTTATAGTTGTTCTTGAACCTGATATAGTGTTTTAGCATTATAACTACCTCCAATTAGAAACCTGTTTCCAAGTGTTTTGAATAGATGATCAAAGTGTTCAAATTTGTTGTTATGTTTTGGGGGGCAATAAACTGCTGCAATTTTAAGTTCGACTAGATAGCCATAGAGAGTGATGCTAGTTGCTTGTATATTTTGGTTCGTTTGTAATGTTTTATATTTTGTTTGATGAGTATTGCAAAACCTGCATGAGCATCACCATCAGGATGTTTGGTGTGATAAACTTTGTAATTTTGTGTTTTTACATGACTTCCATCTGTAAATCGAGCCCCGGATATAAGCATTACGTCGATACTATTAATATTTAGCAACCATTTAATTTCTTGAACGTGTTAGCATAAGCCATTGGCGTTCCAAATTGCAATTTTTAGTGTTTGGTTTATTATGTTGATTTGGTAATGAGCGTTGTTAATAGGTTGAGTAATGTCACCATCTGTTCCCTATGTTTATTCATAGTGATTTTTAATTCGTTTATGTCACTAGAGGTTTGTGCTGGAGTTATTGGAGTAATGAATTGTATATTGTTGGCGTGTTGTGTTGTTTGTGTGTTTTGTTGAGATGCTTGAGCATAGGTTAAGTTTGGTTGAGTCGATCTACTGGGGATTTTAGGTACATGTCTTTTTTTTAGTTCTGGGAATATTTTTTGTTGCAGCTGCTTGTGTATTACATAGCCTCGGCAGTTTGCAGGGTGGTTGTTATTGCAGTTTGCGCAGATAACTTTTTCGTCTTTAATCTTTTAAGTGGGTGTCTTTAGTTGCATGGTTCGTCGCACATTTAACACAGCGTGGGGAATTGTTGCAATAGTTTTTGGTATGCCCGTATCTTTGGCACCGTTACACTGTGAAATTTTCCTTTTGACGTGTGGGGGTTCAAATTTTACACACGTATTTAAAAGTAGCTTAATATTGCAGATATCTTTGTTGTTTGGTTTTGGTTTGAGGTCTATCAAAATAGGAGGAGCTCTGTTTTGGTGTTATGCTGTTTTATGTTCCATATATTAATAGCCTCGTGTCCTTTTTCTTGTAAGTGGGGTTTGATATCATTTGTGTCAGTAGTGGAGTGTATGTTCTTTAGTACTACCCGAAAAGATTTTCCTGCTTAGATTTATAAGCATGAAACTCGGTCTTCTTGGTAATTAATGCCTTAATAATAATTGTATAGATTGTACTCTCCAAGGGCTGCACTTTAACTTGATCTCCAAATAGTGATTTTATTGTGTACTTGTCCTTTGCTATCTCTTTATGCAGCTTTGTGAGTAGCTTGATATTTTTCACACCTGTTATAAATATAGACGGTAGCTTCGGTTCTTTATTCTATTGCTTTTTTGGGTGCTCTCCTCTTTTAGATTATCATATCGGTTGCTGATTAGTATAGGCCAGTAATTTTCGTTCTCAGATTCAGTTTGAGATTTTATGGTCCTACTTCGTTTCTTACTGTGTGTAACCGTTTGCCATTGATTTTCAAGAGAACTTATAGATTGTGAGTATGGGGCTTAGTTGTAGGTTTGATTTCCTATTTGTCTAGTAACATAGGGTTGTGAATAATATGTCGTACTAAATTGTGGGTAATGTTGTTGGGCTGACAATGGTTGCGTCATTAATATATTAAAGGGCATAGGTGTACACAGTGTTACAGAGTTTTGACCATCATACATATTTAAGTTTGTTAAATGTACGTAACTTTGTGCGTGGGTCATTGGCCCAGTTCTTAAAACATCCGACAGTAAAAATAAATTTTAAATACTGACCTCCGATAAAATAGAAAGGTAATATTTATTAATAGTATAGAATACTCCGATTACCCTGCGGTCACTTGACAACTTGCGAGTCAGCGCACATCTACAATAAGTTTGTAACGTTCGAAAATCAAATTTGTTGTTTTGCAATATAACGCAAGCGATAGTCGCACTTTTGGACAAGTGATGATATGCTGTTACCGATTAGAATGATTTTTGGGTGCTAGTTGTTTGTATCTATAACAATAAAAGGAGCTCACAATGTCATCCTCGTTAACAACAGAATACTGCCTAATTTTGGACGCGGCTTGAGTGTTGATCAATAATGTTAGAAAATAATTATCCTCCTGCTATAACAAATTGTGACAACACATGTTGTGACATGTAAAAGGTGACAACAGAAGTTTATAAAGTCATAACCAACAAGGTTGCAATTGACACTAAATTGTAAAGAATGATCTCAGAGCGTTTTCTAAACTCAAATTTATTTATAGATATTGGATACTGCTGGAATATGACCATACTATAAGAACTAACATCTACCTAAACTAAACTAAACTAAAGCTGTGTAGCGCAAGATTGCGCGATATTACGTGTATGATCAAAATGACATTACAATTTTTTTTATTTTTTTTTAATATGCCCAAAACGCTTGTTCTTATATTAGAGGAAAGTATTGATAATATGCAAAAAAAATGTGAGCTGGTACTTATAAATTATTTATTGTCTATCCGTATATATATTATAGTTAGTAGTGTAATTGAAAATTATTTACAAAATATTTTAACATAGTGATTTAATAATTAATAAACTTAAAAGTTAAATTTAAATTGTAATCTTTATTAGAAATATTTATAAATAAGGAGAAAATAAATAGGGACAATACGCGAAAGTAAGATCAAGGTATCAGAAAACATATAAGAAATGGAAAACTGAATAGCAAAATAATAAGGAACAAAAATTTATATTGAACACAATATGGCTTAGAAGTAAATGAACATATAGATGGAAATTAGATAAAGTGTTAAACAAAAAAGAAAAAAGTTAGAAAATGAAACAAAAAAAGATAACAATCGAAGGAGAAGAATACTTCTGGAATAAAAATAAGGAAAAACTAGTAAAATAAATAAAAAAATAATATATCAAAAAATGAAAACAAATAAGAAAACGCGACAACAGAAAAAGAGATAAAACTCACATAAAATATGGAAAGATAAAAGTAACTAATCTTTTAAAAAATGAGTACATAAAAGGTGATCAGCATAATACCAAAAGAAATGAAAATAGCATAGGAGATCAAAACGAAGCAATTGGAATATTCAGAAATAACGAAAAAGAAAATAAAAGGAACGGAAATAACAAGCATGACGAAAGAATACGGCTTACTTTAGTCAGGAATCGAACAAGCAGACAGAAGAAGGCTACTAAAAACCAAAAAAATAAAAAGTATAATAAACAAATTGTATTGCCAATATCACTAACAACAGTCGTAAAAATAAATGCGACATCGTGAACAATAATGAAAGTATATAAATTTACAAAAACAGAAAAATGAAAACGGGTAAAATATTATAATGGGAAACTTACAAAGAAGAGTAGAAAACGGTAATAAAGAAATAGAAAGTACTTGTAGACAAAGCATAAAACAGAATAATAAAGTTAGGTGTATAGAATAATTTAGTAAAAAAATTCTAAATTTTAATTAAAAAAAATTAGTAAAAACACACACGAGAAGTGCGATTAATACTAGTAAATCGATAATAAATTATTCTTTAACAAGTAGAAAAGGAAATAAAAGACGTTGGAATAAAAAGAGGATCAAAAATTTACAATCATCATTATTCAGTAAGGATAGACATAAGAGTAAAAAGAGGGACAATCAAAGAAAAATAAAGGAAAGTAAGAAGAGAGAAGTATGAAATAAAACTATCAAGAATTAATTCAAATAAAATTGGTAAAAAGACAAAAAAAGAGATAGACTAAACTGAAATTATCTTCAACAAAGCTGAAGGAAACTGTGGAATAACAGAAGCAGGTAATAAGGATATAAAAAATCCTTGATAAACAGAAGAAATAGAACAAAATAAGTCAAAAAATAGAGAGAACATATATACATAATGCAAAGATGAATATAGCAGTTTAAGTGGATGTAAGAAGATGAATAAGAAATAAAGAAAGAGGATTGTGAAAATGAGGAAAACATTATATTTACGAAAAAAACAATAAGTCAATATAAAAATGGAATTAGAGAAAGCAATACAAAAGATAAGTCTTGGAAGGGCAGCAGGAAAACATGAAATAACACCAGAAATAATAAAAAGCAGAAATACTAAGATTAATAAACAACATTGTGAAGAACAAATAATATATAGACGAGGATGATTGTGCCATTGCACAAAAAAAGGAAAGAAGTCAAATTCTAATGAAATTTGTGTTGCACCGCTGATTTTTCAACATAGGAACAGCACAATTGGATAACAGTTGCTTATGTGTGAGCGTGCGTGCGTGTACGTAGACTAGTTTGAAATTAGCGTTCTGTCTTTCAATTGTATAATTAAAGTTAGTTATTTAAAATAAATATTATGTAAATAATATTTCCACTTTCAAGAATCTATTCCATATTTTTCATGTATTTTATTCAATCTAGGGTAGATTTTGATTAGAAATGCATTAAAGGCAAACCTTTTGTAGAAACTAAGTCACATTTAGTTATTGGTATATCTGTGACTTTTCCAATATATACAGGGGTCGACAAAATGATCACCCCCCTTTTTAATTTAACCTCCGCGTAAAATGCATTGGTATATGACGCTCAAGTCATATATTCTTCAGCAGTACAAACTAGAGATGGGCGATCCGCTCATGAGTTACTTAAAAGAACCAGTTCTTGGTAGGGAGTGAGTGAGTTATGACTCATAAAATAAGAGGGGTAACTCTTCGATCTGTCACTCGATTCTCGATCTTTCGCTGTCGTGCGGTCTGCGCATATGCGAGTAGCTCTTGGTTCTCCCGTCTCGATCTGACTCATAAAAGCTGGTTCACTCCCGAAACTTGATCTGATTCCGATAACTCCTCAGTTTTTTGCGACTTTGTTTATTCTATCTATCAGGTTTCACCTTTATACAGCTTGGTATGTAATATTTATCTATAACATCTATAATATAATATTTAAACGATTTACGTTATTTATAATATTTTGTTGTTATTTTAGAACGAAATGTCGATGAGAGCTAGTAGGTTGTCGAGTGATATTTGGTACCATTTTACCAAAGAAGGAAAAGGAAAATGTCGCTATTGTCAGGGAAAAATAAAAATTAAATAAAACGTTGTTGAATTAAACAGTTGCATTACAATTGGTTTTATAATGGTTAGCAGTAATAGCTAACTGATTTAGCCAGTAGGCACAAATGCAGCAGAAAATGAGTTATGAGTTATAAAAATGAGTTAGCTCTTTTTGGTGAGTGAGCGATCTGATTTCTGATCCCAGAAATGAGTCACTTTGCGCCCATCTCTAGCAGAAACCATGCTATTTTAATGCTTGTTGGATACTTATTTTAAAAACGGTGATTCTATAACTATAAAGCAGGGGCATTTCAATATAGGTCGTTACAGTTCCTTAATATTGTGTTCAGTACCAAAACAGAAATCGCGCGGTAGACCTCGTAACGTTCGTACACCCGAAAATGAGCAATGAGACAGATTGTTGACACATTGTCACAAAGTTCCGTCATTAAGCATGCTTTTCGCCTTGAGAATATCTGAGCGGATCGTGTGGGAAAATATACATTGCATTCTCACGTTCTATCTACACAAGTTGACGGTGGTCTAGGAATTTAAAGAATGTGACTGATACGCTCGGCAGGTTGCTCGTGAGTATACGTTTGTAAATGTTTCAGCTGATGCAGTTGTGCTCATTGGTGATGAAGCTCATTTTCATTTATCAGAATTATATGAACTTTCATTATTTGGTCTTACAAAATTCTCAACAATTCTATAAATAACCTCTTCTCAGTCAGAATGTAACTGTTTGGTGTGCTGTTACGGTATTTGTCATCATAGGGCCCCATTTTTTTTGTTGCTATGTTACACAATTTTTTGGAACCCTGACTTAATGAATATGAAAATGCACCTCTGTAGTTTCCCTTGTGCGGGCATTTGGACGACACCCTCTTTCAAAGTAGTTGATGACTAAATGACAATTATTTTTCCGTGCGATGGTAGAACAAAATATTCAACAGAATCTATGTCCTTTTTTTATTACTGGTTATAAAAGATTATTTTGTCGGTTTTTATAGTTCTCGAAGATAAAAGTGGACAATTTGGGCCGATTGTTCAAGAAATGCTATTCAAACGTGATAACGCTTATATTACAACTTCCAAATCTGTAAAACTAGCATTAGGTACTAATAGATCTCTATATCAGTTAAATTTATTCTTGCCCAAGTACACAAATTTATAAAATACAATAAATGCGAATATTTCACGGCCCGTGTTATGGTGCATCGTGTGGTTGGTTCTCGGGGTATAAGGTCGTGGTCGGAGTTTGGAAACTCTTAACGTTTCGTCTATAACTACGGCAGACATTTTAGAAAAAAATCTAAAAATTAAGTGACTGTTTCGTGCGGTGTGTAAGGGATGGTGTTGGGGGACTCTTGTTGATGTCACTGGGATGGTAGATAATGTAATCGGGCTAGCTGCTGATGACAATTGTCGTTGCGGGTAACAGTCCGGCATTTTTTGCCAAAAACAGAAAGAGTTAAAAAGTACCACGAATCACAGTAATAAAAATAAATATCAAATAATAAAGAAACGCAAGTGGAGAAATAGAATCCGCTATTGAAAATCTGACTAATAAAAAAACTCGAGGAGAGGATAATAAATGTGGTGAAAAATCGTACTTAAACAACTAAAAAGTTTTCAGTAAATATTTGTTAGAATTTAAAATCCTAAATGACTGATTATATGAATTAATAAAATTATTACTGAAAAAGGAAAAAGTATAAAGTATCAAATTATAGACCTAACAACTTGCTATCGGTACTGTACAAAATATTTATAAATCTCATAACACGAAAACTCGCAAGCAAACTTGAAAGCTCCCAACTTCGTAAACTCATTTAAAGTAATGATAATTGATAGGGAAAACAAAAGATGTGCCTTTATGAATAGCAGTAGTCAACTACAAGAATGGACATTGTGAAACGCCTTAACCAATAATCGGGTGCTTAAAGGCAGATTTTTTTTAATGATAAATTACAATATACTTAACATTATTGAGTGTTTAGTAATTGTAATAGCAGTGAAATACTCACGAAAGGAGCATTAGCTAGCGCAGTATCTGAAAAGAAGAAAAATCTAGTCAGCGTTTGGCAGATTACGTACAATACTGAAGTCTAATATAACAAATACAATAAAGGCAAGGACTTTTGAGCAATCACATGCGAAACAGAAAAGCGGGGCTAAGAACAGTTTAAATAGATTACTAAAAACCAGAAAGCGATGGAATAGAGAATGCTAAAATGCATAACTAACCCGAAAATTAGAAGAAAGTCCAAAGTTACAGATCTCGCACAATGAATATGCACCTTAACATGAAATTACGCTAAACACAATGAGAGAACAAGAAACAGTAGATGGACTCGTTGAGTAATAGAATGGCAACTTTGAAAAAATAAAAGAAGCACAAGCAAATAAAGGAAAATATGGGCAAATTATATACAGAGAATAGCTAGTTATGACTGGTTACAGAAAACAAGCGATAGAGAAGATGAAAAACATTGGGGAATACTTATATCTTACGATAGTAATAATTATTACTTATTGTATGCAATTACTATTCTATTCCTATTAGGTACATTTTTATATTTGTATCGTAATGTTTTTGCATTTTATAAAAAATTAAAATTAGTCTAGAGCAACTATTCCAAAGCAACTTTCTTCAAATACTCCAAAACACTTCAATTTATAATTATAATATAATAATATAATAGAAGTATTTATCAACTGATGCAGATAATCTAAAAATGTTGACTTCAATAACAGTATCGAAAAGTACCGTTTACCTATAAAAAGTTAGAGAATGAAATTTGTTAAAGTAAAAGTAGTACGTAATAAAAATACGTGTTTCATATTTTTTGACGTATTGTATTAATTTTATAACTTGCACCAATATATTATAAAATTAGAAAAATCAGTTGAATTCGGTTGAAAGCAACCGATATTGAAGTTTAAATAATTGATTCCCAAAGTGGTTCAGGTGGACCCCTAGGGGTCCACGGGAGACTCGACGGGGGTCTACGTTGGCGTGACAAAAATATGGGGGTTCACAATTCGTAAGCGGGAGTGCACGAAAATTTATCTGGTTTCGATAGTGAAGAACTAAAATGTTAGCTTGAGTTCACCTATCAATGTGGGCAGATAACATTTTAAGAAGCTCAGCAACTGTTACTTGTAAAAACTTGCATATTCCATATTCAGTACAACGTGTTGAGACTTGCAAAGCGCTGCCGCTGCCGCCGTCCGCAATGCTTGTTCAGACGTGCAAAGGGACGAAGTACGACTTGTGGTGTGTGTGCTTGCAATCTTGCATGAACTTGTTTGATTCTCCACCAATATAAATACGACTGCCACGGATAAACGTTATTCATTTGTTTCCCGAATTTCGAAAAGAAAAGTAAATTAAAGTGAATTGATGTTAGTGTTTGCCACTGCCGGAAAAGTAAGTACTTACCTACATACTTTTATTTTATTTATTATTTATCTATTTATTTTACAATTTATTGTTCACGCAAGTAAACAAAAATGGACAAATTACAAAAAAATACGTAGGTACAAAAAGTGAGGCTTATTCCTAAAAGACATCTCTTCCAACCCACCTGCGATAGGAGATATATTTATGTGGTAATAAGTATATTTGTAATGTTTGCGTGTAGTACGTACGTATTAAAAATTAAATACTGAACAGAGCCATTACTAGATACTTCCATAACAGAACAGAAAGCCGAGAAAGGTTGAACTTCTTGTCCCTATTGTCTTATTAGTAATTTTTTTATTACCCGACTGTGTGGTGGTTCACTAATAATTAAATATATTTTCATAAATTGTACGTGTCTTTATATACTACATACTCGTAACGTGCATCAAAGTAATAAATAAATAATTAAAATCGCGAAGTTTTGATATCAAAATATTATTTACAAGTATTTTCTATCGAATTTACAGAAATATATCAAAATATAATTAATGAAAAAATGTTTTAAATTACATTAAAATCGGTTCAACCGTTTTCATAAAACTTAATTATTGATCTTAGCGATTTATTGTTTTTAATAATTAGAATCAGTTTGCCGCCGGTACTTTGTTTATTTCATTGCAATAATTAATTAATCCTGTTAAAATAGCCATATCCTGTTAAGTAAGACCGCCTTAAGATTACTACAACAAAGTTTTCTTTTTTATTTAAAGGTAGGTAACTGATACGAAACATGGCTGAATCTAAGAAGAAATGTCGACAGTACAGTGTTGATTATTTAAAATTTGGTTTTCTTCCATCAAAGGCAGACAAGCGATTGCCCATATGCCTTTTATGCAACAAATTTTTGAGCAATGACTCTATGAAACCATCGAAGCTCGAAGAAGGTGTCTAAGAAGGTGTCATCCTGATAAAATAAGTAAAGATTTGAAATATTTTCAAACATTGAAGGAAAAATATGAAAAGAGACTCACCGTGCACAGTATGTTCGCTTCAACGTCGGAAAGTAACGATGATGGCTTGCTGGCATCTTACAATATCTCATTACTTATAGCGAAATCTGGAAAGTCGCACACCATCGAAGAACAGTTAATTTTACACGCTGTTGAAGAGGTTTTAAAAACTATTCTGCACAAATCTCCATTTGACATACTCAAAAGGATTCCTTTGAGTAACAACACTGTACAAAGACGTATTGATGAAATGAGCTTTGATATTGAAAGTTTCTTTTGTAATTATCTGCAAACAACTCATTTTTCTATTCAACTGGACGAGTCAACTTTAACTGGTAATGAATTATTATTATTAGCGTATGTTCGATTTGTTATGGACGAAGAAATTCATGAAGATCTACTATCCGCAAAAACTTTGGAGACGGACACTAAAGGTGAATCAATATTTAATGTCCTAAGTGATTTTTTACTTTCATTATCCTATAATAAGGAAAGTAATGTAATCGGCGGAAATTTGACCTACCCAGTTTTTCACATTTCTGGACGAAATATAGCCTCAGGACACCAAAAAAGTTGGTTTTAACCATTGGTTCGTGTGTGTGTGTGTGTGTGTGTGTGTCTGTCGGTCTGTCAGTAAACAAGATTTCTCGAGAACCGTAAGAGCTAGGGACTTGAAATTTGGTATGCAAGTTGCTTGTAGGTAGGTAACGCAGTGCGAAGCTTTTGGTAAAAATCGGCCCCTCCGTTTGGTCACAAGGTCGCAAAATCGGTCGCAAAGCGGTCGCGAATCTAAACGGTTGAAGATACAAACAATTTATGAGGATAAAAATAATTTGTTATCATGAGATAAACATGAATTTAAAATAAAAGTTGGTAAAATAGGAACTCGAAAAAAAAAATTGAAGCTCAGGATTTTTAACCGGGTATTCATAAAATGTTTCGGGAAATTTATATTGCCGGATAGATCAAACCGAGACGAACAAAAAATTACCATGAAATTTTTTGATCCGATGTCAAATAAATAAGTTATAGCCGATTAAAAATTAATGAAACGGATCAATCACAGCGCGCTCGGAGAGCTACCGGGCCGACTGCAGGAGGGCAGGGGGGGGGAGAGCTTGGCCGTTAGGTGGGAGCACGCAGGCGATAATGGTGAAGGCCGTGCGACCGAGCTCGCACGGTTACCTTCAGTGACGTAGCATAATTTTATGTACGAGTTAATTATTGTACTGTTTATTTTAATCAGCTTTTGAGTGTAGGACTCGCGCCTCGTCCTTTTTTAAAATAACAAGTTCCGATACGAGAGTAGCGCAGGGCCGAGACGATGAACCCGGTATAATATATAATAATAGGATGAGGAAAGTCGTGTGATGTTCACACCAGCTTTTTTAAGGAAAAATCGATTCCATTCACAAACGTTATTTCGGTGGCAACAGATGGAGCTCCTGCCATGGCCGGGCGATGTCGTGGGTTTATAAACCATCTTAAAAGAATTATACCAGAGGTAACTGCAATTCACTGTGTCATTCACCGACAACACCTAGTAGCGAAAAATTTGAATGCTAACTTGAACCAATCGCTTCAATTTGTGATTAATGCAGTTAACAAAATAAAAAGCAATGCATTGAATACGCGTTTATTTGCGCAATTGTGCGATGAAAATGATGAAGACTTCCAACGATTGCTCTTACATACTGAAGTACGCTGGTTGTCGAAAGGCGCATGTTTAACAAGATTTTTCCCACTTTTTGAATCAGTTTTAGAGTTTCTGGAAAGTAAAGATCCAGATTTAAAAGAAAACCTGATCAATTTGAAAGCAGACATCGCGTATTTGACAGATTTGTTCAAAACATTTAATGACATTAACTTACAATTACAAGGGGACAGCCTCAATTTAATAAAAAAAGGGTGTAATTTCAGCTTTTCTTGGAAAATTGAAATTTATGAAGCAAAATATTAGTCGGCGCGAATTTTCCCAGTTTTCAAACTTGTCACAGGTAGAATGCATTGATGAGGATATTTACACATACATTCAACATTTAATTGCCCTGCATGATGACTTTAAAATCAGATTTGAAGATATTCTGACGATGGAAATACCACCATGGATCATAAATCCACTTGATGAAACGGAAGTGGAGAATGTGATATTACAAGAGGAGCTACTCGAGCTTAGCACTAATGAGGAACTAAAGGTGAAATGTAAAAGAGGGTATCAAACATTTTGGCTGCAGGCAGAAATACCCGAAAAATATCCTGGACTGTGGGGTATTGCGAGAAAGCTTTTTATAGCGTTTCCTCGTCATATCTTGTTGAGAAAAATTTTAGTGTCGTTACAAACCTTTTAACAAAAAAAGGGAGCAGATTGAATATCACAGAACGGGGAGGTTTGCGGTTATTTCTAACAAAACTGAAGCCAAATATTGATAATTTGCTGTCAATCCATCAAGTACATCCCTCCCACTAAAATTATGACTATTTTGTGATTGTCATTACATTAGAAGTTACGTTACGTTATTAGTATTTTATTTTAATTATATTACGACTGTTATCATAATAATTAATAGTGTAATAATTTAGTTATTTGAATAAATACAACACAAGGAAATGTACTATTTTTCTTTTTATTTTTACCACTCCGAATGAATTGATTGGTTTCTTATGTTGTGGGTAGATGTCAAAGGAGTAAAGTTGAATGGAATAACTTTATTGATTGGCTAACTTTACTTTTTTGACATCCACTCACAGCACAATCAATTAATTAATTAACCAATAACTCAGCCGCAACGCAAATAGTTAGATCTAATCTTCACATTTTTTTCGAGTTTTGGGAATATGGTAGAAATTTAGCTGCAGGGGGTCCACCGGAACCAGCAAAACTTTCAAAGTGGTCTATGAAAAAAAAAAGTTTAGGAGCCTCTGGTTTAAATTGTGTAAGACGTGCTCGAAATAAATCAAGGTCGACAATTAATTTACGTGAGTCGCGTTCGATCCAGCAACATCAAGACGACTGCTGCTCGAATCAGAGGCCTTATTGGGGAAATCAGCGGCTGATAATTGATAAAATGTTCAGTGTAGTGCCTAATAAATAAAAGTCTACTTGACTTGTGATCTCTCAAAACCACTTCGCTCGTTACAAAGAGAATTAAAATTTTTTTAAATCATATGCTGCCAATGAAACCGCTTGTTGCGTAAAAAGGCGGACGTTCCATTCAGAAGCATTTTTTCTTCGAGCCAACACCCGTTTGCATATCACTATTAGAAATTCGAGCTAAATTTTAACATTCCATTAGATGATAATAAATTATCCTTCTTGTAGTTTCGATTTTAGTCTTTGTGACCAACATTTACTCGGGCTCATTAAGGATACCTTCGCAAAAAATAATTTGAAGTAAATTATTAAGTAGAAAAATTTGTGCTAGAATTCTCTAGATGAACTATATTAAAAAGAAAGGGAAAATTTAGAAATGCAGCGTTGTCATATATCGCTTCAATATTATAATTAAAGATATGTTATAAAAGTATTTAAAGTATATTTTTAATTATTACGATTTTCGAAGAATTATTTTTTGATAAAAAATTAATATTGTGTGTAATATAAAGCAACTTGTGCAAGGATAAAAAATTATTGTTGCGATTGGTAACATGCAATCAAGCCACACGATATAATAAATTGCTATAATCGCATATGTTAGATTACAACAAATGTAGTTTATATAGACAAAGTAGCTGTTCTCTATGAATTTAGTTTAATATCACCATATTCTAACAATTATGATATTATGGTAAAAATAAGAAACACCCAAAAAAGAAAAGATGCGAAGAGGAAAAGATGAAATACAAAAAAAAAAAAAAAAGAAGCGATAGTACAAAAATATAAGGAGGAAATCGAAAAGGATAGAAAATAAAAAAAGACAGAAAATATAGAAGAAAACTGGAATCAAATCAAGAATTCAATAGCTGAGGCGACAGATAATACAATTGGCCTTAACAGAAAAGTAATGAGAAACTACAGGTTCGATATAAAATGCGAAAATAGTATAAAATAAAATAGAAGAAGAAAAAGACAAGATAAACTATCAGCGAAAGAGAAAACAGACAAATAAAATGTGCCTAAAGAAGAAACAAATGTGGATAGATAAACCTAACGACATTGTATCGATACATAAAAAAACTAAACAAGAAAAATAATGAAACATTGGACGAAATCGAGGAAAAAGAATGGAAAAATTATTTCAGCAACTTATTTAAAGAAGAAAACCCTATAATAGTAGAGATAAAAATGATACCGAAAGAACAACTAGAAATTCTAGAAAAAGTACCAAAATTAGAAGAAGTAAAAAATATATAATGAATGAATGAATGGTTTAACACCCCTCCGAGGGGTTTCACCGCTTCTAAGGAAGCTTTCGAGATCCTTTGCGGGGGATCAGCCCGTAAAAAACATATAACAAGATGAAAAATAGAAAATCTGCGGGAAGCGACATATGTGTGCTGAAATAATAAAACATAGAGGGGAGAAACTACAGCAAAGAATTAATGAATTAATAGAAAACATTTGGACGAAAGAAGATATGCCAGAAGAATGGAGACTCGGATTAATAAAAACTATACCAAAAAAGGAGACAAGTCCAAATGTGCAACCTACAGATCAATCACATTATTAAACATTACGCGCAAGATTGTAACGATGTTAATAAAAAGCAGATTTGCAAAACATACAGAAACGTTTCTAGGAGATCACCAAGTAGGATACAGAAACAATAAATCAACAACAGATGCCACCTACACAATCAGACAAATAACTAAGAAAGACTACGAGTATGATGCAGATTTACATATTTTATTTCTTGATTATAAACAAGCCTTCGACAACTTAATAAGAATGAAAATTATAGAAGAACTAAAAACAAAGCAAACGCCAGAACAACTAATACGACTAATTGACGTAACAATGAAGGAATCATGAGCTTCATTACTACTCAGTCAAGGAACAGGGGACTTTGATCTAAACAAACGTGTGAGACAAGGCGATGCCCTATCAGCGCTGCCCTGATAGGGCAAATCTTTGAATGGCAAATCTTTAGCAAATCTTTGGATGGCACCATTAAAAAAAACAGAGCAGAATAGTACAATCAACAACAAATAAGTACGAATATTAGCCTATGCAGACCACATCACAATAATAGCAAGAAAAAAAGAGAAACTAGTAAATACATTCAACACAATAGAGAAAGCAACAGCAGAAAAAGGCCTTAAATTAATGAAAATAAAACAAAATACCTGCATTGCAACAGGAAAAAATATTAAGAAAAAAAAATTGATAAGTACCAGTTTGAAGAAGTAGAAACATGTAAATAACTTGGGTTCCTGATACATAGAAGAAATCAAAGATTAAACACAAAATTCAGAATCCAGCAGAGGTACAAAGCACTGTACACAAACAAAAGCTTACTGAAGAACAAGAGGCTTAGTAGAAGGACGCGAATACAAGTATACAAGACAATGATACGACCGGTTGTAATGTACGCAGCAGAAACGGCAAGCCTGACAAGAAATGAAGAAAAACAATTAAAAATTTTTTAAAGGAAAATTTTCAGAACATCATGGGACCAAAGAGAGAACAGGAAGATGAGACAAGACCGCTAATAAATCACGAGATTGAAAAAATACTAAATGAAGAAAACATAGTAAGAGCACGCAAGGCACAAAGAATCAGATGGTATGGACACTTATGCAGAAAAAAAGGAACATCTCCACAGAGAATAATCATGGAATGGACACCACTACACACAAGACCGAAAGGAAGACCCATATTTTTGACAAGACGGAAAAAGGACTAATAGGTCGATGAAAAGATGGCTTCCTGGGTGGTTTTGTAGGTTTCGGAATTAGTACTATCTGTACCACTTTCGAATGGGCAGAAAAGAGCCATTTTCTTAATATGGCAGTGAATTTCTTTGTAATCATATTTATGCATATTTTATTTTGTTTTAAATTTCTCCTAATTAGATCATATTTCAGTAATATTTTTATATTAATTTGGTGAATATAGTTTTTCTTGCTTTGTTTATTTATATTTTCTTAGTAGGAATAAACCATTGTCGTTGCTTAAGTTTCTTTCTTGCTCTCCAAAACAAATAATTTGTTGTCTCCATAGAAAACAATGTGCTTAAGTAGCCTTGGATTGTTAGAGCATTTTTAAGTATCTACTTAATAAATGTAGTCTATTGTTGTCATTTGGTGCTTTGAAATTTTTCTCTATGCTTTCTAAGTCTATGTTTTCTGGTAATTTTCTGATTTACTAACATAGGAAAAGTGTCCTAATTATTATTTGCAACTCAGTGAGGTGCAAACGCATAAATTTTTAATTAGATTGCTTTTTTCTGGATTAGAAAAGTAAAATAATTTAATTTAACGTCCATTCATAATTGACGTAGCATAAATCGTCAATAAGAAATACGTACTAGGTAAAGTTAAATCAGTGCAAAGCTTATACGCTCGTTCATAATGTACTCCCGTAATTTTTAAGTAATAAATACCTAAAGTTGAAATTGGTTTAACTTTACGTATTTCTTAGTACATTTGTAACAGAATGTTTGTTCTGATTCTGAAATTGCATAACCTAATTTTAGTATTGTTGACAATTTGGCTTTGTTTTTACAACTGATAAGAAACTATTAATTAATATAGTAATTGTGAATCACCATAAAAGGGATAACAAAGACAAAGGCAGTCGCGGCCACCCAGACGAACGAAAGCGGCCCCGACGTGCGTGCATAAACGCACGTGCATCGTGTAATTAAGCTCTCGGAGCGTGGCACGCTGAATTTTATGTCAGCCGTCTTTGTTTACTTTCCGTTCAAATGTATAGGCTGTCTTTGTTTACTACTCATAGATCTCCTCGCGTAAATCAAGGACATAGGGAACGCCACATGACATTGTTTATTTTCTGTTCAAATGTATAGATAGACGATGTTATCTAAACATTTTACAATAAATGAAAAGTGGACATATCTATGTAAAAACGAAATCTAAATTTTACTTTTTTGATCGATAGTTTTCAAAAAATACACACTAGTTAGGGTTTTTCTTGCAATTTGTTACTTTTAACGTTCCACATTTTAATATTTGTTTCCTAAAATCATTTTTGATTATGTTAGGTAGGACCTTGTCTCTGAAAACTTGCCATTATTTCACCTGTACATTGTACATTTTACTATCTATATTAATTTTCTTTAATAAAAAAAATAAACTATATACTTTTGTGAAATCTAATTTGTTTGTCTTCAATCACATAGTTAAGAGTGTGCAATACTTGCAAAGGCTAGCAAACAATATTAGACTTGACTTACTAGAGAATATTAAACAAATTAGTAAAAATTATTTTAAACAACCTAAATTGAAATTCGAAAACAAGTGGCAGCTATTTCCAAGATTTGACAAAAAAAATGTCAGAATAACAAATTAACATGAAATTTTACCGCGGGTGGTTTACAACTACTATTGATGCATGAATGACTAAATGTATAAACCAAAAACGTAATTATCTTTGATACAGTTACTTTTGATACCACCTGTAGTTTTAGATTCAAGTTTTTTAGCTCAAGCAGTGCAGAGGTACGATATCAGAGTGTTTTCACATTATCGGTTCCAGCCGACAAGATAACCTGTACGAACAAGTTCCCATTTCCAACTAAAAGGTCAGTATGGGCTACTATTATTCACCCGCCACGCCGATAAATCCAAACCAACAATTTGGTCCTATGTGAGTCGACCAAAACTTCCAACCACCATATGTTCCACAGAGATATCAGTACCCTCAGCAGCAGTATGTTAGAAATGTTAGAAATGGGCTGTATACAAAGTTTTCTATAAAGTATATAATACAACCACCAAACAATCCAATTTCAAATTAATCTGGTCAAAATGGTTTAAGCTACCAGCAGTTACAACCACCACCCTCTCCAGCTTAAGACCCTGAATGGCAAGTAGTAGATAGAAAAAAAGGCAATCGTAAAGAATCTAGTGATAAAATGCTTCCTCAAACGAAACAAAGAACAACCACAAATCATTGGTTAAATCCTACCAATCGCTATGCTTCGTGAAATAGCACCAATGCAGATAAAGACGAAATTTGAAATTCGGCATCTGGGAAGATTTTAAGCCCTTGCCCATTTTAAACTATAATTAAACCCTTAATTAAGCTGCCAGAAATAACTTCCAAAAATACATATAAAATTAAGTTACTCTACAATGATGAGGTTAAAACACAGCCTAAAACGTCTAAGAAATACACGATCATAAGTAAAGCACTAGCAGAAAAAATACAGAGTTTCATACTTATCAAAGAAAACAAGAGCAACCACTGACACAGACAAAATTAAAAAAATAACTAAGGTCTGTGGAAAATTGCTATCAAATAAAATTACAGCTATGTTAATGGACAACCACCTAATTCCGGACCACTAATTTGGGTTTAGGAAACAACATGCTACCATCGAACAAATACATAGAATCGTTAATAAAATAAACAAAAACTTTGAAGCAAAAAAGTACTGTGCAGCTGTATTTATAGACGTGTCACAAGATTTTGACAAAGTTTGGCACGATGGCCTACTTTCCAAAAACAAGAACAAATTATCTCCAGACAGTCATCGGCTCATAAAATTATATCTAGCTGACCAACATTTTCTAATCAAATTTGGAGGCTGTCAAACAATATTATTTCCCATCAATTCAGAAGTTTCCCAAAGGAGTGTACTGGGACCTATACTATATCTCTTGTACACGGCAGGTCTACTCACGTTACCAACAACAACGGCTGCAACATTTGCTAATGATACAGCAGTACTAGCATCGCATTCGGATTTGAATCCCACAACCTCCAAGCTCACCTGACTTTACTAAACTATGGTTTAGGCAAAATTATTGGAACAAAATCAATGCAAGTGACATTTGCAATACGAAAAGGCGCCTGCCCACCGGTTACGCTAAATAACCAGCAAGTCCTGCAAGCTAATACTTAGGAATCTACCTAGACTGAAGACTGACATGGAGGAAACACATTTGGATGAAACACAAACATAACTGGGAGAAATATACCAAAAACGTATTCGCTTTTAGGACAAAAATCTCAACTATTATTGGGAGTAAAATACTATCATACAAAGCCATACTCAAACGAGTCTGGTCCTACGGCATTGCACATGGGGAACAGCAAGCAACTCTAATATAGACATTTTGAGACGCTTTCAAGCTAAGACGCTGGAATTTATAGTTGATGCCCCATAGTATGTACCAAGAAAATTAATACGTCGGGATCTTGGTATCTCCGCAATCAACGAAGAGATGAAAAAATAAAGCCCACGTTACCAAGATCGACTTGGTGCCCGCCCAAATTCTCTGGTCAAGCATCTACCAGAAGAAGAGGAAAAGGAGCCCAGATTCAAAAGATTCAAGAAATCTAACCTACCAAATTGCTTTGAGTTATTGTAAGAGTGTTATTATATTAGCTCTAAATCAAACTAAATTGATTTTTATTTAAGGAATTTGTTACTGAACAATTTCTATCATGTTTTGCATGTGAAATATACCATTTACTAAATGTCAACTGAAACAAATTGTAAAACCACAAATAAATAAAAAATAAATAATTAAAAAAAAGCCTATAGTTTTTTTAGAATTGCATAGTTAATATTCATTGAATCTGTACCTGAGGTCACTATTAGATAATCAGTGTCTCAGATTTTGTTTACCTGCCAATTTTATTTGGCATACAACAACAAAAAATCTAAACGCGTCAAATCGTACGAACGGCAGGTCAATTGACATTCCCATTTCTCGAATTAAATGTTCACCGAACTTCAATTGCAATAACTCGATCATCTCATGTGTTGTGTGACACGTTGTGCCGTTTTGTTAAAAGAAACACAATTTATGTCAGTTTATTTAAGTTTCGGAAAGAAATAGTTATTGATCATGCCGCGGTATCGCTTAGAATTTATAGTAACCGCATTTCCAGCCTCATTTTCGAGAAAAAAAGGTTCAGTGATACCTTTCGACCACAGAACACACCAGTCACTTTTTGGAGATGCGTTGGTTGTTCTAGATATTCTTTTGAATTCTCGTTGGCCCAAATGCGTCAGTTTTGCTTGTTCGCCGTCCCATTCACTATGAAATGAACCTCATCGCCGAAGAGATTTTCGATGAAAAATTCGGATCAATTGCACGATATTGGAGAAGCCAATCAGCGAACACACGTCGGTTGAAATGGTTATTTGACTTGAGTTCTTGAGTCTCTATTGGCAGACCCTTTATATGAAACATTGAGATAGTTTTCATGTATTTTAATTTTCAATAAAGAATTGAATCTAATATATTTTGAAAGCAAATCGGTTACCTAATTTACAGGATATGTAAGTCTTTATTCTTATGTATTGATAAGGTAACAAAAGACTTACAATACAAAAATTGGAATATGTTTCAAAAACTTTTAATATTAGGATGTTTTAACTCCATATAAAGTTGTTAGGGGTTATTACGTTTTGTGGACACTTTCGTCTTACTATTTTTCATACTATGACAAATAACAAAGGCAATATAAAAATTAACACTTTACTTAAACAAGAATGTTGTTTGACCTTTGAAGTAAAAATAACTTTTATTTAAGGTATAAGAATAAGCGAATACAACTATTGATTACACTGTTAAAAGCTTCTTATCATTCAATTTCTGCAAAAATAAAAATTTTAAGGCCAAAACCTATAAAATGCGAAAAGTAAATATTTATTGTATAACTAGTAGAAAATGGTATGGTAAAGTAAAATCCTCTTACAAGAGGATGGGCAAATTGGGTCCCAAATCGAAAATACGAGTACCCAGACGAAACCTATATCAATCGAAAGCCCTAAGTATCCTGAGCAATAATGTTTAAAGAATCAACCCAGTGCGACTTCTCTAAACAAAGATATAGGCCTTAGAACTTAGAAAAAATACTGAAGGCTCATATCGTGCATAAGATACATTGCGACACTCATCACGTGTGAGCAGTATCCAACTGTGCGTGCTCCATTTTTTCAGGTGCAGAAATACTCTGTTACGAAGTCTACACCTGTCTTTGCTTGGTCAAACAATACATACACAAAGTACTTTGTTCTGTTCATGTAGCGAGTGTATCTTGGTGCGTAAAAACGGCTCACTACATGTTATTCCGTGCTGATCAAAACTTAGAGTAAGATTCTCTGTAGCAAACTCAATCTCATAACTACCCTCAAACAATTGCTCTACCACCACTACACCATGTTTCGAAATCATATTAAAACTTTTCCGTTTAATAATGTTCTAAGTGACGCCAAGTCAGCCGTAGTGGTTGTAGACCCTCAATGTAATTTGAACAATTGCTCGTTGTCACCAAGGCTTTTATTCCACTTGGTTCTAACCTTTAGTCTCGTCTTATATTCCATAGAGAATTTTTTACAGTTTTTTACTCGGGGGGTTTTGACCATCCTCATTTAGCGCCCTGTAAACGTACATTTATAAATAGAGAGCTTAAAACTTTTGGAAGCGAACAAGACAAACTTTGTTTTGCTATCGTTAGTAAAACAAATACAGAATTGTGTGGCTGTTATAATTAATAAAGCAGCGCATTAATTTTAAATTCCTTGTTAAAATAAATTGATATTTGATAAAGTTTTTAAAATGTTGGCGGTAGACCCGGAACACAAAATGTAGTGAAAATTATTAAGGTTTTTTACAATGGCTACTGATTTACATTATACTAGACACAATAAACATTGGTAAGAAGATCATTCGATTATTGAAATAGTAAAGTGTGCGTACACGAATAATTCTCAAAAATGTCACACGATCGCGAGAGAAGCCTAATTTTCTACAAAGTGAATTTTTTAGTATGGTACAGAAACTCAGAAATAATCAATTCAGTAAGAACAAAGATAAAAATGAGCAAGTCAAATGCAAAATGCGTAATGATTGCTCCTTTAATATTAGCATAGCATTGGATAAACATGTAGCAACAACATAGACAACTAGTCAACTGAAAGAACAAGTGAAGAAGAAAAGTCCAAAGTCTCTACCAGAATGTTTGTTCTAGTTATGCAATATAGCAAATAGCAAATACAAAATTTGTAGTTTCCCACATTTTTCTTGCATGAATTAGAATTTTTTATTTATATTTTCTTCTTCTTCAGTTGCTTTCTTATGCTTATATTTAGAGCGTCGGAATGTCGGAATAAAAATTAATTTAACTGCTAGTCCACTTACTCTATGCTTATCGGTCTTGTGCCATTTGTTTCATCTCGTTTAGCATAATCCCCTTGTTTCTTCCTATGTCTGCTACCTCTTGTAACCATTTCTTTCTTGGTCTGTCCTTTTTCCTATTTTTCTAGCTTCTATAACTTTTTTAAAAACAGTTTTTTTAAACCCATTCTCATAACGTGCCGTACTAGTTTAATTGTTTTTTCCATTAGATTGACAAGTGCCTGTATTTGTAGGAAGTCTTTTATATCTACGTTTCTAATCCTGCCCCTTTTAGTTTTCCCGGCAATTTTTCGCAACGTTCTCATATTGTCACTGTGCTGTTATGCTTAATTTGTCTTGTACTAGCATAGGTTATGGTTATAATCATGTATTTTAGTTTTTTTTGCTGATATTTTTCCACCAGTATAAATTTCGTTAATGAGTAGTATATACTATTGCATTTTTTGGTTCTATATGCTACCTCTATTAATTTCCCAGTGTTTGAGGTAATTTGAGGTTTATTACTATAAACCGTTACCTCCTCAAATTATTTTCCCTTGCAGTATATTATATTCTGATTATCTTCTATTTGTTTTTTATTTATATAAAAAGATTATTTTGTAACATGTGACTTGTGCTACATAACGTATTTATATGTTTTTCCCCGCCATTCCAAAATTTTAAAAAGAGGTTAGCCCTCGTATGTTTATCATAGTTACCAATAGAATTGTTTTATATTCAATTTTTGAAGAATAACATAAAAACGAAATAATTACTTCTCTTTTCATAAATAGATAAAGAAGCAGGAGTTACTATTTACTTAAATATAAATGCAGTAATTTTCAAACTACGTCAATTAAAGATGCTATAATGTCAGAATCATTAGTCATATTTGTTAGCTAGAAGCTATTATAACTGATCTGATCTTGTTGATAGATTTTTATGAGACATTTACCAATCCGACTAAAGGTTCAAGAGGAAATGACCAAATTAAAAAAAATCTAAAAATATTTTGACAAAGATGGGCGCAAGGTTGCGTTAACAAAAATAATTTTACTAACAAGTATACATATTTGTGATTACAAAAGGTAACATTTCATTACAAAACATATCAGCCAAATTTTTAATTGTTAAATATTTTTCTTTAAGTATCAAATAATTATGTTAATCCATCTATTTGAATATGACCATCAAATATGACCGAGACTGATTTGTATGTAAACAAGCCGCACACTTGAGAGAGTGGAGTCACAACCTCCACCCTTTCTCCTGCTTAAATTAGAGCCTGTTAGGTTCTGTTTGAGAGTTGCTAAAGTGACGAGTAAACACCAGGTACCTCTGAGCGTACCACAACGCATCGTGATCAAATTCCTCGTTGGAAAAAACGCGCGGTTCATTAAAATTTACCACCAACTCAACAACAGTATGGATTTGTGTGTTTGAGTGGTGTAAGTGATTCAGAGAGGGCAGATGATTGTCGGCTGTGAACATCCGTCACTAAGCCATTGGTCATGCAGACACGCTTATTTGTGAGAACAGACGCAGTACTATTAAAGAACTTAGAGCAATGCTTTCCATCGATTTTGGTAGTGTAGAAGACATCGTAAAAAACCACTTGTGCCATCGCAATGTGAACGCACGGTGGTGCAACGCACTTGACGCAACGGGCGTGAATAAAATGGTGCGCATGCAAGCTGTCAATCGTCTCCTACAACATTTTTGAAGTCTTTAGTAGCCACCAATAAAACGTGGGTGTACTACTTCATTCTAGAGTCCCAACACTCATTACGCGAGTGATGGCAACGTTCTTCTGGGACTCGCAGGGGGTTATCCATGTGGACTTTCTGACGGATACCAGAACAGTCAATTCCGCTTATTACTCAGACCTTCTAGTAATAAATGTGAAGAAAAAGATTCAATCCAAGCAGGTAATTCCTTCAAGAGAATGCATGCTCCCATACGGCGAAAACAAGAATGGAAACCTTCTGGAAATAGAAATGGTACCTTTTGTCACATTGGTCTCAAGTGTTTTGTACCTGTTTGGAAGGCTCAAATCAGACTTGCAAGGCATGCGGTTTGCGGATAACGAAGTTGTCATTCAAACTGTTCAAGAGTGGATACGCCGTCAACCAAAACCCCGTTTTGAAAAGTGCATCAGAATGCTTCCAGAACGTTGAAAAAATATGTCGACTTCAGAAAGGAATACGTTGAAGACTGATATGTACAAGTAAGTGTTTAGCAATTTGGTTTTTGTAAAAAAGTCATCCCCGGTAATATTTGAACGACCTTGTATTTCTGATAAACATCTTCACGTTTTATGAAACATTTATAGCAACTACTTAGGTTCTTTAGCCTTATACTAAAATTTTTCATTTTGAAATAATCTCTAAGTCACGATGGCAAAATTAAAAGTAGTCATGTGAAGAGTCCAGCGCACATGTTTATACCATGCTGAAACTAATATTCAAAGAAAATGTTTATGATATCTTTTACCGTTTGTTCTATAAACAGATTTTAAAATACAATATTAAATATTTTAATCTAATAAATTGGTTATTTTAAAGTTGTATTATAAAAAAATGATTTTTTCAACCATATATTTTTGTACATTGACTTGTAAAGAAGAAATCGCAAAAACCAAGTTATAAATGCAAATAAAATGTATAATCTTGGAAGACTGAAGAAATATAATAATTCCGTGGACCTATTAAATTATATATAAAATTGATTTCATTTAGTAACACGACTGAATAGTGTGATGTGTACGCTTTAAGCGTTTTAGTAATAATTTTTAAATTTAAAACTAAACGAGAAATCTGTTTATTAAAATTTATTTTTATATACAATTGAAGCAACAAAATTAAATTTCATAAATCTATTTTGAATCAAAACTGTTTTTCACTACTGTGTTATTTTTGGAGTTCTGGCTATATATTATATTCTGTTAGTAATAATGACACCATTGGAAGGATACCGATATCACCACTCATAAAGCTTGAAATTTGAACGAAATCAATTAGAAACTAATATATTACGGTTTACGTTACATAATTTTATATTGTCTCTCAAAACTATTGCTTATGGTTCAGTATTATTATTTTCTTAAATTATCTTAATGTTTATAATGCTAAAAATAAGGCTTCTATGAAGTATTTTTTGCATTTTTAGTTATACATCTGGTTTGAGAATTTGAAATAGTAAAATTGTACCTTTTTGTAGATAATTATAAAATCAAATTATTTTAGCGTCTTAAAAACTTAAAACCATAAATTTTAATGATTGTAGAATTATCTTTGAGGTTAAATATTCGGTATCTATTTACTCTTAATCTTAGTTAACAGTAATGCCTATGCGCTTTTACTATTGTCTTGGAAGTTTCCGTACAGTTCTAAAATATTTTTCTGGTGTGACACAGAACCACTTGTAAACAGCGCCTGATTAACTCATAGGCTGAGTAAGCTGCAGCCTAGGGCGCTAGGATTTAGAGGGCGCAAGATTTTGAGTTGAGTAAACGAAAAAGTGAGCTTTGATTAAGTTATACATATTAAGCTTTGACATCGTACATTCATCGTTTATCGACGTATAAACATATTTTAAGGCCATTAATACAGAGATGATTAACAAAACTTTTTAGAATGATCAACCATCGTCCTCGCTATTATTAATACCCTTGATTTAAAATTTAATGACATTCAATAAAACGATGACTCTGACTTTAAAAAACGAGAGATGGTGTGCTACTTAAAAAATTGATACCAATCAGTTGTTTCATAAAAGGTTAATGAATGAAGAACGCATTAAGCAAAAAATTTAAACAAAAACCGGATGAGTATTTCGTGTGACGTGCAAAATTTATGGGGAGCGATGATAGACAAATAACCATATAATAAACAATCATGACAACAACTTTGAAAACAGAGAGTGCCTTTAAAAATTCATTAGTAAAGGTCGAGCTTCACAAAAATTGAATTGTAAAAAAACAAAAAAGAAGCTTTGTATTGCTAAAATATTCTCTTAAAAGGTCATTTAGATTATAAAATTTTTAACTGTCCGTGTACTGCTCGTTCTTGGCGGTATTAAAATATTAGGGTCTGTAAGAAATTGACTGCTTTAAAAATTCGATCCTTTAATGGGTATGTGAACAAGTAGAAAAATTTAGAAATACAAGAAGAGGTATTCCCTCATACTTATCAAGTGCAACTGTTAGCAATTCCTTGTATAGTTAGCGAACCAAATTAATTCAGATTAAGCATTATTTCATAATTATGTACTCAAAGCTAGATGTGTCGTACACAGACCAAACAGCTTTTATAGTACGTTACGGTATGCTACCCTCTGCTGTTGAACAATTCTTGTTGTTTATTCCTAACTGTAAGCATAAAGGCGAAGAAATGGCAAATGCTGTAATAACGACCGTAGTTTTTGTAAGCCTTGATCTAAATAACTATAGAAAACAAAGCCAACACCAACCTTCACAAGATATACAGCAACACCAAACAGACAACAAACTAGAAGCATTAATGACAAAAGTTATGGAAAGAATGGACTCAATGCTCAATCTATTTACACTCATGGTCACTAAAATGAATCAAAATGCCTAACATCCTAAGCATCGCACTCTGGAATGCCAATGGCCTGGCACAACATAGTTAGGAGATTAAAGTATTCTTAACTACACACAACATAGACATAATGTTAATATCCGAATCTCATATCAAAGACACAACCTACATAAAGATACCAAAGTACGTCGTGTACGCTACACCCCATCCTGACGGGACAGTCCATGCAGGAACAGCCATTATTGTATTATTTGTATTTTCAGACTGATTATCTACAAGCTACTTCTATTGCAATAGCAGAAAATAACAGGGAAATTATATTCTCGGCAGTTTACTGCCCCCCAAGGCATAACATAAAAAAAGAACAATTTGCAGCCTACTTCGTCACTCTTGGACCTCGTTTTATAGCGGGCGGCGACTTTAACGCCAAAAATCAAATATGGGGTTCGAGGATAACACTAACACGCGGTAGAGAACTACATAAAGCATCAGAAGAATATAATTTACAATATCTGTCTACATTTGAACCCACATACTGGCCAACAGATGTCAACAAACTTCCAGACCTGTTAGACTTCTGTATAACCAAAGGCGTCTCTTCAAACTATCTAGCATGTAAATCTTGCTTGGACCTGTCCTCAGACCACTCGCCAATAGCTATCACATACAGCACACAAGTATTGCAAATAGAAAAACCACCAACACTTTCCACAAGGCATACAAACTGGGACTACTTTAGAGAATTGGTTACCGAACAAGTACAATTAACCGTACCACTGAAAACAGAAAAGGATTTATTTGATGCAATCGAACACCTTAATCAGTCCATTCAACAATCAGCATGAGCCGCTACACCAGACAACGAATTTCAGAAAATAACAGAATTTTGCCCAATCGCCATTAAACAAAAGATAGCGGAAAAGCGAAGATTAAGACGAATTTGGCATACAACCAGAAACCCTAGAAACAAGACTAAGTTTAATCAAGCTGCCCGGCAATGATCTTTTAACCAAATTAAGAAATCAAGGAATACAAGAATACTTAAATAACCTAACGCCAACAGAATCCACTGATTACTCCTTATGGAGAGCTACCAGAAGACTCAAAGGGCCAAAATCTACAGCCCCACACATTAGAAAAAGCGATGGTACATGGGCACGAACCAATCAAGAAAAAGCAAACACTTTTGCCGAACATCTAGCCTCAGTGTTTTGCCCACACAAAAAAACCTGCTCCACAGAAGAAGAATTATTCATCCATCAAACCCTCGCAGAAACTAACGAACAAATTCCACCGATAAGACCAGTAAAAGTCAATCAGGTCAACGCAGTTATAAAACCTTAAACTGTAAAAGCTCCAGGTTACGACCTTATAACTGCAAAATTCTCAAAGAGCTTCCAGAAAAGGCCGTAAAATTAATAACCTACATAATCAACGCCGTTCTTCGTTTGAAACTTTTCCCAGAGCAGTGGAAGGTAGCCCAAATAGTCATGGTACCAAAACCTGGCAAAATCAGCCTATTGCCAGTTATATCAAAAAGCTTCTCCTACAGAAAATCACGCCGATCCTTAAAGAACGAAACATCATTCCAGACCACCAATTTGGGTTTCGTGAAGGACATGGCACAATAGAACAAATACATAGAGTAGTCACGAAAATCAATCACGACCTGCACCTAAAAAGGTATTGCACTTCCGTGTTTCTTGACATAAGCTAGGCCTTCGATAAGGTCTGGCATACGGGTTTACTATATAAGATTAAAAGAGCGCTACCGACGGAGTACCACGACTTACTCAGGAATTACTTACTTGAACGAAGCTTCCAAATAAAATTTAAAGACGCACAATCAAGCATTCAAACTATAGAAGCCGGCGTGCCTCAGGGCAGCATATTAGGGCCCATCTTATACCTCCTCTTCACCGCCGACCTACCTACAACTCCTCAGACACTAGTAGCTACGTATGCAGATGATACTGCAATATTAGCGTCATATAGTGATCCTCAAATAGCATCAACAATACTACAACGAAACCTTAATCAGCTTGAGAACTGGCTAAAACTATGGCGAATACAAGTAAACCAAACAAAGTCTGTTCACGTAACTTTCACTCTACGAAGAGAGACATCCCCAAGAGTGACACTGAACAACATTCCACTCCCACAGAATGATAACGCAAAGTATCTAGGAATTTACTTAGATCGACGTTTAACCTGGAAGACTCATATAATGAAAAAACGAATCCAACTCGGTTTAAAACTGCGTCAAATGTATTGGCTAATATGACGGAAATCCCGGTTAGCCTTAGAAAATAAAGTACTTCTATAAAGCTATCGTAAAACCAATCTGGACGTACGGTATACAAATTTGGGAACTGCAAGTACATCCAATCTCGAAATCCTACAAAGATTTCAGAACAAAATAATTAGAACGATAACCGACGCTCCAAGATATATCCCCAACTGGCTTCTCCAACAAGACATTCCGATACCGACAATCAAGCAGGAAATTGAAAGTGCTAGTGTAGTGTATCAAGCAAAACTTAGTGCTCATACCAACAATCTAGCTGTGACGCTACTCGACAGGCAGTATACAAAAAGGCTTAAAAGATACGATCCTTTAGATCTAGTTAATAGATTTAACTAAGTGTAGTTTTAGATTTAGTTTTAGTTTACATATTTGTTCAAACAAGTGCATAAATCAAGTCAATGAAATAATACTAAAGAGTATTATTCCCTCAAGTCATAATCAGCACGTAGTAAAAAATTTACTGAATGTTAATAAATTAACAGATTGTAAATAACGCAGAGAAATAAATGTGTGAAAAAAATAGAAAACAAAGCTTTAACAATGTCAGCAACATATCTGGGTGCTACAAAGTGTTCAGAAAAAAAGAGGTTAATTATTTGGACACATTCACCCTTTCGCAGGACACTCTGCAGTCACCTTCAGAAATAACTCTATCTTTAAAACTTTGTCGACAATTCAATGGAATGCCCGTGCCGATATTAGTCGAGCATTTTACAAACCATACTAGGAAGCTCAATATGTAGTAAATGTGATTAGGAAAACTTACCCAAGTGACACTAATGGTATGTACTTAGAAAGTTTTGTGAAGTAAGTGAGAAACTTCAAGAAAAAATATAAAAAAACAACAGTGGTCATTACTCTATACAGTATTTTAGAAACTTTTATAAACACTCCTCGAAACGAAAATAATTCTTCAAGCATAGAAAACAAACCAATTGACGCGTATAACTGTCTACAAAACAAACATTCTAAGAAAGAGAAAACTGATAAAAACTTCTGATAAAAACAAAGATGGAACTTACGACTTTTCTGAACGACAGTCCTTCGTAGAAATTTACAAGAATTTGTATGGGAAATCACTGAAATGAAAAGTTGCAAAATACGACAAAGGTCAACTCGGCTATTAAAAGGCATGCCTCTGATTTAGATAAAACATATCTTGATAAATGTGTGCAATTAATAGAAGTGTTGATAAATAAGATAAAACGATTAGAATCACAAAGAGTCCTAGTATTATTAAAATCATGTATCGTAGAGTCTACCTTTTCCAATACTGTCATCGTTCTAAGAATTTTTATAAGTGTGGATGTTACCAATTGCACTAGAGAACTGTTATTATAAATGGCGTTGCACTTTTATTTATTGAGAGGGAGTTTCTACAAAATCTTTTTTGCTGACCAAGAAATGTTTTTTAGATGAAGTGGGTTTTGTCTTTATTTTTCCTCACTTATGTGTAAATTTATGTAAGCATTGCATTAAAATGTAGGCGTGTTACAAACATTTAAAAAATGAAATAAGAGCTTTGTCTAAATAATCAACTTTTTGTGAATTTGTGGTAACATCCCAATCATAGCAAAATGCGATAGAAGGTAGAAAAAATTACTAGCTTAAGAAAAAAACCTTAGTTAGGCCCTGCTTGTAAACAGCAAACTGAAGCTTATCGTTATAGGGTTAGGGAATAAACAATTTCGTCGGTGGCTTCTTAGAATGAGGGTTTTCAAAGTGCTTCCATTCCATAGGATAATAATTTGTTTGTGGTGCTCAGATACTCGAGGAACGTCTCTAGATTATTGATTATTGTATGCATTATTAAGTCAGACATATGCTGGGTAATGTATGATTTTTATATATTTATTAAAATCCTGCTGCTTTTGCCTTTCTTGAGATAGTTCATGTCACCTTTGAACTCCGATATCCATTGAATACAGTTTTGTGACTCCGTGTTGCATTTCCTTAAAGAAATTACACCGTCCAACGATGCCTATAACTGTCTGTAACCATAATTTTCTACTTTTTCTCATTATTGTCGCAGCACTGCACGAATTACGATAGTGATTTCTATATGTTCTTGTGGCGCCATCTGTTGGAATTACGCGTCATAACAGTATCTTTACCCATGAACTGGGTGCGAATTTTAAACAACAAAACTAGAATTTCGACTAGTAGTGCCAGTTATTTTTAAAGTGCTAGTAAATTAATATTTTGTTCAAAGTCATAAATCGATGTACAAAATTTGCTTACTTTTTTAAATTTGTTTGTGTTGGACATAATGAAAATAGTTGCAATTTTTATGCAATATGTAACCTACACTTTTTTTTAATATTTTAGACTTTGTGATTTTATGCATTTTAATTCGCTGGTCATCTAACATTGCTGCTCTTTTAGTTGAAACAAATAAAAATAATTTCAGTAAATTTTGACTACCTTAAAAGGCGTTCTCGTTGGCTTAAAATATCTGTTTGTAAAAAATTATTACTACTGCACCATATTTAATTTATTTTAAATTGTGTACATAAAACATCTGACTTAGATATCCGCGTTAAGGAAATTATTTGATGAAATTACTTGGAATTTTAAAGGAATATTTATCAACTAAAATATTAAAAATTCATTGACACCACTTATGGTTAAGGTTAAGACATTACAGATTATTTTTGTGTAAATAAATAAGATGGAATTCTATAAAAAAATTGTTTATCCTTGTACTAAAAATGTGTTTGCGGCCTTGTTATATATTTAACTTTAAATTCTTTAAAAATTACAACTTTTTAGTACTTATAATTAGATTAGAAAAAAATTTGAATAATATATAGTATTATATTAATATTGTGTTATTATTACAAATCTTATTACATCACTAAAAATAATATTGAGTAAATCATTATATGGTTACTTTTTCTAAAATAATGTAATAATGTGCTTAAAATTGACATTTATGTTTTAATAATTTAAACAAGCATCTACTTAATTATTTTTAACTTAATATAACGGGAAGTTAGTGGGTGATGTTGACAAACAAAACGTTTCATACAGCTTCTCTACTTCGACATGCAAATAAAGCCTGTTTATAATTTTGAAATCAACCAGCAGTAAATGTAGGGTATTTGTGTTCCCTAATTATCACTACATTTGAAAATTGCGACAAATTACCCATACGTAGTTTTAAAACAATTAATAAAATCAGAAAGTAGACTATTCTGAATAATGAATAACAATAAAATTAAAACAATAACTGCAAACTTGTTTAGAACTGCACGAAATTGCAATAATGCAATCGCTAACGTATGCAATAGTTTTTTTTATTAATAAAGTGCACTTGGCCAATAAAGTGGTATCGGTATCTCAGTTGCGTAACATTTATACTTATACTTTAATTAATTTTTGTGCAATGTACTAAAATATTTCATCTCAAGCATTTGTATGTAATTTAAAGTAAAGTAACTCTGTCATTATAATTGAGTTTTTGTAAATTAATAATGTATTACTTTTAACATAGTAAAGACGTTTAAACATTTATGCTTAATGTTGTCATATATGTTAGAGATAAAATTATGGAAAGTTAAATAACTGTCTGTTTCTCTGCATTTACAATGTTATTAAAAATTGTAATAATTTATATTCTCAGAAAGTAGGGTTATTTACGTATTGTGTATCTATTTACACTATTATATATTAAAATTGCAACACTAAGAAAAAATGCAAATTAATAAACAAAACTCTGCAGCTCTATTTAGTAATATAAAATAAACCTGAAAACTAATTTAAAAACATTTATCCGTAAACATTTACATTCTCATTCTTCTTAGCATCGAGTCAAACAATAAATGAAAGGTGTCTTGATAAATTGTATTCCATTCTTTATTGACACGTTTCTATAATTTAACCAGCTTCCTTGACGCACTAATATTCCAGATATTTTCAATCGGTGGAGGGTCAAGTGATCGGATCGGACAATTTTCACTCTGTTTTGTTGAAGAAAGTGTAATGTGTTACATGCCAAATGTGGCTAAGAGTTACTGCCTTGAAAGCTAGTATAAAGCACCCCCTGAAGAAAAAAATGTACCGCGGTCTGTAAGAACGCGTTGATGTAGCCTTCAATTCTGACTAAAGATGGAGAGAAGTTGTGCTGTTAGTCCTATTGCAAGAAATTGAGGTCGAACAGGGAAGGTAGACAACTGATACCGTGTAATGCCCTCCGTAAAACGGCAGAGATCTGATGAGAACACACTAGCTCTGTTAAAAACTCAGCCAAAAGCCCTGCATCAGTGAACAAGGCAAGAAGAAGAAGAAACTTAACCTTTAAGGATGCTCTTAAAGGCATAAAAACGGCAATAGTTTCTCAGGACTATCTAAGCCGACCATATTCAGGTAGAACTGTTAGGACAAATAAAACCGGCAGAAGAGGGTACAGATCCACAGTTTCTTAGCTGCTACTATGAGAAAGGAGCAGTTACCTTCTTCTGTAGAAATGAGGAAACCAAGTCGTGGTTCTTAATCACAACCCTAACCTCAAAGTATGGGAGGGAACTAACCTTAAGGTAGTACCGGCAATGCGGTGAAAGTGCTTTTATGGGCACCCAAACGCGTTAGCACCAAACCGCAGAAGGAGATTTTAGACCAGAACCAAATGGAAGGACGTTAATAATTTTTATCGACATAACACCTATGTCAACCCTCTGAAACCTGGACATAAAGCCATGCCTAAGGTTGGTAAGAGCAACAGTCAAACTACTATCAGCCCCCACTTCTACTGCCCAAGATGGTGCAAGCACAATCAAAGGGTCTGAGGCTGCTTCAAGCGAATCTCCAACACAGTAGAAGCGCCACGGCTGTCCTCTGCAGCCGTTTAACCTCCGAGGACATCGATATTGCCCTAATCTGGGAACCTTTGGTAGTTAAGGGTAAGATAATGGGACTCGAACAAGTCAGAGGTGCGTTAATATTTAACAAATCCTCTGATATCCCCAGGTCATGTATTCTTATAAAAGAACATATAAAATGCATGTCTTTGTACAATTTATGTTTTAGGGACATAGCGACCATGAAACTAAAACAAGTAAAGGGTGGTAATATGACGGAGATAATAATATCCTCAGTTTATCTCCCTTACGATGTTAACCCACCACTAGGCTCTGAACCGACGGAAGTAATCAGGTTCTGCAAGGCCAACAACCTCCAATTTCTGTGATGCAAATGCCCACAACATTGCGTGGGGCAACACCGACACAAACCCACGAGGGACTCTCCTCCTCGAATTCCTGATAAGTAATAACTTACAAATTCTCAATCTGGGTAACGAGCCTACTTTTGTAACTAAACACCGCAAAGAAGTCACAGATATAACCCTATCTACGATAAATTTACAGGAAAGATTAGGCAACGGCATGCATCTAACGAAACCATCGATGTTTGATCACAGGCACATTGCATACTTGCTGGTAGATTACGACAAGAAAATAGTAACTGATTAAGCAAATGTTCAAGAAGGAGCTTACGTATAGGCTATCTCTTGTTAAAATCTATTTGCAAACTCCAGCTGACATGGAGCTAATAATTGACCAAGTAAATGAAGACATTCTGATCTCTTACGAGAATAGCTACCTATAACTGAGAGGCAGTGAACACTTGGCTAATTTCAATAGAGCAAAATGTACCGGAGAGTGGGACCAATATGCCTAGGCTCTAATCGAATACAACAAAGCTTCAAGGAAAGCTAAAACAAACTCATGGAGAAAGTTCTGCAGGGATATTGAACACACAACCTAAGCAGCTTGCCTTCATAAAGTATTGTTAAAAGATTTCGTTACACCTGTTGGGAATATGATGAAATCAACAGGGGACTATACTAATAGTAAAAGGAAAACACTGGAAATGCTCAGTAAAAGTAGCTCAGACCGAGCCTACTGAGTTGGTGCCTGACAAGTTTCTAAGGAGACCTACAAGGAATGATATAAAAATTTGCAGAAAAGTAATAACCTACAATAAAGTAGTTTGGGCTATCAAAACCTTTCAACCTTATAAATCTTCCGGACCAGATAAAATATTCGCAGCATTCTTAGTAGAAGGGGATAGAAATCTTAACTTAGTTATTAATCAAAATCTTTCGGCTAAGCTTACAAGAGGACTATCAAACATGGTACAAACGGATTTTGATGAGCCTCGGGTATGTTGAAGAGGGATTTGCCCTGAGTATCAGGCTAAACGGGTTTTATGCGATAAGCCTTGGTTTTCGAGAAAATCGATGGTAAAGTCTCACACGGGTCTTATATACCTGTAACGATGTTGAGTTGGCAAGCCAGTGAGCGCAGCAAAGTGGCTAAGGTATACGACTATCACGCGGGTGACCCGTGTTCAAGTTCCACCGCTGTTTCTTTTTCCATCTTTTTTCTCTCCTAATCTATTCAATCTCTTGAAATATCAGCAAACACTGCCTTCGACAATTTTCGTTATTACAAAACCATTTTAAATCCAAAAGAGAAGAAAACTTAGTAAAGACAATTGGGGTAGTTTTAGACTACTTATCTAGAAAGTAGTAATTATCAAGTGAAAGATGAAAATATGCAATCAAAAAAGTAAATATTATAACTATAACGATAATTCGAGACGTATTTGCAAAAATAAACAAAGATACATTAATAATACCAATCACTTCGAAAGAAACTTTTATAATAGAAGGCATGATGACTATAATCAAAGACAACAATAACCTCGGATAGAGGATGACAGGCATTTGAAGGTGTTCATGCCAAAAGGGTTTTCCATCCAAGCAAACGAAACTACCAATGAATATATTTCAATGACGGTAAGTAATATTTGGCAAAATCAATCGGAATCAATCCCCACAAACAAAGAAAGATACGAACAGTGACCTTAAAAATATATGACCTATAGTAAATAATATTAAAGTAGATGATGAAGAAACGGAATCAACTGGTCAAGATAAAAGATCGGGGAAACTGTACATCAACTCAGAAATTTTCGCATAAGAAGTTCGAAGAACGAAGCCGTTATGAAATAAAATAAACTCTACCATGTATCTAACTAAGGTAACCTAGATTTAGTGATATTAATTGATAATAAAGCAACGCATTCAATAATAAGCCATCAACAACATCCAAAGTATTTTCGGATTATGTTTACAAGGGGCCATTTATTTTAAAACAGATCTACGAAAAAATCAACTATAAAAAATGTACAAAGATCAATTGCAGTTAAAGTAAAATTAAATACAGATTATGATAAAGAAATTGTGATATTTAATAACAAACCGTATCAATTAAAAAATATGCTATTAGAAAGAATAGCATGGTGAAAGGTAAAAATATTTAAGACCGAGATGGGAAAAGGATTCTGAATTAGAGAGTTAACAATAAGATGATACTAATAATTTTAACCACGACACAGAATTATAATTGTTAAGGACCATATTATTAATATAAAGAAATAATGAAGCAGAGTGAATCAACATACGCGATTAAAGCACAAAGCATCGATAAAACTCAAATGGACATATGCAACTTACTATTAATATTCAAGAACCAAAAATATGATGAAAAGCTGAATGAAGTACATCTAAACCCGAAACGAACGGTCGCAATTAAGATGTAGTAAATACAAACACATTTTTTAGGATGAAGACATACTCCCTTTTAGCAACACAACCAAACTTAAAGGGCCATTAAAATTCGAATAACCTATTCTTAAAAAAAGGTCGCGTAGGTTTCCATATGTACAACATAAAGAAGTTGAAGAGCAAATCTAAGAACTAATCTAACCTCCAAGAAGAGGTAAAATTTTATACAAAGTTGTACAAGAACTCCATTTAGGTCACCTCTCAACCTACGAACCAACATACTGGCCCACCGATTCAACGAAAAAGACGGACTTACTCGACTTCTTCATTACGAAAGGCATCACACCAGGTTACCTCACAATTGCTTCCTACTGAGATCTATCCGCGGGCCATTCTTCTATCATTGCAACAGCGAATAATTCCATCATCAAAAAAGCTTCCTCACATAAACTTTTTAACAAAAATTCTGACTGGAATTACTTTAGGGCACTACTGGAAAACCAACTAGACCTGAACGTCCCACTGAAAACCACTGATGATCTAGAGTTAGCTGTTTCAAATTTTACTACAGTAATTCAGGAATCGGCATGGGAACCTACTCCAGAAACCCCAATTAGAAGAATCAAGGAACAATGCCCTCTAGTAATAAAGAACAAAATTTCCGAAAAAAGAAGGTTGATCAGAATATGGCTCTACACAATTTGCTTTGGATAAACGACGCTACAAGAAGCCTTCACAGAAGTAATCAGAAGCCTAAAGAACGAATTCTTTCAAGACTACTTTGCTAATCTGGACGCCACGCGGGTTTCAGGTTACTTATTATGAACAGCAACCAAAATCATCAGCGGCAATTCCAATCCATCAACAAGATCAGATAAACAAAAGGCTAAAGTCTTTGCTTCGTACTTCGAATCAGTTTTCCGACTTCTGCCATCGACCTTGTCCCCCGAGGTAGAAGCAGAGATAAAAGTAATCTTTGATGCACTATACCAAATGTCACCCTTACTAGACTTATTTACAGCCACTAAAGTAAAGGAATTAATTAAACATAACTTAAACCCCAAAAAATCGGCAGGTTTCGACCTTATAACCGGATATCTTATAAAAGACCTTCCCCGTAAAGGTCTAGTCATGTTAACAATGATTGACAACGCAATTTTAAGGCTGGGCTACGTACCAACTCAACGGAAGGTTGCGTAGGTGATTTTAATACTTAATCTTAGTAAACCAGAAAATGCTATTTGCTCCTACAGGTCGATAAATTGTTGCCTCAATTAGGCACACTATTCGAGAAATTACTTGCTAAGAGACTGGAACCAATTATCGAAAAGCTAGGACTTATCCCGGATCACCAATTTGGTTTTCGTAAGGACACTCAACGTTAGAATAAATTCACAGGATTGTCGATGTCATTAAGCATTTGAAAATAAGGAATATTGCGTTCTTAGACCACAGCCAGGCCTTTGTTTGAGTATGGCACGATGGGCTCTAATTAAAACTAAAAAAATTATTTCCCCAAAGTTATTTTGATATTCTGGAATTTTTTTTATCAAAAAGTTTCTTTCAAGTCAAACATGACCAAGAAATTACAGACTTGTATTCAATGAAATTTACTGTGCCGCAAGGAAGTATCTTAAGTCTTTTACCTACTGTTTACAGCTGATTTTCCGAGAAATAACTATTCTACTACTGTTACTTTTGCCGACGACAAAGAAGTCTTAGTAAAACATAATGACCCAATAATCGCAGCCATTTCCTCTAACGGAACTTATACGAAATAAAAAAAATGGACGCAAAAATGGAAAGTTAAAATCAATGATGCAAAATCTACGCGTATCATCTTCACAAACTGTAGAGAGATTACCCCACCAATTGCTATTAATAATGCTCCACTTACGCAGGTTTAAGAATAAAATACCTAGATAAAGAGTTGGCGTGGGGGAGTCACATATGGAATAAACAGTTGGGGCTCAAATTACATAAGCACTACTGGCTATTAGGCCATCAGTCCAAACTACCGATTACAAACAAAGTGCTTGTTTACAAAGTTGCGTTTAAACCCATATGGTCTTACGGTCTTAGCTTTGGGGTACCCCCGCCACCTCATCGATACAATTCATAGAAAGATTTTAGAACAAAGTACTACGTGCTATATGCGATACGCCCTACTTTATTAGAAACACTGACATCTTAAGTGATCTAAAGGTAAACTCGGTGCACGATGAAATAAGTTAGTGCAATGCCAAATATTTCGACAGACTATCCAGCCATCCAAATCCCTATGCAGTCAACCTGCTTGATAAAATTGACAAACACATAGACTAAAACGATTTAAACTATTAGATTTTCCCCCATAGGTTTTAGTGTCTCTGTTTCTATTGTAACTTGAAACCACGGTGTTTCAGAAAGTCACGACAGAGAGGTAATTGCTGGAATACCTCTCCCATGTCTTTAGTCACGTCCTGTTATAATTAATTATTTGTCTCTGGATTTACTTATTGTATGTATTATAGATTGTAAATAGAAATAAACATAAAAAAAGCAAATCTTGTTTGGAATATACATTTACCTATGTATTTTGATTCATATAACAGGATAAAAGTAAAAAAATGAGCCAGATAAGTCTATTATTCTTTTAGATCTTGAAAAGTAATAATTTATTTTAGAACATTTAGAAATCCGAGCCCAACAAGGTGCAGATATAAAATTAGAACATTTTGAAGCCAAAGCAAATTATTAATTGTTCTAATTATTCTAAATGTATCAAATAAATTGTATTTTTGCAAACCCTAAATTACGAGCTATTAAAACATTGGTCTTTTTGTCTTGAACCAAAACTAATGCTTACAGTAAAATTGACTTTGGCGAGTCCGTACGAACTATTTCATTTGTATATAAAAGTTAATTGCTAATTAGTTGCACAATCAATGAATTTAGCTTCATATATAGTATAAATTGTTTCAAAATCAAGAAATAGCTTTGGTTGTGCATATTTTATAGAGAAGTATATTAGAAATTAATATGTTTGGACAATGAGTAGAAAAACAATAGCTAACTGTAATTAACCTGTTTACTTAAATTTTTTAACTACGACTGTCCCAGTAGTTCAAAAACATAAAATATTCAATGAAACGCAAAATAAACTGCATTTGTCGGACAAAAATATAAATTAAAGGAAAAAGCCTTTAAATATTAGCTCGTTACAGTTAAATACACATAAAGAATTTGTACAGGCCACAATTTACTAATTAAATGCAAACATGTTTCAGCGCCGACTTTCTGTAGATACTGAACAACCCGGACACCTTGACTCAAAAAAACAACCTGTTAACTCTTGCATGGAAGTTTATGGTAATATATTATTTAAATGTACACTAATTAATTAAAAGTCATAAACAAATGTTTGTTATCGACCTATTTTTTTAAAAGGTTATATATGGTTGCTGTAATGAATTAGTTATTGACTTTCACGAAAACTGTATAACAAATCAAATTTTTTATACAAGTTAGTATTTGATAAAAATATGTATATAAATATCTATTTACTATTGTTTACTTTTAAAGTAGAGCTCCTGAGCATTTTTGTATGTAGGTATACATATAGTTAAATCAGCATACTACCGTGAGAAGTCAGATCAGCATTTAAAAGCTTGCAGCGTTTATCTCACATAAGCACCTTTTTGTATTTGCTTCTTAGTACTCAGGATTACCGTGGGATTCAGGTGCCGTGGGATACCGGTATGCTGACAATTTATGTATAAATGCGGCCAACATTTAGAATAGTAGTCAGTAAGTAACCACTATCTTTAGTAATAACATTAAATGTAAAACATCGACACTGTAATTTCTAAATAAAATTTATTTTAAGAAATTCTCTAAAGTGTTCGACTTAATTGGCGCTACGAACAGGATAGCCTGACGGTTAACCGATTAACCGGCGTATTTCAATACCTTGCTGGCTATCCAGAAGAACCCGAAGCCCTGCGAAAGTAACTCAACTGGACCGAAGTCGGAAGAATTTCAACTGTACGAAGCGCTTCGCCTGCACGGAGGTCCCGAGTCTACCCGCAGTTCCGCTTCGCCTGGGCATTTTCGCGGAAAGAAACCGCCTGCAAACCATCTACCAAATGTTATTAGCAACTTTAGCCCTGTAAGTACCTTTTAATTATCCTTTATCGTCGCATTATACATGTATTGTACCGTATAAATATATTTCGTGAAAGATCGCCTATTAGAAAAAATAATCACGAACTTGATCCAATTGATCGTAACGCAATGGCTAATTACACAGAAATTAGTATTGCTAAAGAAATGATTCCTCAATACGAGGGAGGAAGCAGAAACTTATCATATTTTATTCAGCAATGTGAAAAATTTATGAATACCTGTAAGAACACAACACCCGGTCAAGAAAATTGCACGTTTAATAAATTGCTTTTCGAAATTTGTTGCTCAAAACTAACTGGCAGTGCTAGAGATACTCTAGTAACAAACGACTGCTCTAGTTGGGAAAAAGTTAAAAGAACACTTTTGAATCGTTTTGGAGATCCGAGAAATGAAACCGTTTTAGAAAATGATCTTGCAACTTGTTATCAAGAATCAAACGAAATGTACGACCAATATTACGAAAAAATTAAAAATAAATTACAACAATTGTTGGAGCACGTATACATACGTGAAGTCGACAATAATCTTAGGAAGTATAAAATAGATTTATATACGCAAAAAGCGTTAGACACGTTCAAAGCAGGATTATTAGAACCTTATAGATCTTTTATATTATACAAAAATGTTAACTCACTAGAAGAACAGCAGGTTAACTTTTTAAATTTTATTAGACAAAAAACTCCCATAAAACCGACGTTTAAAAACAATTCACAAAACAAAAATCCAAATTTAAAATTTACACCACAATATTCAAACAATTTTAATCAAAGTAGTTATCGAAACCATTTGTACAACCATAATCGTATACCAAACTTTGTTAATGTTCAACCTCGACCAGCATAGACTCAGTTTACAAAAAATTCAGTAATTTCTAAAGGTAAGCCCGAACCAATGTCAATTTGCACTAGAAATACAAATAGGTCTTACCAAAACAACATTCCGAATCGACCACAGGTTAATTACTTCCGTAGTACTGGCCCGCGTAATTTTATCTCAGAAGTACTTCATAATGTTGAAGAACCCGAAGAACAGCAATCGCAACTGCTAAATGATGAAAATTACGAGTATGATGACGATTCCCAAGACTGTTATGATGAACAAGCCGAAAATGTTCCTATAGGAGCCTCGGAAGAACGATTGTTGACTTAAATTTTTCCACGAATAAACCAAAATTACCATTTATCACTATACCGACACTAAATCTAAAAATTTTGATCGATAGTGGTGCTTCAAATTCAATTATAAACCCAGGACCGGCTTATGAATATTTTCAAAATTATTTTTTTTAAAAACCATTTACAGTAAAAAGCCTAAATCAAACAGTAACAGATGACAAAAATATATCATTTCCCATTTTACAGGAATTTGGCATAAAAAATAATATCAATTTTCATATCATTAAGTGGCATGACCGCTTTGACGCCTTAATAGGAAGCGACTATTTTAAAAATTTAGGAGCAAAAATTTATTATAAAGAGAAAACACTACAAATAAATAATTTTAAAATTCCATTTTTTATGGAATTAAATCCGAACAATTTCAAACCTTTTAAACAAATTTCCAAATCGTACATAAAAATTCCCACCAATATCGAAGAAGGCCCGGTAATTATTCCTGAAACCAAAATAGGTAACTACACTATTCCAGAATCGATTGCCTTTTGCAAAAATGGATTGTGTGCAATACCATTAGAGGAAGAAAAAAATATAGAAATAAATTTTCTTCCCCTTTAATAGTGGAACCGGTAAATAATTTTCATTTGGCTACCCCAAATTCTCCCTGTTCAGAATTAGATATCACGAAAATTATACGTACTGAACATCTTAATTTCGAGGAAAGTTCTGAAATAATATCCCTATGTAAAAAATATAAAAACATTTTTTACAACGAAAATAGTTATTTAACCTTCACTAATGCTGTAAAACACAAAATTAGAACTACGGACGACGAACCTGTTTTTTGTAAATCATTTAGATACCCATACCATTTAAAAGAAGAAATTCAAAAACAAATTCAAAAACTACTAGACAACAAAATTATTAGGCCAAGCATCTCCGTATAGTTCACCCGTTTGGATAGTCTCTAAAAAATTAGATGCGAGCGGCAAAAAGAAGTGGCGACTCATTAAAGATTACCGAAAATTAAATGAAAAAACGATCGAAGATAAATATCGGCTTCCAAGAATTGAAGAAATATTAGATAACCTCGGAAAATGCACATACTTTTCTACTTTGGATCTTGCCCAAGGATTCCACCAAATAGAAATTGATCCCGAATCTATAGAAAAAACAGCCTTCACGATAAACAACGGGCATTATGAATACACTAGAATGCCTTTTGGTCTCAAGAATGCACCTAGTACTTTTCAAAGAGTAATGGACAACTCCCTACGTGATTATTTATATAAGTTCTGTTTTGTTTATATGGATGATGTAGTTATTTTCTCGAAATCCTTACACGGCCACATGGTGCACCTTAAATAATTTTCAAAAAACTTAAAGAATACAATCTGAAAGTACAAATAGACAAATCCGAGTTTCTTTGTAAAGAAGTTGGGTTTTTAGGCCACGTAATTACACCAAAAGGTATAAAACCAAACCCTTCAAAAATTAAAGCCATTCAGGAATATCCTATACCAAAAACAACAAGGGAAATAAAATCGTTCCTTGGATTAATTGGATACTACAGACGATTTATTCAAAAATAGATATAAATGACTCAAACTACCTACAGGCATTTCAGTTATATAAGGAGCTATTAACAAATGCCCCCATACTCGTTTACCCTGATTTTAACAAAGACTTCTGTGTCACTACTGATGCATCTAACACGGCTATAGGAGGTGTCCTGTCACAAGATAATAAATCAATCTCTTTTTACTCCCGAACATTGAATAGCGCCGAAAAGAATTATTCAACTATAGAGCGAGAATTACTCAGTATTGTGGAATGCACAAAACATTTCCGACCCTATATTTTTGTCCGACAGTTTTTTATAGAAACAGATCACAAACCCCTCGTTTGGTTATTCTCCTTAAGAGATCCGAATTCTAGACTAGTTAAGTGGCGCCTACGTCTTGAAGAATTTGACTACAAAGTAATATATAAGAAGGGAAAAGAAAATGTGGTTGCTGACGCCTTATCTCGAATCGAACTTAATACTAATGAAACAACACATGAAGATACTGACCTTGATCTGTTATCAATACTACCAAATATCGATGAAAACTTAGACTTATCACCAGAGGAACTCGATGAAATATTAAATACCGACGAAATTCAGCGACAGGAAGATGAGACCAGACACACCTCTTTAGAAAACCCCGTTTTTACAATGACCATAAGCGATAAACCAATAAATCACTTTATGCACAGCATCATCCTAAAATTAGGAGACCAATATAATGTAAGCTACAGAAGACCTTTTTCTAAACATCATTACGTTGTTACAGTTAGGAGAGGAGATGAATTAGAAAACGTCAGCCGTTTTTTCAAGGAATATATAAATCCTAACGATGTGTATGGAACTTATTTCAAATACGCCGAATTAGAATCAAAATTTTTAACAATCACACATCAACTGCTTGATAACAAAGTAAAAATTATTAAAAGCAATATTCTGGCTAAAGACATGGAAGACTCTAACAATCAATACAATGCAATAACCCAGTATCATCTTACCAATCATAATGGAGTCACAGAAACTTATGATAACCTTAAATTCAAATTCTATTGGCCAGATATGAAGACCAAAATTAATAAAATAATTAACGAATGTGAAACTTGTTTAATTAATAAATACGAACGAAACCCGTATAAAATTCAATTTTCAGGAAAAAGAAACCTTTTGATATAATACACATCGACAAATTTAGTTTCGAATTTCGAAGTCACAAATTTTTAACAATCATAGATTTATTTTCACGTTATGCACAAGCCTACTTTATAAACGACACTACCGGAATTACAATTCTAAATAAACTTCGACATTTTTTCTCACACCATAATTTTCCCAGAAGAATCGTGTGCGATGAAGGAAAAGAGTTCAAAAATAAAGTCTTTCAAGAATATTGTGATATGTTCAAAATTGAAACCCACTTCACCACAAACTACAATAGTAGTTCAAATTCACCTATAGAAAGATTTCATTCTACCATCCTAGAAAAACTGAGAACGATTAAAGCTCAAAATAAAAACGAATCTCCACAAAATATAATGATAACAGCGATATTAATATGTAATCAATCTGTTCATTCAACCACAGGATATACCCCATTCACCTTGCTTTACGGCCCATACGAAAATTTAAACGTTCACGAACTTGATTTAGATAAAACTACGTTTGAAAATTACAATAAAAAGAGAAAAAACGAAATACTACCATTTTACGAAGAATTATATAAAAAACAATTAGAAAAAGGCACCAAGAGATTAGAAACACAAAACGAAGATAAGATTTCCAACATAGAAATTGACGAGCCGACAGTATATTTTACCCGTCAAAGAATTAGAAAGACCGATCCATATTACGATAAGGTTAATATTACAAACATCGACGGTAACAAAATTTCAGGTATAAGAGAACTATCAAAAAGACCCGCCAATATCCATACCAGAAAAATAAAAGAATTAAAAGAAATTTCCATTGCAGAATCGGCCTCCTGACCAGGAGCCAGGTCCTTCAAATAGAAGAGATCCAAGTTAATGGTTTTTTTGCTGAAGACCTAGGCCCCGCAAAAATTCTAAGCCATTTTCATAAATTTAATTTTATATTAATATTAGTGACCTAGAAATTAGCTATCGTAAAATATTAAGTAATATAATTATTTTAGAAACAAAATCCGTCAATCCAATCACACGCCAACTCGTAAACGCCCTTAAAGAAAATTGTCTATCTATTGAAGACCAACTAGCAAAATTCAAACACAGAACAAAACGAGGTTTAATAGATGCTCTAGGAACAACAATAAAATACATTACAGATAACCCGGATAATAATGATCTCGTGGAAATAAATAAAAACTTAAATAATCTTTACAAGAATGAAGATAAAATTATCAAACAAATGGACAAATTCACATCTTTCGCAAATTATATTTCTAATAGGTACTCGGAAGACTTTAAAACCATTCAAGAAAACTTATTTTTATCATTCAACGCACTAAAAAATATGAGCGACATTTTCGAAATACAATTAAACATACAATATAATTACTATCTCAGTTCAAAAATGATATGCATCCTCGAACCATTTCGCTAGCATTTTTGGAAAACACAAATTTAGAAATCATTTCAAATCCCGAATTAGTTTCTACCATGAACCACCTAAAACTAACTTATAGACCTACACAGTTACTCGAATTAGACAAAAATCATGCTTTTAAAGTATTAGAATTTACAAAATTTCAGATATTATCAACAGGCAATATAATTATATGTATATTGCGCGTCCCTATTCTAAACCCGTCTCTATACCAACATGCAAAAATATATCCTATTCCTAATGGCCAGGATAAGTTGTTGATATCTCCATATAAATATCACCTGCAGAACGGAAGAACCGAGTTGTGGAGTGATGAAGACTGTAAAGTAATTGATAAACAAACCATATGTCGTAAAACACCCCATATTGATAAATGCGTCTTATCTGATAGTAAACATTGTCTTTTCGTTTTAGCCAATAACAACTACCAATTGTACAGTAGGCTTAATAATGGAAAACTTTTAGTCTCTTGTAAAACTAATTTAGAAATAATCGAAGTAGGTCCTGATAGAATTTTAATGTAAAAAATAGCGCCTTAATCTCATCAAAAAATTGTAAAATAATCATAGCGGAAGAAGTATTTGAAAATACGTTTAACAATTTTACATTTAAGAATCCTTTGATCACTAGTACTCATGACGCTAACATGGCGGTAAACCTACAACCTCGCCATTTAAACGATCTGAAAGGTTTAACAGAAGATGTTGTACGTTTGGAAAGCGGCACACAGTTGTATCCCGTATATCATGCAGTTCATTCGTTTATAACGACAATTATAGTAATTTTTATAACTATTAGCGCTATTTAAATTTAGAAGTAAAATACAAAACGCAATCAAAGGAGAAGAAAAGGATTCTCATGAGCTACGATCCCTTCCAAGAACCGCTACCAGGTAGAACGAGGACGTTCTATCTTAAGGAGGGAGGAGTTAAATCAGCACAGTTAAATAATTCTAAGTACTACCGTGAGAAGTCAGATCAGCATTTAAAAGCTTGCAGCGTTTATTTCACATAAGCACCTTTTTGTATTTGCTTCTTAGTACTCAGCATTACCGTGGGATTCAGGTGCCGTGGGATACCGGTGTGCTGACAATTTATGTATAAATGCGGCCAACATTTAGAATAGTAGTCAGTAAGTCACCACTACCTTTAGTAATAACGTTAAATGTGAAACATCGACACTTTGTAATTTCTAAATAAAATTTATTTTAAGAAATTCTCTAAAATGTTCGACTTAATTATATATAGAAATCCGTGCTGAAAATATTCTATCAGTATTACCACCTCGCGATATAACTTGGCAGTCGATGCAATGTTCATCTCTGAAGGAGTACGACTTTATTGGACAGGTTAGTTGGAAATCAAAGTAGTGTATAATAATCAATCGTATTTACAACGACTGAATAGATAGAGCAGTAAATTTATCAAATTTTATGCAAATCTAAAATATTTGTTCACAGAAATGATTCGATTAATTTGTGAAGCTTTTGGGAACGATAAATTAAGGCAGAAATGGTCGAAAATTTGTTGATCCACATTCTAAAAGGAAACATATTGAACGGACTATAATTAAAAAGGATTGGCGACTAACAATCTGAAAACTAGAATTTCATAAATTATAGTATGTAAAATTTATTTTGCGGCTACCGTGAAAAAAATAGAAGGCACATCGTCTTGTAATGACTAATGACATTGCTACTAATAAACTAGATTTTAAAAAGGTCATCGATCAATACGAGTAAGGCACTTATTCGCAATTTCAACACAAGAATTTGCGTAAGTACATTCGAAAAGTAATGGGACCGATTTTTTGGTTGAAGCAGAGATATAAGGGTCTAAGGTGGAGTTTTCGGACTTGACGAAATGTCAGGTAAACGGTCGACCCAGCTCATTTGCCTTTGAATCTTTACAGAGTCCGGGTAGCTGTTAGTCGTGTTAAGCGTCAAAGACAGTCAAAGCAATATGCTACAAAGTTATATGTTAACCTAAAAAATTCGCAACCGAGACGCCAGCTATGATACAGAAAGCTTACCGAAAGAATACTTTATTGAAAGTTAAGGTGGAAAAAATTGTTGTGAGAAGGAAGAGAAGACGTCATGGATGGCTTTGAACTCCGATCGCCGTCTGAGTGTTAGATTCATAGCAGATAAATTGAAACTTTCAAAATCTGGTGCATGAAATCATCGCAACGGAATTGTAGATGCGAACAGTTTCAGCTTGAACTGTGTAAAATGTGCAGGCTCACTGTGACAAGTGCTATGAAACAGATTACAGCATTTATACCATTTTTGCCAACATAGATTTTTTGTAATTTTAATTTTTTTATTACATGGGTTAAAGGTTTACAAACATGGAGCTCCTATTTTTGAGGTCTAAGGTGCTCTTAAATTACTTTATTACATTGTTTTCTGATTATTTTGCTACATATCAGCCATCAGTTTCATACTTAGTTATCTGTCAGATGTTATTAAATATCAAATTATGTTCATATTTGTATTTGTTATTTTTGTTTTAACTGCCCCTTTTGAAAATGTCGTTCTCATCTTTTTAAAGTTTTTGAAATATTTTCTGACCCTATAAGTATACTTCTTTTCCTTAAAAAATTACGTACTAAATCCCTTTTTTGATAACTTAGACTATGATTTTGTAAAATAAAATTAAATCAGTAGATTAAAATATAACAAAATATTTAAAAATAGTGTCCAAATAATGATAAATAACAAACTGTAGTTATCACACTTCTGTAGGGGGTCCCGGGATTCAAGAGTAGGTTTCAGATAATATTTCTTGTTGGAAAAGATGACTAAAATAACATACTGAGAGTGCTGTGGGTCGTGCATCGTAATCTGAATTTGTACAAATGAACCTAACCCAATCCAAAATGGAATATCTTATTCTAAGAAACGCATTGCTAAGAAGAAGGTTAGGCGTTAGTAAATGTCTTCTAATTGAAGTATAACCTCGCTGTTGTATGCGGGGCAAAGTGTAAATGGATTTTCAAAAATAAGTCTATCTGTACCGCCTTATTGTTGACAACAAATTTCTTCACCCTCGCCTGCATCCCCATTCCTTCCTTAACATCCTCTTTCCTATAAGCAAATCATGACTCTCTTGCTCTAGATAACTATTTTTTTGGCACAGTTATACAATTTTCTAATTCACAAAATTTTATGAAATGCTTTTTGCAATGTGGGTGATGTTAAGAAGACCCGTGGCAGACTACTTGTAAAAATTTGTTATATGTTACAAAAAGCAATTTTGTTCTCAAAATTTAACGTAACTATTGAACCATATAAAACTCTAAACACTTTTAAACAAGTTATGTATCTCTTTAATTGGCTTCAGGCATCTATAAAGAGCAAAATAGGGAGGATGTTGATGTTTAAAAACATTTAGAAAGACAAGTATGTCAACTCATGTATTATACAAAATTAAAAGTAATACTCCCTGAAAACTACTTCAATCTGTTAAAATTTCACTTACACACACGTAAATTTGAAATGAGAATTGACGCAGAAGTATCTAGTCGTTATCGCATTCATTTAGGGGTATCCCAAGAAAACATTCTCGGCCCACTTCTATACATAATCGTCACATTAAGAGCATTAAGAAATAGTAACTTCCGCAATTATAGAACTATGTTCTCGCCCAACGCAGGTCCTAACATAATTTCATCTAATTTTCAAGAAAATCTAAATCAAATTGGAAATAAGTAAAAAATCAAGATAAACAAATCAAGTATATATATATATATATATATATATATTACTTTCTTTCTTTGCAAAGGCACATATCTGAATGTTAACTTCAATCAACCACAGTATAACATTAAAATATCTAGGCTTTCACTGAACTAGAAGCAGCACAAAAAATAAAAGGCAACAAATTTCAAATTTAAGGATATAAACTAGCTGGTTGACAAAAAATCACATCTATCGTTAGACATTGTTTATATACAGAGCATGGACTTATGGTATCGAATTGTGGGAATACGCCAGAAAGTCAAATATATCCATATTACAGAGATGTCAACCTAAAACTCTAAAAGCCGTAGCATTGAAACTACCTTTTTCCGCAGAATTTGTTTAGATAATTTAAAAGGCTATTATTAACGATGCAATTAATACAGCGCAAATAAAAGTGTGTCAATGTATCAAAGATAGTTGAGAATAAAGAAATACTAAGGTGCCTGGTTTGGAGGAAATTAATATATTATTTTTTTGTACTCCTTGAATAAATGTTTTTATTGTTTCTATTACATGGCTGATACTCTTCGGATAGTTGTTATATAAAAGAGCAGCATACGGCAATATTCCATGGGCCTAAAAATGTTATAAATATTTAAAAACAGAATTCTATGTTCTTTCGCGTATGGTCAAACGCTTTCAAACTGACTTGATATATTTTTTTAAATTATTACAATAGATAATTAAGTATTTATCTTTTAACAATTTACTATTAGCCAAATGATTGTGTTTAATTGTAAATTACATTTATCAAATATAAAATTAATTTTCTTATAACAGAACTATAATTCTAACAAATTTTTTCTAGGTAAAAAGGCTTTTTAACTTTTGATACTAGCTGTGTTGCTAAAGTATTGAACCAAATGTAAAAAATACAATAACAGAAAATTTATGTGTTTAGTACAAATTGTATAAAATATAGGAAATTTTGAAAGTAAGTAATATTGGGATATCATTTATTCCAGCTACGATTCCACTTTTCAAAACGTTCTGCAAAGTTCTGCGCATAAGTGATTTGCAGCATTGGCCCAATTCTAATCGGTCTAAACGGTCTAGTACCTCTAACCTTTTAAAGGTGATTTAAGTTTTAAGAATAGCCGAAAGAATTTTGCTGCAGCGTATTGTATTCCATCAAAATTTTACTCTTTAGTTTTTGGAAAGTCCAGATAATCTTCTAGTTTGAGACTGTCAATCGCTGATTGTTGTTGACTGTAGCTTGCACACTTTTAACATTTTCTGGTGTTCTGCTCGTTATTGGTCTTTCAGAACATGGCTTAACATATTTCCAATTAACTCTGAATCGTTTGTACATACGAGTACCTTTATTTGTTCAGCTCTCATTTCATCGTCTAAATAGTTTATACGGAAAAATGTTTGATAGAAAATTTAATGTAGCTTCACTGCTCTAATCTTACACTATATGTACTTATTGACGCATGAGAATTACAGTATATTTTCATTGGTTGATATGTTATATCTTGACCATTTAAACTGTTTTCGATATATTATCTACGGTTCGATATTTTTGGGAAGGCCCTTGTATGTAAATACTTAATAATACAATTAATAATTTATCTACCTTTATATTAGTAAACATCATGTAGCTACAGCTAATTCGTAATAGCTTTCCGGAAGCGTAAAACAGTAAATCTACTATAATTCTTTGAAGAGTTAATTAATAAGGTCAAATTAATATAATAAGCTAAAGTAATATTTTTCATTACGCGATCATTAGTTACTTTAGTTATGTGTAGCAACGTTCATTTTGAAACATTTTGAAGTTTAAAAACAAAGATTTTTGAAGAATGTGCCATTACCGACTTTTTGATTAAAATAAATGTTAATATTTATGTTACTCCCGTTTCCTTTGTTAGCTATAATTTTTATTGTAATTGCTTTGAAATTAGATTTAATTGGACTATTAATTTTTTTAATTCAAATTAACGAGGACTTAATCTATAAAACTAAATATTTGCCACAAGTCAAATACAGTCTTATTAACATTTGCAAATAACTATAAAACAGACAATCCTGCCATATAATAAGTATTGATATGGCAGATAATAAAATAAAATACTATGTTCAACATTTCTAAAATATTAAAAAATTTAATAATCAGTAAAATTTTATTGCATTTACAAATATTAATAATTCATTGTTGTTAATTACAGTTGTATTATTGATAACTATAATTTTCTATTTGTCCACAAATCTATGAAAATATTATTCTACTGTTTCGAAATAAAGTAACCACTCTATAAATACACATGGTTTAAATTAGAAACAAATGTAAACTTACCTTATTGTCGTCATTCAGCAAGTCTTCTTAAAGCAAGTGCATTTACCAATACAGTTTTCCGTTTTTATACCAATGATGGTGATTGCTTAAGGGCACAAAGTAGATTTATAGTTCATGGCTGCGTCTCATATTAAAAGTGGCTTAAGAGAGCAAACAATAAATTAGTGCAAATTCTGCGATAAAACGGCAATAATGCAACATGAGGTTTGTAGGTTTGTGTCAACGTTATCGAGAGGCCGTTTCATTCATAGATTAAAAGTAAACGGACATGTGCCAGGAGCATGTGTTTAGTACGTAAATATACCACACGCAGAACGAATTGAAAAGACATTTTTGCTTTTGGCCAAATTTCCGTCCTTCTTTAGTACCTTTAATAAATACTAATGAAGAAAATGCTACGCGCATATTAAGATAAAAATAAACAATTGTGTGCTAATCTTCACGCAGTACATTGACAAAGAATTATTACTGCGAGATTATTTAAAATAAGGTTTATTTTTAATTTTACAAGGGGTGTCTATCTAAAACTGAACGGGGACTGTCCTATAAAATAATTGTAATGTAATTTTTGTCCTTTATGTAAGCCGTTTTAAAAATAGTTGCTACTGACGATCATGCTTTTGTGCTATTTTATTACCAAGAAAAATTTTAAACTATCGCGTTTCCTACTTTTTATAATTTTTGTAAACAAATAATATTTGAAATATAAGCATAAAAATTTTATAGTTAAATTAAATAAATAAATATATGGTTGGCGTGTTGCTATACAACTGATCCATTATTATTTTTTCTAGTAACTCATTAGCCTTATTTGCTTAGTACATATTTTTGTTCTTAAAGTTGATGTAACGCTCAAGTTTAGAAAGTTTAGAAAGAAGTTATTTTTAGTTTCGTTTATTTACAGGTTCTTCAAATATTCGTTTTTCAACTCAATTCAAATTTAGCTTTTTGTCACTTCAGAAGTGTGATTTTTAAAGCTTTTCATGGCATTTGTCAATTTTTAGTTATTATCACCATCATCTTCCTATATCTGTTCATTGTTAGGTGTAAGCCTCTCTAAGTATTCGCTATTGATGTCGGTTTTGCGCTTTGAGCAATCTTTCTATGTTTATTTTTATCGTTCCCGGCATTTATGACACTATTATCTAGTATCTTCTGTTCTTGAAATATGTATTTCCTTTGTTTAATTGTTTAACTCTAGTGTAATAAGTTTTCCAATATGAATATATAACGGTCAACTACTTTTATAGCTTTGTTCTCGGTTCCTTATTTTACTGAGCCATTTATCATTACCTTGTTCTTATTCTTGTATATATTTTACATTTACATCTTTTGATATTTTTTATAAATTGGATATTAGTAGAATATCATCTTCATATCATAAAGAGTTAAATTACTCTCCGCCTATATTTAATCCGTATGCTCCCACGCACACTTTCTAAACACGTCTTGTAGTCATAATAAAATAATTTAGGAGAAATTCTTGTTCGTGCTTTTGTATTGTTTTTTAATTTTATTTTACATGTAGCGTTTTTATAAATATTTTTTATCAACTCTGTGTATATCTAATCAACTCCGTAGTTTTGTAGATATTTCATTATATCCCAATGTTTTACTGATTGTGGGCCCAACGTCTTTTATAATCTATAAAGTAAGACACAAGGGTAAGTTATATTATCCTGTCAAGCTTAGTACTACCTGCAAGTGGTTTTGAGTACTGAAACTACTATAAAAATCCATCTATTTTAGTGGTTGATAAGCATCCATTGTTTTGATCAATATATACGTTATAATATTTATGAATAATTTGTATGTTACTGATAATAGAGTGATTGGTCTAATTTGGCTTTGTTACTTTTTTAAACAGTAATATTATAAGTGCGCTGTCTCAATATTGCGGTATTTTTCTTTAATTCTTTGTTGTAGCAGAGGGTTCTCCTTCCTTAATTATTTTCGTTAGTACTTAATCTACTTTTGGTACTTTATTTTCTTTTATTATTTTAATGCTTTTTCTATTTGATATATTTTAACTTTAGAAATATTTCCTGAACTCACATATGTTACATTTCGATGTATATCTTTAATATTTGTGCGCGTTTCTGTTCTACAGAGTTCCTTGTAGAATTCTTCTACTTTTTCAAGAACCTTATTTTGGTTGGTATTCAAAGCACAATGTACATCTTTTAATACTATAACTGTATATCTTAATCTTTTTTCTTTTGCCATTGTTTTGTTTCCATTCCGTTTTTAATTGCCCCTTCGATTTTCATTTCATGCTACTTTTTTACTTTTCTTATCCTATAATAAGGAAAGTAATGTAATCGGCGGAAAATTGACCTACCCAGTTTTTCACATTTCTGGACGAAATATAGCTCAGGACACTAAAAAAGTTGGTTTGAGCCATTGGTTCGTGTGTGTGTGTGTGTGTGTGTGTGTGTGTGTGTGTGTCTGTCGGTCTGTCAGTAAACAGGATATCTCGAGAACCGTAAGAGCTAGAGACTTGAAATTTGGTATGCAAGTTACTTATAGGTAGGGTACGCGAAGCTTTTGGTAAAAATCGGCCTAGCCGTTTGGTCGCAAGGTCGCAAAATCGGTCGCAAAACGGTCGCAAAGCGGTCGCAAATCTAAACGGTTGAAGATACAAAAAATTTATAAGAATAAAAATGATTTGTTATCACGAGATAAACATGAATTTAAAATAAAAGTTGGTAAAATAGAAACTCGAAAAAAAATTGAAGCTCACTTTTTTTAATATACCGGGTGTTCATAAAATGTTTCTGGAAATTTATATTACCGGATAGATCAGACTGAGACGAACAAAAAATTACAATGAAATTTTTTGATCCGAGGTCAAATAAATAAGTTATAGCCGATTAAAAATTAATTAAACGCACCAATCACAGCGCGCTCGGAGAGCTTCCCGGCCGACTGCGAGGGGACGGGGGAGAGCGCTTGTCCGCTAGGAGGGAGAACGCAGGCGATAATGGGTAAGGCCGTGCGGCCGAGCTCGCACGGTTACCTTCAGTGACGTAGCAAAATTTTAAGTACCAGTCAATTATTGTCTTGTACTGTTTATTTTAATCAGCTTTCGAGTGCTGGACTCGCCCCTCGTCCTTTTTTAAATTAACAAATTTTTAGACGAGAGCAGCGCAGGGCCTAGACGATGGACTCGCGCCTCGTCCTTTTTAAAAAAAAGAAGTTTCGGGACGAGAGCAGCGCAGGGCCGAGTATAATATATAATAATAGGATAAGGAAAGTCGTGAGATGTTCACACCAGATTTTTATCTTTTCATTTTTCTTCTTATTGTTCCATTAATTTATTTAAAATATTTTAGATTTTTTTCCTGTTTTTAGAAAGTCTTTTTCTTCCATTAATCTCTTTGTGTTATTGAAAATCTTGATATCTCTATTTATCCTTCTCCTTGTTACATTAGTTTTTGATTATTATTATTTTTTGCTTTTTATTGCCATTTCTATTGGTTTTCTACTTAAAACTACTTTGTATTTTTTCTTGTTTGTTGTTATATGTTTTTTTTTATATATTTTTGATTATTTTATTTTTCACTATCCTGAACTCGTTTCCCATATTTATATTATTTAGTACTAACGTATCTTGACTATATGTTTGTGTGGTATTATGATAAGGTCGTACTGACACTTTGTTTTTCCATTGGGAAATTTGATGTTGTCCTAAAAAACTTATCATCATACCTTCTCTTTTATTTCTTTTTCTATTCTATGTTTACAAAGACATTGTTCTTGCTGTTTTTGTCTTAACCTTATATTAAAGTTATTTAGGGTTAGTAGTTATTTAGTAGTACCACCGCCGTTGTCTACCCGCTCATTCTGAGCTAAATAATAGACGTGATACTAGTTTTGGTCCGCTCTGATAGTATATCTGGTAAACATTCTCATTTTCACCACCTGAGAAAGTGTTTGATGGAAGACTAGCAACCCTGTACGGAATTTTTAGTAGAGAAAAAATAAAGTAAAATCATGATACTTGAACCGTAAATAATTTAGAAATTTTAATCCGGCAGCACCTAATAATTATTTTATTTAATGTACGATACAATTATAATATCGTAATACATAACTTTTAGTGCAATTTAAAATGGCTAAAATTATATTGTTGCTGAAACATGGGAAGCCACCGAATGAAATTTTATCCTGTCGACCCACAAGTCTCTTACCAGTTTAATAAAACTGATGGAAAAAATGCTTCTCCAAAAAACACGTTCAGGTAATGAAGAAGCAAATTGTGTAACTAACCACCAATTTAGATTTTGACGTAAGCATTCAGCAGTTCAACTGTGTTAACGTCTAACAGACAAAATAAATAAAACTTGTGAAGAAAAGAAATATTGTTCTGCGCTATTTCTCGATAGTATTCAAGTATTTGATAAAGCGTGGCACAGAAGACTTTTATTCAAAATCAAATCAGTATCTTCCCACAAATACTTCCTCTTCATAAAGTCTCACTTAAACAGCCGTAATTTTCGTATTTTTTATGGAAATGCAGCATTTAATATCGTAGTATAAACTCAGCTGTTTATCAGGGAGACGTGCTAGACCCAATCCTTCAAATATTGTACACTACAGACGTACCAACAATGCAAGTAACACTAATCGGTACCTTCGCAGACGACACGGCTATGCTAGCAACAGTCGTTGATTCTATGGTAACTAGCCAAATTTTTCAGAGACATATTTACTTACTTGAAGATTGGCTTCAAAAATGTAACGTTAAAATGAACGAGACAAAGTCAAAGAACGTAGCATTTCTATTAAGATGACAGCTATACCTTCAGGTCACAATTAATAATTAAATAATAATAAAACTTATATTCCAGACTAACTTGAAAGACGCGCATGTTGAAAAAGAGGAAAGAAATAAACCTTAAGGTCAAAAAAATGTATTAGGTAAAAATCATCGTTATCCATTGAAAAGAAAGTCCCTATTTACAAAGTAATTATAAAACCAATGTAGACATATGGCATTGAGCTACGGGGATGTTGATGTAAATCAAATGTAGACGTTGTTCAACGTTTCCAATGAATTACACTACGTGCTATAGTCAACGCTCCCTGGATCGTGTCAAATTAGACAATACACATACAGATTTAAACGTACCCTTCGTTAAAGAGGTCATAGAATAAATGGCAGGCAAACAACAAAGTAAATTGGAAGCATATCCAAATAAAATTGCCCAATCTCTACTGGAACCCAGCCAAAAGGTTAAAGAGGAATTGACCACGTAATATAGCAGCTCCGCCTCAGTAATTTCTGTGAATTACGTTCATGATAAATAATTATTATTTTACATTAACGCAAATGTTTTGTGTTCGTCATATAGTATACTAGGGATTGCCCGCCAAAAAATATTTTAGGCATGCTAGGCTGACAGTATTTCACCGCCTTCCCTCAAATTTTTACGAGGTGCAAACGTATAATATTTAATTAGATTGGCTCTTTGTCTGAATTAAAAACGTGAAACAATTTAACTTAGCGCTCATTCATAATGGACGTAAGCATAAACGGCCTATAAGAAATACGTAATAGGTAAAATTGAGTAAATGCAAAGTTTACACGCTCGTTGATAATGCACTCTCGTAATTTTTAAGTTATACGTTCATTTGCAGTAATTTTTAATTTTTCCCTAGATTAATGTTGGCAGAGGTAACAGAATGTTTGTTTTGATTCTGAAATTGCATAACCCAAGTTCAGTATTGTCGACATTTTGGCTTCGTTTTTACAACGGACAGGGAACTATTAATTAAGTTAGTAAATATGCATCTGTTCCTACATCATAAAGGGAATAACAGATACAAAGGCAACATAATTATGCAAAATTCTTGGGAGAACGTTTCTGCCGCTACTATGTTTGGGCATGCTTAGCTTTTAAATGTTTACATAAGGCTTACGTGCATTATACGTATAATATTTCTTATGGACGAATTATGCTTATGTCTATTATAAATGGGCGCTTACAATAAAAATTCCGCTCGGCGGAAGCAAACCACATCGGTAATACAGTGGTCCGATAGCCGCAGTCACCCGGTCATTCCGCAAAGAGCGAAAGAGGGCCCTATATGCGTGGACGAACGTACGGCCCTCCTAATGTAAATCAAAAGCTCACAGCACCATCATGCCAAATTTAATGTCAGGCGTTTTTGTCTACTTTCAATTCAAATGTATAGGCTGTTTTTGTTTACAACACACGGACCTCCTACTGTAAACCAAGGGCCTGGAATCACGCCACATTTCTTGGTTTACTTTCTGTTCAAATGTATAGATAGATTAAAATACTTAGGCAAACACCAATGGATGTAACTCTCCATTAGTTCTACTATTAGTTCATAGAATAAATTACGTGTAAACTGTTCTGATTGTTAATAGAGTATTTAAAAAGTAACTTTTAGTGGGCCAATAATTAAATTAAAATAATAAATAACATGTGACAGACACATTATTGTGTACTGTCTTGTGATGACAGTATATTTAGTGTTACGCATAATAATTGTAATAGGTGCTCGTTTTGAAAAGAAACAAGCTATCATTTTTTTAACATTTTCAGACTTCTTCGCTTAGACTAAATTAAGACCGATTAAAAACACTTAATTACGCAAAGTTCTGTTTAAATTTTATTTAAAATGCAAATACACAAATTTTATCACCGACATTTTGCCTTAAATCATATATTTTAATAATTTCTTTTACCTTTTTATATGCTATTGTTTTTATAACTCTTAAATTGTGTGGAATGGATTAACAATAGACTTTATTTGGAAATTGATTATGTAAAACCTTGTTTATAGCAATAATGCCAAAAATACTTTACATGTCTGTTGTGTTACACAGTTCTTCATGCGGTGTTTATATTTACTTCGACAGCTGCTAAAATTTTGTCATTCTTCGCGGAAATCATTGTTTAGTGCAAATTTTTAAAGGATTATTATAACCTATCCTATTTTAATATCATTGATACACTTAATACTGGGTAAAGATATAGATATGTTAGCTAAAGTTAAATTAATTGTTCTTTATATATTTTTTCTAACATAACGGATAATCTCACAGTTTTTACTAAACACCCTAGCGTGTGTACGTGTGCTTGCGTGTACGCTTGTGTCTGTATGTACATAGATATCTATATCCATATAATTCTACAAAATTTTATTTGGTCAAAATTTAATGAGATTCTTTCTCTAAAGCGATTTACCGTAGTATTTTACAAAATGTTTTAACGGACTCTCAAAAGGTAGCGTCTAAGATAAAGATCAAGTACCTCACACTATTGCTTTTTTAATCGGTGTTACGACGTTTACTACGCAATGAATCATTTTAAGACTTAAGGCACCGTTTGGAGATAGTGCCGCTAAGAATACTTAAGTGAAATAAACAATATTTAAGAGGATAAGAGACTATTAAATATAAAGATCGCCGATGCCGCCCGAGAAGCAGCGTGACTGAAGAGAATATTCGCATGATTTGATGCCTTCTCAGAAATAATTAAAAATAGTAAAATTGTTTTTGTCATTTTTCAGATGAAAATAAAACCACGCCCGTTGAAAGAGTGAGAAATTTCTAATTCGAGCAGTTATCCTGTTTTCCGACATCTGGAGCTATACAGCTATCCAACCCAGACAAAAAATGAAGAATTTTCTCTAGACTTGCACTCATTAAATATAACGATTTTCTAGCAAGTGCCGGTTGGACGGATAAATAAAATTAGATGTGAAATGTAGTTTCGTTTGTCCATCCAATCGGAACGGACCCGTTGTGCTTGTTAAACCTGTGGTAAAGATCACAGCTTGATTGAGGTCGTTTATACCTGTTGCTAATTTTCGATTTGAGGTCACTCTTAGATTTGTTGCTGGGAGGGTGGGAGAGTATTTGGTGCTTCAAATTCGTCAAAAAATCAAGTATTATGCTTGATTGTTGACGCGTGAAGTGGTCCAAATTAAGTAATAAGTGATTTCCTAACAAAGCTGAAGAAATCTTGTTAATATCTAACAACTACTCTATCTACCCATCGCAACCTCCTGGAACAAATTGAATACTACCAATACATGATGCAACGAGGGTCGTCTGTGAAGCATATAACACAAATGCCTCACAAATCCAACAAATTCGACAATAAGCTGCAACAAATTAATAACATATTGCAAAATTTTTGCACCCAACACAGAATGCATAGAAAATAATGTAAAATAAGAAACACCACAGAACAAACAAAACCTTAAAACTTCTAAAATAAATGAACTATAGTTACATAAGCTGACTAAGTCAAACAGATGTTATTTGTTGATCACAAAATTGATATGAAAGTATTGAATGAAATGAAGAAGAAGTTTTCAAACTGCAACTAACATTAGTAGCAGATGTATAATATGTTACGCCACTTACACAATTGCTAAATAACATAGCTCGAAACGATTACTAAGTTACAACTTTTCAATACATTTATGTAAGCATTAATTAAAATTTTTGAACGGCACTTTACTTTTAATAAAAACATTAGTGGAAAGAAAACAGAATTTCACAACCATAAACACAAACAGGACGGCAATTTTAAAGCAGTATTGCGGGAAATACATTATTGAACTAATGTAGAAGATATAAATAAACGCATCGAAGAACATGGACACAAAGTGCAAAACATATGCAATATAAGATAACAGGCACTAAAAGCCTACCATTATTTTTCGTTAAAATTGCACTTGATGACAGAACTAGTAAAGAAATTTATAAAATAAAACTTAATGAACACAAAAATAGCAATTAAACTTCCACTTTTTAAAAGAAAAATACCGCTATGCATAAAATGTCATAGATAAGGCCATACAAAGAGTTTTTCAGCAGGACTTTACGCTATGTAAAGAGTGATGGTAATCACGTAACTGCTGAGCATTAAATAAAAGATTAAATTAGATTAAAATGTGCAAACTGCGGAAAAAATTATCAGAGGTAATGCAAAGGTTGTCTTGTTTATAAATAAAGTCAGTTCGGTTCGTGCTTTCAAATAGAGCGGACGTGTTGCATCATTAGGTTGTGAATTAGTCAGTGTGCGCCGCTTGCGGTGTGCGCGATATGGTCTAGTTCGACGAGTCTGCAGCTCTTCGCCGGCGTTCCTGCCGCCATAGTGCTGTTTTGCAAAAAAGCGTCACAGCGGGTTCCTCGTTGTTACAGCAAAGTTAAGATTACTACGTTTATCATTTGTCATTTGATTTTCAATTGTGCTCCAAGTGCATGTGCGTTTTTTTCAAATAATTGTGTGAACTATGAGTCGAGTCCTATTTTCGTAATCAACATGGTTTCTATCAAAATCAAATCTCATTCGTGTCATTCCAAAACAGTCAACAAGTGATATCCCTGAACTTGATCAAAATCAGCAGATGCAATATGTGCAAAACTAATAGTATGCTACTAATAATCTATAATCGAATGTTACTATAAATGATATTTTACAAACGCCAGCAACAAACGCGGCTCATCAAAATAATATATTCTTATATCGGTCAGTTACAACACAATCTCATTCGGCCTTTGATTGGCAAATGGTTGTAAATAAAAAACGAAAACTTAAGTACAACTAAAACAGATCACAAAAACGACCCAAACATTTGGAGCATTAGCTAAATCTTACAAACCGATTCTAGCCGTTAGACGACAGCCAAGCAGAAGATGGTTAAATCAAAATAAAGAAACAGACGAAAGGCGCCCAAATCACCGCCTGTACACATATCTGGTATTAAAGAAAGCGAACCGCTAGTGCGTCTACTAGAAATTATAGCAAAAAATAAATAAGACCAATAACCTTGGAAAAGTGTACTGTTATTATTCAATAAAGATATAACCGAAAGAAATACAGAATTTTTCATCCACCAGCAAAACCAAGCGAAGCTTCGGAGTAGTTTCGAAAAATATATACCCATTTGCTAATTTAGGAAATATAACTCAAATATCTTCAAGCCACTAATATATCAATCGAAGATTTAAAAAGGCCTTTAGTGATTTTAGCATCTTACTGGCCGCCCAAGCACAACAATAAATTAGAACACTACGATCATTACTTTCAAACACTAGGAAATATAGTCATCTCTGGCGGTGATTGTAATGCAAAATGTTTCAGTAAGGTTTGCGACTTACTGTTACTAAAGGCAAAAAACTGATAAAAGTGGTAACCAATAGTGAGCTAAACTATATATCTACAAGCTAACCAATAGATTGGTTATCACACATGGCAAAAATACCAGATTTACTGAACTTGTGCATTGTAAAATATAACTCAAATTATTTTAAAGCGACATTTTGCCTCCATCTTTCAACTGACTACTTGCCAATTATTGTAAACGTAGGGACCCGAGTACTGTCCAAAGTAGCCTCTGTAATAAACAAACGAATTGGAATCTCTTCAGAACAATAATTGATGAGACTCTATCTCTTGATATATCTTTAAAATCAAAAGAGAAATTAATCTCCGATTTTGAAATATTTAATACACTTAACCAACAAGACTAGCAGCACCAAAGACCGAGAAAATAAAAACCACTGTCTATTCTATTATGGTTAAAAATTGCCAAAAAATTAAGTTATGCCGAATATGTCAAACAACAAAGCATTCCGATAATAAGTGAAGGCTGAATCATGCGACCGCAGAGTTCAAAAAACTTTCCTATATCAAAAACACATTGGTGCAAACTTACCTAAAAAATTTATCACGACGGTGACCAAAAAGCTAATCACAAAATTACACGACGCTTCTGCGCCTAGAAAATAATACCTGGAAAAGTACTTGTTTTTGCAAAATATTTGGAATTTATGTTTTGCCTATTTGATTCTGGGGCAACAAGAGAAGAAGGAGAAAAAATTACCCAATTTCTTGAATCTCTTTTCCAGATGTGCTTACCAACTAATAACTTCAGGATCAACGAGGCCAAAACTATAATTATAGATCTAATTTCACCCAAATCACCCGGTTAGAAATTAATTACGGCTAAAGTATTGCAAGAATTATCAGAAAAAGGTTTCAGATTTCTCACCTACCTAATAAATGCTGTTTTAAAAATAAAGTATATTCCGAAACAATGGAAAGTTGCCACAATTCTATTAATACCTAAACCTGACAAACCAACTACAGATATATATTTCTATAGACCAATTAGTCTACTGCTGATTATATCAAAAATTTTTGAGAAAATACTATTACAAAGAATTAACACTAATATACGAAGATAACCGTCTGTTACCAAACCATCAATTTGGCTTCTAAAATACCCATGCCACAGGTGCACCGTGTGTGGAACAGAATTTCGCAAGTCTTCGAAGGAAAACGCTACTGTTCGGGTGGCTTACTCAATATTACGCAAGCATTGACAAAGTATGGCATCAAGGTTTATTATTTAAAATAAAGAATGGACTGCGCTCGGATCGCTACGAAATACTAATACTTAGAAACATTTTCTTGTAAAGTGCGGAGATCCTTGTTTCTCATTGGCGCTGGAGTTTCTCAGGGAAGTGTATTGGGCTCACTTTTGTATCTTCTTTATACCGCCGATCTACCCAATACAGCAAGAACTACGACTGCCACATTCGCTGATGATACCGCAATACTGTCGTCGCACGCCGACACCAATACAGCTTTTTAACATCTCTAAGCCCATTTACAAAAATTATGGCGCATAAAGGTAAACGAAGGTAAATCGATGCATGCGACTTTGACTTGAGAAGAGGTACCTATCCACCGGTATTAATCAAAATAAACAAATAGCGTAAGATAAACATATTAATTACCTAGACGTGTATTTAAACCGACGAATGACATGGAAGAAGCACATTTGGATAAAATTAAAGCAGCTTGGTCCCAAAATACAGAAAATGTACTGGATCCTAGGAAGAAAGTCACATTCTATTAACATATACAAGGCCATTATTTAGACATATGGCATACAACTCTAGGGCACAGTCAGTAATTCATATATAGATGGTTTAAGACTATTTCAGTCAAAATTATTAAGGTATATGTGAATGCCTCTTGGTTTGTTCTAAATTATGTTATTCAGTGAGACTTAAATATCCCCTCAGTTACCGAAGAAATTTAAAGATACATTGTTTGTTACCGTGATCGACTGTGTACCCATCCAAATGTGTTAGCAGTATCCCTACTGGAAAATGAAGATCTTACTTACTCAATCGCTTTGAGTAATTACGTACCAACGTATATTATTATTAGTATTTTAACTCAGGCCAATATAGATTTAGTTAAATTTAGTAGAAATATTCATTGGTTATAATATTTACTGAATGTCTCTATAATGCCTATAATGTACAGATGCTGAAATAAGGTACATATGCATATAAAAAGATGATTTGAGTTAAAAAACTTTTTGATACAACTTGTGAAACAGATGAGTGCTATACCTAAGCTTTCAACCACAGTTATCTTGAAAATTGCAATGTGACTCAATATGCATTAACACTAGTAGCCATAGACAACATGGGGAGAAACTAAAAGCATTTATATTAAACAACAAACTAAATATTGTATTAATATCTTAAGTCAATTCTGCTGAACGTTGAACTTATAATATTTTTTATTCTCCCATCATAATTACACTTAGTACTGTAATACTTAATTGTTATATCTAACACTGTGCAATAAGAACATTAAATTAAAAGAATATCGAAGAATATTAGGTGATAAAATCGTACTAGAACTACTCCTCAAAACGGAAGACAATATTTTAAACTCAGTGGAACACTTAACTACAATTTCTATATTAGCAAAACGGAAAGTTGCTGACAAGTGCAGACTTAGGAGCATATGATAAAATAGATTAAGTAGGGACTTGAAAACACTCTTACCTGACATGAAAAAACAAGCAATCCAAAACTATTTAAGCACATTATCTCCACGGAGGCAACCGAACTTTATTCAGACTACCACATAAAGCTTGGACAAAAGAGAGTGAGTCAAGTGCAATCGTATTTGGAAACTCGAAATGTAAAAAACTATATCCATGGATATCTCTATCTTTCTAAATGGCAAATTAGAAAAATTAAATTCACCGAATTGAATACAAAACAGTCAACATGATCTTGTGACGTTCTTGCTTTCAATAGTGAATACACTGGTGTATAACGCGGTTAAATATATTTAAACTGCTTACTTGTTCTACTTATAGGAAAATAAATTATTTAGTAATATTTATAAACGCTACATAAGGAATTACTGACAAAATTACACTCTACATCACTAGATATCTATAACGCAATTAGTTCTCGTTGTTTTGCAATAGACAATGTGACAACTAAACTGACCACTGTTGTTTCTAAACTCTATGATAGATTAGCACTTTAAATTAGCAGTATAGAATGCTAATGGCTTAGCATAAAACAAAAAAGACGATCTTACAATTTTCTCCTCAAATCACTGAATATATATTATGCTAATATGAGAATCTCATTACACACACTGAAGCTACCTAAAAATTATAATATATGCAATGTATGCAACACATTATTCAGATAACGGGACTAATACTGGGATTATTGTCAAAAATAAAATTAAACAATAAATTTTCAAATACCAAGCAGAGGGCCTTCAAGTTACTATACTAGTTATTGAGGAGCGAATTAGTGCTCTCAGCAGCATACTCTCCGCCAAGGTACAATAACAAATTAAACACTAGGAGTATTATTTTGAAACTTTTAGTCTAGCAGTGATTACAATGCAAAACATGTATAATGTAGAATAAGACTTACCATCACTAAATATAGAGAACTATTTAAAGCAATAGCCAATAATGGGTTACATTATATAACTAAAAACAAACCAACCTACTGGCATCAAATATGGCAAAAATAACACATTTGCCAAACTTTTACATAGTAGAGGACATTAATTCAAATTATTTTACAGCAGCATCCTGCCATAACATTTTAGCTGATCACTGGACAAATTATAATAACCGTAGTGATGTATAAAACAAAGCCGTCCGACCCTCTAAAATATAAAAAGAATTTCAACTTTTTTAGAATAAAAATTAATCGTTTGATATATCCTTAAAATTAAAGAAGAGATTGATCGCTGCAGTTAAAATGTTTGATTATACAATTTAACAAGCCACATGGCTGGCAATACTCTTACATTTTCAGAAGATCGACAACAGTAGTTGTCCCATGTCAGTCAAGAATAAAATTACTGGAAAACATAGGTTATGCCTCATATAATGTAAATAATGGGAAGTTTGGTAATAAACGAAGGCCTAATTATGTATCATCAGAGCTCAAACAACTTATCTCCAATGTCCAAAACATAGTAGTGTAAACTTACCTGTAACATTTGTTGCTAACAAATTGTTTTAAATTTCATATTTATATATATATATTATCGAATGCCCATTTACCAATTGGTGTAGGGTTAAATTTCTACATGTAATTTAACATTTACTTATAAACCTAAGTTAACTAAATGTATTTTCTACTAACTCGTACATACTTAACTTAATTCTAGAGTGTTTTATTATTGTATTATCTTTCCCTCACTTGTTTGGTACACAAACTTACTCCACTCCTTTTTATTTTGAGCTAATGAGCTTGCTTCTTGCCACGATTTCCCTCTCTCTACTAATATCTTTCCCACGACGCTATCCCATGTTTGTTGCGGTCTTCCTCTTCCCCTATTTATTGCCACCTTTGCTTTCCATACATGTTTAACCTGTCTGGTCTCATTCATGCGTTGTAGGTGTCCCCACCAACTCAGTTGTCTATTCTCTATAAATTTGAGTATCGTCTGGATTCTTAGTGCTTGTCTCACTTCGCTGTTCCTTATCCGATCTCTTAAGGTTATCCCTTTTACTCTCCTTAGATATCTCATCTCCGCCGCTTGTATTTTACTTTTCATTCTTGCTGATAACACCCATGTCTCACACCCGAAGGTTAGTATTGGTCTGTATATTGTCTTAAATACATTCATTTTTGTTTGTCGTGTCACTTCTCTTTTGTTAATAAATTTGTCCTTCGTGGCGTAGTAAACTTTATTAGCATTTTCTATTCTCTTTGCGATGTCTAGTTCTTGTTTTTTTTTCTTCTATTGTGACTCCTAGGTATTCAAAGTGGTCTATTTGTTCTATGTCCTTTCCCTCAATTTGTATTTTTATTTTACACTGTTCCTTCGATATTACCATCACCTTTGTCTTGTCTGTATTTAATTTCATATCATATGTTGTTAATACTTCGTTCCATATTTCTAGATTTTTTTGTAGATCTCTCTCATTTGCAGCCATTATTACTACGTCGTCAGCAAACGCGCATGCTGATATTTCTACCACTTGCAGATTTCTATATCCCACTTTTATCTTCTTCGTTCTTTTATTGCACTCTTTTATAACGTCGTCCATTAGTACGGTAAATAACACCGGGCTTAAGACTCCTCCTTGTTTCAGTCCTTCTTCTGTCCTGAAGCTCTCTGATGTCCTGTTTCTGCTCATCACGTAGTTGACATTGTTGTTATATATGCTCTTGATGGCCGCTATCAATCTTTTATTGACCTGTCTTTTAATCAAGCTTTCCCATACCATGTTTCTATTGACTCGGTCGAATGCTTTATTTAAGTCTAAAATGCACAGAACACTTTTTATTATACCGCACTGTTTTATTTATAACTTCTTTTATTGAAAATATATGGTCTTGTACACTATAGCCTTTTCTAAACCCACTTTGTGCTTCAGATAACGATTTCTCAATTTTCCCCCTTAGTTTTTTGTCCAGTATGCGCTCATAGATCTTCAGTACTACACTCAATAACGTGATTCCTCTATAGTTGTTACAATTCGTACTATCTCCCTTTTGTAAATTGGCAGTATTTTTCCTATTTCCCAGTCTTTCGGGATTATCCTCTCCTTCCACACTTTATTGTAAATTGATAGTAGTATTTTTTCTCCATCTTCTCCCATGTGTTTTATCATCTCTATCTTTATTTTGTCGTGTCCAGGTGCTTTGCCATTTTTTGTATCTTTAATTGCTTTCCTCATCTCGTGTAGCTCTATTTCCTCTATATCTTCCTCTTCCATGTCTTCTGCATTCCTTTCCTCTAGTTTTTCTTCTTTTCTTTGTTCTTCTCCTTGGTTCTCTTCTACAATTTTCCTCTGCTTGTTTTGGGTTCAGTAATTCCTCAAAGTATTCTCGCCATCTTTCCATAATCTCTTTGTCTTCTACTAATATTTCCCCTTGTTTATTCCTTATCCGATCATTGTTCAGTGGTTTCTTACTTTTTTAATATTCTATAGAATAGTTTCTGCTTATCTTTACTATTTTTCTCTAATCTTTCTCCGAATTCGTCCCACTTCTCCTGTTTAGCTTTAATTACCATGTTTTTCACTCTTATTCTTTGCTCTTTGTATCTTTTATATGTCTCTTCTTTCCTGTTCCTTAAATAGTCCTTCCATATTTTCTTTTGTTCTTAACTTCATTTTTAATGTTTTCGTTCCACCATGCTGTTTGTTTCTTATTATTTGATGTTTTGAGGGTTCCACAAACTTCTATTGCTGCTTCAATCATAATATTTTTGAAAATGCTCCATAATTGTTCTAGTTTTGCTTCTTTCATATTTTCTTGTCGTGCTCTTATTTTACAGCTTATGATTTCTTTATATCTACTGCTCACTTCCCTGTTGTTTAGTTTATAGGTTTTGATTGTCTGAAATTCTACCTTCTTGTGTGTAGTATCTTTTCCTATGCTGGTTATCTTGTTTTCTTCTACTTTAATTTTTGCCACTACTAAGTAGTGGTCGCTATATATTTCAGCTTCTCTGCTAACCTTAACATCCTTCACTGCTCTTCTGTTGGCTCTTTCAACTAGTATATAATCAATTAAGGATTTTTCGTTCCTGCTCGTTACTTCTCTTGTAAATTTGTGTATATCTTTATGTTGGAAGAATGTATTAGATATTATTAAGTTGTTTAGTATACAGAAATCTATTAGCCGTTCTCCATTGTTATTCTTTGTTATTTCTCCAAACTTTCCTAATGCTTTTATAGCTTTATTTTCTTGTCTACCCACTCTGCTATTTAGATCTCCTGCTATGTATATTTTTCCTCTGCTGTTTTCTGTTATCTCCGTTAGCTCTTCCCAGAATTTGTCTTTGTTTTCTTTGGTGTCGTTTTCATCGGGTCCATATACTACTATTATTGTTACTTCATTTCCTTTATCTTTTTTAATTCTACCGTTAATATTCTCTCACTCCATCCCTTCCATTTTATTATTTTTGCAGCATGGTTTTCTTTAATTATGCACCCAACCCCTGCTGCCGCTCTTTTGTTCTCTGCTACTCCACTATACACGAGTATATGTCCATGTGCCATTTCTGTTATTCCTTCCCCTTTCCTTTTGGTCTCTGTTATAGTTAATATATCTAATTTTGTGCTTTCGAATTCATCTATTAATTCGTTTTCTTTCCTGCTAAGCTTCTGATATTCCACGTTGCTAGTTTCCATATTTTTGTTTTCTTGGTTATTTTGTTTCCGTGTCCATTGCATTTTCGTTGTCTTTTTCCCATCCGTTTCTTTCCTGATTAGTTTTTGTCCATGTAGTCTTGGTTATTTTCCTTAGCTTTTCTTCTATGGTGTCTCCGTTCGGTGATCTATCATTTACTGTTCTTTTATAGTTACTACCTGCCTCTTTTCCTTCTCATTTTGCCACTGTTGTTCAGTTTCCGCTTTTATTTCTTCGGCACTGTATCTTTTATTATTTATTATTAGTTTGTTATATTTCAGTATCGCTTTTTGTCCTCTTTGCCTCGCTTCCTTCATGATTGGTATTAGTTTTCGTCGTTCTTCTTGTGTTTCTGCAGTGTAGTCCTCGCTTAGCCATATCTCTGTTCCCTTAGTCCCTTCGCCTTCTTTAATATTTCCATTTTCTTGCTAAATTTACTCAGTTTAATTAGTATCGGTCTCGTTCCCCCTGCCTTGTATTTCCCTAGCCTGGTATAATCTTCTATGTCTTTCTCTTCCAAATCTACTTTTATCTTATTCGTCATTATTTGTATTTTCTCCATTATTTCTTTCTCAGTTTCTCCCTCTTCATCTTTTATTCCTGTTGCTATAAGCTTCTTCTTTCTGACTTCCCTTTCTAGATATTCTATTCTTATTTCCTGTTTCACAATTTTATCCTCTAATTGTTTATTTACTTGCTTTATTGCGTTTGCATCTTTAACTATCTGGTCTAGTTTAGTGTCCATTCCATCTAGTCTACTGCCTATTTGCCGCAATAACTCCTCTATATTTGCCATTTCTTGTGCTTTGTCCACTTAGCTGCACACTTCGGTGTTCGGTGTGTTGCCTACTTTCGGGATTTTGGCGTAGCCCTGGTTTATTTGTTATTCTTTACTTATCAGTTGTTGGTTTCATGCAATTCTCCACCTTATTGCTTATCAGTTAACCTCCACCGGTCTTATTTACGTCTAATTACTCACTGGATCCGTATTTTCCGTTGTGTTTTTATCTTCCCGGGTTTGAATTTACTTATGTCTGCCTACTTGTACCGTTTTTTCTTGTGTTGAGTTGCTCAGTATGGCCCTAATTGGACTTTAATCCTGGAGCTTCAAAACACATGTGCACACTTCAAACCTCTCTCACTTCCACCTTTCATATTTATTTAGTAATTATTACTCTAAGATTCAGGTATTTTACATAAAAGTTGTCACAATTATATCAATATCCAAGCAAGACAAACCAATAACCAACGTTACTTTTTATAGACTTATTAGTCTACTATCGATTTTATCCAAAGTTTTAAAAAACTACAATCAGTACTCTTGGTTAACCACCTTATACAGTTTTGAGATGGGTATAACATTGGTAATAAGTGAACTAGCGCATATAAAATGGTTATTATCTTGTTACTTGTCATTTTAGTAACAATAGAGTGGTGGACGATTAAACACCGCACCTTTCTTCACGGCATCTTCAATATTGGTCGACGCAGTGAGACCTGGAATAGTCGGTAAGTGTATCAAAGTTCCCTACACAATCAGAGCGTAAATATGTGGTGCAAAATAGCCCAAAATTTGGTTTAGTTGGCCCCTGATTTATTCGAGAAAGCGAACGCATTGTGAATGTCAACTTAAAATGTTACTTTTTGATGCTCCGAATATTTTTATGTTTAAATTGAGGAGAAATTGGTTTATCCTCCATAGGGTCTGGTTTCAACAAGATGGGTCTACTTGCCTTACCCTAAGAAAATTTAAAAAAAAACATTAAAAACATTTTTAGGGCAGCTCATTTCATTTCGCGGGAATGTGACGAGCCCCAAAGATCACTGGATCCTGAAAGCTCAGGTTTACATTGAAAAACCATAAATTCTTAAAGCTCTTTTGGAAGCTATAACCCGACAAAAACGATCAGTTTCACGCGCTATGCTTGAAAGGTATGTGGACAGTTTTTCCACCCGCTTGAAAAAATGCCTGGAAAAGAACAGTCGCCACTTGAATTACATCGTTTTTGTTTGTGTTTTATATTTTTTAAGTGGCATTATAATATGCAATCTTTGGAAAAATGAAAATTAAAATTTGTTAAAAAACATATGTGTTAGAGTGTTTTGAAAAACGTAGCACTTCTCTGTTGGGTCCTATTTAATAAAATAAAATGCATGAAGTAGATATAAAACTAACTTTGATAATTAGGAATTAAATTGAATCTGATATTATTTGCTTGTAAGGAGAAGCATAGTGATTATAAGAAGTAATTTGTGTTTTGAATAGGTATGACATTGGACATGTAACTTTACTAGCTGGTAGGATTGTATCAGTAATCCACTGTTTGGCATGTTGGCGCATTTAGTTGGAACTTACAAGGCTGTTATAATGGTTGCGGATTCTGGCAGAGAGTTAACATTAAGTTCTGAGATAAGCCAGAGATAACCTCTAATGAAATATAAAATACGATACAGAAAGCATACTATGACGACGCATTATTGAAAGCCGTATCGTGGAATGGCTCAAAAAGTTTCGGAAGGTCAAAAAACCAGGGCAAATGATCCTAAAGTTGACTACCCGTCAACATCACATCCCACTACAAATGTGAAACATGTAAGGCAATTACTGCTAGAAGGCCGTCGTGTTACTATTTGTTTGATATCAGAAGAGCTGAAATTGAATAGGAATAGTTACCAAAATTTACACATCGTTTTAAAGATACGGAAATTTAATGCAAAAATAATCCTTCACATACTGATAGAGGAATAGAAAAAACCGGACGCGCAATTGCTGCTGAACTATTGGAAATTGGCAGAATTGATTTCACATTTGCAGCTTGCTTCGCTTTTATTTTCCCTTTTACCTTAGAATTATTCTTTGTTTTCCACTCAAATCACGTTTGCTGTATCAATTTCTTTTCTTTTTGCTTTTTTTTTTATAGTTCTAGCTTTTTCCTCTAACTCCGCCTGCAGTAACTACTGGGTGGATTGAGTAGCCCAGTAAGTACTGTTGCCGGTCCCAAGCCCGGATAAAGGAAGAGGGTTGGGCGTAGGGTTAACACCCCTATCCTGTAAAAAAAGCAATGTTGTGAAGACCCATATTGAGCCTCGGAACTACGGACGGATGTCAAGAAGACGAAAACGGCGAGAAAAGGACATGATTATCGGAACATGGAACTTAAGAACGTTATATCAAATAGGCGCTCTTGAAACGACTATGAAAGAAATAATCAAATATCAAATGGACATAACAGCCCTACATGAAATAAGGTGGTTGGGGTGTGGAAGTTTGACTAAATCAGGACACCAAATATATTACAGCGGGGCAGAAGATACACATGAATTAGGAACAGGATTTATAGTAGGACCACGAGTCAAAAACAAAATACTACAGTTCACACCAGTCAATGAAAGAATGTCATACATACGAATTAAAATGAAATTTAACAACATATCTATGTTCTCGGTACACGCGCCAACAGAAGAGAAAGAAGATAACACAGAGGAGCAATTCTATGCGACACTAGATAGAGAAATGCAGAAAACACCCAGCAATGATATACATATAGTTATTGGAGATCTAAATGCCAAGGTTGGCAAGGAACAAGTATATTTCCCCACCATAGGCAAACATAGCCTACACGAGGAATAAAATAACAATGGAGAAAGACTTATAGAGTTCGCGACGGCCAAGGGACTGACAATTAAAAGTACAACCTTCCCACATAAACGGATACATAAGGGCACGTGGATATCACCAGACGGAAGGACAGTCAACCAAATTGATCATGTCTTAATATCAAACAGGCATCAATCCAGCTGTATAGACATAAGAACAATGAGAGGAGCGATGAGTGAATCTGATCACATGCTAGTTAAGACAGTGTTCAGGGGCAAAATAGATAACGCTCGAGCTATACCCACGCAGAGGAATAAGAAATACAATGTACATAAAATAAAGGATGAAAGCTACAGAACGAAATACCAACAGAAAATGGAAGAGAGCATTAAAGAAAAACGAAACCAAGTAAGCGTGGAACCGATAGTCAGTAGAAGAAAAATGGAAGCAAATAGAAAATATTATTGTCGCCACGGCGGAAGAGAACATAGGATACATACAAAAGAAACCAAGAACAACACGGTGGGACACAGAATGTGAAAAGGCAATAGATAAAAGAAATGAAGCAAAAAAGAAACTGCTACAGAGGCCCACCAGGCGGAAAACCGAAGAATACGGAAAGCTAAGAGGAGAAGTAAAGAAACTGATGAGAAGAAAGAAAAGAGATTTCCTCGATAAACAAATAGATGAAATAGAACAGGCAATAGAAGCAAAAGAGGTTAATAGAATGTACAATATCATCAGAAACACCAAACAAGATTTCCACCCCAGACCCTCAAAGTGCAAAAACAAAGAAGGAAAATATAGAACACAAGAAAATGAAGTAATAGAACAATGGAGACAACACTTCGCAGAGCTGTTAACACAAGAGGAACGAAACGATAGAATACCAAAGATAACAAGAGATACCGTACAACCGGAAATTAAAGAGCCCACAATAGAAGAAGTAGCGGCCGCCATACAAAGAATGAAAAATGACAAAGCACCGGGAATCGATGGCATACCAATCCAGTTAATAAAGTACGGGAGACGCACTAATCAAAGAAATTCAAGAGCTAATCAACCTCATATGGAATAAAGAAGAAATGCCAGAAAAATGGAACACAGCAATTATCTGTCCGATATACAAGAAGGAGATAAACACAAGTGTAATAACTACCGAGGTATATCCTTACTGTGTGTTACATACAAAATTTTCACAAATATATTACAACAAAAATAATGGTATATGGAAATGACATAATTGGAGAATACCAAGCCGGCTTCCGACAGGGCAGATCTACAGTGGACCAAATTTTCACAACAAGACAAATACTGGAAAAAGCATGGGAGTATAACATACCAATATTTCAACTATTCATTGACTTTGAGGAGGCATATGATAGCATAGATCGAAACAGCTTGTACAACATCATGGAAGAATTAGGCATCCCGAATAAATTAATTAGCTTAACAAGAATGACAATGGAAAACTCTAGAGCTACGGTAAGGATACAGAATAGAATCTCCCCGGCATTTACAACATCTAAAGGGGTAAGACAAGGAGATGGACTTGCACCAATACTGTTTAATCTAGTACTGGAAAAAGTAATTAGAGAAGCTACAGGCAACACTGGCAGCACCATCATTAACAAGTCACACCAAGTGATCGGATATGCGGACGATATCAACCTGGTAGCAAGATCGGAAAGAGAAGTCAAGGACACATACAGAAATATAGAAACACAAGCACAAAAGGTGGGACTGAAGATCAACGAACAGAAGACAAAAATGCTAGCAGTAAAACCCCCAAGAAGATTAGGTCAAAACTATACAATAGAGGACAAAAATTTTGAAGTGGTACAGCAGTTCAAATACCTGGGAACCCAAATAAATAGTGAAAACAAGATAACACAAGAAATTCAACTACGCGTAACAGCAGGGAATAGAACATATTTCTCATTAACATCAATCTTTAAAGCATCATACATAACAAGAGCAACAAAATTAAAGATTTATAAAAGTATGATCAGACCGGTAGTCACATATGGATGTCAGTCATGGACAATGACCAAAGAAGCAGAAGAAACACTATTGCGTTTTGAAAGGCGAATATTAAGAAGAATTTTCGGCCCAGTACAAGAAGATGGCATATGGGGAATAAGGTACAATTTTGAACTGAGACAACTACATAAGGAGGCAAATATAGTAGAATTTGCAAAACTACTAAGACTGAAATGGGCAGGACATGTAGAACGAATGGAAGCACAAAGAATACCAAAGAGAATATTCCAAGGGCGAATTGAAGGCAGAAGAGGTAGGGGCCGTCCAAGACAAAGATGGTCCGATAACATAGAAGAGGATGCACAGCAAATACTTGACATCCAAAACTGGAGTATTAGTGCACAAAACAGGGAAGATTGGAGCAAAAAATACGGGAGGCCCAGGTCCAGATGGGACTGTAGCGCCATGAGAGAGAGAGAGAGAGTTTTCTCTGTTAGAATGTTTCTGGAAGCTATAGCATCGAACTTTAGACCTTTAGAATTTTAGATATGTGGTAGATAGAAATGGTTTTCTCAGGTTGATAGTCATCCGCCTATCAGATGCAGCACAAAGATATTTTTAGAAGGTCTAAATATAAACAGGTCCACCGGGCGGAGTCTGTGGGTCGTATGTGGGGGAAACGGAAAAAGTATTACGCCATTTCCCAATAATAAAGTTGCTATATGGTTATTCAAAAAGAGTAAACATGGATTTTCTTTTGAGTACCTCTCATAAGGTACAAAAAGTTTCATAAATATCATAAATGTCTTAGTGGTAACCCAATAACTAGGATAAGCAGCTCTAATGCAGTTTGGAGGACAATTTTGACAAAATGATCTTTATAAAACATCTTTGAGGATATTAGCATCGGCGGGATGAAATTTCCACACAAGTTTACATCTAGAATGTGACCCTCCCAATCTGCGTTTTTTCCGTTACTATCTTTCTAGGCCTTTGGACGGTTTGCAGACCGGTTTTATCAGTGTTCCAAATAGACGCACAATCAAATTTGTAACAATCCAGGACAGCTTTTAAGTTATAAAAGAATGTTTTTAGTTTATTAAAGCTTGTCGCTCTACCTAGGCTAGTGTGCGGATTGGGCAAACGTTTCATAAAAGAGAATCAATCAGCAAAAGTCAACTTCTGTTCAGGCCAGTTGGTTGGAATCTTTACTTTATTAGAGACAGCATTTCCACAGGCAAGTTTGCATATTTCTTTAGGAGCGAACCCTTAGTAAATTCTTGAGCAATGTAAAATATATTCGGAGAGTTGGCTTTCCTGGTTTCTTGGAAATATTTGTTTTGTTTTTGCATAATCGATTGCTCTTCTTATGGTAATTTTTTTATATGTCTTATTAATGTTATTTTTTTTATAAGCGTTTAAAGCTGCTTTTCTTAAGAAATATTTAAAAGCAACTTTTGCTGCTGCTGCTGCTGCTTCAAATACTGCAGCAGGAACTTCTTCGTTTTCTTCATGTAATTTCAAACCATTCATTTCTGTAAAAATAAATTAATGAAAACAGTGCATCAACTTGCCTCGGCAATGGTGTATCAATATGCCCCAAGCGTGATAATTATTATTTGGAGTAATTTACTTAGTTTTTATTATATACTTTTCTCAATACTTTTCATTTGTAATTCGCGCAGTCTAAGGTATTTTTAACACTCTCCTATACAACCACATCTCAAACACCTCTATTTTCTTTATGATGGTTTCTCTTAAAGTCCAAACTTCCATTCCGTACAGAAAAGTTGTCCAAACGTAGTACTTGATAAACTTTATTCTAATATCAAGTCATAAGAGATTGTTGCGTAGCATGCTTTGTATTTATAGAAAGTATTTCTTGCTATTTCTATGAGAGATGTTATTTTATAATCATGATTGTGATGATTGTTTATCCAACTGTTTAGATATTTAAATCTATCAACTTGTTCTATTGCTATTCCATTTATCGTTATTTGTGTTCTTGGTACTGCTTGTTGACTCATTATATTTTTAGAATTAATTTTTAGGCCCATCTCTTCATTGGTTTCGTTTATTTTATTTATGAGAAATTGTAACTGTTCAGGGATCTCTGCAAGTATAGTCTGTCGTCCGGATACCTAATATTATTTATAACTTCTTCGTTTATTCTAGTCCCTTCTGTTTGCTTCTATAAAGCTTTTTAAAACACACGCTCCAAATATATATTAAATAAGACAGGTGACAGAACGCATCCCTGTTTTGCCCCTCTTTTTATTGGACATTCTTTTGTTGGCCATACATTGGCAGTTTGGTACAAGTTTTCGATTAACGTAATATCTTTTCCATTTGTTTCGATTAATTTAGTTATAAAGAAGACATTCCATTTGATAAAAATCTGGTGTGAACATCACACGACATTCCTTGACCTATGATTATATATTATACCGGGTCCATCGTCTCAGCCCTGCGCTGCTCTCGTCTAAAAATTTGTTAATTTAAAAAAGGACGAAGCGGGAGTCCTACACTCGAAAGCTGATTAAAATAAACAGTACAATAATTGACTCGTACATAAAATTTTGCTACGCCACTGAAGGTAACCGTGCGAGCTCGGCCGCACGGCCTTCGTTATTATCGCCTGCGTGCTCCCTCCTAGCGGCCAAGCGTCCCCCCCCCCATTCTCCCACAGTCGGCCCGGTAGCTTTCCGAGCGCGCTGTGATTGGTCCGTTTAATTAATTTTTAATCTGCTATAACTTATTTATTTGACCTCGGATCAAAAAATTTTATTGTAATTTTTTGTTCGTCTCGGTTTGATCTCTTCGGTAATATAAAGTTCCCCAAAACATTTTATGAACACCCGGTATATTAAAAATCCGAAGCTTCAATTTTTTTTCCACTTCCTATTTTACCAACTTTTATTTTAAATTCATGTTTATCTCATGATAATAAATCATTTTTATTCTTATAAATTTTTTGTATCTTCAACCGTTTAGATTCGCGACCGCTTTGCGACCGATTTTGCGACTTTGCGACCAAACGGCTCGGCCGATTTTTACCAAAAGTTTCGCACTGCGTCTCCTAGCTACAAGTAACTTGCATACCAAATTTCAAGTCTCTAACTTTTACGGTTCTCGAGATATCCTGTTTACTGGCAGACCGACAGACACACACACACACACACACGAACCAATGGCTAAAACCAACTTTTTTCGTGTGCTGAGGCTATATTTCGTCCAGAAATGTAAAAAACCTGGTAGGTCAAATTTCCGCCGATGATGGCCAACAAACGCAGTTGATTGTGTGAAACAAATGGTTTACATACCTTAAATGAATCGAGATGTACATTCACTCAATTTATATATTAACATGTGCTTGTGCACACAAAAATTATATTTTACACATCACTTTTACAACGCTATGTTCAATACTGTTGAAACTACACGAGCGGACAGAAAACACCAAGTTAAGCAGGCGCCTCACTCTGCGAGACTGTGAGGAGCGTGGTAAGTTTAAAAAGCAGACTGTATCAACCTGCTTTTGTATCAACTAATCCCGGTCTCCCCTATTATAAAATGTTAAAGTCGTACCTCATAGAAATATTTTTATAAGATACGGGAGATTTTCATACAACCTTGTTTTTTATTCCTTGGTTCTATTTTCATATCTCTTTTTTTTTGAGCAATTTCGTCACACTGACCGTAATGTAACATCTCAAAATCTTCAATAGCATCCACAGAAGATAAAAATTTGGACAAAAATAGAATATCTAGGCTTTTGAGAGCAAATCAGTATATGTAACGTTGATTTTGAAAAAAAATATATTGCTGAAAAATAAACTAGATTTACAAGATGAGTACGTCATGTACGTAAACTAAAGATGGGACGTGGAAGAAACATATGGATAAAAAGGAATCGATTAGGTCTCAAAACACAAAAATATATGCTTCTTAAGGGGAAAATTGCAGTTTTCCATAAAAAAACCAAATATTCTTATACATTAAACCGATCTGGTCATATGGAGAACAACTGCAAAAGAAGTGCAATAACTCAAATAAAGCCCAAATGTAAATAGTAAATACTCTTAGTTTGTTTCTAATACTAAGAATTAACGAGAGTTGGGAATCTCTTCAGTCACCTAAAAAATTCAGAAATACAGTATGTGTTATCGAGATCGTCTCAGTGCTTATTCAATGAAGTTCTTACTAAAAAGTGATGATGAACAACCTACTATAATTTTTATATATTAAAATTGTCCGACCTACCAAATCGGTTCGTGTGACAACGCACTGATGTGCAATGTTATTTGTGTTATTAACTTAGGACAGAACTTTAGTTTTTGTTAGTGTAACTATTCATTGGTTTGTTTCTAGCTTTAGTTGTAGTTGTTGCTATATGCATATATTTTAAATGATTTTCTGAATATTTTCAGAAGGGAGATTGTAAATTAAAATAAAGTAAATAAAGAGAGGCTTTCATATGACACTGATTGTAGATTTTTTAGGGTACGCCTTCATCACTAGTTTTGAATTTTAGAGTTCACAAAAATTTTGAAAAAATTGCGCAGTATATTTTATAATAGCAACATGTGTATTCAAAATTATTAAGTTATTTTCACCAGTTACTCAGTAATATTCTTTACATTTGTTTATATTTACTTTCTTGAAAATTGGACCTCAAGGCTTGGTTCACGCTTTCAATTTACAGAAATTACTACGCAACTATCCCTCCTATCAAAAACCCCGACGATACCTGGGCCAGATCTGATACTGATAAAGCCAATTCATTTGCGAAACAACTTGCTAACGTGTTTACAACACCACAAGTACAAGGTCATGTTGACGATAAAGAAATTGAATCCTTCATTGATACTGCGTGCCAATTGTCACCGCCAAACAAGCCCTTTACGCCAGCAGAAGTTTCTCAACAAATACAACTAACAAACGTGCGTAAAGCACCAGGATGTGACCTAATGTTTGGAGAAGTACTTAAAAACCTCCCGAGAAAAGCGATTGTACTAATTACCACAATATTTAACAGAATACTACAACTCTGCTACTTCCCTATGTTATGGAAACATGCCCAGATAATAATGATTGCGAAACCTGGCAAACCGCCCACCCAAACACAATCCTACAGACCAATAAGTCTCCTGCCTCTCCTTTCCAAACTTCTTGAACGGCTACTACTCAAGCGCATTAAGAAATCTGTAGACCTAGACCAGCTTATCCCACTGCACCAGTTTGGATTCCGTGAAAGCCATTCCACCATTCACCAAAGCCACCGAATCATCACTCATATAATGGAAAGCATGGAGAAGAAGAATGTATGCCCAGCGATGTTCCTAGACATTAAGCAAGCGTTCGACAAAGTGTGGCATACTGGCTTGTTATACAAACTCAAATTACACCTCCCCAGTCAGCTATACGCACTACTCAAGTCATACCTCACAGACCGAACCTACCAAGTCAAAATGAACAGTGCAGTCTCAGATATCCATCCAATCAAGTCCGAGTCCGCAGGCAGCGTCTTGGGACCACTGCTATATCTAATTTATACATCAGATGCACCAACCACAGACAACACTATACTTGCGACATTTGCTGACGACACGGCCATCCTTTCAGTCAACCAATCTCCTGAACTTGCTGTGGAACATCTTCAACAGCATCTAGACTCACTGCAAGCCTGGTTCCATAAGTGGAGAATTACAGTCAATACTGATAAATCGGCTCAAATAACCTTCACTATAATACGTATCGAATGCGCTCAAACCAGCATAAATAACACCCCAATTCCAATCCATAGGAAGTAAAATACCTCGGCTTGCACCTCGACCAAAAACTCAATTGGAGCTCGCATATCAAAGCCAAAAGGAAGCAATTAGATCTCAAAATCAAACAAATGGCATGGTTACTTGGAAAACATTCCCAACTCTCTCTATCAAACAAGGTTTTGCTGTATAAAGTCATCCTGAAGCCCATATGGTCCTAGGGATCCAACTCTGGGGATGCGCCAAAGCGACACACACTAAAATCCTTCAAAGATTCCAGTCCAAAACCCTCCGTATGCTGGCCAATGCACCATGGTACATAAAGAACGACACCCTTCATAACGACCTAGGAGTTCCCTACGTAGATAGTAAAATCAAAAGGCTCTCAACTAACTATAGCAGTAACTTGACAGGACACCCTAACCAACTCATTGAACAACTCTCCAATCAACCGGACATCGCAAGAAGGCTCAAACGACAATGGCCGCTGGACCTCGCACAACCTAATCAAAACTGATGTAATCAATAGGGAGACTTGCACTGGCTAGAGCTCCCCGCATGACATTGTATTGTTATATAATTTTACTTAATACTCAAATTAGGAGTAGATTGTAAATACGCTGGTTAAATTAATAAAAAAAAAAGAAATTACTACTGCTAGTAATTATTAAGCTCTTATTTTTTAATGTTTTTTAATGTTTATTATACAAACTTTTATTTTTTGCCAACGATGTTATTATTAAGGTCTTCTACAATCAAATTTAATTTTGTTATTTTAGTATAACGTAGTACGTCCAAAGTAGTCCAAGCGATTAAGACGCGAACTGCTACAACTCAGTCACTAAAAAATAATTGAGTACCACCTGCGTTTACTCAAACAAGGGCTAATAATGGCGGTTGTCTAAGGCGCGGTGCGTGCCACATCGTCCCGCATCAGAGATGGTGCGCGACGACCGGGCAGTAAAGTCAAACATATGAGAGCTTTAACCTCTCAGTTTGCAAGCCGTGTTACCACGCGGGGCGTTACAACATTATCACATTAACGTAACGTAGTCTAATAGAAAATATTCGAAATTTTTTAATTGGCGTTGTTCTAAACTAGATAATTTATAAAAATAAAGCTAAGAGTATTTAGTTTTTAATTTAAATGACGCAAAAGCCTTGATTTTGCATTCTCCTTAGAATGGGTGTCACAGACAACTTCAACAGTGTAATTTTTAATAGGATACCTTTATACAACGTAATTAAAATGACCTTAAAATCATTAAGAACGGGTTCAAAGCTAGATGATTATATTTACTTCAGCTAAATTTGAATTTTCACCTTGCACAATTAGTTTAATAAAACATGTCACTTTTACAAAATGTTATGCTGTAAAACGTGTTCTTATTTAACGTCACACGGTAATATAAAAGTTTCATCTAATGCAATAATAGGTTTTATTTCCTTGATGGCATTTTAGGTGGTTGTGCAGTTTCATTTATTATGAATTTTAAGCAGAAGTTTTAAAATATCATAACCATTTAACCTTTTTGAAAACTAAAGGTGTGCTTAGTTACGTCATCTTTAGTCGATCAAACATTTCGAAATTTTGCCATGACTTGTGCATGTAATTTTATACTCAAGTTAATTGACAACTGTAGTGTCATTAACCGTCAATTTTGACACGCTTTCTGCCACATTGCATTCTTTGAACTCGCAGTTACCTTGCAGCCCTGTACTCCAAGCTATCACCAGCGTTTGGAAGAACCAATAGTTCTGCTTTTCAATTTTGAGTAGTGTTAAACATTTATCAGTTTGTTATCTTGTGATATGTTGTATAAAATAATCAAAGATATTATACAAAATTATTGTAAATTTCGCCTAAAGCATGTAATTATTATTATTATTGAATAACTAAACTTTAGTGCATTTAATTTTTTTCTAACCGCCTAATTTTTGTTTGGATAAAATTAAAATACATGGAAATATTTTTAGTTAAATTATAATAATAGCACTGGTCAACAAAGACTTTCTTACATTCTGTAACGTGCTGCGGATGCACTTTCTATGCTAATTCCAAAAATGTTTTAACTATTATCCTCATTAAGGTATTATTAAGGTATTATCCCATAAGGTACAATTCATAGAATTTAAAAAAAGGCTGAAATACGTCTATATTTTATTTTATAAATGTTATTTCTAGAAAGGAATCTGGAAGAGATCTAGACCAGTCTTGACATTTCTTTTACGTGGCAACCCTATGCCACACCGCTTTTTCTTCATAAACAAATCACATTTTTGAAATTCATAAAGATGTGATTATGCGAGTGTATAAGAGAAGAATTATTTAAATTAAATTATGTCGGTTCGTTGTCATCTGTTATGTTTAATATTCACAATATCCCGCAAGTTCATAAATGGTACGAATAGTTGTTGTCACAGTTGGAGAGAATTAATAATTTAAAATCAAAAGCACAATATTACACTGACAATAGCAAAAGCGTACTACTATTACTTTGTCAGTTAAATTAAAAATAAAGACAAGTTCTGGACTTCCAAAAATTGCTGTGCACATTGTAGTGTTATCCTAACAAGTTGGTTGCACGACATGGTTGCTATACCGTTTGGAGTTCCTATGATATGGCGAGGACAGATAGACCACACCATGAATTGTCACTTTTGTTGCACGAAAATCTCGAGCTTCGTGGGCAATAACAACTTTTCACTACTCAGCCGATATTTTACTAGAAAGCCTCCCAAATCCAAGATATTCAGATGATCTAACAAAAACACAAGATAATACGGAAATAGAAGTAGCAACTGCAGCATTATCTAGCTGTGATGGGGAATTTTTACCACCAAGAAGGTTGTTTTAGGAGTTTTTATTTCTTTAGTTTTGAGATGTAGTAAATTAATTCTTGTATGTGACATTTTTTTGCGTTTTATTGCTTTTAGTTTTACGTCTCTGTTGACTACTAATAAGTTGTGGTCAGTGTCGGTATCAGCACCGGAGGTAGGTTTTTACGTTTTTGATACTATTTCTAAATCTTTTATTAACTTCTATAAAATAAATTTGTTTTCTTACAATTGCGTTTGCGTTATTTTGAGGAGATCTCTAGGTATACCACCTTCTAGCTGGTAATTTAAATCACGTATTTGTGATAAGTCATATTTTTTTTACTACAAAATTGTTACCTACTACGTGCTTGCCCACTATATCATTAACTATCGTCCCCTATTTTCGCGTTGCAATTTCCCATGTTAATGTTTATTTCGTGTTTTTTATGGTGCTATGTAATGTCTTTTATTTGTCTGTAAAACTCTTCTCTTTTATTATCTTTTTTATTTGCTGTTGGTGAATATGTCTGTAGAATATTAATGTTTACTGGGCTTTCTTTTATCTGTAGCATCATAACGCGATCAGAGTACGGAATAAAGTTTAGCATATATTTATTAATTCTGTTGTCAATTAATCTCCATACGCCGCTTTAATAGGTGTCATAATTTATTTCAGAATAACAGTGTCGTCTAATTCAAATTTCCCTAAGCCGGTGAATCTGGATTTGCTAATGCCTAGTATTTCGATTTTATTTATTTTGATTTGTTATGTTTTTTAAATTTCCTGTCTGGTACACACTTCGCACATTACATATTCCTATCTTTTTAATGCTATTTTTTGTATTCGCTCGGAGATTTTTAGCACCCCTGCCCCACTCGAAGCAAGCCGGGAACTTGGAGCCACATCTTTATTTTGAATTTCTATAGTGGCTATTTTTGAAATAATAGTGTAGTAGTTTCCCTTTCCTTTCTACAGCGCAGCACTTCAGTCCCAGTATATAACCGACAGAGATCCCTATGGAAAATGATGAGAATATTCTAAATTTTAAAAGCATATTTATGATACAATAAATTAATTACAGTATCATAAACTGGTATTATCAATAACAAAATCGCTAATTTGAATGAATGTAAATGATTTGGAAGTTGTAATTCGAATAAATTTCGGACCTTAATCTGACAGACGTAAAGAAAGGGTTAATATCAATAATTTGGTTTTGTACAAATAGTAGACGTTTCCTTCTGCACCAAATATATACGCTTATAATTCTAGGACAGTAATATAAAATAACAGTGAAATAACATTTAAATAACAACAACTTAACTTTCAAGTAGAGGGATATAAATGATAATTTTGGCATTCACAAGCCATTTAGATGGTGCGATAAAATGTACCGGTTGTGAAATAGGAATCGCAGATAGTAGACGAGTTACTTTGACTGATATTTATCAAATTTCCTGGCCATGACAATTAAAATTTATGGTTGAAATAGTAAATAAAAGCAATAGGTTAATTCTGAAAATGAGCGATGATTTTTCTTTTAAGAAAATCAACTTTTTTGCAAAGTCAAATTGCGAACATTTAGGAATGATACACTTCCACACTTATTGTACTTGTCGTAAACAAACGACCCACTAACTGATAATCTCGGTGGTGAAGTATGCAAAACTTGTTGAAATTAAAAAATATATCTGTAATGCAATAAAATATGCTTGTGGTAGAAGGGTACTGCACATATCAAAACAGTCAGTATGAGTGATTCTAATTGATTGACGAATTATAAAATGGTAGATGCAAAAAACATTAACAGTGTTAATTGGTTGATGTAATTCAATTTAAATTTGTGATTAACAAAACTTCTGGTTTAGACTATTTTAATTGACATTGAAGAATAAATATTTTTTTATAATTTACAGTCGGAGGGTCACAATTATGGAGGAACAGCAGTGGAAATTTAACAAGACCAACTGATCGATTATGTCAACATTTTGAAGTGGTTGCTATATGCTAATATATGTTCCAGATCAAGTGATATAAAAATTCTATACAAATTTAATAAAAAAGAAACATTTCCGTAGATTACGCGAAGTAAAATAGTGTTGTCGGTAAGGGAACAGAAAGTAGTAACAATAATTTTGAATAAGGAAATTTAGAAAATATATAAACTTTGAAATTTGTACTATTATCAATGTGATGTGTTATACAAGGATAACCTTTCTGTTTAAAAACTGTCAATCTAATTTAGGCTTAATTGGTTGTTTGTGAAACTGTGTTGTTTGTCTTAAACGTATAAGGAATATACATAAAAATAGTTGCAATCTAGTTGTATTTATATACACAATTCTTCAATTTTATAGTAAAATTTTTGGTTATAATTTCTTTTTTTCTTAAGCTACATTGTTCACATAATTGTGTGCTGCAGGAAGATGCTGCACGTAACTTTAAAAAGTGTAAAAAATCAATTACAACATAATTATCGCAAAAATATATGAACCAATCAAATAGTTTTGCATATGGTATGCCTACTGTACTAATCTGTATTATGCATTCTTATTGTTAGTATCAAAGTTGCAAAATTTATCTAACAATAAAAATTTACGACAGGAAGGAACTATGTTTCTTCCTTCTATCACTGAGCAGTTGAGCATTTGATAGCAACTTTATGGTATTAATGTTGTACACAAAGTAGAGAAACAGATTTTATATATATATATATTTCAGCTCTACAGGCCATTAAGGCCCATGGCTTAACATTACATTTCATATATTTTCACATTTACATTTTATACCTCTACATTTTCATTTCTTTAACTTTACTAACTATTCACCTCCACTTCACTCTGTCTCTCGCTATACTTCTCCAATCCTCTATCCCCACTCTTCTCCCGTCATTTACTACTGCATCCAACCATCTCTTTTTGGGTCGCCCTTTTTTCTTTTTCCCTTCTGTCCCTCCTTCTAAAATCCTTCTCGCATGCTTGTTTTCGGGCATCCGGCTAACATGGCCTAACCATCGTACTCTTTGAGCTCTTTCGAACGCTATTATTGATATGTCACCATACTCATCTTGTAATTCCTTATTTGTTTTTCGCTTCCACTCTCCGTCCCCTGTTCTTACTCCTCCCAGAATTTTTCTTAAGACTCTTCTCTCCCATACTTCCAGTTTCACCTCCATATATTTTGTTAATGCCCATAATTCACTTGCATACATTACTGATGGTCTTACAATCGTTTTATACATTCTTAGTTTTGCTGCTTTTGAGATTTCTTTGGATTTTAGCATACCACTGATTGCACCTACCTCCCTACTGCCTTTTGCGATTCGTTTTTGTATTTCCGTGTTTTCCTCTATGGTGTTAGATAACGTCACTCCTAAGTAATCGACCTCACTAACTTTCTTAAATTTATACACCTTTCTTTTCCCTTGGAAGCTGGCAACCGTTTCTCCCCCAGTGTTTTTTCATTTCCATATACTCTCGTTTATCTCTAGCCCATACTTTGTCGCAGTTCTTTCCAGTTTACTGAATACTGTTTCCAACTCTTTTTTTGATCTGGTAATAATAGCCAGATCGTCTGCGTACGCCACTATCTGGTGACGTCTTTGATAAATTATTCCCCTTGTCTCGATACCACTTTCTATCAGAATTGCTTCCAGTACCAAGTTAAACAGTACTGTTGAGATGGGATCCCCTTGTCTCACTCCCTTATTTCCAGTGACTCTTTCCGATACCTGGCCATCTATCAGTATTTTACTATTCGTTTTTCTTAGGGTCATTTGTACCAATCTTATGAGTTTCTCTATAATCCCTAGCTTTCTAAGGGCTTCGTAAAGTTTTCTCCTGCTGATTTTATCGTAGGCTTGTTGGAAATCCACAAATAGCATATGTAATTCCAAATTTTGCTCATAACTACTACACTGAATCATTTTCATTGTAAAGATTTGATCCAGGGTTCCTCTTCCTCTTTTAAATCCTCCTTGGTATTCTCCTACTACCCGTTCTTGGTGCTCACTCAGTCTTTCCCGAATCAGTCTCGCCAATACTTTATACACCACGTCCAGCAGTGATACTCCCCTATAGTTTTTACATTGGCACCTATCCCCCTTCTTATGTATTAGACAGACAATAGCGTTGTGCCATTCTAGTGGAATTTGTTCTTGTCTCCATACTTTTATAATAAACTCGCTTATTTTCTGCTGTATTCCCTCTCCCCCCATTTATATACTTCCGCGGGTATTCTATTTTCACCAGTGCTTTTGTTATTTTTCAATTTGTTGATCTCCTCTTTTATCTCTACCCGCGTAGGTTCCCTTACTAGCCTTTGTGTTTTCTCGCCCACTGTCTCCTCCTCTTCTTCTCTCCTCTCTTCATATTGTTCATCCTCATCCCCAACTACCCCCTCGTAATATTCTTTAAATAATCTAAGTTTCCCTTGTGTATTACCTACCAGTTCTCCGTCCTTATTTTTTAAAAATGTAATATTCTTGAGCTTTACATCTTCGCGGTTTTTCTTTACTTCCTGGTAAAAATTTCTTAGCTCCTTATTTACGTAATTTTGTTCTATTTTTTTTAGCTTTGTATCTAAATATTTTATTTTTAACTACCTGCATGTTCTCTTTGCATCTCTTCTTGCCTCCTCAAATTTCCGTTTATTCTCCCCTGTATTTTGCCTCAATAATTTCATTCTGGCCTCATTCCTTACTTGTAGTTTTGCCTTGCATTTCTCGTCAAACCAACTTTTTTGTTTGCTTCTGCCTTTTTTTCCTAAACATTTTTCCATCGTTTCTTGAACTGCAATCTCAATTTGCCTCCACTCTTCTTGAATGTTGTTTGGTTCCTTTAATTCCCTAAATCTGTTATCAAGTTGCTTTTTCGTTTCGACTAATACCTCTTTATTTTGCATTTTATCAATATTATACCTTATTAACGGGTTATTTGTTTATTTTCCCTTCTTTGGCCTTATCTGTTTTATTGAAGCGATTACTAGAAAGTGATTCGAGTCCATGTCCGCCCCTCTAAAACTTCTTACGTCTGTAACGTATCTTTGGTGTTTATCTTCGATTAATAAATGATCAATCTGATTTTTGCTTTCCTTGTTCGGTGAAACCCACGTCGCTTGGTGTATTATTTTGTGTCGAAAATTTGTACTAATTATTTTGAATTTATTTTCTAAGGCGAACTCTATTATAATTTTTCGGTTTTCATTAGACTGAGCATGTATACTGTTGCCTTCGGTTACTTTTTTATATGTTTCTTCCCTACCTACTTTGGCATTTAGATCGCCTACTATTATTTTAACATCATATTTCGGAATCTTTTCTAGCATTTTCCCTACCTCCTCGTAGAATTCGCTCTTTACCATTAGCTCCTTATCCTCAATGGGGGCGTGCACGTTCAATATTGTTATCTTCCGCTATCTCCCTCTCATCCTTAGCCTACACATTCTATCATTATAATAATGGTAAGGCCCTACGCCCCACGTGGGAGCACGGTCTGCGAACTGAGAGGTTAAGGCTCTCATACGTTCGCTCTTTCTGCCCGGTCGTCGCGCACCATCTCTGATGCGGGGCGATGTGGCAAGCACCGCACCTTAGACGACCGCCATTATTACCCCTTGTTCGAATGAACGCAGGTACTCAATTATTTTTAGTGACTGAGTAGGCCACCCGCCAGGCGTCAGAGAGCAAATTGAACTCCGAGCATCGCAGCTTCAACCACGGGACCACGCTGGCTGTCACATTCTATCATTCACTGCTTCAAAATCTATTACTGCGTCCTTGATTTCGTTGCTTACAACAAATCCACTCTAAATATCTATTCTTTCCTCCACTATTAAAGAGTGTAGTTATCCACCTGCATACATTGCTGTCCTTTTGCTTAGTCTCCTGAACTGCCACTATCTCTACCGTACTTCCTCATTATCCTTACCAAATTCGTTATGCCCTTCGCTATAAGTGCCCTCACATTCCACGATCAATTTTTTAATCCTTCCTTACCTCTTTTTTAACAGTTTTCATTTCATGTCCTAGTCCGTAGCCATTTTCGTTTCCGTTATTCCGTCCAACTACCTTATCTCCATTTCATGTTGTAAGTGTTGTTTTTCTTATTTGTTCTTCAAAATCATTTACTTCCGGGGACCACTCTGCTACCGTTCTCTTGTTCCTAATGCTCTGCTTCTCGGGATTTTCTTTACTTTATTGATGATTTTTAATTTATTATAACTTAGATACGCTGTTTGTCCCTTATCTCTAGCTTCTTTTAACAGTGGTATTAATTTTCTTCTTTCCTCCTGCACTTTTTTTGAGTAGTCTTTATCTATCCATATATCTGATCCTTTCAGGTTCTTTGCTTTACTTAATACCTCTTTCCTTGTACTGTCCTTCATTAACTTTACTAATATCGGCCTATTTCTTCCCATACTTGGTTTCCCTAATCTTCTTACTTCATCTATCTCGCTCCTCTTGTCTAAGGTTATTCGCATTTTCTCTATTATTCTTCATACTTTTTCTTTCGTTTCTTCCCCTCCCTCACTGACATCATCCCCAACACCTTTTATTACGAGATTTTTTCCCCTTATTTCTCTTTCCAGCGCATCTATTTTCTCATTTTGTTCTGCCACTTGCTTCTCCAACTTTTCGTTTTCTTCTTTCACCTTCTTTAACTCTTGCCCTAATCTATTTAGTTTCTCGTTTATCATACTCATATTATTATTTATAGCCTGGAACATCTCCTCTATTCTTTTCATGTCCATTTTTTGATCTACCTATGCTCAATTTTTTACTTCTGCATGCACTAAATTTAATTATTCCTATTTTATTGCAATTACAAATATTTATTAACTTTTTAATTTTGACGATTATTTATATTGTACTTTCCTTTCTATTTTTTGTGTTTTGTAAATCACAATAAAAGAAATTCCGCGTTTATTTTGTTTACCTTAAATCATGTATACACAGTCATAAAATATATAATTAACATTCTCCAAAGTTGTACGCCATCATGAAAAAATTTAACTCCTTTGTGTAATTTTTTCTAATGGCTGGATGAAATTTCTGGAGAATTGTGCAATATCTGTGGCTGTTGATGGTTGCGGGCGGTTTGAGGTATTTAAACACCACCAGGACTTCACTATCCCATAACACGGTACGATTACATGGTTGTTTTCAATAATTTTTAAATAATGGACTGTTATTTCAACTCGGGTTTTAGCTTCGATAATGATGCTTTCAATAAAAGAATCTCCTTTAAGTTAGTATCCGGTGAAATATTGAGGTAAAGCATTCATTAGATTGGTTTTATGCTTATCGAAGAGCATTTTCGGCACCTAGGGAGCCGAAATATTCCAAAAGTTCAGGTTGCATGTGATGTTATGAATACCAATCATTTCAGTAATTTTACGAACTTTAATGCGAAAATCTTCTTTAATCAAATGATAAACAATTATGCAGTTGTTACCTATATGTGAGGTTCTTGGTTTGCCTTTTTTTCTTCGGATCATTATACAACTCTTCAAATTTTGTGCACCAAACTCTAACTTCTTTTCGACTTAAAATGTTTGGACCATAAACGCCCTCTAATCTGCGATGAATTTCTCTTTGATTAACTCCTTAGGGTTGGTTCTGACTCTATTGCTACACGCATGAACGTGCCTAGTCATGCACATGACGGTAAAATTGCGCATGTGCAGTTTGTATAACAGCCACCTGTACCTTTAATATCGGACACCTCTTGTGTTATAGTACGTTTTGCTATGCTTCTGCGTACCTTTAATTAAAATTTCGATGTTGAACGTTTTTGGTACAGCCTATAGCTGTATTTCATAGGAACATATAAATTTCATTATGGTTCTGTAAAAAAGTAGTTTGTTGTTTAGAGAGAGAGTTGTGACTTGCGCCTTATTAGACTATACATTTTTGCAGCTTCAAATTTAGTTGTGTGCTTAGCTTATATGTATATCCTCTAGGACAGTTTTTTATCTACATATATGGCATACTTTGAAGAATATTTTAATTATTTAACATTAGTGGAAAGCAGATGCTTCTTATTAAGGTGCATGTTACGCCCACGGCTTTATTATTATTCATTTTAATGCACTAATTATTACATCAGTGCTATATATCATCGAGACAGATTTGTAGTTAGAGATATTCTAATTTGAGTTAGTGTGTCTCGTCCGCGAAAGTAGCGGTTATGTTGTTAGAAGGTCTATCCTATATATCAAGTACAGAATTGGGCCCAACATACGAGTTGACAGGATAAGGAATTATTGTGAGTCTCCTATTAGTTAGGTATGATTTCAGTATTTAAAAGTAATCCCTATGTAGCGTTTTCTTAAGTTTTGGAAAGTAAACCCTTATGCCAAATATTGTTACAGGCTTGTTTGACAATGACAAATACTGCAGTATAGTACTTTTTTCCCTTAAAGTCTTTGATAATTTTGACCACCACTGTGTGAATTTGTTCTGCGATATGCGTTTAAGTTCCAAGATCTCCAAATTTTTTTCTGAAAAGTACTTAACCAAAAAAGATGAAACTTCTGTTACTTCTCAACGTAATCTCTGTATAAACGTACACATTTTTTACACCGTTGTCGCTATAATTCTATGGTTGCTGAGAATACTTATTTAAGGGCGTGTTGTGTCCGTTGGATAATTAATAATGCAAAAGCGGTGTGATTGAAAAATGATTTATAGAGAGTGTTCTTCATGGTCAAAAATTCATAACGGAATCACTTGTCAACAAGTCCTAAGACATTCCTATCCGCAAAACCTTATGTTCGTTGGTCAGCATTCATGGGACCCACATGGAACAAACTTTCTGAATTTTTAGGTCGTTATGCAAAATGGACTCTAAAAGTCTTGCATACCTAACCGACGGTCTTCCATAACAACTTGCTCTACTCGCACAATTATAGTTTTGGTTTATTGGAGAAGCTTGCACGGTTTATTGTCACACAACTCTCGACCTTTTTTTAACTTTTGCGCCCACAAACTGCAATCACTGTAATGGCGGTGATTAGATATGTGTACATTGAATGGTGCTGCTATCTATACTGCAAATTCTTAAATATTTCCATCGCCTTTTAAAACTCAACCGCATCTTTCTACTTAGTCTCGCTGCTGAGATTTGGAAACCTTAGCAGTTGAACGCATTTTGTATTGTTGTGTAGTTCATTCAAAAACTAATATATGATTGTCCGATTTAGCCGCTCTAAAAACATATTTTCAAACACTGACAACACTGGCAACAAGCAAAATTGTCTGTATAACGCAAATTCTTCTTGGCTTTGGGATTAGGATTGTTATAGTATTATTCCACTATTCAAAAATGTGCCAAATTTTAATATTGTGTTGAAACGATGGGTTACAAATTAATAGCCTTTTTACCAATTCTTAAAAAAAACTTACTTGTTATTTGGTCTTGTTGTGGGTTTTCTTTTGTGAACAGTGTTTTCTACTGGTTTATTACCTACCAGTTTTTGCTGAATGTTAATTCATTTAATTTAACACAAGTGCAGCTATTTTTTTAATATTCTTTATTTTATTTGAAAAATAACACTAAATCAAATTTTTAATTAATTTTCTTAAATAATCGATTAAAGTAACAGAATTTAAGAAAAGGAGATATTAAATTTTTCCATCTATTTGAGAAGACTATATAAGCAGTATCAATATGTATAATGATCAAATAATAGATTATTTTCTAGTTAAACATGCAACAAAATCTTTGGGTTTCTTTCTACATTAGATTCTTTTTAACTAATAGTTGTTGAATATCTTTATTACCTCAAGGGGTAGTTTCAGTATACGGTTGGAACACTTTTGAAAGGTGTTCGGCGAACGCGATGGCTTCTGCTTATTACTTCCTAACCAGTTACCGTCTGCAGCTCTCACATTTACCAAGTTGTATTGAGCAAGTTTTTAGTCTCTTTGCACAGTGAGCAGTCTTTGCTCATGGAGGATTTACTTCATTTAAGAATCCTTGAATAGATTTATTTTTAAGTTTTTGGAGTAACTTGTATCTTTAGTAATTTTATTTAATTTAAGTTTATGATTAGCAGAATGCATTGGTTGCTACCAATGATTGAATTTGATTTATTTTAGAGATTAAATGCTTAAACTTTATTGGGACTGATGCTTTAATATGTGTTTTGGCGTGATCGGGTATTGACCGCACAGCTGTAGTTTGAATTGTTTTGGTTAATATTTTAGTTACTAATTATATGGCTGTTGAGATTTTTAGTGGGATGTATAGACTGCTATAATTAATTAACATACTACAGAAGATGCCCTAACAGGTTTTCCTGCTATAAAGAGATGGGTTCTCGGGATTCTTAAGTATTTAAGCACATATAGTTATTATAACCAGTGTATGATCGGTGCTGAGCTAAAAGTATGATTCGACTAAGAATTGTCTGGTATTGACGTCTTTAGTGACGCAAATTTTTAAGAGATCTGGTATTCTATGTAGATCACTTGAACAACAAAAGGAAAGGTGGTTGCGGTTGTTGGTTTATTGTTTCTTGTGCTGTAGTTATTCTGGAACCTTATATAGTGTCTTTAGAATGATGACTTTTAATTGAATACCTGTTTCCAAGCGTTTTCAATAGATAATTGAAGTATTCGGATACGTTATTGCATTTTTGGGGAAATAAAACTGCTGCCTATATTGCTACGGAGAGTAATAGATTGCATATTTTCATATTTATATTTGGCTTCTTTATAACGTTTGATGTTTCGTTTAATAACTATTGCAGTGCTAAAATAAACGTTTACGTCGAGATGTTTGCTGTGATAAATATTATACATGTGTATTTTCAAGTGACTTTGATATGTGAAACGTAGTTTTAGGATAAGCATTACGTCAATGTTGCAAATATTTAAATTAGTCGAATTTCTTGTCATGTTGATGCAACCCGTTGGCGCTCCATATACTAATTTTTAGAAGTTGAGTTATTATGCCGATTTTCCAACCAGCATTGTTGCGAGATTAAATAGTGTCCCTATTTAGCTCAAAAGTTTATGTATCTTGTTTTGTAATTCAGGTAAGTTGCTGGGAGGTTGTATGGATTTTATGTTGTTATGATGTTGCATTAGTTATGTGTTTTGTTTAAGTGCTTGGGCATAAAATGTACTTGGTTGAAGTGGTTTAGCAGAAATTTACGTCTCTCTGCTAATTGTGTGAAAATTGTGGGTTAACTGTTGTATTAAGCAACTTTATTAATTAGCTGGCTTGCAATGTGTTCAAACTACTTTGGCGTACTGTAGTCCTGTGATTGGTTGCTTATTTGACGGAAAGCAGAGTATTATTACAATAATTTTTTGTATCTTATGCATTGAGAGATTGCGGAACTTTAAATTTTATGCATTTGTCTAGAAGTACCTTAACGTTATAAGTATCTCTATTATTTTTATTATTTATCTCTCTTGCAATTTCTATGTGGCGACTTACTTCTTCTGAGTGTTCTAATATACTGTTAATTTCTCTTTCTAAGTTTATGTAGCTATTGACATTTTGTATGCATGTTTCGTCTAAGTTTATATTCGAGTTTACTGCCTACTAAATACCATTGCATTTGTTTTTGTTTGTTAATTACCAGACCTATTCCTTTGCTCTTAATGTTTAGTATTTCCATTAAAGCTTGTAGTTGTTTTTTATTTTCTGTCATAATTACTGTGTCATCTGCATATCGAATGTTTATTTTTGTGCCGTTTATATTCACCCCTTCTTCTCTATCCTTTATTGATTCGTTTATTATGTATTCAGCGTAGGCATGAAATAAAATTGGTGACAACACGCATTCTTGTCTTGCACCTATTTTGATATTGATAGATTTTGTTCTTTCATTGTCAACTTGCAAACGTTCTGGTTCCAGTACAGATTGCGAATTATTGTAATGTCCTTGCCATCCAAATCTATATCTAATAATATGTCTGGTAATTTGTCGTGCCTTATTCTATCAAATGCTTTTTTTGTAGTCTACGTAACATATATACAGTTTTTTTTGTACTTCCAAGCATCTTTCTGCTATTATTACTAGGCCAAAGATTGCTTTTTATGTGCCTTTTTTTACGAAAGCCATACTGTGTTTTACTAAGAAACTCTTTACAGTTATTTCTTATATGGTTGTATATGATTCTCAGAAATATTTTTAAACCATGGCTCTTTATGCTTATAGTGCGATGATCTTCAAATTTAACAGATCTACGTTTTTTCCTTCTTCTTGCGGTGTCTTGGCCGTCAACGGTCGTTGGCATTCATATTGGCCATCATGTTTACTATGGTGACTTTTATTGATTGCTGCACGGAACAATTGAATGGTTGTCTTTCCATAGCAATCTCGTAAATTCTTCAGCGAGGAAGTCCTTCTACGTTTATCGACTATTTTCCCTGTATAATTAAATGGAAAATCTTATATTTTTCGGGGTGTCTCATTACGTGACCGAAGTACTGCAGTTTTCGCTTTTTTATAGTTTTAACTATTTCCAATCCTTTATTAATTTGCATGAGTGCCTCGTTATTGCTTATTTTGTTTATCCAACTTATCTTTAATAACCTTCTGTACACCTACATTCTAAAGGATTGTAGTCGTTTAAGTGTGTCTTTTGTTAGTGTCCACGCTTTGGCACCATACAATAGAACAGAAAAGACATAACATTTAACCATCCTTATTCTTAGATTAATTCTTAGGTCACGAGTACATAAGACGTTTCTCATCTTAATAAATGCTGTCCTTGCGTTTTATATACAAATCTTAATTTTTACGGATGGGTCTCAGTTTTCATTGATGGTACTTCCCAGATAAATCAATGTTTTGAGCTTTTCCAACGCTGTGCCGTTTACCGATATGCCATTGTCTTCTACGCCCCCTTCTTTACTAATGATCATATATTTAGTCTTCTTGATGTTTAGTTTCAAGCCGAATTTGTCGCACTTATCTGTTAATTGATTTATTAGATTTTACATACTTTTACTGCTGTTGGTTGTTATAAGCGTGTCATCCGCGTACCTAAAGTTATTAATTGTCAAACCGTTAATATTAATTCCTTCCTCAACAAGGAAAAAATATCTTTTCTGAGTACAGGTTGAAGATCAATGAGGGCAGTATACAGCCTTGCCGGATTCCTTTTTTATGTTAATTTCGTCTGACAGTTGATGTTCTATTATTATTGTTGCTGTGTGGTGCCAGTATAAGTCATTAATGATTCTAATGTCTTTATCATATACGCCCGATCTATTTAGAATCTTGATCATTTTATCATGTTCAACATTGTCGAAGTCTTTTTCGAAGCCTATCGCGCACTAAAATACATTTTGGTTAATATCGCGACTTTTTTGAATCAACACACGCCAAACAATGCTTCTCTTGTTCCAAGGTTTCTTCAGAAGCCTAACTGAGTTATCCCAATCCTGTCTTCTAATTTTTTTTATATATTTTACCATGTATTACATGTAGCAAAATTTTCAAAACGTGGTTCATCAGGTTAATTGTCCTGTGTTCGTGGCATTTTGTTTTTCCCAATCCATCGGTATTTCTCCGGTCTCATATGTAGTGCTAAAAAGTTTCGTTAGAGGCTGGTTTCCGTTTTTTTTATTGCTCTTATGACTTTTTCTTTGGTAATTGCAGGTCCTGAAGTAGCTTCCATTTGTTCGTAATTTGGCCTGTTATTATTAAATAACTCTGACATATATTCTTTCCATCTGAGCAGTTGTTGATTTATATCTAATAGTTTGTCTTCATTTCGGTCTTATACAATTAGAGGGCGATGTTCTCGTTTAGTACTATGTATTTCTTTTATTTTCTGTGCAGATGAAAAATGTTTTTTTTTCATAATCTTCTATTTTGATACATTCTTAAGCATACCACTTTAATTTTGCTTGTGTTATATTTCGCCTTATCCCATTTTTTATATTCCCTATTATTTATGTTTCTATGTTACCTTCTTTGGCCCATCAGTCTAAGAATGTCTTCTGTCACCCATTTTTGTTTTTTTTTTGAAGAAGTATAAACATGAAGTTTAACCAATCATCTGGTATAGTTCCACTACTGTATATTATGTTATATAGTTTCGTCAGTTTAGTAACTCTATCAGAATTAAAATGCTTAAAATGTTCTGCAGTTAACATATCATCTTATGAGCCATTCTTTTTCTTTGGCGTCATTGATGGCTGCTTCTACTTCCAGCTTGAGAATATATGATCTGTCGTTTAATTCTATGAGTAGGTTATCGTCACATTCTCTATATATTTTTCATATATTTTCATTTTATTTTTGCATCTAACTATATGTTGATTTTTTATTCACAATATTTATTTAAGTTTTCATTTTAAACAAACCTGCAGCTTTTTAATATTTTGACGAATTTCTCTGTCCTTATGTAAAACTCTCATATTCTCTAGTTGCGTACATTTTTCTTGCAGTCATTTTCTTTGCTTTATTAATTTTTTCATTTATTGGGGTGTTTAATTCTTCATATTTATTGTTTCGTTTTTCTTTCCTTTTGTTCTTCATAAGTGGAGAGGCAGTCGTGTAAATAGCCGCTCTCGTGGTGCGGTGTGGGATACGTAGTACGGCCCGTTTTTGAACGTAAACCGATAAGGCCCAAATCGTCCCTAAAACGGCCGTCGCGTAAGCGGATGGGGGCGGCTACCGATATCAACCAATGAATTGCCAAATCGCTCACCTGAATCGGCTCCGGCTTCGGCTTCGTCGGCGATTCCAAGGTGGCCACCTCTGCGTTGCGGATCTGGTATCTGCGGGATGTTGAGACACGACCAAATTGGCCGAGCTGCGATGCGTATATTTATGCGGGTTAAGACACGACCGAACTGGCCGCGCAAAAGCCCATGCCGTTGTGTGTGCGATGGCAAAACGTGCAGATATCAAAGGCCCGCATGCCGCCGCGATATAAAGCGGTTCAAGGGCGAAAAGGCCGCCACACCAATAAGATCTAATATTTCTTCTGTTATCCATTGTATTTTTCTTACAATATTTTGTTTAGATAATTTTAGTTCTGCTGACTTTGTGATTCCGTTTTTCATACAATTCCAGTAATTTTCTATATTTGTTTTGGTATTGTTGTTGTTATTACTGTTGTTATTGTTAATATGTTCAACTTCTGTGTTTAAAGTGGGGTCGTTTAACTTATTTATAATGTATTGTTGATACTCTTTAATCTTAGTTTGGCTGCTACTTCTCCAATAAATTTTGAATGTTGTTCTATGTGTTTTTATCTTTTTCAATGTTACTCTCATTGTAGCTGTTATTAAATTGTGGTTTAATCTTATATCCATTCCTGGATATGTTTTTGCACTTAACACATTGTTTCTAGACCTCTTGTTTATCAAGAGAGGGACTGTTTGGTTTTTGACTATGTGATCTACATCATATTGCAGTCCGGTTCATGTATATACTCTTTGTTTTAGTAATTAAAACCATGTGTTTACTAAAGTCGAATTTGCTTGTTCTCAAAATGAATCAGTTGTATTCCTCTATCATTTCTTTCTCCTTGAACATAGGCATAGATATACTATGAGGAGAAAAAAAATTTGCTTATATCTATGGATGTTACAATTTGTTATTTTGCCAAAACCTTGAAAATATTTGAAAAATATTTTTGACATGCGAGTGAAATATAACGCACTTTTAGAAATAGGGCTTTTGTTGTAGATTTAAGGTTTATTTGAAAATAGCTAGATTGTTAAATAGATTTCTTTGTTTGGATTTTTTCCTATTTAACAATTTCAAATACAACAATTTTTAAGACGGCCCAATTTTCCCTTCAAATCGCCCTGAAGGTCATTCTAGTTACGTGTATGTTTGAAGATGGCGCAATTGGTTTTGTATTTGTATTTTTGATTCGAAAAACTTAGTCTTAGTCGGGACGCACTCCCATCACTTGTACCTTACCATTTCAGCCCTTTGCGAATAGATGGCGCAAATAATGGGCAACCGATGAAAATGCTTGATAGAATAAATTTATTTATAGTCCAGGCGAGGTAGCAAAAAATGAGTGATTTTTTAAAATAATTAGTTGCGGCACTTTCTCAACGTAATAATTACGAGAAAAATCGTACGAATCGAATGAAAATGTTTTGGACAAAATCCGATTGTAGGATCATTGCGAAAAAAATTCAAAAAGGTGCGAAAAAAAGGTTTTTTCGGCTTTTAGACACGAAAAAAACATTGAGTAAAAAACAAAAAATATAACGTTATAGCGCTTGAAAAGACGAATAAAATTATTTTTGGATCATTAAAATCGGTTGATAACTTTTTGCACAAAAAAATAAAAACCGCGAAAAAAAGCGATTTTTCGATGTTCAATTACTCAGTTTGTAATTATCCTAGAAATGTCTTCCGGGGCTCAAATTATAGGGTTTTCCAACACCTTTTTAAAATTAAATATTTGTCAAAAAATATTCATAAGTTTTCGCGCAAATTTCGAAAAAGTAAAAACAGCTACTTTAGTAAAACGACCCCTATTTACTTGTCGAAAACAATGTGTAGAGCGCCCGTCCGAAAGCGCAAGCGAGCGCCGCCAACGCGGCCCGGTAGGCCGCGAAAGCAAGACAAATGCTGCGTTTCACTCCCACCGAAATTATCCCTGCGAACGCTCGGAACAAAGCGCGGCGCGGGTATACTATATATATACAGCCAGAACACTGCCAGCGAACGCTCGCGCTCACCACAGCCGAGTGCTTACAGGCAAATCAGGGTGTACTTTCGCTCACCATAGCCAAGTCACCCCCGAAAGAGACACCAGGAAACGCTCGCGATTACCACAGCCGAGTTCCCCGGTCAAACGGGCCGTTATCACAGCCAGGGAAAAAAGGCACTCCCAATGTCCACTAGGGAATTACCATCGAAGGCCCTCCGGAACGCGCTGAGAAAAGCTCTCCGCCGCTCGCCACTACCGAAGCCTGTATCACCGCTTCTGCGGTCTCTCGATTAAAGACCCACCGGCGAAGGCAAGGTCCCCCCGGAAGGCGCTCTGATTTCCTTCGACCAAGAAGCAGCGTCTATTCTTCTAGGCGTGATCTCGCCTGATAGGTGCAACCTTAGACGTGGTGGCAAGTTTGGCAGACGTCACCATGGTAACCGTACCATCAACAGAACACGAGGTACGTAGCGCAAGTCAGGATGATGCCATCAAGACGCTAATCAACGAGGTAGCGCAACTAAAACCCCAAATAAATAACCGTTCTCACGAAAAAAACATGGGATAGACCACAGAGACGCAACCGTTCACGATCCAGAAACACTAAACACGACATCTGTTAGTACCATTACCGCTGGGGCGACAAAGCACAAGAATCCTCATTGCCATGCAAGGCAGCCAAGAACTAGGGAAACGAGACGAGCAGTCGACACGCTGGGAAGCAATCGCCGCCTATACATAACTGATAAGAAATCGAGGACCGAATTCCTCGTGGATACCGGTGCCGACGTGTGCGTTTTCCCAAGAACCTTGTATCGTGAAAAACAAACGCCGTCCGCCTACAAGCTATACGCAACTAACGGATTAGCAATCGAGACATAAGGAATTACGACCCTGGACCTCGATCTCGGTCTCAGACGAAGCTTCCCTTGGAGGTTCATAATCGCCGATGTCCAAAAATTAATCATCGGAGCCGATTTCTTATCATTTTATGGACTATTTATTGGTGGACATGCGCAGTCAACGAATATTCGACAAATGCACAACTCTGACGACGACGGAACGCCAAGCGGACGTTGCCGGCCAAATCAACATCAACGAACCATCCATTTACGGCACCCTACTCCAGGAATTTTCAGATATCACTTGACCAGCTAGAGTTCTAACAGATTCCCGACACAACACCCTGCACCACATCCTAACGACGGAAGGGCAGTCGGTTAGGTCCCGACCCAGGCGTCTTGCCCCAGACAAACTCAAAACAGCCAAGGACGAGTTCTGCCTAATGATACAGCAAGGCATCGCACGACCTTCCAAAAGCCCATGGTCATCGCCGCTTCATCTAGTACCCAAGAAGAACATAAAGTGGAGACCATGCGGCGACTATCGCGCACTAAAGACTCGCCCAGTGCCAGATAAATACCCGGTTCCACACGTGGAGGACTTCTCACAGCAACTTCATGGCAAAATATTTTCAACAATCGACCTGGTGAGAGCTTACCACCAGATCCTCGTAGCAGAGGAGGCGTACCGAAGACGGCCATAACAACACCCTTCGGGTTGTTCGAGTTTCCTGCAGAGTTTCGGACTTAGGAACACAGCCCAAAATCGATCGATTTCGTCACTTTCGCTAAAGCGAAACGTTACAAGCTTATTTGTTGTTGATTTATTTTGTTTTTAAATTTATTTTAGTAACCCTTTGTGGTGTAAAAATAAATATGATGCTAAATTATTCAACTAAAAAGACCTTCACGTGGTGAAGGCCTTATGTCAATTGAGGAATATGAAAAGATCATCAACTATCCACTAGAAATTGAAGTAGAACCAAAGCCAACATCACCCATCAGTGGCTATCGTATTGTGGAGCTTAGTTATGTCTTAGAGTGGGCAGTAACTCTACAATATGAGCATTCAAAATCATGTACTCTAGGAAAACTGAATATCAAAGAAGAAAGGCGCAGAACTTTGGGTTTAGTCAGCCAAGTGGTTTTTGAATGTACGATGTGTTCAAAACAATTCAAATTTGCGACAGAAAATCCAAACAAGCCACCCATTTTAAATAAAGCAGCTGTTTGGGGTTTTATGGCAACTGGAAGTTGTTATAGTCATCTTGATGAACAACTTAGCTGTATGGATATTCCCCATATGTCAGAAAAAATGTTTTATAATATTCAAAATGAACTGGGGGAAGTAAGTAATCCATAGTTTTAGCGTTTTAGCCTGATTGTTAATTATAATAATATGCAGGAATGGAAAAAGTGTTTCTGGAAATCGATGATCGCAGCTGGTGAAAAAGAGGGAGAATATGCCATATCAATTGGAAGTTTTAGTGAAGATAATATCCCGTGCATAACAGTATATATTGATGGATCTTGGAGCAAGAGATCTTATGGCAATAATTATAATGCTCTTTCGGGGATGGTTGGCATAATTGGACGACACACTGGCGAGTTACTGTTTGTAGCTGTTAGAAACAGATACTGTTCAATTTGTGCTCTTGCTGCTAACAAAAATGGTCATCCAAAATCTCATCACTGCCATAAAAACTGGACGCATTCAGCTCCTGCAATGGAGGCAGATATGGCTGTGGAGGGTTTTAGGATAAGTGAAGAAATGCATGGTGTCCGATACACCAAATTCGTGAGTGATGGAGATTCCTCAGTTTTCGCTAAGTTGAAAGAAAATGTTCCATATGGAAGCCAAATTAAGAAAGTTGAATGCACTAACCACGCTTTAAAAACTATGGCAAAGACTACATCAAATAAAAAGATACCCATATCAATTTCCAAGGACGAAAATTGCTGACTGTAAAAATTGGTTTGCTGCAGAAACGAGCAAAGTGTTCTATATATGAACATGCAAACAAAGGTCCAGAGGCATTGCAGCTCTTGCGAATGAGTTACAGGCAATTTTAGAAGTAAAGTGTATTTTTGCAGCTTCTAAACTGAATAGTAATACATGTTCAACTATGGACGATGTTTTGGATGAAATGAAAAAAATGAAAAAGCCCATCTGCTTAGAAAAAAAATAACAAAATACAACTCAAGCGGAATCACGTTTACTACTACCAGGTAAACCTACATTATTACGCTAAATTCAAAAATGACTATATATTTTAAGATCCAAGGCCAACTAAATATAACAGGTTTAAATACGTGTTATTTAGTTGTCTATGTAAACGACTACGTTCCTATTTATATAGAGGAAATAAAAAAAGACCCAACATTTTGGAGCAAGGAAATGCTACCTATTTTAAAAATTTTCTATGAGGAATGTGTGGCACCTGAACTTGCCCGAGATAATTTAGGCAAGGGGTTGCGTTGTCTGGACCCTCCATTTATATTGGAAGCGCAGAAACTTCAGGAAGAAAAACAGGCAAAGGAAACAAAGGAAAGTGAAACAGTCAATGTTCCTTTTCAATAAAATTTCTATTTCACCATCACAGTTAATGTAAATAATATTCCCAAGTTCATGAAAATAAACATTACTTGATTATTTAATTTATTCGCCCTGTGGTTTTCTTTTCCGAATTACGGAAACACAATTGTAGCCATGCCCAAATTGGCAATATCAATGACCAATTGAATATTCCGTCATTCTTATTTGTTCTGAGATAGATATTTGACCTTACCAAGTAAAAGTCTGCTTATTTTAAAAATAAGGTTTCAAATCTTAACAAAAATAAGTATAATTATACAAAAATAAAACTACAATCAAATGTCAAATCGTAAAATTCAACTCGGAAAACTTTCCTAAGAATCCTAATCAAATGAAGTTCGGAACAGGCAGAATGGCCTAAGCCTTGACGACAGAAGAAGAAGAAGAAGAATCGCAAAACTGATAAATCCAAAAATTTTAATAATCTGAAACGTAAATTCGGGACGAGACTAAATCAAAAAATTACTATCAAATACTTTAATCGTTCTATAGAGAAAACTGCAAAAATTATGAATTTATCGTACATTGAGTTTTGTCGTGAGCCGTCTTTACTATAGTGCCTGAACTTGAGCTAAAGTCTGAAAGGTGTTGCTCCATGATATACATGAGCAACAATGGCGACCACGAACCAAATAACTGTCAAAGCCATCAGTTTTAACAACCTCCTGTTTTAAATGTTATTAATTTCTTGTTTTTGACCACAGGGTCTTTTAATGTAACTTTTAAAGTACGGGTTAACATTTTAAAACTTTAATTGTAAATAATTTTTTTTAAATTGATGCAAATTTTAATGATTAAATTTAAAAATAATTTCACAATATTTGATTGTTTAAACCATATCACCCCGAAGTCCGTGACTTTATTATTGACTACAATTTTTCCATTTGTCAATTTGATGTGCCAAATTAAAAGGACGTTGTTTATGAAATAGTAGGCTGAATTCATTGTGGCGCCCTCTGGTGATTCTCATGAATGGATGGCCCCTCTTAATGCTTTCTTGGTGTGCCAATTATAAAAATTGGTGAAATTTTATCGAACCCTGCTGTGGCTTCACAATTAGTGTCAGATTATATATTAAAAGATGCCGTAAGTGACTTAAAATTTCATTGCTTTTTTATAACAGAATAATAAATAAAAATAAAAATAAATATTTACAAAAATATTCAAAACTTTATTGCATTGCTATTACAAGGACGTATCTTGTTATCCACATTATATTAATTTTATAATGTAAAGGTGGCTATGAAAAATCTAATTGATCTTGAGAAAAACACTTTTCTTGGAGGTCTCAGTAAAAGAAGAATTATCAAATACTTAACTATTGTTTGTATTGCATTCGTTAAAAATTAAAAAGCAAGTAGTATAAAAATGTTTTAACTGACTATACAGTGTTGGTGGTGATTAAATATATATTAAACTTAATAATTATATTATTAATAATTATTATAAAAGTGATTAAAACTACTACTGAAAATAAAAATCTGGTGTGAACATCACACGACTTGCCTTATCCTATTATTTGGGTAATTCTGGCAAAAATCCTGGGCTTCAATTTTTTTTCGATTTCCTATTTTAACAACTTTTATTTTAAATTCATGTTTATCTCGTGATATTTTTTGTATCTTCAAGTTTAGATTCGCGACCGCTTTGCGACCGATTTTGCGACCTTGCGACCAAACGGCTAGGGAAATTTTTAACAAAAGTTTTGCACTGCGTCCCCTACCTGCATGTAACTTGGGTACCAAATTTCAAGTGTCTAGCTCTTACGGTTCTCGAGATATCATGTTTACTGACATACAGATACATACACACGAACCAATGGCCCAAACAAACGTTTTTGACGTCCTGAGGCTATAATTCGTCCAGAAATGTGAAAAACTGGGTAGGTCAAATTTCCGCCGATTACATTACTTTCCTTATTATAGGATAAGGATAGTAATATTTTACGTATGGAATTAAAATAATTCTTTCAGATGAAAAAACCGTAGGCTGTTACTTTTATTTCTTGGTACGATTCCATACTCCAGACTAAAGTAATTACATAACTGGTAGGGGTTATTATGCGCAAGCAGATGTCCTTCAGTTAATAGTTATTTCGTCAAACAAAACTTGTTAGCAGAAGCATATATTTTATTAAGGTGTTGCAAACCGGTGAGGCAGCAAAGCAATACTTAGTTATAATAGGTCAAAGATTTTAATTGAATTGTTTCAGATTAACTATACTTCACGTGTTGTTTGTCGAAATACTAAAAATGTTGACTTATTCCCCATTTTTAATAATATGCACAATTGTTTGGAGTACAGTGGCTAAAAACATACGTAAGTAGGCCATTAGCTTTAGTTGCTAGCCTTTTGGCTTTAAAACAAATAGATGTGTATTATATTTATTATTTTAATAGCATCAGATCATTTTAACCATGCAATTTGTTAGAAAACTGTTTCCGAAAGACAAATACATGAGAAATGTTATAATAATACACTTTACTATTTGTGTTTTATAGTCTGTGGGGAAACTATGATTTGTTGCTATTTAAAAAATATAATGTCTAATGTGTGTATGCTATTTAATTTTTTATGTTGAATGCAGTTAGTGCTTTGGAAAGTGGAGAGGCAGGCGTGTAAATAGCCGTGCCCTCGTGGTGCGGTGTGGGGAACTAAGTACGGCCCGTTTTGAAAAGTAAAACGTTTAGGCCCAAATCGTCCCTTAAACGACCGGCGCGTAAGCGGATGGGGGCGGCTAGCGATATCAACCGATGAGTAATTGCCAAATCGCTTACCTGTAATCGGCTTCGGCTTCGGCGGCGTTGGTTTCACGGTGACCACCTTGTTGCGATGTCTTCGTGCCTGGAACACGACCGCAATGGCCGGGATGCGATGCGGATCGAATATTTCTTGCGGGGTAGTTAAACACGACCGAATTGGCCGCGTTGCGGATCGAGTATATCGCCGGGCTTCGGGCATGGCTTAGCGGTAGGTCTTTGCGGGAAATCTTAATTCAGCACTTCAGCACTTTTCGTGACAAAGGGTGCCGCCGAGGGCGTATGCAGACTTGCCGGCTGAACAAAAGCCTATATGCCGTTTTGTGTGCGATAGCAGAACGTGGTGGCAAATATCAAAGCCACCAGCATGCCGCCACGATACACAAGCGGTTCAAGGGCGAGAAGGCCGCCACACCAGAAAGGATGTATATTTTCAACGAACTTAAAAAGTTCGTTACCGAATTCTATATGTCTGTCGGTCTGTCGGTCTGCCGGTCTGCTGGTCTGTCTGTCGGTCTGTCGGTCTGTCGGTCTGTCGGTCTGTCGGTCTGTCGGTCTGTCGGTCTGTCGGTCTGTCGGTCTGTCGGTCTGTCGGTCTGTCGGTCTGTCGGTCTGTCGGTCTGTCGGTCTGTCGGTCTGTCGGTCTGTCGGTCTGTCGGTCGCTGTCACAAAATTATGGATTTTTTAAAATTTTAAAATGGATTCTTATAGGAAATTTTACGCTGATTTCAAAATCGAAATCAAAAAGTTTCTATCTCGAACAGTTTTCGAGATATTCGACTTCGAATTTCGGGAAAATTTCGACATTGCGATTTTATGAGTAATTCTTAAAGAAAATTTTACGCTGATTGCAATAATGAAATCGAAAAAATTCTATGTCGAATAGTTTTCGAGCTATTCGCCTTCGAATTTCGGGAAAATTTTCGACATTACGATTTTAAATGTGATTCTTATAGGAAATTTTACGCTGAATTCGAAAATGAAGTCGAAAAAAATTCTATGTCGAATAATTTTCCAGATATTCGATTTCGAATTTCGGGAAAATTCGAAATCGAAATCGGAAGGTTTTTTTAAGTTCGTTCTGGGATTACTTATAGAGCAATCTCTTCGCCGGCCCCTTGTTTAATAATAGCAAATCTACAGATAAACTTTTGCGTTATTTATATAACCAGTTAAAAAAAATTTGAGTTTAAGAGAATTTTCCATACTTAAAATCTAACCTTTGTTTATTTCTTCTTATCGATTTGACGTACCAACGCCATTTTTACAAGTATTTAGTTTTACCAATAAGAATTTGTTTCTTAAATTACTATAACTAAACTTTTTTATATGATTATTCAGATTGAGAAATAGTGGACACTTGTCAGTAAGAATTTTGGCTAGTGCAGCAGTAATTCTCCTCAAAGTTGTATTATTCCGTTACAAGTAGTCTTTGTTACATTTACCAATGCTAGTTGATTTTTTCAGCAATTCCATTATCTATTTGTCTTACCTGACTATAGAAAATTTTAGCAATAATAACATATGGTTTATTTTTTACTGCATATTAAAATTTTATCGAATAATATTCACTCTTTGACTGAGTGAGATAAAAAAGGGCACATGCTAAGTTTCAGCCGATTCAGATATGATATTGTAGTTTTCATTTTACTAAAATTTAACGTAATAAGTTGTTGATATATTGATTTTGTTAGGTTATTCCAAAAGTTCTGCAACACTTGTCAAAAAACAATTTTCTACGATTTTTTGCCACCGATCTGCAAATTTTCGAATTTGGTCAAAATACCACTCGGACGGTTTTGAATAGAAAAACTCTTGGCACACTTCATCCAACTGGCAACCACACAAGAAGTGTTCCATTGACCGGAAGATGCTATAATTGGCTGGATGCGGAAGAACTACTACATCATCCAACTCTTTAAATTTCTTCTTAGTCTTCTTGTCTGTGCGGAGTTTGGCATTATCTTGCTGAAACATAGAGCGCTTTCGGTTGATTAAAGTCCGGCAGTTCTTCTTTAACTTGTAGTAGACACGGCCTAACTGCTGGCAATAAAGTTCGGCACCATTGGTGCGGCATTCGGTACAATTCAAAATGGAAAAATCAAAACGATCTTGGTGCAGAATTAGCGGCAAAGTTTGGTCTCCTGAAACCCAATTCTTCTGACGGTTGTGATTGACCAAAAAGATCCACATCTCGTTCGACGTTACAGTTTTCTTTCAAAGTCTTCTTTCGAATCTTGACTCGTTTGGCGGCTTGCATCTTAATGTTTTATGCGGATCCTGTTGGGTTTTTGTGCAAAAAGTTAAGTTGTTGGACATGCTAATAAAGCATTAATTTGTTAACTCCCAAATTTTGAATGTTCGACGAAGGCTCATCTAACGTTTCAAGCATGTCTTTATTGTCCAACTTTAACGGCTGATCGGAACGAGACTGATCTTTAAAACTCATGCCGGCAGAATCGAAGCGCTTGCACCATTTTGAAACAGTAAAATAGTGGACAGTTCCTTCGTCTTCATCATCGCAGAATTTTTTTGTAGTATGCATTTACGAAAGTCCCCGCTTTCAACAATAGCGCATCAAGAAACATCTGAAATCTGAAGATCTATTGCGAAAAACTAACAAAAACAAATATTTAATGTTGGAAACTTTTTTATTGGTTCTTGAAATATTATCCCTGGCGGTTAATACATTGTTCCATACACTGAAACCAAATTTCATAACATTTTTTTCACAGCGAATCAGGTATCTTCCAAGCATACCAACTACCTCTTTCAACGTTGAAAAACGTGGTCCACGCAGTTTGTTCTTTACCTGCGTGGACAAAGAAAAAACGTTAAGGGCCAAATCCTGCTTGTACGGCGGACCCATTAATTCGACATTTTGAGTGTTCAGAAAGCCAGTTGTTTGCGTCGACGTGTGTAAAATCGCATTGCCATAGTGGAGAATGATCCGGCGTCGCAAATTAGTTTTTCTTATTTCTCTAAATGGTTGTGACCGTTTTACGACCCTTTAAAGCCACAGTTGCGACATGCTCAGTTTTTTCAAAAAGACAAGCGACTATTTGCTTCGAAGTTTGTTGGGTTTGGCTCATCTTGAAAGACCCATACACTCGACTGCTGTGTACTTTCGGGTTCCTACGCATAAATCCAAGATCTGCTACCTTTGATGATGTCAGCTTCTACACGAGCCTGTATTAGAACAATCGTTAACGTATGCGAGATCCAACGCGCGCACAGCTTTTTTATGGTTAAGTGTTCATGCAAATGTATGCTAGTTATATTAATGCCTAATGAGGCCTGAACTTCACGGTAATTCGCATGCAATTTTGCCTTATAAGTTCGCGCATGGCATCGATGTTTGTTGGCATCACAGCCTATTTTAAACGGCCTTCTTTAAATTCATCCGCCAGTAAACTACTACCACTATTAAATTATTTGAATTGACGATATACAGTAGATGTGTGTAAGGCTTTGCCACTAAAAGTCAAAGTGAATTAAACGACGCACTGTTCTTGAGATAATCTACGTCAAAAGTCGTAAAAAATCATCGCACGAAAATGTTCACCCGTTAATTCAATTTTTTGCAGACAGATTATCCAAGTGTTTTCCTACAATTGTGGCCTCATTGCCAAATCTGTCGCACACAGACCATCTAGCTTTTATAATACGCCATGTGCTACCTACGGGAACTCATGTTAAATGTTTTTTGACAGTTTATTACTAACTGTGATCATAAAAGTAAAGAGATGGCAAATGCTGTAATGTTGACTTTAGATTTTGTAGGTATTTATCTAAATAACCATAGAGGACAAAATTATGACAATGCCAGCAACACGTCTGAGTATGAAGGTTTAATGTTAGAGCAAAAGAAGTAAATTCTCTAGCTTTTTCCACTTAATTAACTATGCAAGTACTTTGTCGATTTTTCCGTAGAACAACAAATCTATAACTTTTTAGTTCTTCAACCAAAAGATGGGATGCAATCTCAATTTAAAAATATTTTAAAAATTTTATTGACAACTCGATGTAGCGCTTGTGTTGATACCTGTTGAGCATTATCCAAATCCTACCAGAAAGTTCATGTTGCTTACTTAAAACAATGGTCAGATTAAAGACACACAGTACAAAGCAAATGTAACATTGAAAAAATTTAAGAGCGTTGAAAATAATTGCATTATTGGTATATTTCTGGAACAATGTTCTTGAAAAGTCTTAAGAAGTAAGTGAGAGCCTTGAGGAAAAAGTACAGACACAATAATTATTAATTAAATTATTACTCTGTACAGTACTTCAGAAGCTTTAATAAATACTCTTTGACATGAAGAGTTTTGAAGACTAAAAAAACAAAAGAAAATTGATGTATGTCTACACAACAAGCATTACAAGAAGTAAGCAAAAATTAGGAATTTTTATATATATTACATATGCTGCAATTGATTCTCTAAAGCTTAAGTTAGTACCAAAAAACAAATAATCTAGACAGACACATGCAAGAATTTTGAACTTTCACGGAAAATTATTCAAATAGTAAATAAATGAATACGTCGGAGAACAAATAAGCTATTAAAAAGGTATGCTTGTTGACTGGACAAAACATTTCCCAAAGAATGTGTTATTTAACAACACTTTTAAGAGTTAATAAAATTATTGACAAAGAAGATAAAAAGACCAAACCAAAAACAATTAGAACCAGAAAGACTTTTAACACTATTGACATCATGGGACGTAGAGTACACTTTTCCTAAAATTGTCAATGTTTTAGGGATTTTTTTAAGTATGGTAGTTACTATTACACTGGAGAACGATTAATTACGACTCTTAATAAAGAGAAATATTTTTGGAGATCAATGTTAAAACTAGAAAAATGGCGGGCTTTGTACTTTTGTTTATTGAGAGTGAGTTTTTACTTTTCATGATATAGTTCAGAGGTTTGCTAATTCTAAAGTCAGGAAAAGAGGAGTTTTTGTAAATAAAAGTTTTTAGATGAAATGTAAATTTGTTTTTATTTCTCTCTATTAATATGTGAGTGTATGTAAACATTGTATTGAAATGTATGTACGAAACAAAAATTGAAAAATTAATAATTTACCTAAATATTCAACATCTTCGTAATTTTTTAACAACGTCCTAAACATGCAACAATTTAAGCAAAGGCAAGTAAAAATTGTTAGCTGAAAGCGCCAAAAACTTAATCAAGCCCTGATTCTATTGAGTTTTCATCCCTCTTGAAAAATTTGTAATGCGTTTTAACAATAGTATCTTGCGGCTCTTTCATATGGCGTTCTATGTTTACTAATCGAAAGAATTAGAAATAACATCTGTCAAAGTGTCAGAAACCCCTAGACAAAGAGAAAGAGCAAAGTTTAAATAAGGCGTTCAAATTAGATCTTTTAAATGTGCAGATTAATGTTTGCTGTTCAAATTTGATGAACCAAATGACGCAAAATATGCATTTTACATATACTTGGAATTACTTATGTCATTTAGTTATTTAAGGTTTATCATAAAACTTGAAAAATGGTGATGCCCGAAAATTAACAAAAATGTATTAAGTAATTGATAAAATAATTCAAATTGCACAAAAATATTCTACGCGATTACTTAACCTTTATTTTTATGTGGTTCCAAAGATGAATCAAAAGTATGTATTTTTGTAATTTAAAATATACAATTAGATAGAACGCAAGATCTCTTCAGTACATTTCTGTACATGACTATTTATGTATCTTGCACAGTGACGTACTGTCTTGACCCTTTAAAAGAGGTATTACTTAAAAAAATACTATTTAGTTGGGAGTAAGGCAAGAGACTGTTTTAAGCCTATTTACTGTCACAGCAGATGATACATAGAGGGCACCAAAAACTACAACTAATTAAGATAAATCTGCTATTGTACGAAAATTTTTTCAATTTATTTTAAAATTTAATTAAAACAAGCTATAATAATGGATGTGGAGAATGTAGAAGTAACTTGCAAGAAGAAACCATTTTAAAGCTAAAAAATTTAAGCACTTAATAATAATGTGGCTCAACACGCCGCGTGGGAGTTCGGTCTGCGAACTGAGAGATTAAGGCTCTCGTATGTTCGCCTTCCCTGCCCGGTCGACGCACACCATCTCTGATGCGGGGCCATTTGGCAAGCACCGCGCCTTAGACGACCGCCATTGTTGCCACTTGTTCGAAGTGAACGCAGGTACTCAATTATTTTTAGTGACTGAGTGGCCACCCGCCAAACATCAGAGAGCTCCGGGAATGAACCCGGGTTCGTCCGTATCGCAACCCGCACCTCAACCCCGGGACCGCGCTCGCGATATTTCATTCATAGTTATTCGTGGAGTTTGTAAATCAACAAGAACTTTATTTTGGTCTGAGAAACTAATAAAATAATATGAAAATAATAAGAGCAAGTTAACTAAACAAAATCAGAAATAATATTATTTAAAATAAATTGATAAAGGGTATTTAAAATTGCATTATTTAAGATAGATCGGACATAGTAAGATTAAACAGAGAAAGAATAGTAAAAGTGATGTAGGAAACTGAAAACAAACGGAAGCACAAGGACCTACAGACTGGTTGAACTAAAACTTGTGTTATCACTGTAATCACGATAAAAACAATTTCTAAATAAACGATAGTAAAGGAGAATTTTGTATTTTCTGCATCGATAATACAGGCATTGGCTGTTAGGACCAGTATATGCGTGCAGGGTAGCCCAAAATTTTCTGGGATGTTGGCTGTGTCGACCAGGATTTCATGAATAGTTCCTAAGCAATACAAATATCACTCTATCTCATTTTCATTTGCATGACTAAGCAAAGAAAGATATGTACAGGATAAAGTTTCGCATATTGAAAGACTTTTTGGCACAAATTCAGAAAGTTCTTAAAACGACTACTTTTAGAAGACTTGTGCATTTTATTTTCAACCTTTTGGTTGCCACCATTATGTTAAATATAAAAGATTTGCTTTTATTTTCCTATGCAACAAAGTACATGTACAGTAAATTTGTGTTAGAAATATGGAATTTACTACTAGTTTTTAATGTCTAGTTACTTTTCACTCACCCTGTATAATATAAAACTTGTAATAATGAGGTAAATGCAATTTTAAAATAAAATGATTTATTTATATTTGAACGAAAAAGATCACTAAGGATAAGAAGTTGGAAAGTTAGCTGAAGTAGGACCATTTTTAAGGTGAATACATAATAACTTATTTCAGCTATTTTTAGTTTTCAATATCTAAATTTTACAATAACGATATTGTCTATCAATAGTTACTTTCGGATATAAAATTTTAAGGAGTGTGATTTTTAGCCAACTTTGTCACATCCAATATTGATTTGACAATAAAATTTCTAGATTTTTACAATTTTTTGTTACTTTTGGTGCTAATGTATTAGAAGTTTGGAAATTTGTTACTTCACCCGATTTTTTGTATGTACTATTATAATCAACAAGTAGTTTAATGTTAAACATGTAGTAACATCTTGTCAATTAACGTAATGCGTCTTCGTTATTTCAGTGACCTAATTTTTTTTAGTTCTATTCTTCTGATACAGAAACTTTCAATATTATCTTTCTATGTCAAAATTAATATGCAGTGCATATATGATGAGAGATACGACATTTTCTTTGTTATTAAAATATTTTTCTACAATGAGATGCTACTATTAGTTGTTTTTATACATGCATGATTTGCAATTTCTGATCATCTTCATTAACTATCAGTTGTAATGACTGCTTGCTTTATTGTCGAATAATGTTTTGTAACCATTTTCTTATGTTTTTCTTTTAAGTATATAAATTAATGAAGTTCGTTAAAAGGAAATATAAACTTCTTTATTAGCATGGAAAATATATTTAACATCTTAATTCACGGGATAAACAGCGTCTATTTTGAGATGATTGTCGACGTTTCGGCATCGGCTTTTATGTCATTCTCTTTCTAAGTTTATGTAGCTATTGACATTTTGTATGCATGTTTCGTCTAAGTTTATATTCGAGTTTACTGGGTTTAACTGCCTACTAAATACCATTGCATTTGTTTTTGTTTGTTAACTACAAGTCCTATTCCTTTGCTCTTAATGTTTAGTATTTCCATTAAAGCTTGTAGTTGTTTTTTATTTTCTGTCATAATTACTGTGTCATCTGCATATCGAATGTTTATTTTTGTGCCGTTTATATTCACCCCTTCTTCTCTATCCTTTATTGATTCGTTTATTATGTATTCAGCGTAGGCATGAAATAAAATTGGTGACAACACGCATTCTTGTCTTGCACCTATTTTGATATTGATAGATTTTGTTCTTTCATTGTCAACTGCAAACGTTCTGGTTCCAGTACAGATTGCAAATTATTGTAATGTCCTTGCCATCCAAATCTATATCTAATAATATGTCTGGTAATTTATCGTGCCTTATTCTATCAAATGCTTTTTTCGTAGTCTACGTAACATATATACAGTTCTTTTTGTACTTCCAAGCATCTTTCTGCTATTATTACTAGGCCAAAGATTGCTTTTCATGTGCCTTTTTTTACGAAAGCCATACTGTGTTTTACTAAGAAACTCTTTACAGTTATTTCTTATATGGTTGTATATGATTCTCAGAAATATTTTTAAATGGCTCTTTATGCTTATAGTGCGATGATCTTCAAATTTAACAGATCTACGTTTTTTCCTTCTTCTTGCGGTGTCTTGGCCGTCAACGGTCGTTGGCTTTCATATTGGCCATCATGTTTACTATGGTGACTTTTATTGATTGCTGCACGGAACAATTGAATGGTTGTCTTTCCGTAGCAATCTCGTAAATTCTTCAGCGAGGAAGTCCTTCTACGTTTATCGACTATTTTTCCCTGTATAATTAAATGGAAAATCTTATATTTTTCGGGGTGTCTCATTACGTGAACGAAGTACTGCAGTTTTCGCTTTTTTATAGTTTTAACTATTTCCAATTCTTTATTAATTTGCACGAGTGCCTCATTATTGCTTATTTTGTTTATCCAACTTATCTTTAACAACCTTCTGTACACCTACATTCTAAAGGATTGTAGTCGTTCAAGTATCTCTTTTGTTAGTGTCCACGCTTTGGCACCATACAATAGAACAGAATAGACATAACATCTAACCATCCTTATTCTTAGATTAATTCTTAGGTCACGAGTACATAAGACGTTTCTCATCTTAATAAATGCTGTCCTTGCGTTTTATATACAAATCTTAATTTTTACGGATGGGTCTCAGTTTTCATTGATGGTACTTCCCAGATAAATCAATGTTTTGAGCTTTTCCAACGCTGTGCCGTTTGCCGATATGCCATTGTCTTCTACGCCCCCTTCTTTACTAATGATCATATATTTAGTCTTCTTGATGTTTAGTTTCAAGCCGAATTTGTCGCACTTATCTGTTAATTGATTCATTAGATTTTGCATACTTTTACTGCTGTTGGTTATTATAAGCGTGTCATCCGCGTACCTAAAGTTATTAATTGTCAAACCGTTAATATTAATTCCTTCCTCAACAAGGAAAAAATATCTCTTCTGAGTACAGGTTGAAGATCAATGAGGGCAGTATACAGCCTTGCCGGATTCCTTTTTTATGTTAATTTCGTCTGACAGTTGATGTTCTATTCTTATTGTTGCTGTGTGGTGCCAGTATAAGTCATTAATGATTCTAATGTCTTTATCATATACGCCCGATCTATTTAGAATCTTGATCATTTTATCATGTTCAACATTGTCGAAGTCTTTTTCGAAGTCTATCGCGCACTAAAATACATTTTGGTTAATATCGCGGCTTTTTTGAATCAACACACGCCAAACAATGCTTCTCTTGTTCCAAGGTTTCTTCAGAAGCCTAACTGAGTTATCCCAATCCTGTCTTCTAATTTTTTTTATATATTTTACCATGTATTACACGTAGCAAAATTTTCAAAACGTGGTTCATCAGGTTAATTGTCCTGTGTTCGTGGCATTTTGTTTTTCCCAATCCATCGGTATTTCTCCGGTCTCATATGTAGTGCTAAAAAGTTTCGATAGAGCCTGGTTTCCGTTTTTTTTTATTGCTCTTATGACTTTTTCTTTGGTAATTGCAAGTCCTGAAGTAGCTTCCATTTGTTCGTAATTTGGCCTGTTATTATTAAATAACTCTGACATATATTCTTTCCATCTGAGCAGTTGTTGATTTATATCTAATAGTTTGTCTTCATTTCGGTCTTATACAATTAGAGGGCGATGTTCTCGTTTAGTACTATGTATTTCTTTTATTTTCTGTGCAGATGAAAAATGTTTTTTTTTCATAATCTTCTATTTTGACACATTCTTAAGCATACCACTTTAATTTTACTTGTGTTATATTTCGCCTTATCCCATTTTTTATATTCCCTATTACTTATGTTTCTATGTTACCTTCTTTGGCCCATCAGTCTAAGAATGTCTTCTGTCACCCATTTTTGTTTTTTTTGAAAAGTATAAACATGAAGTTTAACCAATTATCTGGTATAGTTCCACTACTGTATATTATGTTATATAGTTTCGTCAGTTTAGTAACTATCAGAATTAAAATGCTTAAAATGTTCTGCAGTTAACATATCATCTCATGAGCCCTTCTTTTTCTTTGGCGTCATTGATGGCTGCTTCTACTTCCAACTTGAGAATATATGGTCCGTCGCTTAATTCTATGAGTAGGTTATCGTCACATTCTCTATATATTTTTCATATATTTTCTTTTTATTTTTGCATCTAACTATATGTTGATTTTTTATTCACAATATTTATTTAAATTTTCATTTTAAACAAACCTGCAGCTTTTTAATATTTTGACGAATTTCTCTGTCCTTATGTAAAACTCTCATATTCTCTAGTTGCGTACATTTTTCTTGCAGTCATTTTCTTTGCTTTTTTAATTTTTTCATTTATTGGGGTGTTTAATTCTTCATATTTATTGTTTCGTTTTTCTTTCCTTTTGTTCTTCATAAGTGGAGAGGCAGTCGTGTAAATAGCCGCTCTCGTGGTGCGGTGTGGAAACGTAGTACGGCCCGTATTGGTAGGTCAGCCGATAAGGCCAAAATCGTCCCTTAAACGGCCGTCGCGTAAGCGGGTGGGGGCGGCTACCGATATCAACCAATGAATTGCCAAATCGCTCACCTGAATCGGCTCCGACTTCGGCTTCGTCGGCGATTCCAAGGTGACACGACCAAATTGGCCGAGCTGCGATGCGTATATTTATGCGGGTTAAGACACGACCGAACTGGCCGCGCTGCGGGGCGTGAAAGCCTCGGCTGAGCAAAAGCCCATGCCGTTGTGTGTGCGATGGGAAAACGTGCAGATATCAAAGGCCCGCATGCCGCCGCGATATATAGCGGTTCAAGGGCGAAAAGGCCGCCACACCATACTCCCCGCCTTGAAAGGTCCTGAGCTTTCAAAAAAATTACTACTTTATCAAGGAGCTATTAACAGCGGTTTGAAACAATATTGTCATTAAATTCCTGAAATTAACTATTATATTTCAGGTGCGTTAAATTGCGGTTAGATTTATATCGTAACAAACTACATATAAATTCCCTATTAATACACTATCTATATATACATGAGTCAGCTAAAATATTGTTTATTGGGTTGGCAAAGGATATAGCTTGGTGACAGGACGTCTGTATGTACCTGACCCGGTTTTTACTGAAGCTACGCGGATTACACCATCCAATCCGGGGAAAGTCTCTGTTATAACGCGTAGTGGCCAAGTTAAAGGAGGTACATTATCTTGACCCAAGAGAACAACAGTACCGATCTCTATTGGGCGATCGGGTGATCCCCACTTCTGCCGAACTTGCAGCGTGTGCAAGTATTCAACTCGCCATTTTTTCCACTAAGACAATACAAGCTGATCTAAAAGCCTTTTGCGGTTTGTTAAGTTCAAGCTTTCTTCTGTCAATTCAGAAGAAGGTAAATACTTGAGGGGACTGGACATTAAAAAATGCGCCGGAGTGAGCACATCCGGATGCGGATCTGATGCTAAAACACTAAGTGGTCGAGAATTTACAATACCTTCCACTTGCACTAGCACGGTCCAAAGTTCCTCATAAGTGAGCAACTGCTTGCCCATGACTCGATACAAGTGTGTCTCAACGGTTTTAATGTTAGATTCCCAAATGCCTCCGAAGTGCGGGGCGCGTGGCGGAATCATTGTCCACTCAATGCGTGTTTTAAGAAGCTCCCTTTGATATCAGATTGGACAGTGGAGTTTAACAAAAAGAATAAATTTCGCCGAGCTGTGCCTTAGCTCCGAAAATTGGTGCCACTGTCTGAGTATATAACAGACACTGGACCGCGGCGGGAAATAAACCTTTTGAAGGCGGAAAGAAACGCATCGGATTTAAGTTCCGATACAAGTTCGATATGTATGGCTTTAGTAACCATACAGACAAACAAACATATGTAAACTTTCTGAGAGCGTTGACCCCTACGGCGAGTAGGTATATAAGCGACAGGTAAATTATCGTGTATTTTAGCAATACGATTGCTGACAAAAATAGACCACCTATGTGGCGATGAGTGGATCCACAAAAGCGCTATTGTAGAATCCGAGAAGGCGTAAACACCTGTAATAGGTAGACGAGCGGAAAGTTTATCGCGGACCACGCGAACAAGCTTGGACAACAGCAAAGCGGCGACAAGTTCTAATCGAGCTAGCGTTGTTATTTTAACTGGAGAAACCTTTGACTTTGCACATAAAAGCCGGACGGTGATATTACCTTCAGGATCAGTGATGTGCAAATAAACACAACAACCGTAACCACTGAAGCTCGCGTCACAAAAGGCTACGATGTTCACTACGGCTTTTCCCGCAATGCCAATATGGCGCGGAATTTTAGAGAAGAGAGTGCGGAAAAATCGCGTGCAAAAGCTGAAAAGCGACTGATGATGGATTCCGGAGGAACCTCATCCCAGTCTATTTTAGCTAGCCATAGTTCCTTAATAAGAATTTTGGCGTACAGCACAAGTGGAGCTACAACGCCAAGTACGTCGAATAAGCGGGCAACTAGCGATAGAATCGTGCGCTTTGTGCATTTATCTTCTACAGCGACTGTTGTTAAAGAAAAGTAATCGTCAGCAGGATCCCAGGTTAAACCAAGGCTTTTAAAATTGTAAATATCGTTACCCATGCCAGAAAAATTTACTGGTAAGCGGTGAGACTCGGGAAGAACCTCCAATAAAGCGGGTGAATTAGTGGCCCATTTGACAAGGTCGAAAGAGCCTAATTTAAATAAATCGATTAATTCGCGAGACAATCGCATGGCAGTCTGTTCATCGGGAACCGAATCGACATAATCATCCATGTAAAACTGAGTTTCTACCAGTTTAGAAGCCTCAGGGAAGCGGTCACTATGCTCGCACGCTAAGTTGCGTAACGTACTCATAGCTAGGTAAGGGCTAGGCTTTAGCCCGAAGGGTACGAGGTCAAAATTGTAAGTGCGAATAGGTTCGTTCCTACTGAAACGAAATAAAAATCGTCGTAAGTATTTACGATGGTGCTCGTTTACTCCGATGCGCTAAAACATTTGTTTTATATCAGCGGTCATTGCTATTGGGAATGTACGAAAGTCGAGTAACAACGAGAACAAGTTGGCCTGCAAATTAGGTCCGACATGCAAAATGTCATTAAGTGACAGCCCTGAGTGCGTTTTAGCACTAGCGTCTAAAACGATACGGATGCTGTCCTTATCTGGTCTGACAACGGCGTGATGCGGTATGTAGTAACCCTCCTCTGTCAATTCAGAGTCAGGCACCTGGGACAAATAGCCCTGCGTTATATAATCGGCGATAGTTTTATTATAATTTTCTCGTAGGGTTGGCACGCAATCGAATTTACGCTCGAGCGCAAGTAGACGACGGTGAGCCAGACGCGTGAATTACCCAACTCGAGGGGTTTCGAGAAAGGGTAAATCAACAAAATATCTGCCGTCTTTAAATAAAATCGAAGAGTTAAAGTTATTTTCGCAATCTAATTCATCTGGACTAATAAAACGTTGAGATGGAATTTCCTCTAACTCAAAGAACTTCCGTAAACTTGACTCAATGTCAACGTTAGCAAGCGCGGTAAACGAAGATGTAGTACTATGTAGGCAGGTTGCATCATAATGACATGCAATATCTCCCATAAGCACGTAACCAAAGCTGGTTAATATAGCGGGTGGTGCGCGGTTACGAGAATCGACCCTATCTCCCAAATAAATATAAGGAAACAGTTGAGCATCAAGAACAACAGAATGTTATTTAGATAATGACTGCCTAAACTACGTTTATCTTGATACTTTTTAACAAGACTGTCCCATATAATATTATAAGCATCCCCTGTAGGAATAATACCTGCGGTTAATTTTAAAGCGTCATGAGTTAATTTACTAATCAAATACTGCACACGCTGCGCGTCAGTCAAATTTGTATTTAAATGCACATTGCTACGAAATATTTCGTAAAATATTGGCCAGCTCTCAGTCTTGCCATCGAAAGAAGGCAGTTCAATTGGCGGTAATTTTACGATACCTCTTTTTTGATCTAATGTAAATGTTTTGCTGTTTGACAATATAAGGTTGCGTTTATATTTAATACTCGAATATAAATCTTCAATAGAATTTAAACATGAGTAGTCTGGAGGAGTCTGATCAATTTCAAACTGCACATTGTTAATTTCTTCAATTATTGTTTCAAACCTGCTGTATAATTCACTAATAGCTTCTGTTTGAGATAAAAATAATTCGTTTGAGCGTAATTCATAATTTGAAATATTTTTGATATGTTTTATAAACGATTACATCGTTCGAAAATCGCCTCTTTTTTGGCAGTTAACTGAACTAATTTTAATTCAAGCTTATCCATAATAAGGGAACTTTATTTGAATAAAGCGTAATAAATTGTATCTGATACCGATCCGGCTCGTAAGGACCAAACATGTGGAAAGGTATGGCGTATAAATAGCCGCTCTCGTGGTGCGGTGTGGAAACGTAGTACGGCCCGTATTGGAAGGTCAGCCGATAAGGCCAAAATCGTCCCTTAAACGGCCGTCGCGTAAGCGGATGGGGGCGGCTACCGATATCAACCAATGAATTGCCAAATCGCTCACCTGAATCGGCTCCGGCTTCGGCTTCGTCGGCGATTCCAAGGTGGCCACCTCTGCGTTGCGGATCTGGTATCTGCGGGATGTTGAGACACGACCAAATTGGCCGAGCTGCGATGCGTATATTTATGCGGGTTAAGACACAACCGAACTGGCCGCGCTGCGGGGCGTAAATGCCTCGGCTGAGCAAAAGCCCATGCCGTTGTGTGTGCGATGGCAAAACGTGCAGATATCAAAGGCCCGCATGCCGCCGCGATATAAAGCGGTTCAAGGGCGAAAAGGCCGCCACACCAATAAGATCTAATATTTCTTCTGTTATCCATTGTATTTTTCTTACAATATTTTGTTTAGATAATTTTAGTTCTGCTGACTTTGTGATTCCGTTTTTCATACAATTCCAGTAATTTTCTATATTTGTTTTGGTATTGTTGTTGTTATTACTGTTGTTATTGTTAATATGTTCAACTTCTGTGTTTAAAGTGGGGTCGTTTAACTTATTTATAATGTATTGTTGATACTCTTTAATCTTAGGTTTGCTGCTACTTCTCCAATCAATTTTGAATGTTGTTCTATGTGTTTTTATCTTTTTCAATGTTACTCTCATTGTAGCTGTTATTAAATTGTGGTTTAATCTTATATCCATTCCTGGATATGTTTTTGCACTTAACACATTGTTTCTAGACCTCTTGTTTATCAAGAGAGAGACTGTTTGGTTTTTGACTATGTGATCTACATCATATTGCAGTGCGGTTCATGTATATACTCTTTGTTTTAGTAATTAAAACCATGTGTTTACTAAAGTCGAATTTGCTTGTTCTCAAAATGAATCAGTTGTATTCCTCTATCATTTCTTTCTCCTTGAACATAGGCATAGATATACTATGAGGAGAAAAAAATTTTGCTATCTATGGATGATACAATTTGTTATTTTGCCAAAACCTTGAAAATATTTGAAAAATATTTTTGACATGCGAGTGAAATATAACGCACTTTTAGAAATAGGGCTTTTGTTGTAGATTTAAGGTTTATTTGAAAATAGCTAGATTGTTAAATAGATTTCTTTGTTTGGATTTTTTCCTATTTAACAATTTCAAATACAACAATTTTTAATGCTTTCTTGGTGTGCCAATTATAAAAATTGGTGAAATTTTATCGAACCCTGCTGTGGCGTCACAATTAGTGTCAGATTATATATTAAAAGATGCCGTAAGTGACTTAAAATTGCATTGATTTTTTATAACAGAATAATAAATAAAAATAAAAATAAATATTTACAAAAATATTCAAAACTTTGTTGCATTGCTATTACAAGGACGTATCTTGTTATCCACATTATATTAATTTTATAATGTAAAGGTGGCTATGAAAAATCTAATTGATCTTGAGAAAAACACTTTTCTTGGAGGTCTCAGTAAAAGAAGAATTATCAAATACTTAACTATTGTTTGTATTGCATTCGTAAAAATTAAAAAGCAAGTAGTATAAAAATGTTTTAACTGACTATACAGTGTTGGTGGTGATTAAATATATATTAAACTTAATAATTATATTATTAATAATTATTATAAAAGTGATTAAAACTACTACTAAAAATAAAAATCTGGTGTGAACATCACACGACTTGCCTTATCCTATTATTTGGGTAATTCTGGCAAAAATCTTGGGCATCAATTTTTTTTCGATTTCCTATTTTACCAACTTTTACTTTAAATTCATGTTTATCTCGTGATATTTTTGTATCTTCAAGTTTAGATTCGCGACCGCTTTGCGATTTTGCGACCTTGCGACCAAACGGCTCGGCCAATTTTTACCAAAAGTTTTGCACTGCGAAAAACTGGGTAGGTCGAATTTCCACAGATTACATTACTTTCCTTATTATAGGATAAGGATAGTAATATTTTACGTATGGAATTAAAATAATTCTTTCAGATGAAAAAACCGTATGCTGTTACTTTTATTTCTTGGTACGATTCCATACTCCAGACTAAAGTAATTACATAACTGGTTGGGTTATTATGCGCAAGCAGATGTCCTTCAGTTAATAGTGATTTTGTCAAACAAAACTTGTTAGCAGAAGTATATATTTTATTAAGGTGTTGCAAACCGGTGAGGCAGCAAAGCAATACTTAGTTATAATAGGTCAAAGATTTTAATTGAATTGTTTCAGATTAACTATACTTCACGTGTTGTTTGTCGAAATACTAAAATGTTGACTTATTCCCCATTTTTAATAATATGCACAATTGTTTGGAGTACAGTGGCTAAAACATACGTAAGTAGGCCATTAGCTTTAGTTAGCCTTTTGTCTTTAAAACAAATAGAAGATGTATTATATTTATTATTTTAATAGCATCAGATCATTTTAACCATGCAATTTGTTAGAAAACTGTTTCCGAAAGACAAATACATGAGAAATGTTATAATAATACACTTTACTATTTGTGTTTTATAGTCTGTGAAACTATGATTTGTTGCTATTTAAAATATAATGTCTAATGTGTATGCTATTTAATTTTTATGTTGAATGCAGTTAGTGGTTGGAAAGTGGAGAGGTAGGCGTGTAAATAGCCGTGCCCTCGGTGTGGGGAACTAAGTACGGCCCGTTTTGAAAAGTAAAACGTTTAGGCCCAAATCGTCCCTTAAACGACCGGCGCGTAAGCGGTTGGGGGCGGCTACCGATATCAACCGATGAGTAATTGCCAAATCGCTCACCTGTAATCGGTTTCGGCTTCGGCGGCGTTGGTTTCACGGTGACCACCTTGTTGCGATGTCTTCGTGCCTGGAACACGACCGCACTGGCCGGGATGCGATGCGGATCGAATATTTCTTGTGGGGTAGTTAAACACGATCGAATTGGCCGCGTTGCGGATCGAGTATATCGCCGGGCTTCGCGCATGGCTTAGCGGTAGATCTTTGCGGGAAATCTTAATTCGATAGCACTTTTCGTTTAAAAGGGTGCCGCCGAGGGCGTATGCAGACTTGCCGGCTGAACAAAAGCCCATATGCCGTTTTGTGTGCGATAGCAGAACGTGGTGGCAAATATCAAAGCCACCAGCATGCCGCCACGATACCCAAGCGGTTCAAGGGCGAAAAGGCCGCCACACCAGAAAGGATGTATATTTTCAACAAACTTAAAAAGTTCGTTACTGAATTCTATATGTCTGTCGGTCTGTCTGTCGCTGTCACAAAATTATGGATTTTTTAAAATTTTAAAATGGATTCTTATAGGAAATTTTACGCTGATTTCAAAATCGAAATCAAAAAGTTTCAATCTCGAATAGTTTTCGAGATATTCGACTTCGAATTTCGGGAAAATTTCGACATTGCGATTTTATGAGTAATTCTTAAAGAAAATTTTACGCTGATTTAAATAATGAACTCGAAAAAATTCTATGTTGAATAGTTTTCGAGATATTCTACTTCGAATTTCGGGAGAATTTTCGACATTACGATTTTAAATGTGATTCTTATAGGAAATTTTACGCTGAATTCGAAAATGAAGAAAAATTCTATGTCGAATAATTTTCCAGATATTCGATTTCAATTTCCGAAATTCGAAATCGAAATCGAAAGGTTTTTTAAGTTCGTTCTGGGATTACTTACCAGCAATCTCTTCGCCGGCCCCTTGTTTAATAATAGCAAATCTACAGATAAACTTTTGCGTTATTTATATAACGAATTAAAAAATATTTGAGTTTAAGAGATTTTCCATACTTAAAATCTAACCTTTGTTTATTTCTTCTTATCGATTTGACGTATCAACGCCATTTTACAAGTATTTAGTTTTACCAATAAGAATTTGTTTTTAAATTACTATAACTAAACTTTTTATGATTATTCAGATTGAGAAATAGTGGACACTTGTCAAAATTTTGGCTATTGCAGCAGTAATTCTCCTCAAAGTTGTATTATTCCGTTACAAGTAGTCTTTGTTACATTTACCAATGTTAGTTGATTTTTTCAGCAATTCCATTATCTATTTGTCTTACCTGACTATAGAAAATTGTAGCAATAATAACATATGGTTTATTTTTTACTGCATATTAAAATTTTATCTAATAATATTCACTATTTGACTGAGTGAGATAAAAAAGGGCACATGCTAAGTTTCAGCTGATTCAGATGTGATATTGTAGTTTTCATTTTACTAAAATTTAACGTAATAAGTTGTTGATAGATTGATTTTGTTAGGTTGTTCCAAAAGTTTTGCAACACTTGCCAAAAAACAATTTTCTATGATTTTTTGCTACCGATCTGCAAGTTTTCGAATTTGGTCAAAATACCACTCGGACGGTTTTGAATCGAAAAACTCTTGGCACACTTCATCCAACTGGCAACCACACAAGAAGTGTTCCATTGACCGGAAGAGGCTATAATTGGCTGGATGCGGAAGAACCACAACATCGTCCAACTCTTCAAATTTCTTCTTAGTCTTCTTGTCTGTGCGGAGTTTGGCATTATCTTGCTGAAACATAGAGCGCTTTCGGTTGATCAAAGCCCGTCAGTTCTTCTTTAACTTGTAGTAGATACGGCCTAACTGCTGACAATAAAGTTCGGCATCATTGATGCGGCCATTCGGTAAAAGTTTAAAATGGAAAAATCAAAACGATCTTAGTGCAGAATTAGCGACAAAGTTTGATCTCCTGAAACCCAATTCTCTTGACGATTGTGATTGACCAAAAAGACCCACATCTCGTTCGACGTTACAGTTTGCTTTCAAAGTCTTCTTTCGAATCTTGACTCTTTTGGCGGCTTGCATAATAATGATTTATGCGGATCCTGTTGGGTTTTTATGCAAAAAGTTAAGTTGTTGGAGATGCCAATAAAGCGTTAATTTGTTAACTCCAAAATTTTGAATGTTCAACGAAGGCTCACCTAACATTTCAAGCCTGTCTTTATTGTCCAACTTTAACGGCTGATCGGAACGAGACTGATCTTTAAAACTCATGCTGCCAGAATCGAAGCGCTTGCACCATTTTGAAACAATAAAATAGTGGACAGTTCCTTCGTCTTCATCATCGCAGAATTTTTTTGTAGTATGCATTTACGAAAGTCCCCGCTTTCAACAATAGCGCATCAAGAAACATCTGAAATCCGAAGATCTATTGCGAAAAACTAACAAAAACAAATATTTAATGTTGGAAACTTTTTTATTGGTTCTTGAAATATTATCCCTGGCGGTTAATATATTGTTCCATACACTGAAACCAAATTTCATAACATTTTTTTCACAGCGAATCAGGTATCTTCCAAGCATACCAACCACTTCTTTCAACGTTTAAAAACGTGGTCCACGCAGTTTGTTCTTTACCTGTGTGGACAAAGAAAAAACGTTAAGGGCCAAATCCTCATTGTACGGCGGACCCATTAATTCGACATTTTGAGTGTTCAGAAAGCCAGTTGTTTGCGTCGACGTGTGTAAAATCGCATTGCCATAGTGGAGAATGATCCGGCGTCGCAAATTAGTTTTTCTTATTTCTCTAAATGGTTGTGCACTATTCAAAATTGACCGTTTTACGACCCTTTAAAGCCACAGTTGCGACATGCTCAGTTTTTTCAAAAAGACAAGCGACTATTTGCTTCGAAGTTTGTTGGGTTTGGCTCATCTTGAAAGACCCATACACTCGACTGCTGTGTACTTTCGGGTTCCTACGCATAAATCCAAGATCTGCTACCTTTGATGATGTCAGCTTCTACACGAGCCTGTATTAGAACAATCGTTAACGTATGCGAGATCCAACGCGCACACAGCTTTTTTATGGTTAAGTGTTCATGCAAATGTATGCTAGTTATATTAATGCCTAATGAGGCCTGAACTTCACGGTAAGTCGCATGCAATTTTGCCTTATAAGTTCGCGCATGGCATCGATGTTTGTTGGCATCACAGCCGATTTTAGACGGCCTTCTTTAAATTCATCCGCCAGTAAACTACTACCACTATTAAATTATTTGAATTGACGATATACAGTAGATGTGTGTAAGGCTTTGCCACCAAAAGTCAAAGTGAGTTAAACGACGCACTGTTCTTGAGATAATCTACGTCAAAAGTCGTAAAAAATCATCGCACGAAAATGTTCACCCGTTAATTCAATTTTTTGCAGACAGATTATCCAAGTGTTTTCCTACAATTGTGGCCTCATTGCCAAATCTGTCGCACACAGACCATCTAGCTTTTATAATACGCCATGTGCTACCTACGGGAACTCATGTTAAATGTTTTTTGACAGTTTATTACTAACTGTGATCATAAAAGTAAAGAGATGGCAAATGCTGTAATGTTGACTTTAGATTTTGTAGGTTTTTATCTAAATAACCATAGAGGACAAAATTATGACAATGCCAGCAACACGTCTGAGTATGAAGGTTTAATGTTAGAGCAAAAGAACTTAATTTACTATGCAAGTACTTTGTTGATTTTTCCGTAGAACAACAAATCTATAACTTTTTAGTTCTTCAACCAAAAGATGGGATACAATCTCAATTTAAAATATTTTAAAAATTTTATTGACAACTCGATGTAGCGCTTGTGCTGATACCTGTCGAGCATTATCCAAATCCTACCAGAAAGTTCATGTTGCTTACTTAAAACAATGGTCAGATTAAAGACACACAGTACAAAGCAAATGTAACATTGAAAAAACTTAAGAGCGTTGAAAAAAATTGCATTATTGGTATATTTCTGGAACAATGTTCTTGGAAAGTCTTAAGAAGTAAGTGAAAGCCTTGAGGAAAAAGTACAGACCCAATAATTATTAATTAAATTATTACTCTGCACAGTACTTCAGAAGCTTTAATAAATACTCTTTGACATGAAGAGGAGTTTTGAAGACTAAAAAACGAAAGAAAATTGATGTATGTCTACACAACAAGCATTACAAGAAGTAAGCAAAAATTAGGAATTTTTATATATATTACATATGCTGCAATTGATTCTCTAAAGCTTAAGTTAGTACAAAAAACAAATAATCTAGACAGACACATGCAAGAATTTTGAACTTTCACGGAAAATTATTCAAATAGTAAATAAATGAATACGTCGGAGAACAAATAAGCTATTAAAAAGGTATGCTTGTTGACTGGACAAAACATTTCCCAAAGAATGTGTTATTTAACAACACTTTTAAGAGTTAATAAAATTATTGACAAAGAAGATAAAAAGACCAAACCAAAAACAATTAGAACCAGAAAGACTTTTAACACTATTGAAATCATGGGACGTAGAGTACACTTTTCCTAATATTGGCAATGTTTTAGGGATTTTTTTAAGTATAGCAGTTACTATTACACTGGAGAACGATTAATTACGACTCTTAATAAAGAGAAATATTTTTGGAGATCAATGTTAAAACTAGAAAAATGGCGGGCTTTGTACTTTTGTTTATTGAGAGTGAGTTTTTACTTTTCATGACATAGTTCAGAGGTTTGCTAATTCTAAAGTCAGGAAAAGAGGAGTTTTTGTAAATAAAAGTTTTTAGATGAAATGTAAATTTGTTTTTATTTCTCTCTATTAATATGTGAGTGTATGTAAACATTGTATTGAAATGTATGTACGAAACAAAAATTGAAAAATTAATAATTTACCTAAATATTCAACATCTTCGTAATTTTTTAACAACGTCCTAAACATGCAACAATTTAAGCAAAGGCAAGTAAAAAATTGTTAGCTGAAAGCGCCAAAAAAACTTAATCAAGCCCTGATTCTATTGAGTTTTCGTACCCTCTTGAAAAAATTTGTAATGCGTTTTAACAATAGTATCTTGCGGCTCTTTCATATGGCGTTCTATGTTTACTAATCGAAAGAATTAGAAATAACATCTGTCAAAGTGTCAGAAACCCCTAGACAAAGAGAAAGAGCAAAGTTTAAATAAGGCGTTCAAATTAGATCTTTTAAATGTGCAGATTAATGTTTGCTGTTCAAATTTGATGAACCAAATGACGCAAAATATGCATTTTACATATACTTGGAATTACTTATGTCATTTAGTTATTTAAGGTTTATCATAAAACTTGAAAAATGGTGATGCCGAAAATTAACAAAATGTATTAAGTAATTGATAAAATAATTCAAATTGCACAAAATATTCTACGCGATTACTTAACCTTTATTTTTATGTGGTTCCAAAGATGAATCAAAAGTATGTATTTTGTAATTTAAAATATACAATTAGATAGAACGCAAGATCTCTTCAGTACATTTCTGTACATGACTATTTATGTATCTTGCACAGTGACGTACTGTCTTGACCCTTTAAAAGAGGTATTACTTAAAAAATACTATTTAGTTGGGAGTAAGGCAAGAGACTGTTTTAAGCCTATTTACTGTCACAGCAGATGATACATAGAGGCACCAAAACTACAACTAATTAAGATAAATCTGCTATTGTACGAAAATTTTTCAATTTATTTTAAAATTTAATTAAAACAAGCTATAATAATGGATGTGGAGAATGTAGAAGTAACTTGCAAGAAGAAACCATTTTAAAGCTAAAAAATTTAAGCACTTAATAATAATGTGGCTCAACACGCCGCGTGGGAGTTCGGTCTGCGAACTGAGAGATTAAGGCTCTCGTATGTTCGCCTTCCCTGCCCGGTCGACGCACACCATCTCTGATGCGGGGCCATGTGGCAAGCACCGCGCCTTAGACGACCGCCATTGTTGCCACTTGTTCGAAGTGAACGCAGGTACTCAATTATTTTTAGTGACTGAGTGGCCACCCGCCAAACATCAGAGAGCTCCGGGAATGAACCTGGGTTCGTCCGTATCGCAACCCGCACCTCAACCCGGGACCGCGCTCGCGATATTTCATTCATAATTAGTCGTGGAGTTTGTAAATCAACAAGAACTTTATTTTGGTCTGAGAAACTAATAAAATAATATGAAAATAATAAGAGCAAGTTAACTAAATAAAATCAGAAATAATATTATTTAAAATAAATTGAGAAAGGGTATTTAAAATTGCATTATTTAAGATAGATCGGACATAGTAAGATTAAACAGAGAAAGAATAGTAAAAGTGATTTACGAAACTGAAAACAAACGGAAACACAAGGACCTACAGACTGGTTGAACTAAAACTTGTGTTATCACTGTAATCACGATAAAAACAATTTCTAAATAAACGATAGTAAAGGAGAATTTTGTATTTTCTGCGTCGATAATACAGGCATTGGCTGTTAGGACCAGTATATGCGTACAGGGTAGCCCAAAATTTTCTGGGATGTTGGCTGAGTCGACCAGGATTTCATGAATAGTTCCTAAGGAATACAAATATCACTCTATCTCATTTTCATTTGCATGACTAAGCAAAGAAAGATATGTACAGGATAAAGTTTCGCATATTGAAAGACTTTTTGGCACAAATTCAGAAAGTTCTTAAAACGACTACTTTTAGAAGACTTATGCATTTTATTTTCAACCTTTTGGTTGACACCATTGGCGCTTATGTTAAATATGAAAGATTTGCTTTTATTTTTCTATGCAACAAAGTACATGTACAGTAAATTTGTGTTAGAAATATGGAATTTACTACTAGTTTTTAATGTCTAGTTACTTTTCACTCACCCTGTATAATATAAAAGTTGTAATAATGGGGTAAATGCAATTTTAAAATAAAATGATTTATTTATATTTGAACGAAAAAGATTACTAAGGATAAAAAGTTGGAAAGTTAGCTGAAGTAGGACCATTTTTAAGATGAATACATAATAACTTATTTCAGCTATTTTTAGTTTTCAATATTTAAATTTTACAATAACGATATTGTCTGTAAATAGTTACTTTCGGATATAAAATTTTAAGAAGTCTGATTTTTAGCCAACTTTATCACATCCAATATTGATTTGACAATAAAATTTCTAGATTTTTACAATTTTTTGTTACTTTTGGTGCTAAAGTATTAGAAGTTTGGAAATTTGTTACTTCACCCGATTTCTTGTATGTTCTATTATAATCAACAAGTAGTTTAATGTTAAACATGTAGTAACATCTTGTCAATTAACGTAATGCGTCTTCGTTATTCCAGTTACCTAATTTTTTTTAGTTCTATTCTTCTGATACAGAAACTTTCAATATTATCTTTCTATTTCAAAATTAATATGCAGTGCATATATGATGAGAGATAAGACATTTTCTTTGTTATTAAAATATTTTTCTACAATGAGATGCTACTATTAGTTGTTTTTATACATGCATGATTTGCAATTTCTGATCATCTTCATTAACTATCAATTGTAATGACAGCTTGCTTTATTGTCGAATAATGTTTTGTAATCATTTTCTTATGATTTTCTTTTAAGTATATAAATTAATGAAGTTCGTTAAAAGGAAATATAAACTTCTTTATTAGCATGGAAAATATATTTAACAACTTAATTCACGGGATAAACAGCGTCTATTTTGAGATGATTGTCGACGTTTCGGCATCGGCTTTGATGTCATTTTCAAGAGTTTAGCCCTTCACTCGGGGTCCCAATCTGCCTACTCCCCAAGGAGAGCAGACTTTAAGTAAGACTGACTTTTTGTGTGTCTTGGTTGTTTTTATAGGATTGGAAGTGAAAGTTTGTTTGGCGGGAGATGCATTAGGTTGGGGAAAGTTTGTTGGATTAAGGGTATTGCGTAATTGGCGGTGTGGGGTGATAAGGGATTCCCATAAGACGGGTAAACGTTGGCTGTCATCTCTTGTGTTGAGGCACTGTGGGCGTTTTTCTATTTCAATTGAAATAGAAACAGGAGGAAGAGCTTAAGCCTGTTTTATTACAAAACTTTGCGTCCGTTTTGTACTGTGCGGTGTGAGAATCTATATCTCTTATAAAAGGCGAAGTGTAGGTTCGTCACATTTGCGCAGCCGTGTGCATTGGTTGCCAAAGTAACGCGTTCGGGGCCACGCGGAAATACACGAATGATCGTCGTATTTTTAAATCACACTGCAATTTTAAAAACTTAAGTTAAAATTAAATTATTTATGTTTTAGTTTTTCTGTTCTTTTTTGCAAATAAGGATTCTTTAGTATTGAACGGGTACAAACAGCTGAGTACCATAGAAATTACATACAAAAAGGAAGTACAGATGAAAGAGCAGCAATAAATGAAGCGAGGCGACGTATATGTGCCGAAAGAACTCCGGAGGAAGTTGAAGTAGAAAACTCAGCAATACGACAACGACGTTCTCAAAAAACACCGGAATAAATAGCTGCAGAATAGTAACGATTGCTACAGAAAGTTTATATCATTTGTATTCTCTATAGCAGCCAAGCGTAGTTGGCTGAATTTTCTAGTATTGTATAAAGCATTAGTTTTATATGTAAACGTTTATTTTTCAAAACTAAATATGCCGGATTATACACGAAGTGAGATTGTTGATATTCTCATGATTCTTGGTGAGTGTCGTGGTAATTACCGAGCAGCAGCACAATTATATCGTGAGCGTTTTGCGGGCAGAAATCAGCACCCAAGTAACATAGATTGATCGAGATGATCCACGAGTTCTTGGCGTGTTAGCTATGATTAATATCAATCCGCATATTTTGCTTCGAGAAATTGAGACTGATTTGGGCATACCAATATCAACGGTTCAAAGAATTTTAAGGCTCTACAGATTCCACCATTACCTTATTACTTTAACCCAAGCATTGGCTACTTGTGACTTACAGAGAAAATTATTATTTTGTAGCTGGGCGCAAGATTTCTTCAAGTACATGTATGTTTTAGATGCAGCCACCTTTCGCAACACAGGACAGCTAGATCGATACAATTGTTATTATTGGTTTGCAGAAAATCAACACTGGTCTCGTATGATAGACAATCATAATCAATATCACTTGTCGATTGGTTGCCTTTAACGAGATATTAGGGAAAAACATTCAAATGGGGCCGGACAAGGCCCGGATTTCTAAAAAAAATTTGGACGTATATTTTCCCGTAGAAGCAGATTCTGCTATAAAAAATAAGGGTTCCTATTTAAAAAAACAAAGCTGGATATCACAGGGCCTTACCAGGGTGCCGGACCTGGTGGCGGACTACATAATGAGCAATTCATGTCTTAATCCCCATCCCATCCAACACAAATAAATCTTTCCTTGATCCAACCCAACCTCACCAAAACGTCTGGCTAGCGTGGCTAAAATCCCTCCTAAAATGTCAAATGTTAAAACTGAAATACCCCAGGTGAGTAGAGAAAACATCTCAGAATCTCACAACGTTGACAGAACGGTCTGCCTTCAACGATTCTGGGAGAAACAAGTTTGAGAACAATAGTCTATTAACAAGATCTTATAAAACGACCCAAAACCAAAAAAATACTGCACTTGGCAACATTCAACATAATGTCATTAGCTACAGAAGATAGAATGATAGAACTAGAACAAGAATTAAGAAAAGTAAAATGGGGTATCATAGAATGTCGGAAGTAAGAAGAAAAGGAGAAGGATGCATAACATTGAGAAGTGGCTATGTACTATATTACAGAGGAAATAAAGATAAACGGATAGGAAGAGTCGCATTTCTAATAAACTAAAACATAACAAGTAAAGTAGTGCAGTATATGAGTATATCTAAAAGAATAATTTTAATAGATATAAGAATTAACAAACGATGCACATGCAGAATAATTCATATGCCCCAATCACTGATCACGTTAATGAGGAAGTTGAGCGAACGTATGAAGACATTAGCAAAACAGCACGAAATGATTCAACAAAATACCTACTAATTATCGGGGATTTTAATGTAAAAATTAGAAAACAAAAAGGTAACATCGAAGAAGGAATTGCACCTCTTGGCGTTGGGAAAAGAAATAAAAAATAAAATATGCTAATCAACTATGCAAATGAAAATAATTTCTACATAATGAACACATATTTTAGGAAGCCTGAAAGTAGACGTTGGACTTGAAAAAGTCATAACAAAACTATAAAATATGAAATTGACTTCATACCAAGTAACACCAAAGATATAGTACTAATATAAATGTAATAAACTCTGTAAATATAGAAAGCGATCATCGCATGGTAAGGGCTAAGAAACACATTGACGCAAACTTAGAAATAAAAAAGTTCATTACTAATAAGAAGTACAAAATCGACGTAGAGAAGTTGAAAACAACTAAATGCAAATACTAAAAATGGATCCTAGAACAATCACAAACTATAGACACTAATAAACATTTAAATACTTTAACTAAAACAATAACAGAATGCATAGTAAGAACGTCTGAAACATTGTCCAAATCCAATAAAATGCAACGACTTAGTAAAGACATTATTGTATTGATGGAAAAACGTAGAAAAATAAACAGCAATAAGAAAACAAATATGATTTAAGTTACAGAAATCAACAAAACGATCAATAAAAAGATAAGAGCAGATATTCCAACTTAATAGGTGTATAAATAAGTTCTCAGCTTTTTTCTGCAAAATTAAAGTTTTATTTAAAAACAAACAAAAAAGCTTACGTGTCAAAGTATTCTCCGTTGGCATCGATGACCTTCTGCCATCTTTCGGGTAGCTTGCGAATTCCCTGGTGATAGAAGCTCACCGGCTTCGACATGATAAAGTTATCGATGCATTTTCGGACTTCTTCTTCTGTTTTGAAGTGCGTATCAGCCAAGTGATGCTGTAACTACCGGAATAAATAATAATCGGAAGGGCCCATGTCTGGGCTATGCGCCGCATATGAGAGAAGTTCCCAGCCTAACGCGTCTGCAGCTCATCCGTGTCAAATGTTTGAGGGCGTCCAGCGCGTGATTGATCTTCAAGCCTAAACTCTCCTCCGCGAAATCTTAGGTACCACTTTTTGCACGTTGCATGACTTACAGCATTCTCACCATATGCAACACAAATCATTTTGGAAAAAATATATATAATATAGCACTATGAATGACCTTCGCTGAACTACGAGAAAGCTTTCGACTCTATCGAAACTTGGGCAATTCTGAATTAACTAAGCAATAGCCGAGTAGATCACAGATATATATCTTTAAAACAAAACATACATATATAAAAATGCTACATTTTAAATTATGTTGCATGAGAAAACCAATAAAATTAAAATCGATAGAGAAGAGACCCGATTTCGCCTGTTATTTACTCTTACGATGAAAGACATGTTCAAGGAACTGAAATGGGACGACAAGCTAAACCAATTGCCGATGATATTGTTATAATAGTCACTGATAAAGAAGAATTGCAGCAAATGCTACAAAAATTACATCAACAATCAAAACAAATCGGCCTAAAAATAAATAGTAAAAACGAGATACATGACTAATTAAATAACACAGGATAAAGAAAATGAAAATCTGAAAATTGACGATCACATAGTAGAGAAGGTGGATTCATACATTTACCTAGGGCAAAAACTCATATTATCAAAAGATAACTTAAAAGATGGCGACATTTAGTAAACTACAAAAACTTTTAAAATCTCAAATACCGAACCCATTAAAAGCAAAAGTCTTCGATCAACACATACTTCCGACATTAACATATGGTACAGAATCTTAGGCTTATCATAACGGGATTACAAAGAAGTTCCAAATAACAGAACGGGCAATGGATAAACGGATGATAGAAATTACACTCCGTGATCGTATAACTAATGGTAAAATACGGAAAAGTTCAAAAGTGTCAGACGTGATACTTTGAGTGTGTAAACTTAGATGGAATTGGCTAGGTCACGTGGCCAGGATGAATGTCAATAATTGTATACGTCGAATAATTGAATGGAGACCATAAAGTCACAAGAGGAATAGAGGGAGGCGACTAACAAGGTGAACTGACTATGTTAAGATATTTATAGGTATAGACTGGATGCAAAAGACCAGAGATCCACAACATTGGAAATTGTAATTGGGGGGGGGGGGTACTTTCGACGATGGATGATATAGCTGTGATAATGACGATAATGGTATATAGTATTTTGTATTTATTTACATACAACACTCATACATGCGTGCACGCCAACACCCACACAAACACACATATACAAGATGTTTCAAAATGACATTTAATGATATACAGGGCATATGGTACGGTCTAAAACAAATTAACAGGTCTATGTGTGAAGCAACAGTGGGTTTTTTTAGATAAGATACAAAAATTATTTAACTATAACATACTCCGGCAAATAAAAAGGGAAATTAAGAAATGTGTTTATTTTAAATCATAAATTGTACATATGCCAAACTGCATGTGCTTCAAAATGACTTGTTGAGCAGAGTTATATACCTCGTTTCCAGACAACTTAGTTTGAAATGTCCTCCGAAACAACTGTTATTATAATTTCGGCTTCTATGTGTATAAGCAGACATCTTGTTTCGAGAACACTTTATGAGCAACTCCTACATCCTTATCATATCCAACAGGTGCAAGCTCTTAATTTTTCGAATTTTTAAGCGAGAATGATATTAGCTCACTGGTTTTTATGGAAAACTGCTGAATTCCCGAAGCTTGTTTGTAACATATCTTTTAACGATTGTAAAATTTTGGTAATTGAAATTCAATCTTTTAAAGGAATTTTTGATTTCCACATTAATCTCGTTTGATCTGAAGACAATCTTCAAAATGCAGTAGAATTCAGACATCAACAGTTTAAATATCTGGTCAGCTATAATAGTGTACAGGTTGTTAGAGCCGGTTATTTTGCCACAATGCTTAACAGATCCTGCATAATCTGATTTCTTGGAAAATACTCTTCCTGTTTTTTGTGAGATTTGTCAAAGACTAAATTTCTGGCATATGTAAGAAGCAGGTCTAACGCTTTTTACTTTTGCTGTTAGGAAACACTTATAAGACGCATTTCATGGGATATGGATAGGGTGCAGGGGCTTTTACGAGCTCTCGATTTGACTCCTCTAGTTAAGGTAACTTTCAAATTTTAATTTTCGACCATGGAGGTATATCCAAAAAATAACAAATAATGAAAATAACATTAAAATAGAAGAAAAATTTAATTTATTTACATAACATATTATTCAATGTAGCTACCATCACGACCACGACTTTCTCGAGCCAGGACTTGAACCTGCTGCAGGCCAACACAACTTCTTTATTGTTCACATGTGTTTTCTTAATGAAGGCTTTTAAATGCCCTTAGTGTTATGATGCCTCTCATTGATCTTCGCCTCGACCTACATTTAGTAGTCAAGGGGATTACAATTGAGGCTAACAGGTAGCCGCCAAATTAGGAGATTACTAGTAGTACAAACCGTTTCTTGCCATATGGACTAGACCGAAGTGCTGCTGGAACATGTACTCAAGCCTAGTGGCCACTTTCTCTATCCAGGACTTGTCTCCAGAACGTTGTTCTCAAATAAGTAGAGTGCTGTAACATTCCCTTTATTGCTTCCAAGCCCCAGAACCATCACAAAAGCGGAAAACTTTATATGCACGACAATAATACAATAAAATTCCACATTTATGTATTCCATTAATAGTGGTGTGGCGGCCTTTTCGCCCTTGAACCGCTTATCTCGCGGCGGCATGCTGGCGGCTGTGATGTCTGCGTTTTGCCATCGACACAAAACGGCATATGGCTTTTGCTCAGCCGACAAGTCTGCATACGCCGTCGGCCAATTTTTCTATAGAAAGGTGCTGGCGTATGCAAATTGCCGCAAAGACCTGCCGCCAAGCCAGGCGCGAAGCCCGGCAACATTCAATACAGCTCATGGAATTTGGTCGTGTTTAACTATTTCGCAATCCGCAAGCGGCCAATTTGGTCGTGTTTAACACCGCACATTCACGCATCGCAGCTCGGCCAACTTTCGTGTCTCAACCTAAAACTCGCCATCCGCAGCGCGAAACTTCGGTCGTGTCTTCATCGAGAACATTCGCTACCCGTTCGAAACCCGATCCGCACGCAAGGCGGCCACCTGAATCGCCGACGAAGCCGAAGCCGAAGCCGATTCAGGTGACGAATTGGCAATATTCGTTGGTGGATATCGGTAGCCGCCCCATCCGCTTACGCGACGGCCGTTTAAGGGACGATTTGGCCTTATCGGCTGACCTTCCAAACGGGCCGTACTACGTTTTCACACCGCATCACAGAGCTGCTTTTAAACGCCTGCCTCTCCATTTGTTGGTCCTTACGAGCCGCATCGGTATCGTATCCAACACCATCCACTGAGCGTATTTACACGCCTGCCTCTCCAAATAGCATTCAATAACACTAGCTTTAATGTTAGCTTCTCCGAATATTTGATTTATCTGCGTAACTACCATTCTAGGATTCTCTCTACTAAAACTTAACTGGGACGTTGGATGTTGTACGTATAATGTGGTAGTAGAAAAATAATTGTTACTAAATTTGTTCTAATTATGTCATAATTTGCAAATGGTTCGTATAATTGTAATGCAAAAGCATTGAAATATTATGCGTGAATTTTGTATGATTAACAAAATATAAATATATAAATGGGGATACTTTAATTTGCATTCAATCTTTTGTGTTGCAAATGAAAATAGATCTAGGCGAATATTCGTTAGTTAAGTCAATTTTCGCTTAATTTGTTATTACAAAAATACAATTTTAGATACAAAGTTGCCATCTATAGACATACAAATGACTTCAGTGGATGATTCTATAATTTGTGACCAACGTGTCGTACTTTTATAACCAATAACTTAAAGTTGGATAAAATAATTCCGATTGTCATTTCGTTAAGGTTACATTAGGTTTTTATATTTTAAATAACAAAAAAATTTAAAGTATTTTGTTGTTGATTAAAAAACTTAAATTTCTGTAGGAGAGGGAGATTCTGGAACTTGCAATGATAATCTAGGATGTCGATGCGGCAAATTTTGTTCCTCCATACAGCATCCACACACTGTTTAGCATTAAAAGGTTGGATGAGTACACTTTTCTATTAATTGGAACGTAAAAGGAAGCAAATTTTACATGATTAGGTTATATAATAATAATATATAGTTGATACTGCTAGACTTTTTTTCAATATTGTTATAATAATTGACCTCGTACTTTCCTCTCACTTCACTAAGACGTATCAATTACTACTAATTATTTGAAGCAACAATTTACTTTCAAAAGCCAAGCATTAGCCAAGATCTACTTGTTAGGATGTGAGCTCTGTCACACAGTGCTAACAAGCTACTAATACTAACAAAAAAGGTCAAAGAAACTCTATAACATACAATAATCTGTAGCACTAATCATTTATTAAGAGAAAAAATTAGGAAATGTTCACTTAAATTAGATTAGATTATTATTGATGAAAAACTAATTATCTAATTAACTAAAATTAAATATGGCGGTATTTAACTATTATCATCTATTATTAATTAAAATTGTAATTTCGTTAATTCCGGGTAGATAACAGTACAAAACGAAATAAAAGTTAGAATTATTGATTTGTCCTTTCCTTGCCTCCTAGAATTTATTTGTGAACAGTACTGAAACTTAATTATTTTATCCAATATTGTAGTAGTAAAGCTTTAAATTACGAGAATTTTTACTTTAATACCTTTTAAAATAGAATATAATAAAAATTCTCTTGCATGAAAATTTAAAAGATAATCATAATTAATATTAAAAATTAAAATCCTTAAATGTAAACTACCACCGATGCATACCAAATGCTTCATATTACTTAGCAACTCCTTTTGTTGTAAGTATATCTAATAAGAGTTTTATTTACAGCTTCTTATGTGCACCTGTGCAGCAGAAACGACCCAGGCATAAACGAATGTTTCGTGAACACCATAAAAGAGATAATGCCCCATCTTTTGCAAGGAATACCGGAAATGAACATTCCTCCAGTTGACCCTCTCTCTTTTACATCTGTCTCTATACACTCAGGCTCTACGAAGTCGGTTAGCTTGGACGCAGATCTGCTAGATGGAATAGCCACCGGATTTAAGGACTTGGAGATTAAAGATCATCGGATGGACTTTGACAAAATTAGATTTTCTGCAATTTTACATTTGCCGCGCATAGGAATTGAAGCAAACTATAAAATGAACGGAAAGATTTTGCTTTTTGAGCTTAATGGCGGCGGCAGGATGAGTCTTAACGTCAGTAAGTAAAGTGCAATTAAAATTACATTAGATATATAATTCTTCAAGAATGTGTATGTTTGGGTTTTGTTACATTTTTTTTATTATTTGTTAGAAGTAATAGCTTAAAATGTGTTCTCCGACTAAATCAACTGCGTCTTATAATTTAATCCTTTACCAAAATAAAAATTTAAAAAATTAAGCGTTTGGGAGAAAACGCATATCTTGGCTAAACAGGATAAATTTTATTAGGATAAGTAATACAAATAAATTCTAAAGGAACGTGTAACATTTTTTTTGCAAAAATACAAATGTAATATCTGAATATAGTTCTATTTTTCTTTGTTAAAAAGGAATGGTTTTTATTGAGTTGTTTTGTTGATGTAGCTACTGGTTGCGTTATTCATAATAACTAAATTTATGTCTAAATAATTTTAAAAGTATGTTTGACCAATAAAATGTCGTTGGTACAGACTAGCGATAATGTAAGACACGCAACATTTAAATTCTTTTAAAATTAAATGCGTTATTACGCAGAAACAACTAAAGACATCGCTACAATGTAAACAAAATTATTAATAAATATTTTGTTTAACCATAAAACAGTTAATTTGCCAGGATCTGTTTACGATGAGTTTAAGAGAGATATACTACATAAATTAGATTAAAAACTCTAAGAGACATTTAATTTAGATAGTGCGAGTATATAAATGTTAGGGAAAAATATTTAAAAAAGGTATATTGCTTTATTATTTAATCTTTAAGCAAAAATATATTATTGTCTTAACATTTAAATCTCTTTTGTGTAGCTTTATGTTTGTAAAGCAGATTAGTTTCCGTATTTTTTTGTTTTCTGAGAGCTGGTTTCTTCCAGAAGTGAAATAATCTATCGCGTAAGCTCTTGACAGTAAGACTGTCTTATCCTCATAAGAGTACACAAATGAGTTTTCCTTCGTAAACACTCATTGGGTAGGTATACTTCGAAGGGTCTAGGTAGTCTTAGTATACTATTTTCTTAGATGGAGTTTCAGAATGTATTTACTGTGTTTTAGTTTTTTCGTATAGTTCCAGTGGTTTTGGCAATATTTACTTATCCAAATATTTGGGCAACTGCAAACTGCAATTTTCATTATTTCAAAAGCTGGTTAAGATACAATAAAGTGGTTTATACATTTTTTTGCAACCACATCTCCCTTTTCATTTTATGGTACATTCTTGTACCCTGAAACTCATAAGAGCAAGTCTTTTGTGGTTTACAAGTGTTATAATGTGTTGCAGATATTTTCAGACAAGTTTAGACTTGATATTGTAACTGGCTAGGGTTACTGCAACCTGGCTATCTGTTAGAATAAGAATGTATTTACCCATATAGCTCCTACCTAATTTTTTGCGTACACATAGTTTTCTATTTAATTTTACTCATTTACAATAATTGGTTAGTGACAATTTTTTAATTCTGGTATAAAAATAAGAAAGCAAAAAAAGGAAATAAACCAGTGAGTAAGTTTTTTTTTATATTTGAGCCTCTGCTTTGATTGAAATGTGCAGAAATTAAATTAAACAGGATTTCTATTGCTGCAGTTGTATTCCTTCTCGTTGGACCTATAATACATAAGCAGGCAAACCTCCGGGATTTAGCGAGCTTCAAATTGTTCCTTTTTGTGTATATGAGTTTTAGATTGGCTTCTAATTTAAGGTTATTCCAAAATCATTCCAAGATTCTTAGTTTTCTGACTTTCTTGCAATTGTCTATTGAAAGGGTACGATAGTACCTTACCCAGTATTCACAGTGGTGGCGGAAAGAGATAAATGTTTACAACATGTTTCTAGAGGTTTTCTAAATTGTCATACGCTGGACGTTGTGTTTTATAAAATAAAACTAATGGAAATAGGAAGGAACAAACAGGTCTTATCTTAGAAAGATTGTTGAGAACTGCTATAAAAATGCTTATGGTATGCATTATATTATTAAAATCATAGTTGATGGCAAAATTAACTTGACGCCCCAAACATATTTTCAACATTGTTGTGTAGGTATAAGAATGAACAATATAGTTTTTCAGCTAGACAGAAATAGCTGCCATAATTAGTCTGAATTAGCTTAACATCATAATCAAACGTTTTATTTCATCAACAAATTTCACAGATAGCAGTAAGCTCTCATAAATATAGGGTGTATGTAATAAATGTATTTATCTCTAAAGTTGTCGTCCTTACATAACCTCTTATTCATTTACAATACCTAGTACAATAACTCTTCTACGAGTTGATTTGATAGAACTGTACAAACGACTACTTTTTGAGATTTACTTTTCTTGCAAACTTCTTCTTGATATATATATATATATATATATATATATATATATATATATATATATATATATATATATATGGCGAGTTTTATTACGGCCGAGGCCGCGTCTCGCTTCCCAAACGGCACTTATTTCTATCTAGCCAATCTCCTTCTTCTAATCATCATTTCATAGCGTCCTGTACCTCTGCTCTCAGCTTCGCGAGGTCTACCCGTTTGCGACGTTCTGGTGGTACCCATTTCCAAACTTTCTTCGGCCATCTGTCGTCATCCATTCGTTCTAAGTGTCCATACCAGATAAGCCTTTTTGTTTCTATGGTATTGATTATCGTACCATCCACCTCCATTCGCTGTCTTATTTCTTCATTTCGCACGTGTTGTAGCTTAGATACACCACAGCTCCGCCTCCAATAGTCCATTTCCAGTGCCATTAGACGGTTTTATTTCGCTGATTAATGTCCCATACCTCTGATCCATATGTGGTGATGCTTTCAATTATAGTCTTATATATTGTTGTCTTCGTTTTTTGTAATTTTATCATTCCAGAGTACCGTGTTCAGCAGTCGAATGGCTCTCCTTCCTTGGGCTATTTTAAGATCAATGTCTGCGTCACTTCCTGGCGTACTTGAAAATAAAACTCAAGGTAGCGAAAATTTGAGCAACCGTGAACTACGTCGCCACTAATATTCAGGTCCATACCATCGTCTCCAATTACTAGGTGTTCAGTCTTCTGCAAGTTAATCTCAGGCCCCATTTTTTATACTCTTCCTGGAGCTTGCGTAACATATAGTTCGAGTCGTCTACGTCTTCAGTGATAATGACTTGGTCGTCAGCAAACAGTAATGTGCTAAGTATTTCGTCTCCAATCTGTAGTCCCATGCCACCACACTTTCTTCTCCACTGAATTAAGGCTTCGTTAAGATAAATTTTAAACAAAGTGGGAGCTATACAGCACCCTTGTCGGAGTCCTTTGTCACCTCAAAATCAGTAGACATACGTTATCCAGATTTTATGCAGCTTGTGGCCTTTTCATATAAGTTTTTACGGCAGATATATATATTACTAATGTTGGAGTTTTCATGCATTCCCATAGCCTTCTTTGAGGTACACTGTCGTATGCCTTCTTAATATCTATGAAGGTAAGATGTAAGGGTCTTCCGCGTGCACTCTTCTTTTCAATAATTTGTCTTAGTATAAATACGTTATCGATACATGATCGTCCAGACCTAAAGCCGCTCTGTTCTTCTACTTCATTCATCTCTTCCTCTATTTTTTCTTTCAGTATTTTTCCATATATTCTGGACATTGAGCTGATCACACTAATGCCCCTGTAATTCTTGCAGTCAGTTCTATTACCTTTCTTGTAAATTGAAGAGATATACGCTTGTATCCATTTTTTTGGGCACTTTCTCACTTTCAGGCATTTGTTGAATAGTTTGGCCAGAATGCTAAACAGTTGTGTTGGAGCAGCCTTTATAAGTTCAATGGGAATATTCCCCGGTCCGGGTGCTTTGCAATTTTTCATTTTATTCACGGCTTTTACTACATCATCAATTTCTATTTTTTGTAACATGTCATTAGGGGAGTGAATTTCATTTATTTCTACTTCATCATCTTCTGTTTCTATAAAATCTGCTCTATCTTCTCTTAGTAGTTTCTTATAGTATTCTCTCCATGTGTTTGTACTGATCAGATCGATACCTCCGTTATTCTTATTCTCTACACGTATTGCTTTCAGGGTTCTCCACGCTTCATTCGATCTTGTGTTACCTCTGCATCCATTTATTTCTTGACATTTGTTCTTCTATGCTTCGTTTTTTGCATGTGCTACCGTTCTCTTTACTTTTCTGTTTATTCTCGCGTATGCTTTTCTATCTTCGCTGTCGTTCGTGTTTAACCATTTTATGTAAAGCGTCTTTTTTACTGTCAACAAGGTTTTCTATTTCTGGGGTCCACCACACATTAATGCTCTTCATTTTTTTTCTTGTATTTTCTCCCAGGGCTTCAAATGCTGCTTCGTGAATTATCTTTTCGATTTCATCATACATTTGTTGTGCTGGCGACTCTTCTATGTCATCATCATCATCATCAGCCTGCAACCGTCCATCGTTGGACGTAGGCCTCTCTCATTTGTTTCCATGCATTTCTGTCTTGAGCCTTCTGGATCCAATCTCTTCCCGCAAAGTCTCGGATATCGTCGCTCCATCTTTTTGGTGGTCTTCCTACACCTCTTTTCGTTAAACGGGGCCTCCATCTCAAGAGTTTTGAGGTCCAGCGGTTTGGTTCATGCCGTGCTATATGTCCCGCCCATTGCCACTTTGCTTGAGCTACTCTCTGCATTATATCGGGTATTTTCTTCTACGCCTTATTTCCTCGTTTTCAGTCTATCTCTTAGACTCACTCCCAACATTCTGCGCTCCATCGCTCTTTGGCAAACTCTTAGCTGCTCGGCGCTCTTCTGGGTTACCGTCACCGTCTCTAAACCATAGGTTGCCACGGGCAGTATACATGTTTCATACACCTTTCTTTTCAGGCTATTGGGAATATCGGAATTTTTGAGAATATGCTGTAGCCTCCCAAAGGCTGACCAGGTGGCTCTTATTCTTCTTCTAATTTCAGATGTTTGGTTTTCCTTTCCAATCCTAATTGAATGACCCAGATAAATATATTCGTCCACTCTTTCAACCGGTTGATTATCAATAAAACAACTGCATCGCTGTTTGTCATTATTTTGGTTTTATTTATATTTATCTCCAGCCCTACGGTCTTGGATGCCTCATTCAATTGTATTAGCATAGCTTCAAGTTCGTCAATATTGCTAGAAATCAGTACGATGTCGTCCGCAAATCTCAGGTGGTTTAGCAGACATCCGTCAATGTTAATACCCATCCCTTCCCAATTCATTTGCTTGAACACATCCTCCATCGCCGACGTGAACAATTTTGGAGACATTGTGTCTCCTTGGCGGACTCCCTTTTCAACCTTTATTTTGTTAGTTTGAAGGTCTTCATCTACCTTTACGTGAAATGTAGCCTCTTCGTAGATGTGTTTAATTAGCTGCGAGTATCTGGAGTCAACTCTTGCGTTATTTAGTGCTTGGAGGACGACGTGTATTTCAATTGAGTCAAACGCCTTTCGATAGTCCACGAACGCCAAGTGAATGGGGGTGTTGTATTCCGTTGTCTTTTCAATTAATGTTCTGATGGTTTGAATGTGATCCATGGTACTGAACCCTTTTCTAAAGCCCGCCTGCTCTACTGGCTGGTAGAAGTCTAATTTTGAGTGAGGCGATTTGTGATGATTTTAGTCAATACTTTATATATGCACGAGAGTAAGCTTAGTTTTTCAATATTTGATGTGTCCCTTTTTGAAGAGAAGAATTACCTCAGCATTATTCCACGCCTTTGGTATCTTTCCTCAATCAAACATTTGTTTAGTAGTACCGTGACAATATTTTCTACTATTTCACCTCCCATTTTCAGCATTTCGGCTGTTATCCGGTCTTCTCCTGGCGCTTTTCTATTTTTCAGTTGCTTGAGGGTTTGTTTAACCTCAAGTCTAGTTATCTCAGGTATTTCCTCGGAACCCACGTTAGAAATAGTTTTATTAACCGAGCTCTGTATAGATATGTTAGATGAATATAGCTTTGTGTAGAAGTTTTCTATTGTATGTACTATATCTCTTCTGTTTGCTACTACAGTACCTTCTTGATTCTTTATTTTTATTATTTTCTGTTTACTCTGTGATAGTTTCGATCTTAATACCTTCATATTTCTGTTGTCCTCTATTGCTTCTTCAATTTGCTTATTTCTATGTGCTCTTATGTCCTTCCTAATCATCACTTTGACCTTCTTGTTAATTTCTTGAAAATTTTGAGCTTCTATTTGTTCGTCTTCTTTCTTCTATTAAATTCAAGGTTTCTTGTTTTAGTTTGCTACCGCTAGGTTTCTTATTGGCACATATTTTTTAACTGATTCGTGGATACTATTTTTAATTTTTCATTTAGCGCATCTATGTATAGGTTCTTTAGCTTATCTGTAGGTTCTAGTTTTCGCTGTAGTTGTAATTGGTATTTTTCTTGATTGAGGCTCAATTCTTGTATGGTTGGAAAGTTTTGTTGGTGTTGTAACTTTTCCTTTCCAGTTTCGGTTTTATTTCTAGCACCGACCTGACTAATCTATGGTCACTGCCTGTATTAAATCTATTTAGCACTGCTACGTCCGTACATAGTGTTTTGTCGTTCGACATGATGTAGTCTATTTCGTTTTTGTTTTTGGTCGGGACTTCCCATGTCCATTTCTTTGTCTTTGTTTTTGAAGAATGTGTTTAAACAGTATAGCTTTTCGCTACTGAGGAAGTTTGCTAACATTTCTCCTCTGGGATTCCTAATTCCCAAACCATACCTTCCAATGTATTGGTCGTATTCAGACAGCTTGCCTCCTATTATTGAATTGAAGTCTCCTGTGATAACGGTGTAGTATGTTTTTCTTGTCTCCTAGCGCGTGTAATATCTTCGTATAGTTGCTCCACTTCTTCATCGTCTGAGTTTGTCGTCGATGCATATACGTGTATGAGTTGCATATTATATCGTTTGTTAATTTTCAGAGTAAGGTATATGACTCTTTTGACACTGCTTGGAATTTCGTTACTAGGTGTTTTATCTTACGGTTGATGATAAAAGCTACCCACCATATTTATGGTCTGTGTCTGAGTTGTTCTGGTATAGGACGTGTCCTGATTTCAATATTGAGTTCCTTTCCCGGTAGACGTGTTTCGCATAATCCAACGATATCCCACTTTATTTTCGATAGTTCCAGTTCTAGCTCTTCTCTGTATTCTTCTGTTCGCATTGTTCTAATGTTGTATGTTGCTATTATAAATTTTTTGTGTTTGTATGTCTTCTTTGCTGTGGTCTAGCTTTGAGGTTTGTCGAGTTCTTGCCCCCAGAATCCTTGGGGCTGACTGATCGTTGATCAGTGTGGGATTGTGAGTGCATCTCTACCCACCTGGGGTATTCCTGTTTGTGAATTCGACGTTTTCATCATGATTTAAAAGAGAGGGGTTTGGCATTTTCTCGCCGCGCTTGCCGAACGTGTTGGCGAGTTTATTTTCAGCCGCCCACTATGGGAACAGACGCTGTTTGCAGCCGCCCGCTCCGGGTCAGACGCTGCTTACTATGGGAGTCATTAAATCTAGGATTTAGAAGTTGCCTCACATAGCCTCTCATTTAGTTTAGCCTGTGTGACAACACAGTTACCGGGATGTGGCCGCTTATGAAGCTTCTAGGAGCCATAAATGAGAGTGAGAATCTAACTGAGGACCAATATCTCAGAGTGACCCGAAGGTCCGGCAACCCTGAGTATAGAGGTACTACCTCTAGTTAGACTCCCATACTCTTCTATGTACTGTAGTTTATTTGCCAGTCTTAATTTATATAGGAATTTTGTCGACTCGTCTTGTAATCCCATTAAGTTATATTTTCTTGTATCTACCGTATTCAGTTCCGGTTCCTCCTCTTTTTCATGCTGGCTATAATGTTTGAAAGGGATATAGAGTTTTCCTATTAGTAGATGGTGATCGGAGCCGCATTCCGCGCCTCTCTTGACTCTCACGTCTTTACATATTAGGTTTGTATTTTGGCGGATAATTAGGTAATTGATGACAGATCTTAACTGGCGGGTTGACTGTGTCCAGGTATAGCGGTGGACATCTCTGTGTTTAAACCATCCATTTGTAATTCTTAGAGCATACTGATGGCATATTTCTATTAACTTCTCGCCATTATTGTTCACCGTGTCTTCACCATATATTCCTATAATGGGGTGATTAACTCTCTTCCCATTACGTCCATTAAAGTCACCAAGTAGTATTATTTCCTTTCGATCACTAATTCCATCTAGTACCGCCATCAATTCTGTATAGAATTTTTCTTTTACTATATCATTAGCATCTTTGCTGGGCGCGTATATTCCAACTATTACTATCTCATGTCCTCTTATGTATAACTCGGCTTTAATTACTTCTTCGTTTATTTGCTCCTAACTCTTTAGGTTCTTTTTTAGTGTTTTCTTTAATATTATAGAAACCCCTCTTTTCGCTCTCTGATCTTTAGGAATTTCGCTATATATATATGTATATAGTCTTGTTTTATTTCGGTTCCTGTACCCTTTCTCTTAATTTCGGTAAGGACAGCTATATCTATATTATACCTTTTTAGTTCGTCCAGTACTTCTGTCATTTTGTTATTTATTCCTTGGACATTCCATGTGGCTATTTTGGTGTTCCATTTGTGCTTATTTCCTTTAGTGATACATTTATTTATCTGTTTGACGTTTACGTGCGAATATTTGCCCCCCTCCCCAGAATCCTTGGGGCTGACTGTGATTACAGTACGAGATTCTGAGCTATTTGCTCTACTCGTCTGGGGTAGTGTCGTTTTACAGTTCGCAGGCATGTTTAGGAAATTTTAGCATTTGTCGTTTTTATGATGCTGGGTGCAAGTCCACTGCGATCAACCCTCCTCCTTTACCCGGGCTTGGGACCGGCAACATCAGCTGCTGAGCTACTCTTCTTGATATACCTACGATAAAAAAATATTGAGGCTGAAAGCATCATGTCGATCAGATTGGGCCCGGAAACAGCTTTTTGAAACTAAAATAAAATTTGTCTTTGTAAACGTATTCTCTACCACAGAGTAGTTTCGCTCAAATCATAGTCATCTCAGTTGTACGTTTAAGAACGAAACATACATATAGAACAAGTTAAATATTTAACTTTAAAAACTATACAAAAAGTAAGCAGTATAAGAAATTTAAACCAATCTTAAAAATATAAATTAAAAGCCTTCATCTTCAAGATATAGAAAACAAGTTTAGGTTTTAGAAAATTTTAACTTAATGCCAAAAACTTTTTTAATAAAATAACATTTTTGTACTAGTTTACGTCGTTTTAATTTTAAATAAAACTTATACACTACAGTTATGGTCTTTAGAGTATGCAACAAAGTAACTAATTTAATTATATGCACTTATTCTTTAAGAATTTATATGTGTATTTTGAAATAGATTTAAATCATCACTGAATAAAAAATAGGGAGAAATGCTGTAAATTGATTGAAAATTTAAAAATGAAAAATATGTAAAAAGATATACAGCACCTTTTTGGGGATTCCAATTTGACAAAAATTATTGAATAATTGGGATTTTGTTATCAAAGCGCGTATAAAAATTCTGTGAAAACAAAATGTTAGTAAGTCAAAAATTGGGTTAGAAGAGAATGTTATTAGACAGCATTAAATGCAAAGTGCAGCATAAAATTGAAAGCTCAACTATTTGCATATTAGAAAAATATTTCAAATTATTCTTGTCATCGATTTATTGTTAAGCATATAAAATATATAGGATAAGAAAGTAGTCACGCACCATTAGAGTATGTAACGTTAAACCATTTAAAACGCACATTTTTTACATTTTTTCTTCATTCCATAATCACTCTTTTTAGGCTTAAATACCTGAAAGAGAAGCCTAATGAAATCGATGCGAACGTATGTCTGTCCATCGCGACTTTTAACTCGAAAACTACCTAACCTAAAGACATAAGGGGGGTATCGAGCTGACGCTTTGGCTCATACGGACACGACCATTGCTCTTCTATCCACGAGCCGGCGCAACCGAGTTCAAGTCGCGCTGGAAACTCATGGGTGTAACATATGGGCTGTCTTACTATAAGTGCATGTTAGTAAGCACAATAAGACCTTAAGGCTTTTTTTTAGCGAACCTACCTTAAGGCTGCACTGCCAGTAAGTTCGCTAAAAAAAAGGGGGGGTATAATTTGAAAGCCTATGGCCTACCGGGTTCACATCCGCGAGCTGGCATAGGTGGGATGTCCTACAATAATGCAATAAGGGTTTTTAGTGCATCCAGATTCCAATATGTCATTCCCTATAACCTTTAATCAATGCAGCTTCAAGCTGGAGACCATTCCGATTCGTTTGTCATGAGATACATAATTTTAGAAAATCTCTCATAATCAATGCAGTATAGAGCTGTTGCATATCTTTCGTAATGGAATATATTTAAGAATATCTAGGACTATCATGTTAAGGACATTTAACGTTTCTTGTATAACAAATTTGAATCTCCGATGTGAATATTAATTTTTGATAAAAATAAAGATTAAATACACTTTACTTTGCTTATCAAATAATGTTACGTATAGAGTTTGGAATATATGCACAAAAAAAGGTATAAAATATGCAAGCAAATATGCACTATGAAACAGTTAAAGTATGCAAAATAAAAATGAATGTTTTAAATAATTACTTTTATTTTATAATACTGACACCTATATTACATGTATACTTATACAAAAAGGTTATACAACAATATATAAAAATATTTTATAAACATGAAAACGTGAAAACATAATTAATCTAAATTTTTATTATACGTTTCTACATTGGAACGTCCTAAGTATTTTTCTAAATTATCAATAGTTAAACATTGTTATTGGTCGCGTAACAAATATTTGTAGCTTAAAAATGTGCATTTAGTTTTACAAGATATACCAGATGCGTACTTAAATGCGCATATTGTAATTATAGATCATCTGCTTCATCTGCCTCCATTTTTTGTCAAAACACCTTTAAGAAGACTTAACTACAGGCGTAGCCCAAGCGACTTTCGAACGATGAAAAGAATTTAAAAATGAAGCAAGTATGAGGAGAATATTCGCGTTGTTTGTGGTCTTGAAAATAACTGTTGTAATTACTTTTAAATCACCAGAGTGATCTAAGCAGTTGAGGCGCGAACTGAGGGCGGATCCGGATTCCCGGAGTTCTCTGATGCCTGGCGGGTGGCCTACTCAGTCACTGAAAATAATTGAGTACCTGCGCTCGCTCAAGCAAGGGGTAATAATAGTGGTCGCCTAACTCGTGGTGCTTGCCACATCGTCACGCATTAGAGATGGCGTGCGACAACCGGGCAGTAAAGTTTGACATATGAGAGCTGTAACTCGGTTTGTAGGCCATGCTTTTACGCGGGGAGCTAGACCTGTACCATTATTACCAATTACTTTTGAAGTGAGAATGCACTATAATAGTATTCAAGAAATCCTCAGTAATAATTTTCAAGAAATATTTTCCGTCTCTTTGTCGAAGATCAGATACACTGGATCTTTTCTCTGCAGCCCGGACTTATTGTCCCGCGACTACTATTTTTTGGGCAACTAAAAAAGCACCTGAAACATATAAATTTAACAATGATGTTGTTGTTAAAATGTTTGTTTATGAATTTTAGGTGTCGCAACCACCAGAATAAAAAAATACCTGTCTATTGAAAATACGTGAAATGTAGAATTTTGTACATGATACAAGGAGTTGCTCGCCAAAATGTATTTTTGGCGTCCTAGGCTTACAATTTTTCACCCGTATTTCCTTAAATTTTTGCAAGGTATAAATTTTTAATCGAATCGGCTTTTTTCCTAAATTGGAAACGTGGAACAATTAAAGTTAGTGCTCATTCATAATAAACGTAAGCATAAGTTACTTATACGTAAAGTTGAACCAATGCAAAGTTTATGAGCTCTTTCATAATTCACTCCCGTAATTTTTACGTTTTACGTTTATACGTAAGAAATACGCATTTTTTACATTTATTTGCAATAGTTTTTAATTTTTTCCTAGATTAATGTTTTCCATAGTAACAGAATATTTGTTTTAGTTATGAAATTGCATAACCTATCTTTTAGTATTGTCGACATTTTGGCTTCGTTTTTGCAGCGGTTAGAGAATTATTAATTAAGTTGGTAGATATAATTAAGTCGAACACTTTAGAGAATTTCTTAAAATAAATTTTATTTAGAAATTACAAAGTGTCGATGTTTTACATTTAATGTTATTACTAAAGACAGTGGTTACTTACTGACTACTATTCTAAATGTTGGCCGCATTTATTTATAAATTGTCAGCACACCGGTATCCCACGGCACCGGATCCCACGGTAATGCTTAGAACGTAGAGAAGATATGAGTACTAAGAAGTAAATACAAAGAAGGTGCTCATATGAGATAAACGCTGCAAGCTTCTAAATGCTGATCTAACTTCTCACGGTAGTACTTAGAATTATTTAACTATGCTGATTTAACTCCTCTCTCCTTAAGATAGAACGTCCTCGTTCTGAGTTGTAGCGGTTCTTGGAAGGGGTCGTAGCTCGTGAGAATGCTTTTCTTCTCCTTTGATTGCGTTTTGTATTTTACTTCTAAATTTATATAATATAATAGCGCTAATAGTTATAAAAATTACTACAATTATTGTTATAAACGAATGAACTGCATGATATACGGGATACAACAATGTGCCGCTTTCCAAACGTACAACATCTTCTCTTAAACCTTTCAGATCGTTTAAATGGCGAGGTTGTAGGTTTACCGTCATGTTAGCGTCATGAGTACTAATAATCAAAGGATTCTTATATGTAAAATTGTTAAACGTATTTTCAAATACTTCTTCCGCTATGATTGTTTTACAATTTTTTGATGAGATTAAGGCGCTATTTTTTACATTAAAATGGGCGATTCTATCAGGACATTCTTCGATTATTTCTAAATTAGTTTTACAAGAGACTAAAAGTTTTCCATTGTTAAGCCTACTGTACAATTGGTAGTTGTTATTGGCTAAAGCGAAAAGACAATATTTACTATCAGATAAGAGGCATTTATCAATATGGGGTGTTTTATGGCATATGGTTTGTTTATCAATTACTTTACAGTCTTCATCACTCCACAACTCGGTTCTTCCGTTCTGCAGGTGATATTTATATGGAGATATCAACAACTTATCCTGGTCATTAGGAATAGGATATATTTTTGCATATTGGTATAGAGACGGGTTTAGAATAGGTACGCGCAATATACATGTAATTATATTGCCTGTTGATAATATCTGAAATTTTGTAAATTCTAATACTTTAAAAGCATGATTTTTGTCTAATTCGAGTAACTGTGTAGGTCTATAAGTTAGTTTTAGGTGGTTCATGATAGAAACTAATCCGAGATTTGAAATGATTTTCCGAAAATGCTAGCGAAATGGTTCTTTCTATACGTTCGAGGATGCTTATCATTTTGTGAACTGAGATAGTAATTGTATTGTACGTTTAATTGTATTTCGAAAATGTCGCTCATATTTTTTATTGCGTTGAATGATAAAAATAAGTTCTCTTGAATGGTTTTAAAGTCTTCCGAGTACCTATTAGAAATATGATTTGCGAAAGATGTGAATTTGTCCATTTGTTTGATAATTTTATCTTCATTCTTGTAAAGATTATTTAAGTTTTTATTTATTTCCGCGAAATCATTATTATCCGGGTTACCTGTAATATATTTTATTGTTGTTCCTAGAGCATCTATTAAACCTCGTTTTGTTCTGTGTTTGAATTTTGCTAATTGGTCTTCAATAGAGAGACAATTTTCTTTAAGGGCGTTTACGAGTTGGCGTGTGATTGGGTTGACGGATTTTGTTTCTAAAATAATTATATTACTTAATATTTTACGATAGCTAGTTTCTAGGTCACTAATATTAATATAAAAATAAAATTTATGAAAATGGCTTAGAATTTTTGCGGGGCTTAGGTCTTCAGCAAAAAAACATTAACTTGGATCTCTTCTATTTGAAGGGCCTGGCTCCTGGTCAGGAGGCCGATTCTGCAATGGAAATTTCTTTTTAATTCATTTTATTTTTCTGGTATTTATATTGGCGGGTCTTTTTGATAGTTCTCTTATACTTGAAATTTTGTTACCGTCAATGTTTGTAATATTAACCTTATCGTAATATGGATCGGTCTTTCTAATTCTTTGACGCGTAAAATATACTGTCGGCTCGTCAATTTCTATGTTGGAAATCTTATCTTTGTTCTGTGTTTCTAATCTCTTGGTGCCTTTTTCTAATGGTTTTTTGTATAATTCTTCGTAAAATGGTAGTATTTCGTTTTTCTCTTTTCATTGTAATTTTCAAACGTAGTTTTATCTAAATCAAGTTCGTGAGCGTTTAAATTTTCGTATGGGCCGTAAAGCAAGGTGAATGGGGTATATCCTGTGGTTGAATGAACAGATTGATTATATATTAATATCGCTGTTATCATTATATTTTGTGGAGATTCGTTTTTGTTTTGAGCTTTAACTGTTCTCAGTTTTTCTAGGATGGTAGAATGAAATCTTTCTATAGGTGAATTTGAACTACTATTGTAGTTTGTGGTGAAGTGGGTTTCAAGTGGTTACTTACTGACTACTATTCTAAATGTTGGCCGCATTTATACATAAATTGTCAGCACACCAGTTTCCCACGGCATCTGAATTCCATGGTAATGCTTAGAACGTAGATAAAATATGAGTACTAAGAAGCAAATACAAAAAGGTGCTTATGTGAGACAAACGCTGCAAGCTTCTAAATGCTGATCTAACTTCTCATGGTAGTACTTAGAATGATTTATTTATGGTGATTTAACTATATGCATCTGTTCTTACACTATAAAAGGGATAACAGGTACAAAGAGAATATAATTATGCATAATGCATAGGACATTGCTGCCGCCACTTTGTTATATTTGTGACGCATTTTATAAGTTTATTAATCTAACTCTGGATTGATGTTTGAAAACTCTTGATGTTTCGTTGATATTAAGTTGCTTATGGCATTGTCTTTAATAGTAAGGTTCGAGGTTTCCGGGCCCACTCTGCAACTCCTATCCTTCTGAATAGCTCTAGCGTAATTGGTGAATCACCAAATAGGTCAACTTTGTGCCGCCTTATAGAGAAATGTAGATCTTCGAGGACTTATGACAGGTATCTGTATTAGCCTCGTAGTTGTAGAGGCTACGAACGGTGGAGTTGCCCTTGGATGCTTGATCACAAGTCTTGAAGATAAACTCCATTGTTGGAATTTCAGAAAATTTATGGACAAACTATAGTGTGCTAAAGGTGGATACCACATTCCGATTATGAACGACTTGGAGCTTGCTGATGTGGGTTCTTTCTCATAGCCTAGCCCTAAACTAGAGCCGCATACATCATAATCTCTCTCTGTGTGTGTCTCCAGCTTTTCAGCTGGTTTGTCGCAACTCTTCATTCCTTCCTATTTGTACATTTATTTTTCATAGATCTATACGTGACACATACTGTCTTCCGTTATTTATTTAGTATATTCCACCAGTGGTCTGCCCAAGCATTTTTTTCTTTCTATACGCCCTTCAATAATTGTGGTTAATAGTCAAAACTTCTCTTGTCCGATTCTTCTCAGAATTTTCTCGTTTGTTATTCTATCAGATCTTTAAAGCTCTTCTGTAACACTACTGTTCGGACGTTCCTAGTCCCTTTTTGCATGCCAATCCTATAGTCCACGTTTCGGCCCCATGCACTAGTACGCTCCAAGCATATGCTTTTATGAAATTTATTCATATCGAAATGGGAAATGCGTTTATTAGTAAGGTCTTCTTTTGGAAGAAAGCCCTTTTCGATAGTGCAACTCTGGTTCTAATTTTCCTTTTGTATCTTCCATATCTTGTTATTATGCTGCCTAGATAGTAAAATTCATTAACTTGTAACCCCTGCTGCTGCTCTTAGATATTTCATTTCATTGGCCCGTAACCTACTCTTTGCTCTGTTATCTAACACCCACGTTTCAGTACCTTAAGTTATGACAGGCGTAAGCGCACTATTAAATATTTTAACTTTAGTTTCTATGCTGACTTTCTTTTTTCTAATAAACGTTTTGTTGGGAGAGTAGTAGAGTCTATTTGCTTCTTTTATTCTTGCATTAATTTTAGGTTGTGCGTTAATTATCGATTCCAAATATTTAGAATTGTCAATTTTTTGTATTGTACTATTATTAATACAAATAGTTCCTGTTTATTTCAGTTTACTTCAGTTTTATCTACATTTACCTGTATACCGTACTCATTTATTGTCTTATTCCAGCTTGTTATATTCCTTTGTAGATCATTTTCTGTTTGCTAGTATCACTACATCATCGGCATAAATCATTTCTTTAATCGCAATTGTCTTACCTCTACTCTGGCTCCACTTATTTCCCGTTCACATTTTTTTTGAGATTTCATCCATCATAATAATAAACAGCAACGGACTCAACACACCACCCTGTCGTACCCCCCTTGCTGGTTATGAACTTCTTAGATACCCAATTATTTGTTCTTATTATATTTCTTGTAACTTCGTAGATACTCTTAATAGCTCTCAATATTTCTGTGTTGATATTTCTTTTGCCAAGACTTCCATATGTTCTTTCTTGGCGCACCAAATTATTATTATGTACCAGTGTCTTTTCAGCTAATTATCTCAGACTGAATATTAAGTCTGTAGTTCCTTTTCCTGGTCTGAACCCAGCTTGGTTGTATTCGAGTGTGGTTTCAACTGTTGATCTCTTAGTCTTTCCTCTAATATTACTTTATACACTTTATTTACTACTCCTAATATGGAGATTCTTCTCTAGTTAGTACAATTTCTGGAATTCTTTTTTTATAGATTGGCAATATTGCTGCCACCGTCCAGTCTCTAGGGATTTTTCCTGTAACCCAGGCTACGTTCAGTATTTTATGTAGGGATTCTTTTCCATTTCTTCCCATACATTTGATCATTTCAACTTTAATGTTATCTTGCCCTGCCGTTTTCCCATTCTTTAATTCCCTCAACTTCCTTAACTGTTAGATATTCTAGTTTGTCTATATTTCCAGTGTTTACGAAATTATGGCTATGTACTTTACCACCCCCCAGAGGGTATTTCTATGAAATATTAACGCCATCCATCCATAATTTGTTTGTCTCTAGCTAAAACTTTACCTTCCTTATCTTCTATCTATTTCAAACCATTACCTTTGTCCTTTCTTAGATTTTTTAACGTTCTATACATTAGCTTTGCATTTTCCTTCATTTTATTTCTAAATTCCTTCCAGGTATTCCCACTTGCTTACATTACTAGATCTTTCACCTTTTTTTCTCTGTTCCTTGTACCTCATAAAGTTCTGTTTCGTTCTATTTTAAAGATATTATTTCCAAGTATACTTCTTCTTCCGTATTTCTTCTTTTCTCATTGTTTTACCATGCAGTGCATTTTTTCTTTCTACCATGATGTACGCCACACACTTCTTCAGCCACTTTGCAGATTTTTGTTTTAAACATATTCCACAGTTCTTCCAGATCGTCAATGCTTTTCCAATTTATCATACTGAGCTCCTCTTACAATTTCTTACTGTACCTATTTTTGGTATTTCCGTCTTGTAGCTTGTGGACTTTTATACTTGGTTGCATGAATGTGCGGTTTTCTGGGGTTGACTTTTTAATTAACTTTGTGTTGATTTTTATTCTCACCTCAACCTCTCACTGGCGATTTCCCGACCTCGTTTTACTCATATGTCATTAATTTCTCCTCTATACTTGCTTTGCATTAATATTAAATCAATAATCGACTTTACCTTTCTACTTTGCACTACTCTCGTGGATTTATGTATGCCTTTATGCTTACAATGTGTATTACCTACATTATCTATATATGACACGCTTACCGTTATTATTTACGAGGTCCTCACAAAACATTCTTACTGGCTGTCTTATTTTGTTACATCTACCAACCCTTCCATTAAAATCTCCCACTACTATGATTTGGTGCTGTATGTTATCAACTTCCCCCTGGAGTTCTTCCCAGAATGCATCCTTGGCCTCTTTAGCCTCATTTTTGAAGGTCCGTATACCACAATGATTGTTAGTTTTTCACTGTCTATATTATCCATATCTACTCTAATAACCCTTTCATTAAATGGAAAAGAACTATGAAAGGTGATCAGATACGTTATAGCCCTATATGAATAAAAAGCAACACTTGTGCTACCTATGTCAAATAAAAATATGACACAGACATGTTACACCTCAACAAAAAATAATATTAATGTAATATTAATAAAAGGATAAAAAAAAACTAATAATTTTTTTGACTAGGTGTTATTACAAATGAATATAAATAAAATTATATAATAAGAATTCACAGGTAATTATTATATAATTTATCATCTTCTTTTTAGTGTTAGTCATTTTAATTAAATCAATTTATCTTATTTTCATCTTTTATTATACAAATATAATTTTTAATATATTAAGCGTTTATCTGTAATAATGGTAATGGTACGGCTTTAACGCCCCGTGTGGGAGCACGGCCTGCGAACTGAGAGGTTAAGGCTCTCATATGTTCGCTCAATGTGCCCAGTCGTCGCGCACCATCTCTGGTGCGGGGCGATGTGGCAAGCACCGCGCCTTAGACGAGTGAACGCAGGTCCTCAATTATTTTTAGTGACTGAGTAGGCTACCCGCCAGGCTTCAGAGAGCACCGTGAATTGAACTCGTGTCCGTCCGCATCGCAGCCCGCGCCTCAACCACTGGACCACTCTGGCCTATTATCTATAATAATAACATAAATTATAAAGAATCAAATTATTAAATATGATTTTTAAATTTTATATCAACAATGTTTTAGATTTATATAACTAGTGAATTATTTATTATTTCCAGGTGATATTCTTGTCTATGGGGTTTGGACAGGTGCAACCTACACCAAAGACGACAAAAAGCATATTAACATAAACAAAGTTGAGTTCAGTGATGTGAAGCTGAAGAATATAAAGATGCGGCTGGACAACCTGTTTGCGTATAACCAGGCGCTCACTGACACCGTAAACAACGCAATTAACGACAATATCGAAAGCTTGCAGGAAGAACTCCAGCCCATAGTCTTAGAAACGATGGCGGAAATCATTAAGAACTACTTCAACAGGGTGTATCGTCTTTTCCCGATGGATCAGCTGTACCCAATTGAGTAAAAGTAATGACATTTGTGCAAACTTTTCCTATGAAATTCTAGTAAAACCCAGGTGTCATTTATTTTTGGTAATAAACAAGAGAAATGTTTTTATATAATTGTGTAAGTATGTTATATTTCTTTCCAATTAATAGATTATTTGCTGTAAAGTTATCCTAATAAACGTTAAATGTATTTGAGCCTCTATAATTACTTTTAAACAATATTAGCGTTAGTACTTAGGCGACAGGGCGGTAATTACAGAGTTCAATTAAGAAATATAGAGGTAGACGACTAATTTAGTGCTTGTCTAATTAGAAAAATTTTCAAACCTTAGCTCTGCTTGTAGAACCTGAGTTAAAATGTTCAGGGATCGGATAGGAAGTAACCTTGTATCTTCTATGTGAAACTAAAATAGTTTATTTCTGCTATCTGTATAATTAGTCATTTAGATGTTTATATTCTTGTTTAACCAACAACGATTTTATCAATACAAATAATTCGGATTGGTTTTATATCATGAAACACGAAAGCACTATTTGAATTAGCAAAAATATTTGTCTATAAGACTGCTTTTGTGCTTTTTATGGAAAACTCATTTATGATCTTTTCTATCAATAACATTTTTTACAATTTAGTATCTCTTAAGACAAGAATTTCTTTTGTAATAAAGAATGTAACTATTTGGCTTAGTGCTATTCACAAGATCTGTGAATTAGTCAGAACTCCTTTTTTTTAAGTAATATACTTTACGAGTTTCTGTACCTCATAAATCTTTGATAATTAATGCGGCTTCTACAATGTATTTAATTAAAAAATAATAAAATTAAAAAATTTTTCGCTTGTTACATGTAGTAAAAGTTGCAATTATTGTGTAGCAACTTTATAAGAAGACTATTGGGTACAATTTCTACTCAACTGTGTTACCTCATAGTATATTAAATTAGTTTTTATCTGCACATTTACCAAATTTTGTGAGACCCATTCCTATTACCTACTTTGCAATTAATCTTGTCGGCATTGAAAAAAATCTGCTTTTAGAATTAAAAAAAGGCGATCTATCAAAAATGCAGAGCGCAAACAAACTTTAAGTGCATTAACTATTCTAAAAGTCTGACTATTGCTGGTATAATATTTATTCCTCGGTAATTTTGGTTTTATTGTGTATAAAGCAATATATGAGTATTTCCTTCTTTTAATTGTTTTCTGAAACATCTTCGTTATTATCTCCAGCAGTTTGTCTTTTCTACGTTTTATTATTTTTATTCTAATGTTGCTCGAGCCTTGAAATTTATTATTTTTTCTTTTCTTTAGTGCTTTTACCACATGCGCTACTTTTATATCTCTCTCGTGTGGCTCATTTGGATATTTCTGTTTTTGCTATATATTGTTACCTTTTCTCTTCTAACAGCGCTGTCCATTTTTATGATCTTAAATTTATTTTTTGTTGCTTATCTTAAGCTTTTAATTATCCTTCATGCTTCTTTAGGTTGGCTAAATCTTATATTATATTTCTACATAAGTTAACCTAATGTTTATTTTTTGCTTTTATTTGTTTGTTGAAGATATCAAAATATTCTTCTTTTTCATCTGCTTACGCGTTGTCGTTTATTTTTATATGTACACATAATTGTCGTGTTTCGTCCTAGCAATTCTCTTTCCAGTAATATATCTTATTTATCCATCTTTTTTATGACTATTGAGACCCTGTTTTCTGCTCCATTCTATATGTGAATATAATTTTCATATATGCACTCTTTCTTAAGTTCTGTTAGTACTACGATATTGAAATTCAATTTTTCTATTTTTGTTATTACTTTCTTTGCGTTGTTGAATCTTTTACATACCTATTTTGTAGTAGGACTGTGATAATAATTTTTAGTTCTGTTCCCCGGTTTTATATGTCGAAAAGTTTTTTTTATTAGTCTTTTACCTACTCAACAATACACTGTTATACAAGGCATTGCTAACAATTGACATATAATATACTAAATAAAATTAGCGATAAACATGGCCGCTTAGAAAGTTAACAATTGTTAATTAGTTAGAGTTCACTATGAGAACTCTGGGTATTTTTATCTGATCACTGTTGTCACTTAGAAATATGTCTTGTGCTAGCTTTTGGCCTAGTGCGTAGTAGACTGCACAACTGCTTTATTTAACAAGCTTAGAAATGTGTTATTGTATTATGGGGATGCACAATTTGTAGTGTGATGGCTGATTGGTAATAAATTAGGGGGCTTTGACTGCAATTCTAAAGATTTTGTTCTGGATTACTTGATTCAGATTACCTTTAGATGTGCTACCCCAAACGACGCACCAGTATGGAATTAACGGATGTATCAATATAAGATAGTGACACATTGAGTTTGCGATTTAGAATTGAATTGACCTCCTGTGTCATTCGTTTATTTTTTTGCTTACATGCTATTTTCAAGTAATCCTGGTATCAGGATACATACTTAAATATTGAACAGGCTCATAGTTGGAGTTTTATTGGATAGTGTGACCGTTGATTGAAATTTCGGATGGGTTATTAATTCGTTTCAGTGTAAACATCTTTGTAAGATATTTGGCACAGTTTAGGAATAAATTTTATTTTATGAATCATCTGCTTAGTATTGTAGTAGCGTCTTGTAGTTCAGAGATTAGAATTTCCAGATGTTCGTCTTTAGTGAATATTACTGCATACCTTACCAGGTCAGCGTTAATAATAGAAAGGTCTTGCATAAAGATGTTGAAGAGAATTGGATCTAGTGTGCTGCTTTGAAGGACCTCTGTATGTCTGTTTTTGGTGGAGGGTTAGGATGTGCAAATTTTGACGGAAAACGTGCGATTTTCTAGCAAAGAAAATAGGACGGCTTTAATGTAGTCGGTTATTTGTATGTGTAGAATTTTGTATTTAAGGGCGTTTGTCCACACGCAATCGAAGTCTTGTGTTATTATCAATAAACATAGCTGCTGTGAATTGTTTATTTTCAAATCCTCTTTCGCTGGTCTCAGTTACACGTTGTAATTGATGGCAAGTGGGGTGGTCTTTTTTAAAACCAAATTGAAATATTATTAGAATATTCCATCTTCAGACTTCGCCATTAAGTCAGGAGTGAATAACCTTTTTAAATAGTTTCAAAATCGTTGATAGCAAGCTGATAATTTTTATTATATATCTCCCCGGTTTGGGCAATTGCATAGTTCCATATATTTTGGAAAATACCCAATTTTTAGACATCTATTAAAAACTGTTGCTAAATATAAATAGTGAGTTTTTTCAGTATGATATTGTGTATTTTATCGCACCCCGTTGATTTATTTCTTGATGGAGAATCATCATGACTATAGGAAGTCAACGTTTTCTCAAGCTTCTCATTTTTATTTATCGGAACATCCGAAGAGATTGACGGTATCTCGTAAGGTTGACAAAATAACTATTTGGTTGTTCTTTATCATTTTGAATTTCTTAGTTTTTTTACTGTTTCATGCAATGAAATAAATTATTTTTCATGTTTTTTTTCTTGCAGAACTTCCTGTCTTTCCCTTTTAAACGTAATTGTTTGCTTAATTAATTCAAGTATATACTTGGATTGATGAGTCAACTTTAGCACATTTTTTATTAAGTTTCTCTCTAGTGACCCGATGAACTCTATTGGTAATACTTTTCTCTATGTGTATAATTTTTTCGTCATCTTTTGATTGGAGATTGAAGACCATTTACAGGGTGGTATCCAAAAGTAGTAGGACTGATTTTTTTAAAAAAAATTTATTGAACATTTTGGTACATCGACTTAATACTCTTCAAAATAGGGTCCTTAGGCATCCACACACTTCTGGTAGCGAGCCTTCCAGGTCGCGATGGTCTTCTGGAAGTCGTACTCAGGAATGCTGTTCAGTGCCCTCGTCGTTGCTGCTTAGATTGCTTCCATCGAGTCGAAATGATGCCCCTTTAACTGCCTCTTGATCCGGGGGAACAGGAAGAAGTCCGGCGGTGCCACATCAGGGTTGTAGTGGGGGGGTGAGGCAATGTGGAAACGCCGAATTTGGCCAGGAGATCCCTCACAATCCACGCGCCGTGGCACGGCGCGTTGTCATGGTGGAGCTTCCACTTCCCCACCAGGTCTGGTCGCACGCGTGTGATCCGATTTCGCAGTCGTGTGAGCACTTCCACATAAAATCTTGCATTATGGCGTTCTTTTTACGGGGTGATTGTGCGGTGTGCCACTCTTCGCTCTGACGTTTTGTTTCCGGGTCGTATTTGTAGCAAAACTTGATGGCGTACCGCTGCTCCAAATTTCGCTCCATCGCAACTGATGACGAGGCGCCACAACAGGAGGTCACTAAAACAGTGGTCCACACTCAACTAACGCACGCAGGTGACTGACACAGGTCGAAACCTGTTCCCAAGGCTCCCCTCCATAACATCCGACCGTGCAGACCCCCCTCCATCGCTCCGCGCGCGAAAAAAACAGTCCTACTAGTTCTGGATACAACCCTGTAGATGCTTCATTTGTGCTGTAGAGGCCTCAGTTGACTATCTCGTTAATTAATATAGGCTTGGGGGTGTATTTTGCATGTGTTATAAATGAGATAATAACTGGCAAGTTGTTCTAGTCCAGTTCGGAGAGCACTTGTTGAAGTACTTATTTATTAAAGTTCTTGCAAACAAGAATATCTAGTATATCTGGTAGGTGATTATTTCTATAGGAGTAGTATGTAGAATATTTGAGTTTTTTTTTATAATTTGATTTCAGCGGAATTTGAAATTTTATATCCCCGGTGGTATTTTTGGGGTTTAAGTCATCAATTAGTAAGACAAACATTGTTGAGGTGCCTTGGTCTAGTGACCGTTTTTTGAGTTGCTTATAGACGCATACTATGTTTATGGCAGTGCTATAATGTGTTTTGATACTAATTCTAACAGTCTCGATTGGATGGCATTTGTAGTCTGTGATTTTAGGCTTAATAATAGTGGCCACTCCTCCTGATGCAATATTGGCCTTTCTAGCTGTGCGGTAGATCTGCTATCCAGCCATCTTGAGTGTTTTTGGGGTGACTTAAGTGTTTTTCAAAAACGCATGGTATATCAGTGGAATGTCTTTCCAGGAATGACTTAAATAAGTTTTGATATCAATTGCATTTCAACTGAGAATTTTTATTTAACTCTACAGTCCGTTAAAAAGGGATAATAAGAGATTGGATAATAAGAATGGTTTGATTTTGTCGACATGGGGTTGGATTCAGTTTATGAACAATGATAGTAAGGTTTTCAGTTATTTTGTGGGGTGATGTTATCGGGTATGGTGTATTGAGAGATTCATTTAGGAGTCACCTGTCGCAATAATTATTTGTTTCTAAAAATATTTACATTTCCTAAAGTTTTCGTGGTGGTTTTTTTTTTTATAAGTGAGACATATTGGGGTTTGTCTTAACGCATTGGCATATATCACATTGAGGGGTTTTATTATTTTTCTATCGTGGTTTTACGGTCACTATTGAGTGGAAAATTTTATTAATGTTGGGTATTTCGTTTGCCTTTTTAATTTCTGTTAGAACTATTCGCATACTGGCGTAGGTGCTTTGTTTTTGTTTAGAAGTCTTTTGATCCGTTTTATCGGTAGATAAGTGGCAACTTCTTTGTGATCATTATTTTCGGCTAAGGAAATGGTATATTTTTTCTAATTATCGAAAGAAGTCTGCTGTTGGAGTTTTCGTATGTTTGGAATTCTAGTTTATTATCTAAATAATGTTTATCCAAAGTTTTATAGTCATCTTGGCTTGTTAGTGTAATTTTTAATGTAGAAATGTTTAGATATGTTCAAAATTCTTTCCTAGCGGGGGTTTTAATATCGGTGATTACTTCCTTGCAATTTATTGGGCTCTGAAGACAGATAGGTTAATTTTAACTGCTTCTTTATTTATACTGGCTTAGTTTGCAGTAGAGGGTTTAAAGTGCTATGGGTAAGTAATATCTATTTTTTTCGAGTTAAGATTTGGGATTTTTGGTATTTTTGTAGGTCGGTGATTAATGAAGATAAATTATCTGAGTTTCTTTTTAGGATGGCCGTAGTAGCTGCTCATTTTCTGAAGGAGGGTGGAAGACGTTTTTGAAAATGCTAATGTTAGTTAAGTAACATTTTGTTATCAGAAATGGGAAAAATTTTGTTTGCATAATGCGGTTATCACCATATGCAGGCGTTGGTAAGTCGAACTCGCACTTACAAACCGCGCGGGAACGTGTACACATCGTCGCTGTTCGAAAGTGAAGTGATAATAGTTCTGATGATGAGAAATTTTGCAACAAAATGCATTTCGATAGGGTGCTGATAGAATTTGACATTTAGGAAACTGTTACTTTGAGTAGGTTTTCTATAGATAATGTAATTAAAGTTATTTAAAGCAATTTTAACGATATTTTATTATAAAAATGTCTCGTTTTGTTCAATTTACATGGTAAAGTTGATTTGCTGTGGAATTGGTTTAGAAGGGAAAGAAAATCAAGAAGCGTGTCTTGTCTTTGAGACCAGATAATATAAATATTATTGACATATCATATTAAACTATTTGGTTGAAGGTCTTACAATTTTATATTAATTAAGCATATTATATATAGCCACAAAATGTTTAAATTTTGAGAATCACATGTTTATGTATGTTTGTCATTTGGTTATATCGTTACTTAGATATAAGGTTTGGGTGAAGTAGTGATACGACGAGTAAAAGGGTTTGCGTCCATTTAGATTTGGCACATGCAATTTACACGGTACAAGAAATTCTAGTCATTGATAAAGCATACATTATTAATAAGAAATTCGAAATAGGACGTATAGTTGGTCTACCAGAAAAAATGGAAGATTTGGTCGTCATGGTAGTACTACAACGCGGACATAAAAACAGTAAGACTAAAAACGCATTCATTCGCGAAGTCCGGGGCCGAAGTAGTACGCAAAACAATCAATCGAAAGAATAATAGTCCTCAGCGATTTGCGTTATGGCAACGCAACTTTAGTTGCTCTAATGCAACAAGGTTGGTCTGCTTTCTCTGCTCGACGTCGACTACTCTCAATGAAACTAACAGCATATTATCCTTTCTTGCGATTGGCATTGACTTGTCCGAATGAAGATTATAATGGATAACAGAAAGAAGACTAAATTTGTACGAGGTGTATAACGTTCACTATGTATATTATTATATAGAAAGCTATTATTTATAATAGTAGGTCACATCTACCCATGGTTAGAGGTTACATTACCAGTTAGATGATGTAGTTCTATTTCCTTTCCTTCGGAAGATATCCCAAACAATTTTTAAACAAGATAATGCCCGACGATATGTGGTATGTTTTACATTAAAGTTCTTCCAATAAACCAGAGTAGAAACTCTTCCATGGCCGACCAGATCACCTGATATTTTATCTATAGAAAATATCTGAAATATTTTTTTGTAAAAGTTACAGCAGTATTCACAACCTTCAAGAAATTATAGTAGCGTGTTAATAATGAATGGTGTGCAATCAATAAAGATACAATTTATTATATGACGCTATGCTCACAAGAATGGGGGAGATCACAAGAACTCAAGGTAGGTTTGTACATTGTTAAATAAATGTAAATGTTGGTAGACAAATGTCTTCTAAATTTATTCATTTTTTGCTTATACTACTTAATGGATCTGAAAAGCTGAAGTTGTAAATTTATGGTTTAATGTTTCTTCACTTGTATGGAAAGTAGAGCATCGTTTGCAAAAAAATACTGCTTTACATTATGCAGTAGTATAAAGATTATAGTAAAATAGCGAGAGGCGCATTACAGTCAAACCGAGCCAAAATGAAGCAATCAGGTTTAGTCGATCTGATTAAGCATGAAATGAAAATATACATTCGTACAAACTATTTTGTTTGTCTGTTACGGTTCTTTTGAATATTATACGTATTTTTTATTAGGTGCACAACCGGCACTGTAACTTCAAGAGCATTTTATAGCTACTAATATGCAACTTAAATTCTACATCACATACATCTATAAGTTCTCAGCAAAACTCGATTATAGCAGAGGCTCTTATAAGTACATATAGTATAACATTGAGTTCCTATTTTTCATTTAATTTTTGTGTGCTAGCTTCTTATATAGTTGTTACTGTAAGATACATATAAAATATATTTAATATATACAAGAGTATAGTTCCTATTTTACTTTCGAATAGGAAAGACGTATCTTGCGGTTAAAAGTGCAAGTGTTGGCCGCGCGATAACCTGCGAAATCGGGCTTTATCTATTGCTACACATATTCCTAAATTTTAAATTTAACGCTGCGTGTTAAATTAATCCTATATAACTGAACGAAGCCGCAGCAAAGAGGCCTTTGTGGCCCACTACCAACCTCCGGGAGGGGTTCAACCCCCCCAAATACCACCACTAATGAAACCATCAGTATTGACACCGGACCAAACCCAGATCGTCTACAGCCAATTCCATCAAACACCAGGTAATTTTCCACTTCAAACGCAACAAACTCAAACATTTTATCCCCAAACCTCTTATCAAACCCAACAAAACACTCATTCCAACGCACCCCCGCAGCCACTAATAACTGGACCGCAGTTTCCTATAAAAGAAATAGAAATCTAGATGAAGTGGAAATCAAAAATAAACACCCTAAAGAGAGCGATAATTGGCTTAGCCACCCTCAACATCAAATCGCTACTCCAATCTAAACATGGAAGGTGACGATGCACAACATGAATCAAACGCTGATAACACTAACGAGAAAATCTCAAAACCTCCCCCATTTTCGTAAATCGTGTACTAACTATTGTACCGCTAATACAACTGCTAGAAGAAAAAGCCAAACAACAATACGATGTCAAAGCTCTAGTCAATAACCAAGTAAAAATTCAGCCCAAAACACCTGAATATTACAGAATAATAACAAAAGCTCTGACTGAAAAGGGAACGGAATTTCACACTTATAAACTAAAAGAAGAGAGAAATTATAAAGCGGTGCTAAATAATCTACACCACTCCATCGACTATAAAGATATCAAAGGTGAAATTGAAAAATTAGGGCACGAGGTCACAAATATTTGTAATACAAAACAATTTAAAACTAAATTGCTTCTCCCAATGTTTTATGTCGAGCTTAAACCAGCCCCTAACAATAAAAGCATTTTTGAGGTAGAACACTTGTAGCGAATGCTAAATCAAGTTTGAACCCCCAAGGGCAAAAAGAATTATTCCACAGTGTGTACGCTGTCAGCGTTACGGACACACAAGGAACTTCTGCCAGCTACCCGCTAGATGTGTAAAATGTGCAGGCGATCATCTCACGGAACAATGTCAAAGAAAAGAAAAATCCCGCGATGTCCGCTGCGTCCTGTGTAAAGGAAACCATCCTGCGAATTACAAAGGATGTACTATATATAAACAGCTACAAAGTAAACATTTTCCAACCCTTCGACAAAAACAGTACATACCACTCCCACAAATTAGACAATACCAACAAATACAACCGGAACTATCGTATTCACAAATAGCTTCAGTACAACAACAAAACTCCCAACCTGCTGTAAATCTCCCACAAGCAACAAATACTAGCCATTCAAACCAACAAGCAAACGACATACAAGAATTAAAAAACATAATGTTAAAGCTATCAGAACAAATAGGAACAGTATTAAACCTATTAACAGCAGTCTTTGCAAAAATTAAATAACGGACAGACACTTACAGCTTGCCCAATGGAACGCCAACGGTGTATCACAGCACCTTGAAGAATTAAAACTATTTATTACTAGTCACAACATTGATGTGTTACTTATTTCGGAAACACATCTTACTGATCGGAGCTTTATCAAAATCCAAAATTATGCGGTTTATACCACGAACCATCCGGCGGGAACAGCTCGTGGCGGGTCTGCCATAATAATCAGAAACAATCAAGCACCATCAACTAGAAAGCCACAGTAGCGATTTTCTCCAAGCAACAAGTGTGTCAACTGAGGATCAAATAGGACCCCTCAAACTCTCGGCGGCGTATTTCCCCCCTAAACATGCTGTTAAAGAAGAAAAATTTACAAACTATTTCAAAATCCTTGGACAAGGATTCATTGCGCCGATTACAATGCCAAGCACGCTGACTGGGGTTCCAGAATTACAACGACAAAGGGGCGTGAACTAAACAAAACTCTTGAACACAATAACTTGCGGCACCTATCCACGGGAGAACCCACATATTGGCTCACGGACCCAAACAAATTTCCTGATTTGGTGGACTTCTACATAACAAAAGGAATTCATCAAAGTCATGCCAATATAAAATCCTGCTTCGAACTTTCTCTGACCATTCCCCAATCCTGATCACCCTTACTACTAAACCCCTCAAAAAAGAAACAACCCCTAAATTAAGCAATAACCGTACAAATTGGAACACCTTTCGGTACGTCGTAAATGTTGAACTAACCTTAAATATTCCACTGAAATCTCCCGAAAACATAGAGGCTGCAGCCAAATTATTCAATGTCATTCAGCGGGCATGTTGGAAGGCCACGCCAATTATACCCGATACAGTCACAATTCCTGATTGCCCCTCAATTATTAAACAAAAAATTCTAGATAAAAGAAGACTTCGAAGAAACTGGCAAAGGCTGCGTACACCTGAAACCAAACTACTACTCAACAGAGCAACTCGAGAGCTACAAGATCTCCTTAATAAAAACAAAAGCGATTGCATCGAAACATTCCTTAAAGACTTATCACCCACGGAAGCGACGGATTTTTTCCTGTGGAAGACAACAAAAAAACTGAAACAACCAAAAAAATTCTTTCCGCCCATCCGTAACCTCGAGGGCAGCTGGGCAAGAAGCGATAAGGAGAAGGTAAACGTATTTGCTGTACACTTAACATCTGTGTTCCAGCCACATCCTTCAGAAAATCTCCCCCAAGAAGAAGACAACCTCACTCAAACACTGTTTCAACCGTACCAACTTAAACCGCCTATTAAAAAATTAAAAGCTGCTGAAGTTCATGAAATCATTATCACACTCAACCCTAGAAAGGCTCCGGGGTATGATTTAATAAATGGTAAAATACTCAAAGAGCTATCTGCCATCGGTACACAGTACTTAACTCAGTTATATAATGCAGTCCTTCAGAATGGTTATTTTCCATCCCAATGGAAAGTGGCACAGATTATACTCATCGCAAAGCCTAATAAACCTCCCAACGACCCAAAGTCCTATCGACCGATAAGCCTTCTGTCTATAGTAGCTAAAGTTTTCTAAAAGCTCTTAGTACAAAGACTAATCCCAATTATTGATGACAAAGAGCTACTATCATCCCACCAGTTTGGTTTCCGAAAGTTGCACTCAACAACTGAACAAATCCATCGGGTAGTTCAAACAATCAATCAATCCTTTGAAGACAAGCACTACTGCTCTGCTGCGTTCCTAGATATATCACAGGCATTTGATAAAGAGTGGCATACGGGATTCCTATGCAAACTAAGAACACTCCTCCCCCTAAACTACTTCCTAATCCTGCAATCCTATCTCCTTAATTGGTACTTTCTGGTTAAATATGAAACTGCAACCACAAATCTTCTTCCGATCAACGCTGGTGTACCCCAAGCCAGTGTTCTCGGGCCACTGGTCTATCTCTTATACACAGGAGACCTCCCGACAACACCAGAAATCACAACAGCTACATATGCGGATGACACCGCGGTTCTGGCTACTGATAGAGACCCAGTCGCAGGCTCACAAAAACTTCAAGCCAATTTAACTGTAATTGACAAATGGTTAACAAGCTGGAGAATCAAAATAAACGAGTCTAAGTCAACTCAAGTAACCTTTACCCTGCACAGAGATACGCGTCCCCCGGTTCAGATAAAGAACAATCTTTTACCGCAAAAAGAAGAAGTAAAGTACCTTGGGTTACATCTTGACAGAAAGCTAACATGGCGCAAGCATATCTTCAGTAAGCGCAAGCAGCTGGAATTAATTTTAACCAAGATGTACTGGCTACTGGGACGTAAGTCGAAGCTATCATTAAGCAATAAACTCCTTTTATACAAGGTAATTCTCAAACCCGTATGGAGCTACGCGATTCAACTTTGGGGAACATCTGCCAACTTTAACTTAGAAATCCTAGAATGCTTCCAATCTAAAGTGCTGCGCATGATTGTGTAGGCGCCCTGGTTCGTGTGAAACACGGCTATCTGTTACGAGCTTCATATGCCTTCAGTGAAAGAAGAAGTCAGCCGTTTTAGTGACCGTCTTAGTGCACACCCCAACACATTAGTAATGAATCTTATAATTCCCCAAAATCGCAATCGAAGACTCCAAAAATATATACCAAATAATTTGTCTACTAGATTGCCTACTTAATCAATATTAAGTATTGCGTTAGTTTTATTTCAGTTTTAAGTTCTAGTTTATAAGTTACATTTATACCCAAAAACTCAAAACTTATCTAGATGACAATTGTACAGAAGCACCCTACTGGGGATGCTTCTACATGTCCAAATAATATATCACAGAATTTACTAAATGCAACTTGTGCAAATTGTAAAAAAATTGGGATTTCAATAAAAAAAAATATACAAGAGTTAAGCAGGTATAAACCGTAATTTATTTTTTATGCGTCGTAATAACGGAAAAAGGTGCGGCTATTGAGCATTACAGGTAGAAATGTTTGAATAGGATTTTTCTTCTAAGATACTAATGCTGTTTTTTTCTCGTATTACAATTCCAGAACAAGACTTGCAAAAACGATCAAAATCTTCAAAATTTTTGGCATTTTACGCGTGGCATAAACAAATTTTGAGATTACATCTCCCGAGAACCAGATTTGCCGAGGAAAATGTTTTTATTGCTCGCCGTCTTTTCGAGGATTATCGCTGATACACTTCTTAAATTTATTTCTGAAATTGGACTAAGCTGCGTCACTGCTCAAGCAATCATTAGTGACAATCATGAGTTTCAAAATATCAAGATGAGCGTTTGCTCCAATTCCATACAGCAATTCGACAACATGTCGGAGCGGTTGGTGTTACAAGCATAATTATTTTACAATAGAGGGTTCTAAGTCAACAGGTTATCAAAAAATAACTTTTGTGTTTTTATGATGCTTTAATAAATTTAAATAAATAATTTTGGTTTACATTTTACTCACACTGTAATACTTCTTTAATCACTTATTTTCATTATTACTTTGTTTTTTACCACATTGGCCGTACTAATCGTAGTACCTTTTTTTTTATTTGATTATGTTTTGTAACTTCTTAATCTATACTTTTGTACACAACTTATGACAACAGTTGTAAGAAGTAGACGTGCTGTACTAGTCACACCCGTTACTATAGCTTGATTAAGGTCGATCATTTGTGTTACACTTGTTATTAGTGCTATTCTTGCATTTAATTGGCTAAATAAACATCGCTGAGTAGTAAATAAAAAAAAACGACTTCCGTAAAGTTGACTCGTGCATGGGATGTTGGAGTAACTCTTATTATAATCAAAAAGTGTAGTTCTGAGTACGGAACACCTGCAACTTATTATGTAGATGATTATGTAGAGTGCACCAATTTTTTTTTGGTTAGATTCAAAGCGCCCACCTTACGCAAAATATGCAACCATTTGTCAACTTTTTTTTCAAACCTTAAAACTTCTAATAGACAATTAATAGAAAATATTTGAGCTGAGTCATACTAAGCGTTATAGTGTCATAAGAAGATTAAAACATAAATATTCATTCTTTTCAACACGAGATAGAAAGTTCATAGTAGTATCTTACAGATCTCATAGTAAAGTACTAAGTACATTCAACATAGAATCAATAAGCCCCTAATGGTTTTAGTGAAGCCAGAGCAAAATAATAAAGAAATATATAATATGGACTAAATAACAATATATAAATAATTACATTTATACCACCCACGGTAAAAGTAAAGAAATTCAATACCTTAATAGTCAAAGATTTTAACATTACAAAATTATTGCTTTGATATTAATGAAGAACTACGAAAAAAGAAAGAAGTACACATTAAGTGTGTTATTATCTGTTAAGGTAACTATTTTGCAAACTACGGTGGATACGTAAACTTTGGTCACTCAGATAAAAAAATACAATTGGTATGTATATCTTATGACCAAGAGGTAATAAAAATGACAAAAATTAGATAATCAGCAATTAATATACACATGAAATTAAGAACAGTCAAATAATAAAATCGAAATAAATTTTAATAATATTTCTAACGATTATATCAACGGAAGTTCCTTAATATATTTATAATAGAACAATTATCGACCCAAATTATAATTTAGAAAAATATTTGTTTACCAGTACTAACTATCTATAATCATTGCAATTCTGTTATCAATATTTTTTGCCCTTAACTTTAAACAAATTCCTATTAGATGATAAAAATTATCTTTTTGCTTGTGTAAATTAAATTTTTTTTTAATGTATTATAACAATTGCTCATAAAAGTTACAAATATTTACTTGCATTTTTAAAATTGAATTATAATCTTTTACATACAGTTTGTGACATACAATTACAGTTTTAACTATGCCAACATTCTAAGCGCTTTGACAATTGAGTTTTTTCTTAATATCTTAATAAATAATTCTTTACCGCTGTTTATTGTATTTTCAAGGTTTTGCAAATATAAAATTTTACTAAGAAATCTGTAAAAGGGATGTTATGCTTGACATAAAAAGTTTATTTCAAATATCATAGCATTAATCCCACCAAAAGCAGTTAAAGAACTGTTACGAAAAGCATCTAACATAAACTAGTATAAAAACGTTAGTCCATATCATTTGGATTAAAATAGATAAAGTAGCCAGTTTTATTAAATTTTAAACAAATAAATTTCTTTTGTGTAATTATTTGATGGGTTTAAACTAATAAAAGTCAAGGGCTATAATCGTGGACGAAACACTGTTAATTATATGTAAATTAGGCTTTAGAAGATTGGTTATGTGCTAGAAAGTGGAAAAAGAAAGTGATATCAAGCAAGCTCTCAGTAAAATTGTCAAAGTCCTTATCCTTAACAATCCCACACAAAAAGTAGTCTGAACCATTACTCACGTAATTTCTGTAATATTCAAAGTCATAAGTATGTCAATGTGTCGCTTGGTATTTTTTTGGTCAGTAGATCGACTAACTGTTTCTTCGTCTAGATGTATTAAACCGAGATGACTTCTTCCTTCTGCGGTTCTCTAAATTCTCTTATTGAATATTGTTATGTTCGGTTTTTTTGTGGAACTCCAGGTTTAAAATTAATCGTACACCGTTCTTTTTGTTGCAATACAATAGTGTCGGACCGATACTGTAAGTGCTCATATCTTTGATCACTCTTCTCAATCATATCGTGTTCTTAGATGCAAGACATGTGACTACAGGCTTTTGTACCACCTGCAAGGAGAAACACAAAACCACTAGTTAACGGTTGCATGTCTTTGCATAGTTGGTATAAGGAAATTTGCAACAAAAAGTGTAAAGCGAAAAGTAAAAAGTTGCAAAAGGTGGAATAGGGTCCAGATCGAGTGGCCTTTTAAAGAGATGCGAGTCACTTTGCATTAAATGTCAAGTTGTTCTTCCAAATTGCTCAGCTCTGTTGTCAAAATTTTCTTCTGCTTGTCATTTTAGTTGTAGCTGAGTTAGTTAGTGATGTTTGCCCAAAAATTCTTTAATAGTTCAAATAGAAAAACTAGAATCGCGTAATTGTTGGATTGCATTGATTTGACTGTTTCTTGTTGTGTGACATACTTCTTGCGATATATATGCACATAGACACGCGGATATCGTGAGTCAATAAATTATTTGCACAGGGATAAATTGTTTTGCAATTAAAGTTAATTATTACATACAATTAATAACGAAAAAAGTGTAAACTCAAATTTGCAACTACCGAAAGCTTTAACACATTAAAAAAATTGTCCGATTTGGCAGAAAATCGATCTGGTGCTTTGCTTTGGTCTGAAATACTTGTATTTCAAGTTCAGTATCAATCAGAGGGTTAGTTTTTGACTTATCGTGAAGACAAGCACACGTACAGACGGGATTGCAATATCATTAACTACCTTTTAAGCCTTATCACTCGTTCAGTAGTTAATAATACATTTATTTATATATTTACAATCTATTTATTTAACAAATAATTAGTAAATGGTATGTGATTTTACATGTCATGGCTATTGCTATTTTTCCAATAATGTTACTCTAATGTTGAATAAATTATCATAAGTCATGTGGCTATTGGCATTTCAATCTCCTGATGACGTTTGGTTGGTTTGATAGTTGCTCTATTAGTTTACTTCCGTATCCTGTTAAGTTGTTGTTGTATATTCTTGCAAGCCTTTGAATCTCGTTGGATACGTAGGGAATTTCTAGTACCTCATGGAGAGTTTTATTTATTATATACCACGGAGCATCTGTTATTGTTTTAAAGATCTTCAATTGACATCTCTAAAGAATTTTGGTATGGGAAGCCTTTGTACGTCCCCATAATTGAATCCTATAGATCCCTATGAATTTTAATATGATTTTATATAAAAGTGTTTTGTTAGTTAAATTAAGTTGGGATCGTCTCCCAATTAACCAGTTTATTTGTTTAGTTTTATGTCACTCTGTTTTCGCTTAGTCTTAATGTATGCATTTTAGTTTAACTTCTGATCCGAATACAGACCTAGATATTTTATTTGTTTTTGAGGTACTGGAACATCGTTGATTCTGAGCTGAGGACTTATTACTGTTGGAAGAGGTGACTTGTACTGATTTGTCAGGATTAATTGTGATGCTCCAATTGTTAAACCAATCTTGTAGGGTATCGAGATAAGTTTGTATGTGTTCTGCTGCTACTTCAGATTTTCCGTTCGCTGAGAAAATAGCCGTATCGTCTGCAAAGTATAACCATTCTGGTATGATCTGAAGTTGGCGTATCGAGATGTAGAGTAGGTATAATAACTGTCTCAGCACACTACCCTGTGGCACACTGGAGGTAATTTAATGATGATCAAATACTGTGTTGTTAATCTTAACTTGAAAGAACCTACATTGTCTATACATTGTCTATACATTGAACTATACATTGTCGTATGTCAAGAAATACCTCAATGCATATGCACTTTGACGATAAGCTCTCCACAATGCGGTTAACAAGTCGATGACTTTGGTGTATTGTTGAGTTTCGGAAAACCAAATTGATAAAATAGAATTATGCTGCCTAGATCTACAGTTACCCTCGTGTTTAATTGTAGGTGTCATTGTGGTAGATCTTTTAATTTTTTTGTTGCTTTTCATATTGTGTGATCATTAGGCGAGAGTTTTATATTAAACTGTCTAAATGTGTTATTCCGATCTTCTAATAGTGTGCGTTGTGCAACTGATGAGTTGTACTCGTTTCAGCGGTACATATACTAAAATTGGAACGATACAGAGAAGATTAGCATGGCCCCTGCGCAAGGATGACACGCAAAATCGTGAAGCGTTCTACATTTTTGTCACTAAATTATTTAATGGCAATCATCAAACATTAGTCATAGGTGATTTGAACTCCAAACTTACGGACTGAGGATGCAGAGCTACAAACCCAAATGGTGTTAGGTTAAATAATATTATTATAAGTCACGGAATACAAATAGCAACTCCCACAGATTATACATATTATCCCAGAAGACCGGATCATAAACCAGACATATTAGATATAATCCTGTTCAAAAACTTCAACAAACCAAATTATCAAACCGTACTAAATGAGCTTGATTTCTGATCACCTACCAGTGATCGTCTCATTCTTTAATGCACCGCAATCAATACCGATGATACCTAAATAAATTGAAGGTAAAGTTGATTAGAGTATTTTTACTGAATTAGACAAAAACATGAGAAACCCATTCTCCATACAAACAACAAACGACATAGACGAAGTCGTACAACAATATACGGAAACAGTAAAAACTAGCATACAATCAGCAGTAACACCAAATAATAATAAACCAAGACGATATCTTCAAACACCAGTAGAAATTCTAAACTTAATGAAGCTTAAAAACAAAACAAGACGTGAGTGGCAATGAACACGCAAGCCACATTTAAAAATATTACCAATCAAACTAACCCACCAAGTTAGAATAAAGCTAGACGATTACAAACTCAATATGTATTACAAATATATAGAGGAACTACAACCCCGAAACGCAACAATGTGGCAGGCCACCAAAAGACTAATATGGCAACCAAACATAATTTATCCACTAACAGACAACATCCCATATGACACCAACGATGGAAAAGCCAACCTATTAGCATCGAATTATGAATAAGTCTTTACACCAAACGACACAGATATAATCCAAGAACACCAACAAGAAGTGAACTAAACTATTAATAACTATAATAGACAGACACAAAGAGAGTTCCTACCAACGTCACTAGCGTTCCTGGCAACAATATTTAATGCTTGCCTTCGACTTGGGTATTTTCCGAAGAAATGGAAACAAGCCACTATTTTACCATTTCATAAAAGTGGAAAGGATAAACATAAATCAGACAGTTATCGCCCAATCAGCCTTTTGCCAACGCTGTCAAAGATTTTGGAGAAAATTATTCATATATGGCTAAATGAAATTTTGAAACAGAAGAATATCATACCAGAATATCAATTTGGCTTAAAAAAAACACTCGACAACGCACCAGCTTTTAAGAATTACGGAAATAATAGAACAAGGCTTTGAGGACAAGAAATATACAGTTATTTGTTTCATCGACCTTCAAACGCATTTGATAGGGTGTGGCATGGTGGACTTCGATATAAAATGATAGAATTAGAACTTCCACACTATCTTATTGACATCATCACCTCATTCATTACAGATAGAGTATTCGCTGTTGGGGTACAGGCAACCCTATCTACTAAAAGAACTATTAACGCCGGAGTAACAATCAATCAACGTATAATAAAATGGAACGCAAGAGATGTGTATTTAGGGGTTTACTTAGACACCCGACTTGGATGGGGAATCCCTGTTAATAAGAAGATAAATGAATGTTATGCGAGACTCTCACTACTATACCCGTTAATTAATAGAAAATTTCACTTGCGCATTGTTAATATACAAGACCATTCTACGCCCAATCATGCGTGTCCTGTTTGGAGACTCACTTACGAAAACTCCAAGTCCTACAAAACAAAATCACAAGAATTGCAGTGAACGCCCCGTGGTTCGTCAGAAACGAACAAATACACAGTGAACTAAACTTACCTAATGTGTCCGACTTTATAAACACCTTGTGTATAAGATTCTTCGCCAAAATACCGGAATGCCCAAATGCAGTTACCATAGTTGAACTAGTTACAATTAAGCGTTAATAACGTTAGCTAACTCTTATTCATTTCACATACAGTTGTAGCGGTGCAGAGGAGTCAAATGATGACCTCATATGTATTAATTAAGTGTTTTGTTTAACAGAATCATGTATAACAAATGTATGCTGACCTGATTAAATTTAATATAAAAAAAAATTATGAGTTACGTCTATTTAATAGGGTTGTTTTGTCTATTTTTGGTTTTTTTGTCATTTCTTCCGCGTTCTACTTTTCTCAGCAACTAGATTTCATAAGTGACAAGGAATGTTAACTTCTTCTGGGTAGTTGGTTGATGGACAGGGCGTAGTTAGCCATGTAATGTTTTGGATTGTTATAGTGAAGTAGTGGGTTGCTTCACCTAAATCTTAGGTGTTTTTAATATTATTGGCAAGATTGACTTCTCTATCCAGTACATTTCGGAAGCAGTTTCATTTGGTAAAGTTAGTGTAAAGCCTTCTAATAATTGTTGTGCTCAGAGTAATAATTAGTGGAGAGTGATCACTCGACAAATCTTGATTAAGTTGTGTGTACGTGTTCTCAATATCGCGAACAACAACAAAGTCGATCAAGTCTGGTAATTTATTTGTGTTAGTAAGACAGTGAGTAGGTTCACCTATTGAAAGATAGCTACAATTTAGGTTTCTCATTGCTCGCAGTAGATTACGCCATTTTGGATTATCTAGCCTACACCCCCAAGTTTTATTTTTTGCTTTTCAGTTTCCTCTAACAATAAATTTCGTATCAAAGGATCGATCGTATGTAATCTTTATATTCTTTAGTGAAGTGTCAGGGTGGGCTGTAGACTGCAGCTATTATTAGTGAGAAGTGTAAGACTTCAATTTTTATACAAGCGCTCTGGATTTTGTTGTTGACGATTACAGCTGATCCTCCGTAGGCAGTTCCATCTGTAGTGTGAAATTCTTATTGTTTTTCTCAATTTTGCGTGTGTTTCTGATCTTGGTAATACATAAATTCTTTGTAAGTTCAAAAATATAATTATTTCCGAAATGCCGTTAACGTTCCATAGAGCTATATGTAGGGAAGTCGCCATTTTAGGCTATTTTGTTAATTACCGTTAAGAGCTTGTTTAGTATCATGCTGTTTCGGCCGATGAGCTGCGAAAACATCGCTTTAAATTTTATAAGAAAGTTAGATATTATTTGATTAATGAATGTCTGGCATCCATTGGTCGGGGAATTGTTGGATGTCTGTCCTGATATCTGTGCAAAACTTGACCTGTTATGTAGAAATTTTGTGCGTCCTCATTATATCGTTGGGTAGTCTTGAGAGCAGAGGAAATTAGATAGATTTGGAAGTGTCTATTGTGGTTGTATATTTTTATTTGCGATTCCTCTAAATGAGGAATTTCTGACCCGTTGAATATCTTGGTATACTCTGCACTCTTTATAGTTGGCCGGATGGTTTTCATTGCACAGGACACATTTAGCCGGAGTATTCAGATGTTTTGTATGTAGTTTCGTGGTCTCTCCATATTTAACGCAGGCAAAGGGTTTATTGCAGTAGGATTTTGTGTGGCCATATTCCTGGCAGCGAATGCACTGCGGTATTATATAATTTTTTCTGAGTGGTTTAACAGATACCTTTAACTTACTTAGATATTTTACATCGAATATAATCTTGTTGTTTTCCTTACGTTCTATCAGCGTAGGTTCTTTACTTACTATGTGGCGTAAATTAATAATATTGCGAACTTTATGTTCAAGATTTTGAAGTTCTTTGGCGATAACTTTGTTTGGTACGGTACGGTGGAGATTTCTGTGAGCCATCCTGTATGCTCTTTTTTCTTTTAACTGAAAAATATGGTAAACGATATTTTTGTCTTTAATACGTCTGGTTAGTTTTTTTGTACAGTATAGTTCTTCTTTTAATACTTCTGATAAATTATTAATCAACTCTTTATAATTTTTTACTCATTGACTGTATATTAGTGGAAGTTTTGTAATTTATTGTTGTTGGTTATTAGGTGACGCCTCTTGATTGGCATTGTTATCTTTTATTTGTGATAGGACTTCATATATGTTCCTTGTTTGGGTAAGACGTTGTTGCTTGCTAAACGACTGAGAATTGATTATTTTCCTTTTCTTAATTATTTGCCGTTCATGTTTAGATTGTGCATTTTACTTGTATCTATATCGTCGGATTTGCAAATTGTTTACGTCATAGATTGTTTGTTGATTTGTGGTATTTCTTGTGGCATTTGAATGTGAGATTATATTAAAGTTTATTATATATGACTTCGGTAATAATGTTGGGTTATTTGTTGCCAAGGTTAATTATGAGATTGGCTGATTACTATTCTAGTATTGTTCTGTGAATATTGATATCCTTGAACGTTGGGAAAGCTAAACGTAGTTTTCTGGGGCAGCTTGATTTGATAGTCTCGGCGGTTTGGGGCCGAGGCTCCTTCCCGTTGGAAACATGAATTACCTCGTGCTTATATTTCGTGTACGTTATTAGTATTAACGCGTACAAAATTTAAAATTAAAAAAATAAATACGCCTGACCTTTACGAGACTGCAGTTTTTGTCGCTGCGACAGGACAGGTATCGGCTCGCCACACATCCGCTGTATTTGAATTTATTTATTTATTTTTTTTAATAAAATATATTTATTTTTGCAATCTACTTATACAATAATAAGCAAATTTTAGGTTAAGAGTTAAAGCGACATGAAATAATGACATAAAGATTGAAACCCATCGGTTTACAATACAGAAGTTACTTAAGAATAAGGTTAGAACAATAATAACTTAATTAGTTAAATCTATGAGTTAGGTCGAGCGGTTTGTATCTATGTAACCTTTGAGTGTTTGCACTTTTGTCAAGTAGATTCAGAGCTAACTCATTAGAATGGTGTTCTAGGTTGTTTAAGTATTTTTCACTGAACTTCGTTATCACATTTTTTACCGCATCCACTTTTAAGTCCCGTAAAATGTCTGCGTTTCGAACAAAGTATGGGGCATCACACATAGCACGTAGCACTTTACACTGGAATATTTCTAACATTTGCACGTTAGAGTTGACAGCTGTACCCCACAGCTGGATGCCGTAGGTCCAGATGGGTTTGAAGACTGTGTTGTAAACGAGGAGCTTGCTGGTTAACAATAATTTGGATTTTCTACCAAGTAGCCAGTAGTGTTTACAAAATTTCATACCAAGCTGATTGCGCTTTTCCAAATGTGAAACTTCCACGTCAGTCCCTTATCGAGGTGTAGGCCTAGGTATTTAACATCTGTCAGTTGAGTTAGCGGAATATTGTTTACAAGGGCTGCAGGTGATGTACCTTTACATTTTGTAAATATTATTTGAAAATATATTGTTTCGTTTAACTTAACGCGCCATTTTTTGGTCCATTGTATTACTTCATCTAGGCTCTGTTGTAGGAGATTTACGGCAATAATCAGATCTCTATGTTTCAGCATAAATACTTTATCATCAGCATAGGTAGCAGTAAATGTGTGAGGATTGGTTGGCAAGTCTGCTGTGAAGATGAGGTACAAAATGGGACCAAGTACACTACCCTGTGGCATGCCTGATTTAATTGGATGTAACTCAGTTTGGGTTTGTCCGTATTTTACCTGATAGTATCGTTCCACTAGATAGGATTTGATGATAGTGTAAAAAGAGTGTGGCAAGAATGCTTTGAGTTTGTACAGGAGGCCAGTGTACCAAACTCTGTCAAAGGCCTGACTGTCATCTAGGAAGGCAGCTGTACAGTATTGTTTTTCTTCAAAGGCCTGATTATTTGTGTCTACGACCCTATAGACTTGTTGAATAGTGGAATGATTAGCACGAAAGCCGAACTGGTGATCTGGGATTACATTGTGCTCCTCCAAGAGGCGGGTTAGTCTTCTAGCCAATAACTTTTTTAGTAGTTTACTTAGGACGGGCAATAGACTAATGGGCCTCTAAGAACCAACTTCATTTGGAGGTTTTCCGGGTTTGGGAATAAGTATAACCTGTACTACCTTCCATTGTACTGGAAAGTAACCCAGTCTCAGGACAGCATTATATAACATAGTCAACATACCTACGCTTTTGCGCGGTAATTCTTTGATTAATTTCCCTGAGACTAAATCATAGCCTGGTGTTTAATTAGTTACTGGACTTCTCTATCTGTAAATAATTCCATGGGCAGAGCGAGTTGGTGTGGAATATCCAGGAAGTCTTGTATTTCCTTTTCCTCATCGACGATTATTTGAGATGGAATGGGTTGGAAGACACTTACAAGATGCTGAGTGAACATATCGGCCTTTTCTAAGTCAGATCGCGCCCATAAACCATTAGTTTTCCTTAGGGGAGGAATTGGTTCATTTTGGTTTTGTATTCTTTTCGTTGCCTTTCAGAGGAACAATTGATATTTTCTGTTGGGCTTAAGTTCGACAGAAATTCTTGAAAACTCTCATTTTTAGCGGCTTTTATGAGTGTTTTCAATTCTGCTGAAGCTTGATTATATTTACGTTTGTCCGATGGATACCTGGAGTGTTGCTAAATTTTCCTCAGTCTTCTTTTTCTGCAATTTTCCTCTTAATTACAATAGGGCAACGAGCTTGTAGTTGTTTGGGCGATATTACGGGAGTTGCTTCCAGAGCTGTTTCTTGAATAATTCTTGTAAAATTAGAGACTGCTGATTCTAGTTCTCCATCAGACTGAAGAGAAATTTGCTTTTCTAGCTGATTGTGGATAATATTTCTGTAATGGTCCCAATCAGTCTGATTGTTAAATAATTTTGGTACCCTGTCTTGTTCTAGAATTGTAGTGCTTGCCGTTGCAATAACGGGGGTGTGGTCTGACGATAGGTCCAGGCAAATTACTATTTTAAGGTATCCCGCAGCTAAACCTTTGGTTAGAAAGAAATATAGCAAGTCTGGCAATTTATTTGGGTCTGAGGGCCAGTACGTGGGTTCATAGGTTGATAGGTGGCCTAAGTTAAGTTCTTATACTACTTGGTATAGCTCTTTACCTCTGTCGGCTGAAGAAATACGGGAGCCCCATAATGTATGCTTAGAGTTGAAATCACCCCCTGCTAAGAATCGATTACCTAAGGATCTAAAGTATTGCATAAAGCCTTGCTTATTGGTAGCATAATTTGGGGGACAGTATACGGCAGATATCACTAGTGGACCATTCCAATCTTCTATCTCAATACTGGTTGTCTGTAGAAAATTTTCTTGGAGTGCTGGTAGGACGTAATGTTTAATGTGTTGCTTAATTTTTATGGCAGTGCCGTCTCTAGCCCTTCTATCTGCATCCGGATGGTTTGTGTGGTATAACTGGTAATTGTAAATTTTGAAGTAGGAACTACTGCAGAAGTGGATTTCAAAAACAAGCAGGATGTCTATTTCATGATGTGTGAGAAACGCTTCAACTTCATTTTATGATAAAAATGTGGAACGCTTCACGATTTTGCGTGTCATCCTTGCGCAGGGGCCATGCTAATCTTCTCTGTATCGTTCCGATTCTAGTATATGTACCGCCGAAACAAACATTTGAATTTATGCATAGGCACTTGATTTTCGCCGAGTGCAAAAGCACCTCGCACACTTTGAAAACTTAAGTCGAAATATTTTGAGGAAATAAAGTTTTAAATGTTAATTTAGCAAAGTGTTTGTATGTTATTTAAATTTGTGTTGTTTATAATTATATATGTGTGCCTGTCATGTGTATATACAGCTAATTGTAATCTGATGTATAATGCTATGATAAATTTAGAAGTTATGCTAGAGAACATAATTTTTCATTTTTTCATATGTTAGTTCAGTTTTTTAACTAAGTGTGGCACTTTCGAATATTTGAAATCAGTGCTTACCACAAATTTTCTATGGGTTGAGATATGGGTTTTGGAGTGAGCGTAAAAAATCTCTAAAGTATTATATACCATCCAGGTTTTAATCATTCTAAGTTGCTTAGGATCGTCATTCTCATAAAAAATGCGTATATCTATAAAATATATTTTTCCTGCACTTTCAAATTAATTATCATGTATTACACGCAACCCTAAACGAACACGTTTCTACTTCCTTAATTTATTGTAAGGGTTGAATTTTTAATACACAGTTTGGTATTAAGCTTTCGTTATTCCATTAGCCCATCAGTTAATATAAAGAAATTGAATGTACTTTCATTAGTAAATATAAAACTTTCGAAAACAATAGATTTGTTTCAACATAATTTGACGCATGTTAAACATTTAATTCTACTTTTCTGATTATTTTTCTTACTATTTCTACACATATTGTTTTCTTTTCTGATTTTTAAATAAAATACGTAAATGAGTACTAATCCTTTGGTTGCTTTATATATTTTTTGAAATTTCCTACTCCTCGCATTTGCTCGATTTAATTGACCAGAATTTTTGGCACAATAAGATTTTTGTTGTTATTAAAATATCTATCTGTACTGAAAAACTTTTTTTTTACAATTTATCAAAAACCTTTCCTTTATTTTCTTCGAATTTACGTTAATGATTAAATGACAATGACTCTTACACTATGTATGCGACCAAATGTGCAAGTACTTTAGTGACCTTAATTTTACATAATTTTATTTTAATAAACATTGATTTAACCTATAAATTTTGTATTTGGTTCTGAAATAAAATTAGAAATATCATATTGATACTTAAATATTAAAATATAAAGATGTGCAATAATTCATTATTGTGTGATCATCGGTTAGTTTTGCAAAAATTTGTCGGTAAGTAATCTAACCAGTTTCTTGTAATACCTTCTAAGCTATTTCGGATTTACTTGAGCGACCTTGTACAATGAACGGCAGTCGTTCACGGCCATGTTTACTTTTACAAAACCAATTAATATTCTGAAGACGTCGATAAAATTACGTTAGTTTATGATGTTAAGCACATTTATGATTAATTAAATAGAAGAATAAAATCTGTATCTGCTGTTTCTTAACTATGTAGACATAACTACATAAATAGAGCTAAGACAATACTCTATTCAGAAATACAGCGTGGCGTTTGTATAAGCAGTGATTACAGAAGAGTGGGATTTAATGCAGAACAATTACATTAATCTGAATTTGTTTTTACTGATTGAAATAAAGAAAATGACAATATCTTTAAAATAAGTCATGATGTATTAAAAATTAGATACTTCTTCACATTAAAATAAAATTTTTTAGTTTTTATTTTATTATTTTGGGATTTAAACTAAACCATAATTTATAATTTATATATATTTATAGTATATTAATATTATATAATTTTTATATTCATATCTGTAGTGGTAAGGTCCTGATATTATAATATATATTTTATAATTGCAAAACATAATTTTATGTAAACATATTATCTTGATGACATTGGAGTCTATTTAACAACTACTTACAAAAAATATGATGTATAAAGTTCTTAAATCCGTTACAGTTGTACAGATTCCTAAAAAAGGTGTCACGACGAAACCTGAAAACTTGGCCTAATGAGTCAACTCCTACGTACTCACATTAAATTAATTTACCTCTGAAAAATATTCAAGGTTCCCTACAAGTTGTAATGACTAGTTTAAAACTAGTAATTCTTTAGAAAGACCAGTAAAGCGTGCAAAATTTTATTCAAGGTAGAATTATCGAACGGAAAACGTTAAAATTTAAATATCGTTGCTCACTTATAAATTAATCAGTTAAAAATAAGCGCCGCTTTAAATGTTGCTTAATGCCGCTTGGAAAATTTTACTTTTTTTAATACAGTATTTGTACTACATTTTAAATTGCATTTTTTATGTAAGCATATTATTTGTTTCACAGTAAATTTAATAAAACTATTTAGACATACTTGTAGAGTGCTTTTAAGTTCTAGTAGAAGATTTTTACGATCACTATTTGGTACTCATGAAACAAGCTATAAAAGTATATGAAAAACTACATTCTTAGAGTAAATTACTCTTTAAACTGAAAAATCGTCATTTGAGTATAACTTTTAAGCATTTCATGAGTTGGTCTAATAAAACGCCATTATTGTAAGAACGTAATCAATAAAATTTATGTACTGCTCCATCATTATCATTACCTATATTTAAAACGACTATTTGCATTCATATATATGTCACAATCAAAGGTCATTGACTCTAAACGTTTTTAATTCGTATTCAAGGTTTCATATATCAAGCGTTACGCAATGCTATGTTGTGCTATAATAAAAGTAGACATCATTTGAACGGGTTGTTTTCTTCTTAATTGTGCTAACGTATACATGCACTGCTAAAAGCAAACTATAAACATTCTAATATATAATATGCTAATAAGCATATTTAAAGCAGATTTATTTTTATAGGTATTTCAATTGTAAAATCAAAGCAAGAAACTGAATATTCTATGTTCTTTGTGTAAATTTTAATATAACACTAATTCACAATTTTGGAACTTTTTTCAATTGTTTTCAAATAAAGAGGTGTGTTGGAATGAATTTGTTTCGCAGATTTTGAAAATGATTTTTAACATTCTGTATTACATCAGGTAAAAATTAAAAAAAAACCGGTATATGGCAGCTTCCGTAACATGAAAATGCTTTCTGGAAGGACGAAATGCGTGTAGAGCATAAACATGATAAACATGACGTTAAAAGAGATACGAAAATCTTGAAGTTCTGCTGAAAAGTGTGCAGTACAAACTTCATGAATGGTGTGTGTGGAGATTTTAAAGTGATTGGAATATAGCTCGGCCAACAAGCAGGTGACACTAAATTTTCTTGCTTTTTGTGTAAATGGGGCTGCAGAGCTAGGGCGGAACATTGGGTTCGAAAGCAGTGACCAGTCAGAAGTGCATTCACTCTAGAAAAAAAACTTCCACTGGTTGATCCTCAAAAATGCTGTTACTACCTTTAGACATCAAACTTGACTTAACGAAGCAATTTGTGAAAGCTGTAAGCAGCGGTAGTATTTGATGTTAATTTTTTATCAATCACGCCTAAAAAATTATAGTTGGAATTTTTTTAGGTCCACTAATATGAAAATTATTGGCGGATAACATGTTTGAGAAAACCATTAGTGAGTCACAAGCACGAACACGAAACACATTTTAGTCGAGGAAATTTTGGAATTCTATAAACTGCTTGGTTGAAACATGAGCTGCAAAGTTCATTTTCTTCATGTTCATCTAATTACTTTAGGTGGAATTTATGTTTTTTGGTCGATCTTTCTCTACTATAAACGCCAGAGTAGCCGCATGCTTGTGGCATGTGGCTGCGATGCGGACGGACCCGGGTTTATTTCTAGAGCTCTTTAACGCCTGGCGGGTGGCCTACTCAGTCAATAAAAATAATTAAGTACCTGAGTTCACCCAAACAAGGGGTAATAATGGCGGTCATTTAAATAGTGGTACTTGGCACATCACTTTGCATCAGAGATGGGGCGCGATGGCAAGGCGAACAAATGAGAGCCTTAACCTCTTAGTTTGTAGACCAAACGCCCTTGCGAGGCTTTAGAGTTATGTCATTATTTTTCTATTATAGTAGCTTCTTAAATAATTTCTGATATTTTATTACCTGGCTGTGTTTTTCTCTGACCAGGCAGTATTAAGCCCTCTTGAACTTTTTTTATTTGCGGTTTTCACAGTAGTAAAATGCCTGGTGTATTAAAAAAATGCACACTTACATATGATGGCCAAAGAAATACTTTAAGGTTGACTTTTTGCTAGAAACCTTTGTATAAGTGAAATTGTTCTTCAACATCATTTTTCAAAACGTAGGAAGCTATGAACTGGCGCTTATAATCGTTACTATTACCCTTTATATAAAATTTACTAAATATATTTTCTTTCATCGATACCCTTCTTCGTGCATGTTGGCATTTATGGAAGTTTGAGGTGTTTAATCTATACAAGAACTTCTTTCATTTATTTGCTTTTCGTACAGTCGCTTTCCAAAGCTTTATGTTACGTTAACTTTTCCGCCTTCTTATGATTTCAACGTCATTATTATTTTTGAATCAAAAACTGTTGGAAGTATTAAACTTTGCGTTTTCTCCATTGCGCGGGTTTTTCTTATTCGGTGGTACTCGTGGTTTCCATGCTTTAGCTTGGTATTCGAGATCGTGATATAAATCGTTGTCAGATGTTATCAGTGTTATTTTGTTACAAAAAAATCAAGCTAAAAACAACAGTGCTTATAAAATGACTAAACGAAAGTTCTATTACAAATTCAGAAAAGTTATTACCCCATTACATATACTTAAGACGACTGTATCCATATATATCTGCCACAATCAAAGGTCATTTACTTTAACCGTTTTCAATTTGTATATAAGATTTTGTATGTCAAGTGTTACGCAATGCTTACGAGTTTTTTCCTAGTTAAATGTTATTAAGCTTACTGTGCCTGGTTACATCTTTATCAAAGCCCGATTTATATAAATCGCCGAGATTATGCGCAAATGACGTGACATTTTTAGAAGGAGGAATGCACCAAATGAAACTACTGTAAAAAGACCAATTAAAAAATTTAAACAAACAAGTTTGGTTGCAGACGACAAAGAAGACAAGCCGAGCTCGTTCAACTGAAAACATAGGTGCTGCAAACGATAGTATGAGAGCGTCCAGAAACCACAGTCCGCCGTCGTTCGCAGCACTCTCCAGTGGATTTTAACAAACGATCTGTGTCTACTGAAGATTTAATAAACTTAGGAACTAAAGCTAGACAACCATTTGAAACGCCTAAAACAGCGAAGTGAACTGGCCACCAAGATCTTAGAAATTTGTAAAGACTAAAATTTATGCAAAGAATATAAGAACGATTCTCAAATTAAAAGCAAAAATTCAAAAAATTATCGACGACATCCACCCACAGTTATGCAAAAAATACGAGAATTTTATCAGAAGATGAGAATGTCGAACGAACCGTGGAGGACATTTGTCAAATATTCAATTCCACATTTACTCTTCAAAATAATGTCATAACTTTTCTAACTAATATATAAATAAAATGTTTTTTCCCCTAAAATCGGAGCCTGTATTTATTTTGGGACTCTTTACTAAGCCATAATTTATTATTTTTATGGATTTTTATATTCTCATCTGCAATAGCAAGGTTATTTTATTGTAATATGTATAATTAAGAAGCATCGTTTTATGTGAACATATTATCTTGATGACATTGGAGTCTATTTAACATTTACTTTCAAAAGCTTGTATTCATAAAGTTATTCAATTCGTTAGAGTTGTACAGATTCCTAAAAAAGGTGTCACGACCAAACGTGAAAACATGGTAAGATAAGTCAACTCTCATGCACTCCCACTGTGTTAATTTAATTCAAGGTTTCGTACAAGTTATAATAACTGGTTTAAAACTAGTAATTCTTTAAAAGGAGCTGTGGCAAATCAATCGGCGGAATCGTAAGGTTATTTTCATAGTAAGATTATAGAATGGAACGCGTCAAAATTTAAATATAGAGTCACTCGTAAATTACTTAATTAAAAGCAATAAGACCTATTTAAAATTTCACTAAAAATTTTTAGCAACAGCTCTAAATAGTTTTAGACAACTTTCTACATAATTTTTAAATTGTGTTTTTCATGTATGTAAGCAATTACTTTCTCCGGGCCAAAATATATACATTTTGTCCAGAAATTGGTATACATTTATAATTTTCAATACATTAAATGATTTTATTGATAAATATCTTAACAAATCAATTATTTGTATTTAAATACATATTTCAATTTTAATCGCAGCAAAATCTGGCGTTACCAAGGCTTTTTTACCACGTTAAAGTAATCGCTAAGCGCCCTACACGTCGGAGTTTCTATTTATTTATATACTTAATTTCGTACAAGTTTTCTCCTACCTTTAACATAACAGGAGAAATTCTATTTCATTATTGATAAAATCGCACATTTACAATCTATTCCGGTATTGTAAGAATATTAAGTAAGTACGTTGTCTGTTGATGCATGTAGGGGTCTTTATCCAGCGATGGTGTCCTTCGGCTTTACTGGGATGACTTGAATTGCATTCCTCATTAGTTCTGTAAGCCATTGTGCTCAGCGTTCTTGTTGGTAGAGAGTCCATGAGCTGTAGAATGACGTTATTTTCGTATCGTGGTAGTTTTGCAAAGTAAATTGAAGCTGACTTTTCTATTACATCCGTCACGAATGGTATGTTGAGGTCCTCGTGTAGGGTTACTTACAGACTAAGGTGCATTTACAAGGGCTTGAAGAATTTTGCTTCTCTAGAGTTGGATACGATATCTCCAGATAGGCATAAAAATTGTTTTATATAGCAGGTCTTCATTTTCAGTTGAAATTTGGATTTAGATTGAAGCAACCAATACGTTTGCTTGAATTGTAAATCAATCTGCTTTCTTTTTTCTCAGAGATCAGGTTAGCTGTATGTCTAGGTAGTCTCTGTTTTAACCGACAGGAGGATGCTCTTAAATGTTATATAACGTGTGATTTTTCTAATTTTAAATGTTACTTATAGATATTTGTTTTCGTTTATCTTAATTCTCAAAAAATCGGCCCAATCACTGAGGCGGTTCATGTGTGTTTGTAGATGTAGTGTAGCTTCAGCTGCATCTCGATGCATCTCAATAGAGGTATTTTCAGTTTCTGGAATGTCAGATGTGTAAGCAGGTACAGGAAAGGACCAAGGGTGCGCCTGTTTTTATTGGGTAATATGTAGAAAGGTGGTTGTGTTTTACGGTATAGTAGCGATCGGTAAGGTATGATTTTATCAAAAGATAATAGGTGCTTGCTAATCGTTATTTTGATTTATATAATAATCCAACATGCCACGCCTTGTCAAAAGCCCATTTGACATTCAGGAAAGCTGCGGTACAGAACTTTTTCTCCTCGAGACATATAGCTATCAAATTGACGATTCGGTGGGCTTGTTACACTGTCGAGTGGTGTTCCCGAAATCCAAATTGATGACTTGGTATCAGGGCGATCACGTCTAAATCGTCATGTAGTTTACTTAGGAGAAGCTTTTAAAATAGTTTTCCATGAGAAACAGCAAGTTGATCGGTCTATATGAACTAGTTGAGTGTGTTGGTTTACCTGACTTAAGTACCATTAGGAGCTATGCGTATTTCCATTGTATGGGAAAGTCAGAAGAACGACAGCTTTTTTGAAAGATGCTTTAGGATTTGTGCTGTTATCAACCTGGCGCTTTATGGGTACTTAATTTCTTAATACCATTACTGACTTCAGTAGGGGCAAACAGCTTGATTGATTGTCCAACTGGCAAAGAATATCCAAGAAGTTAGCTATTTCCTCAACGTTTACAATTGGTCGAATGGTGGGAAAACTTCTGAGAGATAGTGAGAGAATTATTTTCGATATTGTATCTAGCCCAGGTGCCATCTTGTTAATTTGAGGACGCTTAAACTTTTTTGTGGCTCTTCAAATAAAGTAAAGTAGTTTTCGAAGCTGTAATTTTGATGTTCTTTCAGTAGGTTACAGAGTCTTTTGGTTGATCTATTGTAAATTCGTTTATCTGCAGGATTACGAGATCTGTTCCATCTTACTCTGGCCTGTCGTTTCTCAGCAATTTGCTCACGGATTTGGAGGGGTACTATGTTAATTTTTGCTTGTATTACATTGGATTTAGGTGTGCATAATGATCCTACCTTCTAAATAAATTTTTTAAAGAATTTTTTAAAGTATTGAACCTTCTTGTCTAAGTCTTTAGGTTTTTTATTATTTGTTTTAAGTTAATATTATTTTGAATATAGTTTTAGAATTGCTTTCAGTCTGTTAGTCGAGTGGACAGAGTAGGATTTATTGGTCTTAGTATTACTTCTGTGCCAAAGGTTATAATGACAGGAGAGTGGTCGTATGAGATGTCATCAGTTATCTTCGATAAGAAAGTAGTTTCCAGAGATTTCTGCTACCGTGAAAAAGTCTAGCAGGTCAGGGATTTTAAGCGTATTAGAGCGCCAGTAGATGGGTTTACCAGTTGAAAGATATATGTAGTTGTTATCATTTATTACGGTTTTTGATGGTGATTAATCTAGATTCCCAGTGCGTACGTTTCACGCTCCAGTCACCACCAACAATAATTTTTGGCCTAGTGTTTGGAAAAAGGTTATGGCGAGGGGGGCAATAGATGGCTTTTGCAGTGTAGTTCCAATGTGGGGTATTAATTTGTACACTAGTAGCTTGTATTAGTGCTGTTTGGTACTCAAGAAGCTTGTGATGCGAGACGCTATTGCGAATAAGAATTGCGGACCTGCTATGCGCAGCACCATCAGGATAAAAGGTGCTGTACATGGTATAGTTAGAAATCTGAATTTTAGTTCTGTCAATAAAATAAGCATCCGAAATAAGCATTACATCGATTTTTTGGGTTTGTAGAAATGTTATTAATTCAAGTTTATGGTTAACAAGATCATTGGCATTCCAGGTTGCAATTCTTGTATACTGAGCCATTGTTAAAATTTGTTGGTACAGAAGTTGCTTGCGCATAAAACATATTTTGAATGTTCATGTAGTTGTTTATGGTCTCAGGGATATTAGGGATAAAATAAGTTTTAGGAAAGGTATTAGGGCATAATCTAATAGTATTAGAATTATACTGAAATATGTGGCTTGATTTACTTCTTAAGTACAAGAGATCTTGCTAGACCTTGCAGCCTTTATAGTTAGCTGGGTGGTCGTCGCCGCATAGTACACATTTTGCTGAGCTATCTTTTGCCCTAATGCATGTTGTGCACTTTACACAGTACAATATATCTTAGAGTATCCATAGCAATGGCATCTAGTACACTGTATTATTCTACTTTTCTTCCTAGGAGGTTCAACGGTTATTATCTTACTAGAGGTGGATTTCAGTTTAAAGATTTTATTATTGTTTTCTTTGGGATCTAGATCAACAAAGAACATCAAAAGAGGTTCTTTACTTATTTTGTGCCGGATATTTAATATATTGAGGACTTTGCGACCAGCCCTTTTCAGTTCCGCTTCTATATCATTAATCGTGATTGAATGATGAAGGTTCTTTATGACAATAATATAGGATCTCTTTTGCTTTAATTGACAGATGTGGTAAATTATCTTTTTATTCCTTAGGTGGGTGACTAGCTTTCTGTATGTATCAATGCTGAGAGCGTTGATTTTAACCGTATTATCTGCTAGGACCTTGCTATGGCATGTTTCATCATTGGTAACTTTTGCGAGATTGTCTACCATCCCTTTAAAATTAGATACACCGTATATAAATATTAGCGGCGGTTTTACTTCGTTTGTTTGAATTTTAGTTGACACATTTTCATGCATATTCACATCACACACATTGACGTCATGGTCGCATAAATGCTGAAAGTCTGTTGTGTGTATTTAAATAAGACTGATTTGAGTTCATCTGTAGCTTTTTATAAGATCGGGTTTTCCTTTTTTGTAACTAATTGCCAATCGTGAGTATTTTCCTGCGTTACTTCTTGATTTTTGTTAAAAGTTTGCTGTGCGAAAGCAATTAATGATTGTAAGTTATCAGAATTAAAAGTGAAAAAAAATTGTCGGGTTGGATAAGAAGGTTGACAATAATTGGGTCTGCTGTTAAGAATTGGTGTCTGATTAGGAGAGCATCCGAATGCTACATTCGTTGTGGGCTGCGTGAGATTCATTCCGCGCTAATAAAAGTGGGTATCTATTTACAGGTGAAGTCCTTAGGCCAGATAGGTCTAAAGTGAGCTGCCGACCTTTTATTATCACTTAACTGTTGCAGCACTTGATCTTTTAACGGAGCAACGACATGCACGTCTTTACACTTTCAGAATCAAATTCGATCTATATAACTGAAGAAATTAGTTTAAAATCATTTTCTCGCTTAAGTATATCAAAAAGTGTGGACGTAGAAATGCCGATAACGAAAGACGGTTTACAAATCGTTCCTGGAAGATTGAAAAAAAAACGTGTTTAATTTTAACTAATTTTTCAGAGCAATCATTACGCTTTTCTCCTATTTTTCTTTATTTGGGGATAGACCTGCACATATTTTACCTTTACTAAACTGATTTTGAGTAAGCTGCATGCTAAACTCAAAACACAGTTAAAGGGGATGCTCAAAAATTAGTGGAAACTTTATTTATAGTATGATGCATCAATTTTTCGCATTCTTTTTGTTGCAACAAATTTTTCAATATATAACCACCTTCTTTATTGGTAAGTTATTTCAATTTAGACCTTTTCCTTTTTGCCCCATTATAATTTTTTTTCAATCGTCCATTTTACGAGAAGGGTGATATCATTTTATTCGAACACAAAATAAAGTTTAAATTATTACAATTATTTTAACAATATTGGGTATTTGATGTCAGTCACCTGTAATTTACTTATTTAATGATTACAAAGTTACAAATTAAATCATTTGTTTGCAAGATTAGAATATTCTATAAATATGATATGAAAAGAAACAAACAATTCAAATAAGAGACCAATATTTTTACGAGTGTATTAAAACTATAATTTTTTCTTTATATTCTTGAGCAAATTTTGTATCGTCCTTGTATTAATCGTTAACGTTTTTATCATTAGTTTGTGCGGTGTTTTTTTTGCAATTTATTGTAATAAGTTCGGCGGCCTTGTTTTAGTTGTAAATTTTTTTTTCTTATTTTAGTATTTACTCTTTGGATTTGCTATTTTTTGTTTCTAAAAATCTTTTTTTTCAATCTCCTCCTTTTAGTCCTTTTTCTGCTAATATCGATTTTATATACTTCTCTCATCATAAGCACAGTTTTTCTCTTTTTCTTCTATAACTAAAGTATTCTATTTTCTAAGGTTTTTATAATAGGAATATCCACTGTAAACGACATGTAAAGAGAAGGTTCTAATAAGCTTTCTTGCACGATTCCGGACTTTATTGAATGTAGTCTCGTAAGTGCGACTTAAAATTTTATCTGTTACTTAGGTAAGACTTTTAGTAGGCGTGAGAAAGGTTTTTCTTTATTTTGAACAATAGCCCTTCGTGCCAGATCTTATCAAATGTCTGACATATGTCCAAGAACGCAGCAAAACAATATTTTTTTGAGTTAAATGCCCGATTGATTTCGCTTATTAGTCTATGGACTTTCTCAATGGCATCGTGTTCTTCTCTAAACCAAAATTGATATTCTGATATAAGATTTTTTCATCGATAATTGGTTTAATACTTTTAAGTAACATCTTTACAAACGCTTTAGCTTGTAGCGGTAATAAGCTAGCTGGACGGTAGGAAATTACTTCCTCTGCTGGTTTCTGTGGTTTACGCGTATTATTTGAATCACCTTCCACTGGATCGAAAAATGACTCAATCTTAAAATAGCGTTAAATATGACAGTTATTAGTTTTATTCCTTTTTTGGGAGTTCTTTTATGATCTTTCTTGTAATGAAATGATTATTTGGATTTCATTTTCGATTTAATTGTGGATAGGAATTCCGCTACTTTTATTTTTTGTTTTTGTAGTAAATAGAGTAGAGAGATAATCTTGAGTAGTTTGGTTTTTGTAATCTTAAATCACCACTTTTAAACAGATTTTGCATACTCTTCTTTTTTCAGCTATTGTTTTTTTTTATTACCACAATGTATTATATTTTTTGTATCGCTGGTTGCCAATAGGGGGATTGAGTCCCATGCCGCACTTTGTATGCTATGATTTAAGTTATCTACTGCTTCATTAATTTTATCTGAAGTCTTAAGAAACATTTTCAGGTTAAAGTTCTCGTTAATTCGTTCTTTAAAAGTGTCCCAGTTGGTCTTTATCTTATAGTCTTACTGGTCTTTTTTCTTCTTATTCTTGTTCCACTCCTACCGGAGATTAGCAATCACCATGGTTATTTTGACTTTGTCTACTGTTCTGAATAGTTCACTTGAGTTCCAATTATACCACACGCGCAGTTTCCGCAACCAAGCCATTCTTCTTCTACCCACGCTACGTTTCCCTCTAATCTTGATTTTGTCCTGTGTTTTTTATAATGCAAAAATCTAGCAAGTACGCATTTTCTCTCTTATCTGTAGGCCAATATACAGGCTGTCTAGTGATGAGATAGTTAAAGTTATTTGCGATGAGTGACTTTAATAACTCCCGGCCTTTAGTGGTTGTACCCCAATCTTGGTGCTTGGCTATTATGGCTCTATAGGTATGTGCATTTTTCGTCATGATTTTTACTAGGCTTCTCTTTATGATTTTTAAAATACATTTTTGTTAGCTGACTTTTAAAGATTGCTCTATGGAGGTTTTTTGTTATACCATACAATTGCCGTCTTCTTGGGAGTTACGTCTTTCTTTCTTGAGTTGACTAAGTTTCATACATACCATGGTTCCTTGGTTTGTCGTTGCTAATTGATAATTAGATTGTTGCTACTGTGTAACACGCAGTGTGTAGTGTAGCTCTATATTTTGATCTACCGATTGGTTAAATGTGGGGAGTGTATATTGAAGTTGTGATAATTGGAAGTGAAGTTGTGTTATATTGTTCGAAAATGGTGGAGGGTATTGCTTCATTGAAATCTGTGCGTCGGTCACTGAATATTGTTCATTAGTGTCAGCCATTTAGGTCGACACTAAAAGTACTTAATTTATCGCGCGAAACAGGCGCGATCGCAGATATGTCATTGATTCGCAAATTTCAAATACAAATTATTTCTTAACATAAAATAAAGCTACTATTCCAGTTCTGTCGCGACGGCGAAAAACCCGCTGTAATGCTTCTCTCACTCAAGACAGCGACTGTGGAGGTAGGAATAGCGACAGTCAAACTATACCACATCGATTATGGGCGCGGGGCCCCACCAATACCCCGGCGGATCCCCACTTGCAAAAATTGCTTATAGTTTTCAGAACGCGAACGATGTACATTGACATATTCTGTCACTTGCAACGCAAAACGCAAACTGATGATGCAACACGCAACACGTCTGCTTTGTTTTAAAGTACGAGCCGCACAGACTGAAGTTTGTTTGTATTTGTCATACAATATTTGTGCTAAATATATCGAAACGATGGTAATATGGTTATGTCCATTTTGTTCTTCTCGGTCAACATTTGGCGGTTTTTCAGGACGAAAGACTTGTAGTGCAAATGTTGGTGCACTGCTACATTGATTGTCAACCTCGCCATACTAATCCCTTTGCCAGGTCAGTCATGCACCGCCCAGGATCCTGATCGAACTTTTCTTAATTTGTGGACGAATTCATCACTTCCGTTGCGATCAGATTTCTTACTGCGAGTTGCTCTGTCAACGGTTACCTCCTCCCGGTTAGATTTTTTGTACTTTTTGATAACATCGTAACTTAGGTCTTTTGTAGCCAAACCGCTCAATAATTTTGTGTCGACGATTATAGATTGTTGATTAAATAAAGCTAACTTTTGGGTTAGCGAATAAATGATTGCGCATGAGCATAAGATATAAAATACAACCTAAAAAATTCCGAACTTAGCTCTATGGCCCTTGTTTCAAAACATTTTAAATCAATTATGAGTAAAATAGAATAATATTGCAAATAATATTTAGTTTTTAAAAAATCTGGTTTTGAAGATGTAACCGTTTTGCATTAAACTAACCTTTTATTTTATTAAATTTAGCTTTTAATGTCCCACGAATTAAGGACAAATCAGTTTTTTTAATTTGAATTTTTTATATTAGACCGTAAGTACTTTTCTTCTAATATTATTTATTGTACTTTTCTATTGTTGTGTTGTACTAAAGTCTATATATTTTTTAATGTCAAAATTATTTTTAGCAACAACTAAATGCTTAATACAAAATATAGATGATTAATACATTATTAGTAGTTTAGTTGTACATAAAGATCAATCCATGCAAAAATTAAAATGGCTTTTCAAAGCCGTACTTTACTTTGTCGTAACACAAAAAAGAAATCAGAGTTTGATGTTACGTATAAATGTAGTTTATACGCACGCGTTTGTTATTATATGTACTTTTTTGTTAAACATTAATTTAATATTCATTTCTTCTTACAGAATATGAGGATAATTATTTATGCAGCAATTTTAAAAGTCCTGGTGGTGAATCTTTCTAAAAAAACTTTGCACTTATAAATAAAACAAAAATAGCAGAATGTGTCATTGAAATGCTAAAGTTTATATTCTAAACAATATTCATGTATTAATTGATTAATTAATTAAAAAATGTCCAGGATCCACTTGTATACTTTTATAAATAACAGTTGATTTTTTTATGTAAAATAGTATTGATAAAGGTACGACGGATTATGATTATCGATTAATTAAATGTACGTGGCAATCTAACCGCAACGTAGTAAAACAAAAACCTCTCCTCGGATATTTGAATTTGCAGGCATAAAAAAATCAGGAAAAACTGACGTTGCTAAAGAGTACTTTTTTCTTTTTCAATCAATTAATTAGATAATTTAGTAAGGAAACAAACGAGCCAACCTGCCAACCTGCCAAATTTTGTGATGCAACTAACTCACATACGTAGCCTGTCCCAGAAGTATCGAGTCATATAATACAAGTAATTTCAATTACAAAATCACAAAACCTATACATATATTTAGCAAAAATAGTACAAGGTATAAATAAACATTGTGCGTAGCCTCAGTTTGCTTTAGAGTAGTCATATTGAAATCTCACACTCTTCTAGGGTTTTTCTCTATTGTTCAAAACATTCTGCAAAGTGTTGTGTTAAAATCGAAAATCGTCGTATTGGGTTGAAGGTTGTTGATTATCTAAAATATCTTCTTTTTTATCAAGATGTTACGTTAAGATGTCGTAAATTTTAATTTTTAAAATTCTTATTTTATGTTCTGATTTTGGGAACACCAATAGCCAATATTTGTTGATTAAGCTTATATACACATAACATTGTTTTGTCGTTGTTGATTTTTCAAAACGTTGATTATCCGTAACAAACTTTAGGACATTTCAAATTTGTACCATAGCTATACTTATGTGTCACTTACTGCATCGCTTCTGAAAGCATCCAAATGGTATCTGGGGAAAAGTGTTGCAGCTACGCACAAAATTTGATACAGACTCGTTTCTCTATTCGTTCGAGCATTATAAATGTGACGATTACACACTACTAACTTCCAATTGACCTTGACAGTAAAATTAACTTAATTTACATATTCGTAATAGAGTCCACTAGCTGTCAGGTTACGTTACGGTTTGAAAATTGTCTCTATGTTTCGATATATTTAGCACAAATATTGTATGACAAATACAAACAAACTTCAGTCTGTGCGGCTCGTACTTTAAAACAAAGCAGACGTGTTGCATGTTGCATCATCAGTTTGCATTTTGTGTTGCAAGTGACAGAATATGTCAGTGTACATCGTTCGCGTTCTGAAAACTATAAACAATTTTTGCAAGTGAGGATCCGCCGGGCTGTTGGTGGGGCCCCGCGCCCATAATTGATGTGGTATAGTTTGACTGTCGCTATTCCTACCTCCACAGTCGCTGTCTTGAGTGAGAGAAGCATTATAGCGGGGTTTTTGCCGTCGCGACAGAACTGGAATAGTACCTTTATTTTATGTTAAGAAATAATTTGTATTTGAATTTCGCGAATCAAGGACATATCTGCCGATCGCGCCTGTTCCGCGCGATAAATTAACTACTTTTAGTGTCGACATAATGACTGACACTAATGAACAGTATTCAGTGACCGACGCACAGATTTCAATGAAGCGATACCATCTGTAATACCCTCCACCATTTTCGAACAATATAACACAACCTCACTTCCAATTATCACAACTTCAATATACATTCCCCACATTTAACCAATCGGTAGATCAAAATATAGAACTACACTACACACTGCTTGTTACACAGTAGCAACAATCTAATTATCAATTAGCAACGACAAGCCAAGAAACCATAGTATGTATCAAACTTAAGTCAACTCAAGAAATGACAAGAGTATACAACCTCAAGAATCAAACGAAGCAATTGAAAACGAATATGGTATAACAATAAACCTTCCACTAGAGCAATACTTTAAAAGTAGCTAAAAATGTATTTTAAAAATAATAAAGAGAAGCCTAGTAAAAATCATGACGAAAAATGCACATACCTATAGAGCCATAATAGCCAAGCACCAAGATTGGGGTACAACCACTAAAGGCCGGGAGTTATTAAAGTCACTCACCGCAAATAACTTTAACTATCTCACCACTAGACAGCCTGTATATTGGCCTACAGATAAGACAGAAAATTCGGAATTGCTAGATTTTTGCATTATAAAAAACACAGGACAACATCAAGGTTAGAGGGAAACGTAGCGTGGGTAGAAGAAGAATGGCTTGCTTGCGGAAACTGCGCGTGTGGTATAATTGGAACTCAAGTGAACTCTTCAGAACAGTAGACAAAGTCAAAATAACCATGCTGATTGCTAATCTCCGGTAGGAGTGGAACAAGAAGAACAAGGAAAAAGACCAGTAAGACTATAAGATAAAGACCAACTGGGACACTTTTAAAGAACGAATTAACGAGAACATTAACCTGGAAATGTTTCTTAAGACTTCAGATAAAATTAATGAAGCAGTAAATAACTTAAATCATAGCATACAAAGTGTGGCATGGGACTCAATCCCCCTATTGGCAACCAGCGATACAAAAAATGTAATACATTGTGGTAATAAAAAAAAACTATAGCTGAAAAAAGAAGAGTATGCAAAATCTGTTTAAAAGTGCTGATTTAAGATTACAAAAACCAAACTACTCAAGATTATCTCTACTCTATTTACTACAAAAACAAAAAAATAAAAGTAGCGGAATTCCTATCCACAATTAAATCGAAAATGAAATCCAAATAATCATTTCATTACCAGAAAGATTATAAAAGAACTCCCAAAAAAGAAATAAAACTAATAACTGCCATATTTAACGCTATTTTAAGATTGAGTCATTTTTCGATCCAGTGGAAGGTGACTCAAATAATACTCGTAAACCAGAGAACCCACCAGAGGAAGTAATTTCCTACCGTCCAGCTAGCGTATTACCGCTACAAGCTGAAGCATTTGTAAAGTTGTTACTTAAAAGAGTTAAACCAATTATCGATGAAAAAATCTTATATCAGAATATCAATTTTGGTTTAGAGAAGAACACGATACCATTGAGAAAGTCCATAGACTAATAAGCGAAATCAATGGGGCATTTAACTCAAAAAAATATTGTTTTGCTGCGTTCTTGGACATATCTCAGACATTTGATAAGATCTGGCACGAAGGGCTATTGTTCAAAATAAAGAAAAACCTTTCTCACGCCTACTAAAAGTCTTACCTAAGTAACAGATAAAATTTTAAGTCGCACTTACGAGACTGCATTCAATAAAGTCCGAAATCATGCAAGAAAGCTTATTAGAACCTTCTCTTTACATGTCGTTTACAGTGGATATTCCTATTATAAATTGTTGAGTTATCGTCAAGTTCGTAGATAATACTGCAATATTAGCATCTGAAGAAAATCGCAACATTGCATCAATAGACCTACGAATTTCCCTCAACCATATGCAAGATTGGATAAAAAACTAGCCTATCAAAGTAAATAAAAATAAGTCTAATCATGTAACATTTACACTCAGAAGAGAAGCATGCCTATCAATAACTCTAAACAATACACCACTTCCTCAAGCAGAAGACGTCAGATATTTTGGTATGCACCTTGATCAAACGATTAACTTGGAAAAAACATGTTCAATAAACGTAAGCAACTGGATCTAAAATTCTACAAGCTACAATGCCCGTTAGGGCGCAAATCTAAACTAACCTTGAGCAACAAGCTTCTAATATACCAAACCGTATCAAGATTAACATAGACCTATGGTGTTCAACTGTGGGAAACCTGAGGAAATTGAAACTTGGAGATAATACAAAGATTTCAGTCAAAAACCTTAAGGATGATAATAATAAACACACCTTGGTACGTGAAAAACAAAATCATCCATCGCGACCTCAAAATGAAAACAGTGAGAAAATAGTAAAATTCATGAATGAAAATGATCTTGTATTTCTACTAAATTCCTGTTATACCTATTTAATGTATCTGTAGTAGAGCGCGTACTTGAAGAATTTTTCCTACAACGATCATATTTTTAATGGTTTTAGGGTCGGTCGGGCTGACCACAATTAGCCCGTGCCAAATTTTTGGGCATCTGGTTTCTTTTACCTGCCAAAATTATAGGAAATATTTTTCTTTATTACTCTCAAAAGGAACAAGTTCCAACCCTTACCTGCAACCGGTTTACGAACGACAAAAGCAAGCAATTAGCATTCAGCAGTTATATATAAACAAAGGTTAAAGTTTACAGAGGTTATTTGACTAATATAAGCATTAATTGTTGTAGTCTACAGCAAAGGGGCTTAAGCCTGTGCCGTTTTCTTACTCGTACAACCAAATGTAGATAACAACGAATCGTGTAAAATGAGAGAAATAGCCAGAAATTATTCAATCAGTGTTGTATTTCAATTTGCCACATTTACACTTAGTTTTAAATGCTTGTAAACTTGGCTTAGTTATTTTCAAAGTATTTGAAAGATATCTTAGCAATTCCAATAAAAAATTTAAATACCTCTCAATATTAAGCACAGATCTTTAGCCCTTAAAGCTTTATTAAACGACAGAAGGTTAGAAGTATTACCAAAGTTTCTTTAAGAAACATTTATAGTTTTTATTGTCTCTGTTACTTAAGGCAGAAACATACGAATTTTTGTTTTAAAACTATTACCAGGTTCAAGATTTGCATAGCAACCGTAATAATTTATAATCTCATTACTAATTCTATTCTATGTAACTTTTACTAGAAATTCTTGCAGTTATTGGCAATGCTATACTTTATTGCCCAATAATAGGTACTGTTTAAGGCAGTTATTTACAAATGTTTAACAAAGCTTTCCTCGACATTACGACAAAACAATAAAAGCTAGAATCCAAACGAATATAACATAAAACAATTGTAGATTTTAAACTAACAAAGACTAATAACAAGAACACAAATAAAGTATTCGTTATTTTTTAACATATTTAATAAAAACTAGACATTTTTCAACAAGTAAGCATTTTAAGAAACCTTTTTTAAATTACCTTATTGCTTCCTATAATTTAAAAATATTTTATGCAAGGTGCCATTTTTAAAGTGATCATCTGCAAATTACACCTGGAGATTAATATCATGTTTTTATGTTACCTAGTCAAACTCATGGCGTAATATCAATTAATTTTAGATTTGTCTGCTATGACATTGAGTTTATCCAGCAACATTTAGTTGCCACTTTTTATTCAACTACATGCTTTTTTGCTAGCTCACATGATTTGTAGATTTGTGTACGTTCTTGATTTGTTTTATATGTTGGTCTTTTTTTGGCGCACTTACAAGTACTGCAAACCGCAAGGGCTTATTGTGCCCACTAACATGCACTTAATTGCTACGACATTTACACACACCCATGGGTCGAATGAGACTCGCGCGCGCCGGCTAGAGGACAGAGCAAACTGGTTGAACCATCTAAGTCACGCGTCCCCATATTTTGGTCTTATGTAGTTCTTAGTACGTATTTCCTTTTTTAGGGACGTTGTTTTGAGATACATGAATACTTGTTGAAAAAAAAATACTTTTTTTAGTACATACTTAAAAAATTCATTCCCTTCCTCTGCTGTTAAAATTTTTAGTTAGATTTTGTAGAAGTACTACTTATTGTACAAGCCCTTATATCTTGCGTTCTAACAAATTCTACTGCAGTGTTACTGCTCTACAGTTTTTTTATTTTATACCTCCCAGGCCTCAAAACTTAATTAGATTTGCATCATAAAGTTATACTGAGTCTTCCTAGTAAATAGATTCAATTTATATTAAAATTTTTTATAATTGTAACTAATAAATAAAAGATTGGATTAAGATATTAAGAACGAGCTAATTTACTTTTTACAGTTATAAACCCACTGCCAATAAGGACGCAGGAAAGTAAACGTCAATTTGACACAGACCTTATGTTTTTTCTGTCAATCCACCGTCAGTTTTTTACTTTAAGGTTTGTCATTCAAAACAACGTAAAAGTGATTAAAGAGCACTATAAAAATAGCAAAAAGATAAAATACAAAATACCTATCAAGCCAATCGCGATTATTTCGGTCATCATAACCCTTCAAATTCGAGGCTACTGGTTCGATCTGGCCTCTCTAGTTAGTAGGTGAAGGTAGTTTCCAAGCTTTGAGATAAAATACGTTGCTTCGTCACACCAAGGTCCCAAAGTCTCTATTGCGAAAGAAATGAAGATGTATTCTTGCTCCATGAGCTCCTTGTACTTCCTCTTCTTGTTATTGGCAGAATTGTTTGCAATAAGGCCAGCAGTTACACTAGAATGATTGATGTACATGGGGCTAGAGTATCAGTGCAGGTAGTACCCCAAATAAGGTTCATACCATATGACCACGGGGTTAAAGTTAAACTGTCCACTCTTTTGCCATCATTACGGAAGAGTCCGCATGGTTCCAGTTTAGATGGGATGTTAATGGATGATAAGGCCTATTAAATGATCTTATTTAGTTCCTGGCGGCGAGAGTGACGACTACTGCTTTTCTTACATGAGAGACCATGAGATTCCCGACTTGTCACTTTATCTCCACAGATGCAGTTATGGGACACACAAATGTTACATCTCTGAGAGCAACTGATATTCTAAAAGTGTTGTCATTTAGGAAAGTTCTAAGTTTTGTGCATGGAATTGCATTCAGCCGGGCACCAGATTCGGGTTTAGTAGAGGCAAGATATCTCGCCTGATCTCTTTCAGAACTGAAATTAAAGGTTCGAATTATTCTGTTCATATTCAGTATATCCCAAGTTTTTTTGACACGAAGGAATGGGAGGTGTTTAATCTAATAAACTGTTTCAGATTCTGATGCAGTCTAAGTATCCTGAAACATGGGCTAAATTATTCTCGGGTAATAATATCATGGAATAAATCAGCCCTGATACAAAATTCACAAACGACAAAAAGGCTGGAATGTAGATATCAGATAATTTTCTAATTCCGATGTCTTCTTGAAACACTAGGAAGTTAAGCAACTCTTGATGTCTGAATGTCAAACTTGATATTGATTATCTCTTTAAAAGTTGATTTCTTCTTCTTTTTTTTGAAAAAAAACTTAATGGAATGACTAAAGGGAGTAGTGGAGCACCAAGTAGAGTAACATTGTCATGAATAATTTGAAATTCTAATAGCAGTTTTTAAAAGTTTGAGATCACTTCATTATCAGTGATAGAACAGGAGTATAGCTCACACTTTGATGGATTTACCTCCAAATCAATTTTATGGAATTCTTTGATAATAAATTCAAGGTCTTTCAAAACAACTTTAGGTTCTCCACCATTTGTTCAATCGTCCAAGTAATATGAATTGAGTTCAGAAGAAAGACTACCGATGATTGATTGAATTGCTAAGCAGAATTGCTGTGCACCAACGGACAATAAAATACGGTACTTTCCAAAGAATAGAAAGCTTGGCTTCTGATAGCATTGCGTAAGGAACTTATATATTTCAGGAACATGTTGTAGAATTTTCTCCAGCATTACACCCCAAATTAAAAACATTTCGAAAATCAATTTTTAGGATTACTTTGTTCGTGTTGCGATTCAGTTTGATAAAGTATCTTGTAAAATAGATAATGGCCTCGCATACACCTTTTGTTTCAAAACCAAGTTGAATTGGACATAATAAATTTCACTTGTGAACAAGTAATTTTGGCAGCTAATCTACGTAAAGTGTAACCAATTGCAATGACACGGATTCCGCAATCTTTCTTGTTTAAAACACAAAGAGAGGCTCCATATATTATCGGCACAATGTTCTTATTTATTTTTCCAGCTAGCATCAAATTGACTAGATTTGTGATATAAGATAGAAGTTCGGTCGCAGCTTCACCCATAATTTTGGACGCAAGATTTTTTAGATGTTGGGGTCGTAGTGCGTCAATTCCACTTGCCAATTCATTAGGGAAGTTTTTAATAACCAGTATCTTTTTTAGTAAAACTACGCTTAGAAATAGGCTCAGGCTTTGGGAAGCTAAGTTGGCGGAAGGGAGGGTGTTTCTGTACAGGCTTATTAATATTTCCGTCCGATATTTTAGAATCCACCCTTTTGGAGAGATTTGTTCGTAATTTCTTCTTGGCTGTTTTGATGATAGGAGGCGTTGAGTCATTACAGTTTTGCTTACCATAATCAAAAACTTGCCTTTTTCCTGTTTGTCAGGTAGTCTTAACGAAGTGTAACAAAATAGAAGTAGATTCGACCAGCATTCCACATCGTTGAATGTAGTTACTCTGTCTAGTATCTTTTTTACCCAATTTGACCGACGTGTGTTCTCTGATTGGCTCCTTCAACATTGTGCAATTGATTCGAATTTTTTATCGAAAATTATCTTCAGCGATGAAGCGCATTTCACATTGAATGGGTCGGTGAACAAGCAAAACTGTCTCATTTGAGACAACGGTTATCCAACAGAATAACAACCAATGCATTCTCAAAAAGTAACTGATTGGTGTGCGTTGCGGACCAAAGACGTCAATGGACCATTTTTTCAGAAAGTGAGGCCGAAATTGCGATTACTGTGAATTCTGAGCGATACCGCGGCATGATTAATAATTATTTCTTTCCGAAACTTAATAAAACTGGCATAAATAATGTTTATTTGCAACAAGACGGCGCAACATGCCACACAATGCGTGCGAACATCGAGTTATTGCAGTCTCAGTTTGCTGAATGTTAATTTCGAAAAATAGTAATATCAATTGGTCTGATCGTTCGTACGATTTGACGCCTTTAGAATGTTTTTGTGAGGATAGCTGGAAAGTATAGTATACGTCTATAAACCCGCTACCATGCAAGACTTCAAGAACAACATAATTGCTAAGATAAATGACATTGAAGCGACTCTATAAAAATGTCATCAAAAATTTCGACCATCGTATCGACATCTGTAAAGCCAGTCGTGGTAAACATGTGAATGATACCATTTTTCATGTATAAATAGTATATATAAATGTTTAAAATAAAATACCCTTCTTGATTATACAACCATCACTGTAGTTTCAATAGCGTTTATTTTCCTGCGCCTAGATTTGCGGACCTCATTTATGAACGGTTATCCTCACTAACTTACCAGTGTGTAATTTAAACTCCTGTATTTCAAAACGCTTTTTTATAATTCAGCTCTTAAAACAATGAGAAGAGATAAAATGTGTTAATGTAGGATATATTCAAACAAATTCTTCCTACACATTGTCATACAACTAGATAGAAATTACGAAAGACATAATTTTAGCCTTTAACAAGAACAGCTGTATCTATTTTCATATATTTCTATGTAAGCTAACATTTATTATTAATTTAACTCGCATTACAGTTAACTGAAACTTTCTATTTTATTTTTTCTTCTCTCTTATTTCAATTTTTTTATTGTAGATAATTTATTTGGTTATTTAGATTTTAATCATTTGTGATACAGAAATAAATTTTTAAAATTTCAATTTTGGAACAGTGCTTTACATTTTTATCTCAATTGGTAGGAACAAAGTCTGGTTCAGTTCCTTATCTATCTGATGTAGGATACTTAGTTAATAGATAATGCGTGGCTTAATACGCTGTTTCAGCAAATTTTCAATTTGACTTAAAACGGATAACGCTTAGCGTGTGTTGAGCATAAGTTGTTTAAAAAAGATAGATGCCAAAAAATAGTTGATTGACTATAATTGAGGGAAACGACCTGCAGCTTAAGATAACAACTGATAAAACTGCATATTTCAAAAAGGTCATTGAAAAGTGGCAGACAAAGTTTAAAAAAGGCGATGTAACCGTTCAGAGGTCAGGGGTATGTCATAAGTAAAAGTACGGAAAGAGAAAAGTGTGTTGGTGCAATTCACGTAATGCTGGTAGAATAAAAAAAGGCTCGCCTGACGAAAATCAGCAAACAATTGTATATCCCGATGAATGTTGTTCATTGGATATTAAAAGATGATCTCAAGTTGACAGATGGAGCGTTACTTACTCTAGGAACTAACACTAGATCAACTGAATTAATTAAAGTCTGAAAATAATGTGTTAGTATTTATGTGACACCGATCAGAGATCACCTTATGTCCTGCCCTAAAGAAGAAGAAATGCCTTCTGCTTCAAAAGGGCATCGATTATTACAACGTAAAAATAATGGTATTTGTGGTTATAAATTTTTATGGAATTGCTTTTATCGCCTCCATAATAAGAGAAAGATTATCATTTCCGAGCGTTACAAAAACAAAATTGATGATAAATGCATGTAAAACCCTTTTAAAAACTTATATTCTTACATAACAACATGTGCTCATACAAATCTCGCTTACTTTAGGATTTATTAATAGAGAAAAGCATCCATCAACAGAATAGCCCCTGAAATTTACTAGATATCAGCTTTTGTGATTAAAACTATTTTAGTATCTCAAAAAGAGCTACATTTGTTTATAGTTACTAAAAGAAGTTCCAAAGACCTATTCAAAATAGCTGATAGTTTGTTGCAAAAGTAATGTCCGACCTATTATAATACTTTTATTTTTACACTGATCAAGTTTAAATAAAAGATAAGCTTAATAACCAAAGTACTCTCCACTGACCTCGATCAATTCCTATCATTTTTCGAGTAAGAGATCAATGACAATGATAAATTTCCATCGGTTTTGAACAAAAGAAAGTAGTTAGCATTTGTGGCATTTCTTCAACATTCTAAAACTCCTTGTTTTTGATCAGACGACAACCACTCACTGTGCATGAGCTACCTATTTCTCATTACAGCTGATGATGTAGTTTATAAAAAAAGATGTTTGTATCTGTATCCATCAAATAAACGATGGGTGGTACCAACATGTTTTGTCTTTTGAGTCTCATTCGAAATTCAGTTATATAGTGGCAATTAGACTCGTCAGCCAGTATCAAACTTATCATTGACGGATTTTCTTTGATTCGGTTAACGATGGCTTGATGGTCAATTTGTTATTGTCATCTAAAACGCTCTTTAGCGGACAAGCTTTGTTATTCCTCTTTAAATTTTGTAAACCAACGTCTGTCAGTGCGCTCATCAATAACGCCATTACCATAAGCCTCGCAAGCGTTTCGGGTAGCTTTTGAAGCACTAATGTTCGGGTTGAAGATGTATTAAAATTAGAATAGCAGTCCAACATGTTCTTTTGAGAGCCCCATCATATAAAAAATGACTTGAGACATATATCAAAGTACTCTAGAGATTTCACGCTATAATCACCAATAATATTAAAATTACAAAATGCTTTCGCAAAATTTAAAATGCTATAATAGACTGGACAAAACCTTGCAACAAGCTATTATATGAGAGAACAGAGATTATGTTTAATTATTCTAAAATTTTGTTGTGTATCTTAAAGACTTTTAAGCTATAATAAAACAATTATTTTTCTATTTACAAGTCGACAACCAATGGATAGTTCCACATAATCTTTGGTTATGTACTAAATACAACGCACATATTAATGTCGAAATATGCTCTTCTGTACGATGCGTTAAATATTTATACAACGTTACGTTTTGACTCATTTGTTTATTTTATTAGCCCTTCCCTCAAATCACTACATCATTGACAACATTGACCTGTGTGACAGCAGCAGCAGCAGCACTCATAATTTTTTTTATATATATATAATTTAAAACAGTCCATTAGTTGAGAATCTCCGTGAAGAGTTTTAAACCTTTTTGAATGTTTATTAAATCTTTTTTATGTAATCTGGTAACTTATTCATGATCCTAATGGAATTTGTAAGGTGGTAGTAGCATGGGTAGCATAAACCAAAACCAAAAATTGTACTACATACTACAAAGGGCGACTCTCATCTTTGGAGCTTTTGTTTAAAGCTCTAAACAGAGTGCCGAATAAATAGTTTTCGCGAATACATTAATTTTATATATCAAATTTGCAGATACAAGGGATGTTTTTAAATTAAACTATACCAAGCTAGATTATAAAAGGTGGTACTCTAATTTTGCTTGTCACTACTAACTGACACATTTTTTATCTTTGGATTAGCGCACTTAGTATCGAGATGGCCGTATCTCTTAAACTATAACGATATTGGCCACGAGCAATAAGTATGGCAACGTTTTTGCTCTTAAAGTAACAAATAAAATTCTTAGAATTTACTTAGAACCACTTAATTGATTTATTTACAGAAATCAAAGTACTTAATACTATTTTTTTTATTGTTAAGTAAATTGGCTATCAGAATACATAAGATCCTAAGCTAATATTATATATGTGGTACTGACGTTGTGAGGGCCCGTCCAGTGAGGGGTTCTCTTCGTGGAGAGCATTGGTAACGCAATGAGGGCCCATCCAGGGAGGAGTTCTCTTCAAGGTCGGTCGGTCAACAGCGCTTCTGATAACTTGGTGCTGCGAAAGTCCATTCAGATGAGGATTGTCATGGATGGACAGTTTGACGGGATGTTTTGTAGTTCTGTCGTGTATTACTGTAATTTGCTAGCACAACCCCAAACTTCAATTTTATAGAACCAGATAGCTTTATAGATCAGGAGTTTGTTATTATAAGGGTAATGGGAATGGCGACCTAGTAATCAATGAAGGGTTTTGATTTGAAGCTGGATGTGCTTCTTTTTTGTAATAATGTGTTCCCTCTAGGTGAGCTTGTTGTCGAGGTGAAGACCCAAGTACTGTATTGTTGAAGATTGAGGTATCTCAATGTTGTTTAAATGAGGTGGAGCCCTTTACGTAAAGTGAAAGTTGATTTAGATTCGTTAACTTTTATTTTCCAGTCCTTGAGCCATTCTTCAAATTGGTTAAGGTGGATATGGACGTGTTTGAATGCGCTGTTTAAGTCTGTATGCTTTTCAAGGATGACTGTGTAGTCAGCTTATGCGCCCACAGTTGTGGTTGGGGCAGTTGGGAGGTCGAAGGTAAATAACGCATAAAGGAAAGGTCCCAAGACACTTCTCTGTCAAATCTCAGATTAAATTGGATACATTGCTGATACTTCATCGTTAACTCGTGTTCGAAATTGTCTATCTATTAGGTAGAATCCAGAAGCTTGTCAAATGGAGAGGTAAAATTTATTGTATTTTATGTTTGTGTCCTTTGCGCCAAACTTTGTCAAACACCTGACAAATATCGAAAAGAGCGGATATGCAGTAGGCTAATTGCTTGAACGCTGCATTAATCTCATGTGTGATGCGGTGAAATCGACGAAAGCCAAATTGGTAATTCGGAATCCAGTTAGTTGCCGTGAATTCAAGGTCGAGGATTCGTAGCACAAGTTTCTCGAGGAGCTTGTAGGTCACTGGTAGTAAACTTATAGGTGGTAGGATGTCGCATAGCTGGGATTCTTTATTGAGCTTATGGATGAGTATTATCTCCTTTGGCCAATGCTGAAGTCGGAGTATAGCGTTAAATATGTATGTTAGAAGCGCTACTCCTTTTCTTGGGAGCTCGCGGAGCAGTTTAGGTATAAATTGGTCCGACCCCGGGGCTTTCTTGAAACATAGTCGTTGGATCTTAAATTTAATTGTCTTCGGTGTGAGTAGTGGTATGGGAGGAGTGGGTATTTCAGGTGGTTGTTGAAGGTCAGGAAATACAACATCAGGTAGATCATCGTGTGGTTGAAATACTCTGGATAAGTGAAATGCGAATAATTTTGCCTTTTCTTTATCGCTCTTGGCCCACCCAAGTGCTGGAGGAAGTTTCCGTATTAGTGAGGATGGAGTTTGGTGTTTTAGGGAAGATTTGATAAGTCTCCGTATTGAATTGTCGTATATGTTTAATGTTTAGATGTAGCTATTAAATGAGTCTTTCCCCAATGTTTTGAGTTTTGCCTTCAGTTGATTACCGAGGTTGTTGAGTTTTGTTTTATCTGATGGATGATGGCTCTTTTGTCATTGAGCTCTGGCTTTTCTCTTTTGAGCAACTAGGAGTTTATTGGATATAGGAGGATATTGGTAGATGTTTCGAGTTTTCTTTGTCTCTTGGAGGGGGTAACCAGTTGTGCTGCTGGTGTTGACAGAATATTAAAGCTGTTTACGGCAGCTTCTACTTCGAGTGGGTATTTTAGGGTAACTTTCAGGTTTATGCTTTCATAGAGAATTTGGCGATATTTGTTCCAGTGTGTTATGGTGATGTGAATCGGTTTGGGGGAATCTTTGAGTAGGACACTTGCGCTAATAGTTCCTATGATTGGGGTGTGATCAGATGATAAGTCATAGCTTGCAGAGATGTTTGTGTAGTTTGGTGATATCTAGTTAATGATAAAGAGGTGTAGGATGTCGGGGGTTTTATTGGGTTCTGATGGCCAGTATGTCGGGGTCCCCGTTGATAGGTAGACGTATTTGTTGTTTTGTATAACTTTGTACAGCTCTCTGACTTTTGTGGTGATTAATTGGGAGTCCCACATGGTGTGCTGCTGTTGTAGTCGCCACCTGATATGAATTTGAGACCCCAAGGTGCAAAAAAATAGTTCAAAGTGTTCTTTTTGATCTTATACTTCGGGGAGCAGTAGACAGCCGCGACAATTAGTTTATAAGAAAGTGTGAGCACCTTGATTGAGGTGGCATGAATTTATTCCTCCTCATATTTGGTGGGGAGAGCGTAATGTTTTATGCTTTGTTTTGAATTTGCTAAGAATAAGACTAAGAGACTGTTCAAAGGAGTGTTCGGACGGGGGTTTGCGGTGCTAGCGTAGTTATGTGAATACAAAAGATTGAATATGTAAGTTTGTCTGTTTACGGGTGGAGAATGGAGAGTAGATGGTCTAGTTCTGGTGTTTCTGATTTTGTATAAGTTGTGGTAGCGTGCGCATCCTCGATAATTGGCTGGTTGTTTACCTCCAAATAGTGCATACCTTTTTCTCTTCTTGAAGCTGGATGTACCGTGATTTCCTCTGCATTTGACGCACACAAATGGGCGGGAACAATATGCCTTCGTATGACCATGCATTTGGTAGCGAATGCACTGTACTATATTTCTGCTTGTTCTTGGCGGTTCTATTGTTATGTGATTATGGACAATATGTTGAATGGTATATTTGTCTTTATTGTTATCAGATGGTTCCAGATCTGCAAAGAAGGGGTTCATTGGTTCTTTTGTGGTTCTGTTTTTTGCATTGATGATGTTTCTAATTTTGTGTCCGTGTTTGGTGTTTTTGCTGTTATGTCCTCGAGTCGAATCAAGTGGTAGAGATTTTTAATAACCACCCTAAACACCCGTTTATCTTTTGGTTGATAAGCGTGATAAATAATGTTGTTAACGCGCATAAAATGTGCTAATTTCCTGTACGTATATAGAGTATTAGTTGTGATTTTAATTATGTCTACCAAACTTTTGGTGCCATACTGCTCTTCTTCCGCTACTTTGGTGAGTTTTTCCTTTATTTTTGGTAGGTTCTGAAAATTTAGGTGATTATCGAATTTTGGTATTTTGTTGTTGGAGGTTAAATCTTGAGAATTATCTAGTACGGTGTATTTGTTGGAAAGTAGTATGATATCTGAGGATTTATTGTCTTGTATTTTCCTAATTTTTAGTGTCTAATTATTTAGTGGTCTTAATAACTTACCAGGGGTTCTCTTTAGAAGGGATATTGTTTTCTACTTTGTTATCTGTCATTGAAATCAACCTAATTCGATTCTGGGAGTTGTGAGGCGGGTAGAACCCTGAAGACTGCATTGCCATGAATTGTTCCTGATTTGGGAGAAAGTAACTGCTTGGTTCTGATAGATGTTGACTTGCTTGTGTGGTGTATGATAAAGGTATTTGACTATTTATAAAGGGTTGGTTTTGTAAGTTGTTTGGAAATTGCGTGAGATGGACATTTGTTTGAAGTTGGCTCTGTTTATTTTGATACATGGGCTAGTTTAAAGAATAATTAAAGCCAGGTCCATTTTCTAATGGAAATGTTGTAGTAATTTTAAAGTAAGCGGTAATAGAATTATACCAAGTACATGATTATTAGATAATTGGGTAATAATTGTGGGAAATTAAACTCCACCCACATAATATCTAAAAGTATGTCGAAAAAAATTTGATATTCTTATCCTTAGTGGTTAAGAAATACTTCACATTTAGTATATTACGAAAATAAAATCGATTCTAATCATGGTGTTCGAATCTTACTTGCAGAATAACTCTACAAACCAGGTTTCGCCTAGCTTCTGTGTAGATAGAAGACTTTTATTATTTTAGGTAAATGTACCCGCTTTATGACAATGCTTTAAGTATTGTGTTAAATTATTTATATTTTCATTATGTTTTCTGTCTACAATATACCGGCTGTTTAAACGTGCTTTAGATTCGTTATCCAAGATATTGTTTTGTTTACAGTAGGCGACACTTATTCACACGACAGAACATCATCGTGCTTCTAATAGTGACTTTCATAATACATTTTAGAAACTTTCCCAGTCAATACAAAGGAGTATATTTTTATGTGAACTACCGCACGTAAATCTCTCTTCTAAACATATTGCTGTAAAGCTTAAGATTGCAACACTACACATTTACTTTTGTCTTTTTGACAAGTATTTAGAGTCTTTGGATTTAGCAATTCAAATGTACCATTCTATTTAAATTCTCTACAAATAGATAGGCATAACTGTGTTTGAATAGCTAAAATGATATCCGGTAGCCAATGTTAGTTGTTTTATAGACGAATAGGTCACGTTATCACGTAATATGAGTAATAAGCAATAGTGCTGTTAAAGACATGCAAGATTGGTAATAATAAATATAAAAATGATAAAGGCGATCATTTTTCTGATGTCTAAATGCATTTTGGCAACGATATATTAAAGCGTTTATAATTCTTTTGTTAAATCGAGTATCTCATTAAACACGATTGTGATGGCTACATGAAATATATAATGGTGAGTACTCAAACTCTCCGTGTGGGAGCACGATCTACTATCAAAAAGGTTAAGGCTCTCATGAGTTCGCTTTCTTTACCCGGTCGTCGCGCACCATCTCTGATATGAGGCGATGTCGCAAGCAGAACTGCTACCCTCTAGGAATAAATTCGGATTCCTCCGCGCTGCAGTCACACGTTTAACCGCGCAGCCACGCTAAAACTCCCATAAAATCACTATTATTATAAGCCCATTGCCATTCACTGTTGAATGTAGGCCTTCATATTCTTCCATTTTTTTTATGTGCTGCTATTCTTATCCACGTTGTTTCAGCAATTTTCTTTTTACCATCTCGCCATCAAGTGATGAGTCTTCTAACGGCTTTTTTGGTTTGACGATGTATCCAATTTAATATACGTTTGACCCATCATTTATCCTTTGTTCGGGCTATATGTCCTGCCCAGTGCTACTTAAGTTGTGCAATTTGTTAAATAACGTTTGTTAGTTTTGCTTGCTGTCTTATCCATGTATTTCTTTTACGGTCACTTAATCTAATTTTTAATATATATTGTTCGTGTGCTCTTTATGTATGTATTAGCCTCTGGGCGTTTTCTTTTGTCAAGGTCCACGTCTCTGCTTTATAAGTCAGTGTTTGGTGGTATTCTTTTGCTTTTGATATATTTTAAATATTAGTCTTCACGATATAATTTAGTTTTCCAAATGAACCCCAAGCCAATCTTATTCTCCTTATTATTTCTTCGCTGATATATTTTTGTATTGTAATCTGCTTCTATCGGTTGATCTTCTAGGATTATTTAATTAATCATATATTGTAGCTCTCGATGGTGATTGCTTACTATTACTACTTCATTTCCAAATCACCGTGGTTCAAGAATATACCATCAATTTTCATTCTTTTTATTCCCAATCTAACAAGCTGAATATACTCTCCAATGCAGTGATAACAGTTTTGGGGATATAATAGCTCCTTGTCGCACTCCTTTCTTTACGGGAATTTGATTTGTGTTGTTGTATACCTTTATGGACTTCTTCGCATTGGTGTAAACGATTTTAAATAGGTTTGTATATCTGTTGTCAATTCCACATTTTGCTAAAGCATATAAAACAGCCCATATTTTATTAAAATCGAAGGACTCTTTAAAGTCTATGAAGACAATGTACATACAATTCAAAGCTATATTTGTTGCTCTTCTCTATCAAAGTCTTTAATTTTGTAAATGGTCGTATGTGTTGTATTCTGACCTGAAACCCGCCTGTTCGGATGATTGGTAGTCATTTAGTTTATTTGTCAAACGGTTTGTAATTATACCTATGAAAAGTTCAACGTTTTCGACAATAGATTAATTGGCCTACAATTATCTAGTTGTAAACAATTTCTTTCTTATATATAACTTCTGCTACACAATACAATACAATGTGGCAACTCTCGGAATTGTATTTGCTTCTATACATCTATTATGTAGCTTTGCTAATTCACACTTTTATTGATTATTTCCTTTTTTAGCATTTCAAACAGTACATTATCTGGCTATAAGGCCTTACAAAGTTTCATTTTGTTCAACGCATTATTAATTTTAGTTAGAGTTACTCCTGGTATATCTTTCGATTCGATGTTTTGTATTTTCTTCTTCCTGTCCTCTTCTTGTTGTGCTACTTTAGAGTCATAAAACTTTGTGTAGTAACGTGTTATTTCAATTAATAACGTTACACATATATATCCCAAAGGTTTTTGATTAAGGATTTCTAATGTTTGTTTCCACAACTTTTGATTTTTTGCAATTTCTGCCTTTCCTCTTTTTTCTTTGTCTTGTACACTTTATTCAATACAAGAAATATATATGGTAGGTAAAAAAAGCTTTGTCTAATTGCACTTTAATATTACATTATTTTGTATTTTATTTTTATGTGGTATTTCATGTTATTTTTTATTAATATTTTATTAATTTAAAATTCAAAATTATGTTTTAATGTAGGCATGTATAAAATTAATTCAGAATTTGTTCACTTGCATTTATTGATCCTATTAACAATTTCTGTAGAGTTGATTTTTATAACAACTGTAATAGGAAGAAGACGATCACCAATCATGGTTAAAAAACCATCCCTAGTAGAAAATTTTCCTTAAAACCCGTACTCGTACTTAGTAGTACACACCCTTGCAATGCTCGTGTTGTTGAAGATTCTTTTCTAAAGGATAATAGATATAAGTTACATCCTTTCATCTCCCCATAATTCACCGAATATAAGCCTTTTTGGATACAATTGTTCTAGTACCCTTATGAAGTTGTTTATGCTTAATAAAGAAATTTAAAGCTCTATTCAAAAGAGTTAAACGAAAGAACAGGAATGATAAATTATTTTAAAATTTTATTGTTTCAAATATTTTTTATATATATATATATATATATTATATATTTAAACAGGCTGTTAATTATAAAATGCTACGCCCGTTCTTCTGAAAATCTCTTTTGAGGAGAAGCTTGTTGAAAGTTTTGAACCTGAATATATATATAGTATATATATATATATATATATATATATATATATATATATATATATATATATATATAGAACAGAGCAAAGAAGACGAGAATAAATTATTAAAGAAGACTAGTGACAGCGATAAAAGAACTGAAAAATGGGAACGCATCTGACAGTGACAGAATCACAACAAAAATTATTAAGAACATAAGAGAAAATGGTCTACAAATACTACACAAAATAATTAATAAAGTCTGGCAAGAAGAGAAAATACCTAGAGAATAAGAAATTGGATTAATTTTTCCAATATACAAAAAGGGAAATGCATTGGAATGCGAAAATTACAGAGGTATAACCCTACTGAGTACCCCAATGAAGATACTTGAAAAAATTATAGAAGTGACACTAAGGAAAGAAGTAGAATCCAAGTTATTACAAGTACAAAGTGGATTTAAGAAGAGGAAAAGTATACAGGACCGTGTATTCACAATTAAAGAGATCATAAACAGAACTTTGGCAAGATCAAAAACAATTTACCTAGCATTTATGGATGTGGAGAAGGCATTTGACCGAGTGCCGAGAGCTAAAATATGGGAGTGCTTGAGAAAGAAAAACATAAATGAAAAATTAATAAAGATCACGAAATGCATGTACAAAGAGACGAGACATAAGATAATAATCAAGAATGCAGAGTCGAAAATTTTTCACACAAATGAAGGAGTTAGACAAGGTGGATGTCTCAGCCCACTACTTTTCATCATCTTTATGGACCATTTAATATGAACTGCGAAGACAAGAACAAAACCCTTGGCTGTGGGATATAGAAAGATGGAGAAGGTTGTTACATCTGAATAAGCATTTGCAGACGATGTAGCCATAACGGAAAATGAGAATGACCTTAAGGAAAATTTGCAGGTGTAGAACGAAGTATTAAGCCAAAACGAAATGAAGATGAGTAGGTAAAAAACTAAAATAATGGTAGTAACAAATGAAAAGAAAAAAGTAAAGATCAAAATAGACGAAGAAAAAATAGAACAAGTGAACAACTTCCAATACCTAGGAGTAACTATAGAAAAAACAGGAGAACTAAGTATAGAGGTGAATAGAAAAATAGAGTCAGCCAACAAAGTGTATCATGCACTGAGTAAAGGCCTTATCAATAAAAAAGAAATATCAAGAAAAACGAATATGAAGGTGTACAAGGCAGTATTCAGACCAATTCGTACCTTCGGATGCGAATCATGGGTGCTAGCTGACCAAGATAGAAGTAAGGTAAGGGTAGTTGAGATGAAATATCTGAGAAGAGTAAAAAGTATAACCAAGCATGATAAAATTAGAAATGAAGCAATTATAGAAGAACTAAAGATTTAACCTGTAGAAAACTTTATTGAAAAAAGGAAACCTACAAAGGATGGAGGAAAAAGCGCAAACAAGTATTATCTGGGAATCCAAAGCAATAGGTACAAGAAAGAGAGGATGACCAAAACAAACTTGGAATGATGCAATTGAAAAAATACTGAAGAAGAAGCGGAAATCGTGGACAAAGCCCAAAAAGTTAGCAGCAGATAGAAACAAGTAGAAAAAATGTCTATCGAACTAAATGAGTTATTGTGTTTATGTGACACCAATGTTTAGTGAAATATAAAACTGTGAAATACTGTTGTGAAAAAAATTAAGTGTAACCTACACCCTTATGGGTATATATATATATACTCATTCTACTACAGATTAAATAGAGTAAAATATTTAACAGAAAAGTTTCTGTTGGATAAATATAACTTTATGAGTAGATAGTAGCTATAGAGAAATATATTTGTACAAATATATATATATATATATATATATATATATATATATATATATATATATATATATATATATATATATATATAAAAGTTTATAACGTTCTTTTAAAAAGTCGAAGTCCACACGGTTTATAGGTAATCCTAATGTAGTTTACAGGGTGACAGCACTGCCGTTTGTATACAACAAACCAAATAAAAGGTCCTTGCTATATATTACAACAATAACAATGTGCAATTCTCACTTTTAAAATTTTGTCTAAGTCTTTCAAAAGGTCTACTCAATTAATAATCTTCTCAGGTACGTTAACTTCAAATGCCGCACTTGAAGATGCAACAAATGCTTTATAATAAAAGTATTCGACATCAGTCAGGTTGCAGACGACAGTTTTTGCCGATATCTACTGACGTTAATTAGAAATTAGTAAAACAACTAAAAATAATTCTATATGTCGTCAATATAAGGGACTGCGTTGATATTCTTGAAATATCAGTTGCATCGATCTACGCTTCCCAACTTTCTTTTCTGGGAAGCCTTCGCGTTGGAAATTTCTCCCAGAGTGGTAACCCAGGCTTCTGAAAATGCCAAGAACGGCGGTGATGTCTTTCGCGTAGGACATCAGCCCTGGTACGACGAGCTGGGCTGGAGTTCTAAGTTGTCACCGCGATGTTCTGTATGGCTTCAATAAACGTAAACTATCTAGTGATGGTAACCCAAGCCTTAGTGTTCGAGCTGCGGTGGAAGATGTTGCGGCGGGCGCCGAAGAGCTGGTTGGGATCACTGGTCGCTTTGCTGCAAGGCATCTGCCTTCGTCGCTGTGTGTGTAGCAGCGGTCTGGTGCGGGGCATTCCCGAAAACTAGCTCGATAAGGACCTTGACAATTAGGGCAGGTGGCGGGTTCAGCCCGAGGCTTTTTACAGTTCCCTACACACATTTCGGGACAGCACGACAGTATTTCTGTGTGTACCCGAAGCGGTTACAACAGCGGCACTGACTCACAACTTTCCTTTTCCTTGTGTGCTTCATGGTCACAGCCAAGTCAAGGCTGCCTCTCAGGTCGACAACGACTTTCCCCTTGTCTCGCTTCATCTTAACGAACATGAGCGGGATGGGAGGCACTGGAATCCTTTTTCATAGTGAGTAAGGAACTAGTAAGTTTGCATGAGTCTATAAGCTCTTTGTATGGCAGAAAAATGTTATGGTATACAGATGCATTTTTAGTCTCACAATCAGCATACTTATTTTCGCGGATATAAAAGGCGACCCAAATTAAATTTAACAGAAATTGAATTGATTTTATGATTGGACTTCTATTGAGTATTCAAGTACCCAATCTCCAATCAAATATAAAAAATTATGTCTTACATATGTCCGCACTTTGGTTTCAGTTCTTCTTACAAAATATTCTATGGATTTACTGCCGCTAATTCTGTTTGAATTATGTAATAGAATTTAAAAAAAAACTCGGTTACTCAGAATGTCACTTAATTTTTGTCATTATCATCGTATTGCTTGGCAAATCCTTGGCGTATTATAAAAACGTAAACTGTTTTTCCCATAAATTTAGCAAACGTGTATCGAGTGTGCCATTTATTTAGCTCTAAACTCGAAAATGAGACTTAATTCAACATTCAGTCCGCTTAAGATCATTAAACTTTTAAAATTTGTTAAAGATATCACTGGACTAAAGATGATTGTCTATCAATGTAAAGCAATATCTTGAGTTTAAAGACGCCTCTTCCAAAATGAAAAACAAATAAACCTACCGTATAGCTCAAAACAATGAAACTGAACAATTTGCTTAATAATGTATGATCCAATCTTATTTTGTACTGTACCTTAAAGTTCAACTGAAAAAGTTCGGTTTGATAAAACGGACACACAATAAGTCACAGCTTATGTAAATGTGATTTTATGGTTTTTCACATAAAATTTAATGAAATAATAGGTTGGTGATACGGTGGTTTTAAATACGTCTCAATCGTAATTTTTCAATCATTACTGCTTCCAGTTAAGGGTTTCCTTACTTGAAGCAATTTTGGAGCCATTTAAAATAATTTTATTGTCTTAAAAACCCTTTTATAAATTTCTGATGCTCGAAAAATACACATACACAAATAATTTATGGTTAAGTGTAAGTGGGTAAACAAATTGAACCCAAATTGAAGGTCGGATTTTAATTCTAAATAAAAGACTTGAAATAACTTTATAATTAGATTTTTTTATAGATTATTATTCTTATTTGATTAGCAATGTGAATATTAGTACATTCTATGAACTAATGGTATTTATTTGCTAGACAGGAGTGAGCGATTTTCAGTGGAGTCACTCCACTGTTATTTAGTTAAGTCTTTTGGACATTTGTTTTTAAGACGTCTAAGAGGAGGATCTTCGTTTAGTGGTGCGATGGTTTCGTTTGGGTGGAGTTCTAATGTTGATTGGTGTTTAATGTCGTACTGTTTGATTACCTCACTCACATATGGGATGTTAAGGTCTGGGTGGAGTGTTTGGTTGGTCACAAATCATGGAGCGGCTGCCATGTTGTAAATTATTTTGGACTGAAAACGTTGAATAATTTGGACGTTTCATTTACTTGTACATCCCCACAGTTGACACCTGTAAGCCCAGAGTAGTCGAATAATAGTCTTGTATGATAGGAGTTTGTTAGCTAGTGATAGCGAAGAGTTTTCCCGATGAGCCAGTACATTTTCTTTAGTTTGATTTTCATTTACTTTCGTTTCTTAGTGACACGGGTTTTCCAAGTCAATCTTCTGTCAATGTAAAGTCCTAGGTATTTGACTTTGTTTGGCTGGGGAATGTGTTTGTTGTTGAGAGTGAATGGTGGGTATTCTTGGTCTTTAGTCCTAACGGTGACGTGCGTAGATTTGTTCTCGTTTACCTTGATCCTCCATTTAGACAGCCATTGTTCGATTTGATTTAGTTTGTAGTAATGCTGAAGCGGTCGTAGAATTTTTGTGGCATGCCAGATTTGGCGTGTTATCGGCGAATGCACCTGTTTCCACATGATCTATTATGGGTATATCCGAGGTAAATAATAGGTATAGCATAGGTTCCAGGACTCTTCCCTGGGGAACTCCTGCTTCTATTTCTTTGATTTTGAATACTTTGTTGCCAATTTTGGTTTTAAAGTTTCTAAAGGTACGATTGTAGTAATCGGTAGTAATCATGGGGAAGAAGTTTCTTGATCTTATACAGTAGTCTGTGCCACTTTCGGTTGAAAGCTTGACCCACGTCTAGGAACACTGCGGAGCAGAAGGCTTTGTTTTGTAAAGTTTAAAAAGTCTGTTAAATATTAAAGCATATAATCTACGATTAGATATAAAAAAGAATGTGTTTGTCACCTGGGATTCAACTGAAAATTTCGGTCAGTAATGAATACATGAAATATATATGATAGGTAAAAAAAGCAAAAGGCTCTCTGATTGTACTTTAATGTTGCATTATTGTATTTTATTTTTATATAGTATTTAATGTTAATTTTTATTAACTTTTTATTCTTTTTTAGTGCATAACAATTGTGATGCTTTAGTAGGGGGCTGATTAAACTTAATTCAGAGTTTGTCTATTTTAATGAATTGCTTCTATTTACGTCTTTGGTTTTTTGAATTATTATTGCTCTTTCATTATTTTAATTCCTCAACTTCTTTAAATAACACCAAAATAGATTTAAATTAAAAATAAATCACTTTATATTTAATTCTTAATGAGAATTATATTTACAAGTGTACAACTTTTCTTATAGTTCATGGCTAATTTTGAAGTAAAATTGGATATTATTATTACAAAATTAATAACAAAATATATACATAATTTATTTCAAAAACAAGAGCTGTAAAATTTTGTTTCAAAAATAAATAAATTAAAAACGGAGTTAATGCTAATAGCCTAGTGTACTTCTTATCTGCAAAAGAAGGACTTGTTCAATATTGCTTTTATTGACATTCGCAGGTTTTTTAAAATAACATAATTTTTTAGCATAACACTTTTACATTCTTTTATTTTATCTTTTCGAATCTATGTGTAGATTATTTATAAAAGAGAAAATAAAATAAACACAAAATTAATTTTTATTATTTTCGTAACATTTTCAGCTTGAAGGTCGAGCTAATACTAGTTTTCGTTTTAGATGCACCAAGAAGGTCGTTTGACTGACAATCGGAAGGTTATTAAGATTTTAGAAACATACGCGGCTTGCTTGTTCAGTAGCTTAGCTGTTCTGTGGCAGTTAAGCTATTTGAGTTTTTGTAGTCATTTGTGACTTTTTAATGTCTAATAAACGACCTTGATAAATGCTGATAAGTCCACTTACTTGTGTATCTTATATTATAATGAAAATAAATGCAAAAAGAGAACGATTATACTTTTGTAAGCTGTGTTTAAAGATCGTGAATAATTCTATTTCCACTTGTGATTTTATAATTTTTTATGTTTCATGTGACGGTTTGTTAAGCACATCAGGGTCAAAACAAAGCGTGGTAGTATTTTACAGAAAGAGGGGATAAGGTAAGCGACAGTTCTTAAACAAATCCTCGCTCATTGCACGTACACATTTCGTGCGGTAGAGCAAGATACGTTAAAATGCCGAGACACTCATTGTTGACTAATTTGCTGCTGTTACAACTAACATGGGTGGCCTTTGCGAAACAAATTCGTAAGTAGAATTTATTGCTACTAATTTAGCATTATACTTTTGAAGTAAACAAAAATATCTTAAATGGTATCAGTTGCATTGTTCGTAGTATATTTCAATGCACTGCTTTTGCTGCATTTTTATCTTAACAAATTAATTGTTACTTCTTAATTAAGCAATTACCAGATTTTAATTTTTCGAATTTGTAATTGATAGAAGTGTTTATTTAATCGATTTACACAACAGGGGTATTTAGAGACATAAAAATAGATTAATTGGTGGTTTTTAAAACTACTAAAGTCGAAAATTCGTTTTTAGGTTACGGAAAGACACCGCATTATGTAATGAAAGACTGGTATTTGGTGCAGATCTTAAGTTAAGGCCAACAATGTTATTAAGCATTTAACTACAACTCTGAACGAGTTGCTAATTAATATCTATTAAAAAGTATGAAGTAACGGAACGTAGTATATTAACACCTAAAGAGTTTTTTTTTAATTAATGTATTAAAAGAAACTGTAATTAATTTAATAATTATAAATTTCTTGTCCTTTTAATTTAATATAAAATAAATCTCTACACATTTATATGTAAATTTGTTAATTGGTGGCTTTCAAATTTACATAAAATTATAGAAGCTAAGATAATACAAATTGCATAACCGCATTTTGCATATTTTATGCCAATAAGTGATGGTGGAAATTTTTGCTACATTAAAATCGGTTTGCACCGTGCTTATTATAATGTACATTACCTTAATGCATGTGCTTCAAAACATATTTTGTTACTAATGTAGAAACAAATTGGGAAGTTTAACTTGCAAGGCTTTTTAGCATATTTAAAAACTAGCCACATAATTAAGTGTGGACGGTTTTGCTAAGCAAATACTGTATACCATACATTTGCGTCTTCCTAATAATTAGAAGAAAAAACATTTTCCACGGTAAAATACGCATGTTTTCATATAATTAACTATAGTCACAAATAATTTTTAATTATATTTCCATGAAGTTGTTTAAGGGCAACATTATGTAACTAGTTGGCATTGACCAATATATGTGCATATTGAATGCAACTGGAAGAGATATTACGCGGCACCATCTAAAAATATTGAATGCCAAGCTTGTAGCCGTTCCTATTCTTAGGTATGATTTTGTATACAAGTTGTTTTAAAATTTATTATGTTTTTATGATTTTAATGATTGTTTTGTAATTTATAATAATAACGCCCTTTGGGCTATCGAAATGACTTTCAAGTCTCATTTATATTACCGTAATTTAAGTTTTAGTTATTGCACATTATTCATTAGCACCTTATTTCTGTGTGTCGTTTTTATTTGTGGTTTAGTCTGATTATTAGTAGATTCTATTAATTATGGTGGTATTTATATGACGTCAATGTGGCTGAATTAAGGTGCTTGGTTACGATGTAGACAGAACCGGATTCATTCTTGGGTGCAAATGTCTGGGAGGTGGCCTTCTCGGTCACCAAAAATAATTAAGTGCTAGTGCTAATTTCAAACAAGGGATAAATAATGCATTTATATAATGTGCGGTGCTTGCCACATTGCCCGTATCAGAGGTGATGCGTGACGACAAGGCAATAATGGGAAGCAAATGAGAGCCTTAACCTCTCAGATCAAACGATCATGCCTTGCATGTAGCATGCAGCATCGTCATTATTATTATGTATTTAAATAAATATTATACATTTTTCAGCATCCTATGTGTGCATATTTTACTTGTTATGCGTTAATACACACATAAATGAAGGCAAAACTCTTCACATTCCAATAATTAAAACTAATTATGTCTGCTCAATTTTTATCTAAAACATTAAAAGATTTATTTATTTTACATTGATTTGAAGGTGGGATTGATGTATGGTCTACAGTTCAGAATATGACGACCATTTTGGTAGACTATTACTTTTTCTGTTTTTCTATTTTAAAATTCCAGTGCATATTATTTTCTTATCATCTTTGTTTTGCGTTTTTTTTCTTTTAGGTGGTGATCTTAACAAGTTAATTTATCTTTTTTTTTACACATAGAGCATGTTTACTTCTACAATATCTACTTATCTCAAATTAATTCGAACAATAATTTTGGTCTAGTGTAATTTTTAGTAGTTAAATACAAGACAAGACTAATAGAAGTTTAATAGTACATAAGGGACATAGAATAGCAATAGATAGCAAAGCCCTGTAATTTTACAAAAAAATTACGTACTTGGCTTGATTTGTTTTCTTTTACTTAAACTTTGAACAATTTGAAGCAGACATACTTTCTGTAAAACTTCTCTTTCTTAGCTTCTACCCTTTCGGGTTTACTGTTTTTTTGTTTCCAAATATCTTTAATAACTAAATTTTTTTTTTCTGCCAGCACCTTTTTCCAGATGTCTTCTGTCTTATGTCTCTTCTAGTTACTTCTATATGTATTTATCTCTAATGGTTCGAGTTTGTGTGCACATTTCTGCCCCATAAAACATTATGTTTGCAACAATAAAACTGTAAAATCGCCCACACCCTCGTTTTAAATCTTCGTTCAACTCTTTTTCCTATTTTTATTCTAACTTTGTTATTTGCATATAGTCGTTTTACTATGTTTATCCATTTTTCTCTAACTTTTATTGCCATATGCTTTCTCTAGATCTGTAAACCCTAAAAGTGTATCGGTCTATTTAAATTTATTCTTTTCGATAACCCGTCTTATATGTATTTTGTCCAAGTATGCTCTTTTTCTAAAACCCGCTTAAGGTTTATTTCCGTTTCCTCTATTTTGTTTTCTATTATACCTGAGAGAAGTCTAAATATGGAGGAGATTATCTTTATGCTTCTGTGGTTAGAACATTGATGTTTATTTCGTTTTTTATGTATTGAACTAAAAGAGCAATTCTTCCATTCTTGGGGAATTCTGTATCGTTCTTCTATTTTATTAAAAATTTTTGTTAAATATATCTTCGTTTTTTCCTCCATATTTAAACAATTTTTATATCTATTTTTCGGTATATCTTTTGTGTTTTTTCTATTCTTTACTTTTTCATTGTGTTCTTAGCTGAAGATAATCTGTTATATACTAGAGTATTGCTCATATCGACACATAATTTGTGTTAGTATTTATTTTTTTCATTTTTTACTTTGTTTTTTTTGACTGGGGTATTTGCGTAGGCAACCATCTTATATATGCTTTTTTCCTCTCTTTGATTATGTCCTCTAGATTATTAGAAAATTGTGTTGTGTCTTTTCTGTTATCTTCGGTTCCTATTACTTTTGTCATTAACTCAAAAAAGACTTTTTTAAAGTATTTTTACATTTCTTGTTCCATCTTTATTTATGTCTAGTTCTAGTTCTAATTTATTTAACTATTTAAGTAGTTTAGTCTTGAAAACTATTTTGTTTATTTTTCTATCTCTTCTATCTTCTTTTGTGTCGATCTTCTATGAGTTATTAACATAAAATAGTTGCTAGCACATTTTACTTGCTGGTGTAGGTGTGTAATAAAGTAATAAGGCATTATGTAGCTTGCGATCTGAAAACGCTTGGGGTTGCCCGTTTGGAGGAAAGGTGGGTCTACATCCGATGCACGTTTAGTGCGAGTGGAAACACTTACGAGGCATTAAGTTGCCTGTAGCTATTTATTTCAAAAAACGTTTTTGGCGAGCGTGTTTTGACGATAAATGGCAGTAAGGTCGAGCAACCGTTTGCGATCCGGTTTTGCTTGAAACTTGCACATACTGTGGCAGAAACGTTAGCAGGGCTATGGATACACTGTTTTGTCAAGAGCGTAGGTGTTTCAGAGGCTTGATGCATTTTCAGAAGGAAGAGAAACGATTGAAGAAGTCTGCAACTGCACGGAATCACACCAATATCAACCGAATTCGCCAGATCGTGTGTTCTGATCGTCGGCTGACAGTCAGAATGACGCAAACCTCCGTTTATCAGATTTTGATCAACGAATTAGGGAAAATGGTTCCAGAAAACCTTTTGATGGAACAAAAGGACAACCGAAGAAACACGTGCCTTGACGTTTGGGAGCGGATTGAAAAAGGCTCTTGTTTTCTGGAACGTGTCATTACTGATGACAAGACCCAGGCCAAAAAAAGAAAAATAAGCAAGTCGAGGTTCAAAATATACTGATTTACTTTTTTGATAGCCATGGAATCGTCGACACAGAGTTTATATCTCAAGGTCACACGGTCAACCAAAAATTTTATCGAGCGGTACTTGAACGACTGTAAAAAAGGGTCATGCGTGTGCGACCAAACATCAACAACTGGATCCTGCATCACGACAATGCGCCTTGTCAAGCAGGGATTTTAATTAAAAAGCTTTTGACAAGTAAAAACTCCTCAGCCCGCTTATTGACCCGACTTGAGTCCTTGTGACTTTTTCTTCTTCCCATGTGTGAAAATGCATCTCAAAGAAGATCATTTTGGCACAGTGTCGAACATTAAAAAGGCCGTAACCGACCAGCTGAAGACGATTTTAGTATCCGTGTTTCAGCAATGCTATGAAAAGTTGAAGAACCGTCTCCAGCGTTGTGTGGCTCCGCAAAGCAATTATATTTAAGGGGACGATGTCCAAGTGTGACTGTCATTACCTAATAAATAAAATAATATAATTTCATTACTTTATTTACACACCGCGTACTTGAAAAAATCTCTTCCTTTTTACGATTATTAATTGTGTTTCTTTTAGAGTCTTCCTATGTATATTTAAGGGTTCTTTTGATAAGAAAATGTGTTTAATTAACGTATTTCTGTTGTCGCTTTTTAAGTTTTCCCCGAAACTTCCTTCTACAACTTCTTTTTTTTTACACGGCTATTAAAGTCTCCCATGCTAATGAGATTCATGTTCCGATGGATACTATTCTTTTTCTTTTCCATTTGTGCAAATTTTTGTGTTGTTTACTTTTATTTAATTGTGATTTTTTGCACCCCCGAAATCTGCGAAGCTGATTAATATTTTAGTACAAGATTCTGAACTTTGTGCTTTACTCGTCTAAGGTAACTGCGATTTAAAAATCACTTTTATTTTAGAAAACAGTTCAGACGGTTTGAAGTTTTTTTCGTGGGTCGAGTTGCTGACTTTAACGCTACAACTATCCTCTTTTACCCGAATTTAAGACCGGCAACGACATTAAAGCTATTCAGTTCAGTTGCAGACGGAATTTTAAAATTTCTTATGTTACATAACTATTTACAATGTTTCTATTTAGAGTAGCTTGTCAATTAAAATGGGTAGTATATAATTATCGTTTACACGAGAACATAGAAACTTGTGAACCTGTCGTGATATTACAGTCTTTCTACTACACTTAGGTACAATATATTAAAATTTCTTGTAACCGCACGTTACCAAGCATTTAAAAATTGAATCTTCATATGTTTAATATACATATATAAATTTACAAAACTTTTTTTTCAAATTGTTAGCTCTATAAAGCTAATGAAATGTGCACTGCATTGTTCTAGAATACTTATCTTACCTTGAAGCTAACATTTTTAGAATTCTCTTTTATAAAGAGCGTCATTTATACTGTAATTTAAATTCTTTATATAATTCCATAAAAAGGTCTTTAAGGGTACTATAGAATTTATTTACAAATCTAAGATAAATCCAAAGATAAGGAATAATAGAGAAATTTATATTTGATGTACATCTTTATATGTCATTCTTTTTTTGATGATAACCAAATGTTTCAGCTAAATTCTCACTTCTGTGTCTTACTTATTAGGTTACTTCTTATTCCGTACTTACACTTATCTCTTTAACCAAGTTTAATATAATCTTAAGAAAGAATTTTTAGCTTTTCCATAAAAAGCTTTTAAAAGTTTTTGTTATGGATAGCGTTTTTGTTAACTTACCCAATAATTAAAAGTTCATTTCCAATTTTATCTATAAAAATTGGGTTTATTGTTTATGACAAATAAACAAGGAAAGCAAACATCGAACAAATAACTTATAAATCGAAAATAACTCGTTTAAATAAATACAAACCAATTGTTCTTTGTTTTTTTTTAATTTTCTAATTATTTTGGTATATGTGGATTAAGCCCACAAAAAGCGTTTAATGATATTAGTCAATGTAATATCAGGGAACGAATATGTTTTTTCTTTGCATTACGCATTCTGAATTGTTGAATATGTTTATAACAACTAAAATTGGAACTAGTGATTTTGTGCACTATATTGGTTAAGCTTTTCTTATTATCATTTAAAAATTGTTAAATATATACTTAGGTACGTTTGCTAATGCAATATGTAAAGACTTAAAATCATGCATAAACTAAAGTTACCTAAAAAATTACTGTTTTCAAAAAGAGAAAAATCACAATTATAGATATATATCATAGTATTATCGACGCTATACGACTTCCCACTTAGTAGTGACAGATCGTAAAATATTTTTACTACGCCAGATCGTCTTTGCGTAACGTATAAAATCACGTTAATAAGACCCCTACCCAATGAATTTTTGCAGATTCGCAAACATTTTATTTATTGATTGTTTTCAATCATATTTGATATTTTTCTATTGGTAATTCTAATTTAGTTTTTTTTGTATTTAGGGGTATATGGATTTCTATTCAACTTAAAGTTTTACTGCACATATGTAAATACTAATGAACTAGTAAAAAGACCCGTCCCAAATACGGCCCACATAAATCAAAGCATGCGCCTCCTGACTGCTGACAGATAGGTAATGACACAAACATTGGTGAGGACGTCGCCGACACCAAATACTATATAGATTATAAAGTACAAAATTGAAAGAATAGATTATATAATTTTAATAAAATCAAAAAGAGTTACAATTATGGTACAATAGGAAGCAAATGATGATACACCTCGTGTATCGACTCACAATCCAAACTTGCATCTTCTTCTTTTTCTTCGTCTTCTTTTTCCTTCTTCATTATATGATGACTCCTGTTCTTCCCCACTATTATAGTGACTCTTTCCACTTTCTTGCTGATCTTTCAGGTGGTCGTTTTTTTTATCAGAAAATTGGCTATCCGGACTAATCGGTCTCCATTCGTTCTTTAAATATGGTTGTTTCCCTCTATTCTTCTAATTGCAATCCATTCATTTACTAGTTGTATATTGCACTGGTTTCTTATCTCATCACTTCTCACTCTACCTCTTCGTATTTTTCCTGCTATCTTTCTTATACCGCCAGAGTGGTCCAGTGGTTAAAGCGCGGGCTGCGATGCGGACGGACCTAGGTTCAATTCCCGGTGCTCTCTGATGCCTGGCGGGTGGCCTACTCAGTCACTAAGAAATAATTCAGTACCTGCGTTCAGTCGAACAAGGAGTAATAATGGCGGTCGTCTAACAAGGGAAGTACAAAACTTTAAAATTTCTATTGAAACCAAACCAAGGTAATCTGTAAGAGCACTTTCAAAAAAAAAACATACGAATCCACTTTAAAATACCACTCCCCCCAAAAAAAACATTTTTGATCATTTTTCACCCCTGGACTAATGGTCTAGTGATTAGGAGATCGAGCTTCGGACCTGTAGGTTTGGAGTTCGAATCCCAGTTGTAAAAGTTTTTTAATTTATTTGTTTAATTATTTTTACTACATATTAATTAGTTTATTAATTGAAAATTATTTGAATTTTCAAATAAATAATAAAAATACACTAGATAATTGTTTAATTAAAGTCATTTATTTAATTTTTTATTCAAATTAGCACGATTACAATTAAAAATGAGTATGTGGAAATACAAAGAAATGAATAAAACATAAATATTTATCACAATGAGAGCATCTAATAAATGACAAGATATCACAATCATTTTCACTACAATCACTTTCAAATTTAAAGCATGCATCTCTTACATTATCAAATATTTCTGGCCTTTCACCAAGATATCCCGCTTTCAAAAAATGCATGAGAAACAAGGTTTTTGAATTTAAAAGAAGGAAGTTGATTATAAATAAGGGAAATCATTTTACAAAAGTTAGCGCGAGAACTTATTTTAAAGAAAGCTCATTGATGTTAACATATTGAGAGGTTTGTCTAATAAAATACTTGAAATACTGATTGAATGCGACATTAAAAGGTAGTGCCATTGCTGTTCTCCTTGCTATCTTCATACGATTAATTTTGATTGACTGATCAACATTTTCCCATACTTCTTAATGCCAATGTGATTCCCAAGCATCCAAAAGAAGTCATATTTCCTGCCCATATTTCTTAACTTCGGGTAGAAAACATTGTTCTGCCCAAACCTTTCTTAAGTTTCGAGTCATTTTCCCAGATTTGCAGCAGACAATAAATAAATTTGGAAAGCTATCAAGTATGTTTTCAACTTCTTTCTTTACATGAGGACCAAAATCATTTCCAGTTGATTCTTCCAAGCAAATAAGTATTTTTGGAAACAGTGTTTCATCGGCAAATATGCCCGAATAAATGGTGTGTGAATGCAAAGCATGACTTTTAGAATCAACTTACACCAAAGTTTTTCTTTCGCCAATGTAGGAAAGTGTAAGATTGCTAAAAATCTCTTGAGAAACTCCAACACGATCGAAGTTAAGTAGTTGTGATGGTCTAAAATTCTGAATAGCCATGAATTCTTTTACATTTTTTCTCAACTCTTCAATTATCTTTGCATTTTTTTTCTCTTTTACCAATTTGCCCACAGAAATAATTTTAGTTCCTTTGCGCGAACTAATGCGTATTTGCATTTTGAAGTCTGATATCCAACCATGTGAAGCTTTGAAATTGGTAAATCCTACTTGATTTGCTTCTTTTCTTGTCCATCTACGTAAGTCAATGTCGTGAACAGTTAATGATTTTGACCTAGCTGCATCAAAGCTTATGCGTAAGTGTTCTTTAATTAGATTCATTTCCTGTCACGATTTCCTTTCTCTTCCAAGTAGCTTTCCCACCGAGGTAAGTCGTAAATATTCTCTAAGTATTTACGTTCAATGTTTTTGTAACTAGCCAATATCCATTGATATCTGTGCTAATTAGATAGATCAATTGTCTTTTTCATAGCTTCTTCAGGAATACGACTTAATTGCTTTCTTTCTTCTGACTCTTCTTCCCAATCATTTCCTTCATCTTTGACTTTCTTGCACTCTACTTCTTCTTCATCTGACTCGTCAATGTATTGCAATTCGTTCGTATCGTAGATGTTATCTTCATTTAAATAATCGAAAACATGCTTAAATAGTTCGCTTGCAATTATTTTTTCATTATCGGACTGAATTCGACTAGCCAGCATCCCATCTCTACCATATTTTGCTGATAAAAGGTTTGCTAAATGCAAAAGCACATTGCCTGGATGAACCATGATCTAAAAAATTTTTTGACAGGGTCAGTTTCTATTTTTGTTATTTTAAAGCTTATCTAACCTAACTGCCAGAGACATCTATTGAAATCACCTGAAAGGCAGGTCAAGAGTACAGGCCCATACAATAGGATCGCTGCCTGCGATTGTCTCTCACCCCACAAACCCGTAGACCCAAGCACACACCCAAAACACCCACCTGTTTTTCTTGGGCGACACACCAAATCAAAACAAAACACCTGTCCGGGGTTAGTCTATTGAGATCGGCAAAAAATAAATTAAAAAACTTAAAAAAGATTTGTTTTATTCATTTCTTTGTATTTCCACATACTCATTTTTAATTGTAATTGTGGTAATTTGAATAAGAATTTAAATAAAAGAATTTAATTGAACAATTATGTTGCGTATTTTTATTATTTATTTGAAAAATCAAATAATTTTTAAGGTTTATAATAATTTTCTATTAATAAACTAATTAATTTGTAGTAAGAATAATTAAACAAATAAATGAAAATATATAAAAAAAATTTTAAAAAGATTCGCCACAGATGGAATTCGAACTCCAGACCTACCGATCTAATACACGACCTCCTAACCACTGGACCATTGCTTCTCGATTGAGAAAGACGTTTTTATCTTTAAGTAAAGAAAAGATATAAAACTTTGAAGGGTCATATTTTGATTTCGAGGCCGCATTGGCGGCTATTTTGTACCCTATCCCTCCTTTTCAGGGATGCTTTTTCAGATTAGCTTGGTTTAGTTTCAATAGAAATTTTAGAGTCTTGTACTTCCCTTATAAGGCGCGGTGCTTGCCACATCGCCGGGCACAGTGAGCAAACATATGAGAGCCTTAACCTCTCAGTTCGCAGGCCGTGCTCCCACTCGGGGCGTTACAGCCGCACCATCTTTCTTATAGTTTTCATCTCGGCTGTTTCCATTATGTCTAGTTTTTTATGTATCTCCCCTTGTTTCTGCACCATATGTTAATATTGGTCGTACCGTAGTATCCGACTTTGAATTTATGTACTTGTTATATCATATTATGGTATTTAATGCGACAGATGTTTTAGCTGCCTTTACAACTTGTGGCATTACTTGTTCTTTGATGTTTCTATAGCTGATTGTATTAACTCCTAGGTAATTAAAGGAGAATACTTCTGCTATCATTTTGTCTTGAATTTTTAATTTATATCTTATAGACTCTTTGCTTATCACCATACACTTAGTTTTTTACACTGATATTTTTATATTATATCTTTCATTAGCAGTCGTTGGAGCTGGGCTTTGCTTTTTCCTATCAGGACAGCATCGTTAGAGTAGCATACAATTGTTATGTCTTTGTCCTGCATCTTATATTCTTTTAATGCTTTCACCCTTTCTATTACCTCCTCCGTCACTGTGTTAAACAGTAGCAAGCTTAGCCACTCTTTTTATCGAATTCCAGCTATGGCTTCTATAAGCCCAAAAAACTATAGATTTAAATTAATTGTTACTTTGTGTATATGTTTTCAACTAATTTTATGATTTCATTTACCATTTGTCTTTGTTTCAGTATTTGTAACACGAACAGATCTGTCACGTACAAAAACGCTGGTTTATTGTATGCTAATGATTTTTCTATTAATTGTTGTATTATAAAGATCGCGTCAGTACAAGATCTTTCTTTTCTAAAACCTTTTTGTTCGCCTGTGAGAGTTATTATATTTTATATTCTTTCTTTTATAATTCTTATTGTTAGCTTAAGTGAAATGTCCAGTAGTGTAATTCCACGGTAGTTACCTAGTATCTACTGATCATCCTCTTTGAATATTGGTAGAATTATGCTATTTTTCCATGTTCTATTCGTAAAATATCTTTTGTAGGAGAGGTTAATTGCATATTTCGTTGTGTCTTGGAGATTCATTGTTTTATAGTTTTTTATTTGTGATTTTATCTTTTATGAGCCTATATTTCTCATTTATAATTATCATCTCTTGTTTTTCGTTCTGTATCTCTATCGTACCTGGACGTTTATATAATTCCTTGAAGAAGTTCACCCACACTTTCGAGTCAATATTATTTATTATTGCATGTTTATTTATATCGGTCTTACTGCTCTTTATCACCCTTCATATCTGCTTTTAAGTAATATAAACATTACTTTCCAATTTATGTGGAAATTTTTTCTAACAGTCTTCCTTAATTTTCTTAATGTCGCTGTCAAATTTATTTACTTGCATCTGAATACTAAATAAATATAAGTTATAAGTAATGTTTTTTACGAATTATGTGGTATTCATATATTTGCACGTATTTTTTATGTTGGGAACTAGACAAATTTTTACCGTAGAACTTCTTTCCAATATTACAAAGACACGCAGCTCTATTTAAAAATTAGTTTTAATTTTGTCAATAGGTACACATTTATCTTTTTCAATTATTACATACTTGTCGCATTCAGAAGAAACAACTTGAGGCCAATCATTATAAAGCTCATTGCTGTTTTTATGTTTTCGGGTTTTTCGTCTTCTGGCACCCATGCATACATGTTAAAGTTTATAAGAAACCTCAACAGAAAAACTGTTCTCTTTAACAAGGCATCTAATGACATTATGCTGGCAAAACAAAATACAATATCAGTTATTTTATACCACCTGCCTGTGATTTTTTAAGAAAGGTTAATGCTGAAGAATGTGTATAGTCGGTAAACTGTAATAATGTATTAGTTTTATATAATTTGTAAAAAAAGCTACTCTTTATGTTCAATGTAAATTTTGTAACTTCAATGTGTCGTTTTTAATAAAATTTTAGCAACTTTACAAAGATTCATAACGTTTCTCATTTACTAGTAATTTGTTTTTTTTAATATCCTTGACAGCTTTACTTATTATTTTCCTTTGGTTTTCACCCAAAATGAGTTTCCATTTTCTATTTAAATATCTGTTTGCCTTTTCAGTCTGCTTCCTGCAAACAACTGGTTTCTATAACTATTTTTATATAGGTTTCTTAAGAGAGGATCCGTTTTTTCTTCCCCCTTCGAGAATGCTGCGCTAATATCTGTTATCTGACCTCCATCTCACGTATCCCTATTATCGAGAAGCTTTATTTTCAACGTTTTTGTAATTGAGCAGGTTACATAAATTCTTATTAAACTTTAAAGTCTTTTTGTCTTGCAACTTGTTGGCGCCTCCTTATAAAATTAAGTTCCATTTGTATTTCTTATGTTCTTCATAAGTGAGCACATCTCTCTTCCACATAATATGTTCTCTGCTGCACAATGGAATAAATATTCTTTTTTGAGTATCTTAACTGACATACTTATTTCATATTGCTTCTTGTAATGTTTTTACTGTTTTCTTTGTCATGACAATGAATAATGAATTTAGAAACGAGCCCAAATATTTTAAAGTTGCACAGATTTTTATCTTCTTATTTTATTTTCTGATATGCTATGCTTGTTTGTTTACACACACATATATTATGTTTTTTGATACTTAGGTTTCAAACCCCAAGTCTAAAATTATTTGTTTAATTTTTTTGCATGCATTTCATATATTTAAATCTTCTACGACACTATCTGATTATCCGCGAACAGTAGAAAGTATAAGGTTCAGTCACCTATTTTAATTCCTAGTTCTGGGTTGTTTATGTCCGTTTAATAAATATGTTTAATAATAATGCAAATAACCTTAATTGTCCAATTTAGGCTTCTATACCTCAAAGGCAAGCCTAATGAAATCGGTGCAGACATCTATCTATCCGTCGCGACTTTCAACTCGAGAACTACTGAATCTAAAAACATAGGGGGGTTGTCATTCGAAAGCCCATGGCCTACGGGGTTCACATCCGCGAGCTGGCATAGGTGGGATGTCCTACAACAATGCAGTAAGGGTTTTTAGTGCACCCAGCTTCCCATATGTAGTTCCTTATAATTTTTGATCCAAGCTGGAGACCAGCTTCTATTTCCGTTACTTCTGATCTGTGATAGATATCGACATAACGTTTTTAGTATTCAACTAAGGACCATAAGTTAAGTCCAGAATTCAAAAATCAGCCTGATCGGAAAATCTCGAGACCGGTTTGACCGAAAGTGGCCACAAATTTTTGTTTATGTATAGAAGTTCCGGACATTAGTGGAAAATGCTTCAGTCTTGTAATATAATTTTTGAACTATCTGTATCAGCTTTTTGCGGATATTCATTCTCTTCAAAGCTTCTCATAATTCACACCTGCATACCCTTTGAAGATCTATAATATATATATATATATATATATGGGTTTATTTGTTTCTCCAATTTTTCTACCTAACACATGTATGTTGCTTACACTTCTTGCAAAACAATTTTGTTTTTTACTTAAATATTTTTTTGTTCTCCTTCCATTTTACTTTTTATGTCTCTGAAAAATAGTCTTGCCATAGACAAGATAACGTTTATTCCCCCTTACTCAAAGATAGATTACTTGTTTTCTTTTACAAATTGAACTTATATGGACTTTTCCATTTACGTGATATTTTCTTTTTCCTTTATTTTATTAAAATCTCCTGAATATATTTTTAACTTTATCCCAAACTTGTTTACGTAGTTCTATTCTTAAGTTTCCCGGTTCTAATACCTTGTTGTTTTTGACATTTTAAAGTGCTTTTCCAATACCGTTTTCTGTTATTTTACAACGAGGGGTTATCTGCAAAAAAGTATATATTTGACGTCCTAGGCTGACAATTTTTCACCCGCCTTTCTCCAATTTTTTAGATGGGAAGGTAGAACAATTTATTTACAAATGATAATAGTAAGATAAGTCGGTGTGGTGATCTTACGAAAATAAGATATGCAAAACGATCTTGAAGATAGGCAACCAAACGTACGCTCGGAGATCAGCCACGCCACATTTCATATCAGCTGTCTTTGTTTACTTTCTGTTCAAATGTATAGTAGATTAGTGTTTACATTTACTATTAGCTCTTCTAGCTTTATAAATTTTTTTCAGTGTTTTAGCAGGAGATTATCACAATGAGCCATTTATTGTTTATTTGGCTTATGATTTGCATGGTTTCTCTGCTATTTATGGTGTTTCTGTTTTTTTAATTGTTCTGTGTGTTGTTATTGGTACATTAATATACAATATTATTATTAATAGCTCTGTAAGCATAATCTGTTCCGGTACAGTTCTTTTTATTTTATTTTTTTAATTCCTACTACGTCTTGCAGTTGCACGTATTATTTTATAAGTTCTGGAGTGACTTTTAATATTTATCTTACATACGCCTTTTTTCGATTACCTCATGTATTTATTTTTTATAATTTCTATGCCAAAAGCCAAACTCGCTACTTTAAATAAAGTTCTCTTCAAATTTTAATATATTTCTTCTGGTACCTCTTATTTATCTAATAATCTAATTTGTTTTATGCCTTCTTTTGCTATAATTTTATTACACTATATTGTTTCTGTGTGTGTTATGAAATTATCTTTTAATAGTTCTCATTTTTCTGTTCTTTTAATATTCCCCTTCGTGTATGTAAGGTGCTCTAATATCATATTATGATTACTTTTACATTATGCTTGTTGCTAGAACATTGTTTTTTGTTTGTACTTTTAGTGTGTTTTTCATTATCAGGCCTATAATAAATTTTAGATTACTCAATGGGTCAATCCATGTATACTTATGAATGTCTTCATAATGAAGCAATATGTTTTCAATGATATATTCGTACACTTTACAAAAATTAGAAATACACTATCCATTATTATTGATTGCTTCTACTTCAAAACATCCTACCACGTTAGTGTTCTATCTTTCTATTATTCTATTAGGTTTTTACGGTTTAGTATATCTTTTACAATACCTACCAGATTCTCAAAGAAAACATTTTTCTTGTCATTTCCAACATATCATTTATTGCATATATTCTTATAACAGTTGATTATACTTAAATCTCCGTGCCAACTTTAATAATTTGTTTGTTGTGATATATTTCTTTAATATCCTTATTAGCATGAATGTCAAATTTTTGAACTATAGGTTTTTGTTTAGTCTCCCTGATAATTACAATGTCTAATTTTAATTTTTTAATCTTTGTTTTTGTTTAGTACATCTACATTGCATATTTCAAGTTTTTGAAGCTATGGTTCTTTTCTAATACCATATTCCTTATTTTTGTTTATTTTGGATTGTTGTATTGGTTCTTGATATATGAATATTTAACTCCAGTTTCCCCAGGATCTTTGGGACTGACTACTTTGGCAGTGCGAGATACAGAGTTGTCTGTCTCATTCGCTTTAGATAGTATTTACAATTTACTGATATATTGGAAACAAATAGCTAGGGCTTTTTCGATTTGTTGGATAGCTGGCTCACCGCTACAACCCTCCCTTTTTTAGGCTTAGACAAGAGAAAAATAATTTAGATCTCCCAGGCAAAGTTAGCTTTATTTCTTAAAACTTTTTTTATTACAGGAAAATATTTAGACGCAATTTTACCACATTAATACTTTTAAGGTTTATCTGTTGTTAAGATTATATGATTACGAGAGTACGACATTCTATTTTACCTCGTTACGTTAGTTCAAATATTATTTTAGTCGTGGCTTATTGTTTACGTTAAATATAGAAGAAAAGGCCTTTTAAACTTTTGGATTAGACATATCAGTTGCTTTAACTAATTATTTCTTTTTTAATAACTTTTTATTTCGATAGCGTTATTATATGTAAGCTTTATTATGGATTATTGTAAAGGGTGCTATTGTCTTTATTTAAAAAATAATTTAGTTTCTTTCAAATACGTGATTGAGTTTACTTCAAAATTTAATATATTATAATTGTAAAAAAAGCTTTTTTAATTTTCTAGTTCTTTTTGAGGCACTATCATATATACATAAGTATTGTTGTATTAAGTTTAATATTGTAGTACTATTTAGTGCATTTAAATTCTATTTTTTGCATATCTGTTTAAGATTAGTGACCGACTTTTTACTATAAGACATTGGAGGACACAAGAATGATTCCGTTTTAATTCGAAATACGTTTTAGCAGATCTGGTTAAAAATAATTTAATTATTGTATTATTAATCGCTACATTGCTAAAAGTATATTGTGTTTTACAAAAAATGTTACTAAAAACTCTTTTAGTATATATAATAAAAATTTAACAAATGTTTATAATTTTTCATAGCAGGGTAAATTAGTTGCTAACTAATTACTAACAAGTTTTTTATTATCTGAGAACTACTTCATGATGACGCAAAAAGCGATCGATAATACCTTGTTAACCTGGTTAGTATAAACTGCTTTGCTTGCATATACAAATGTAACCTTGATTTTGTCGCTAGTTTAATATATCGTAATCAAACCGGTTCTTAAATAAGATGTAAAATATATAAATTCTTATCGCACAATAACGATAACTGCTACTGCCTGTTCCCATTAATTTTAATATTTAACGGGTTTATTGTTTTTCACACAGACCCAGTTTTTTCGTTTCTTGATTAAAAGATACTTTTTGAGAATATATCTATATTGTTACTTTGTTTCTGTTACAACTTAGATAAGCGATAAAAACTATGTTCCGGTCTGATTTTTGTTTTAGTTTTTAGCAATATAATTTATTTTTTTTGAATTTTGTAAACTTTTCTGAGCCTTCACTTACAAGGTTTTTAGTCCTTATCTTCCCCTTCTACTCACTGAATTAAACTTACTTTATTAAGAAACTTGTTTTTTCCCAGTTTATTTGCAATCTGTCTTATGAGACAACAAGCGAATGTTCTGACAATTTTAGTTAATTAATTAACAAACAATAATTAACGATCAACATGCAGGAGATTGCCCAGTGGCTTCCACCTCTTCATTAATTTTTTCGAGATTGTTTGACTACCTAAAAATAAAATTAAATATAAATATTAGGTAAATCTGAATTTTAGTCTGTGGGTTTGTAACGTTTTAGTCTGCGCTTCTCAGTTTTTTCACTTAGTAGATTAGTTTCCAGTTGGTTGGGGTGAGCATTTAGCCTGTCGATATATTTTTCACCGGATTTTTTATTTCGTCTTTCACGGATTCAATTTGCAAATCTTACCTTATTATATCGTTTGTTACGAACCATGGTGCATTAACAAGAATACGCAACACTTTAGCTTAAAACAGTTCCAATATGCCAATGTTTAAATTTGCAGCCATAGCTTACAACTGAATTTTTTATGATCACGCCGGTTTTAACATACACATGCACTTTACTTTCTATGGAGAGCTAGTAGCCAAAATAGTTTGTTTAGTTTTATTTCTAGTTGTTTCTTCTTCTACCAAATATGTGCCCTATAGGTCAGACAACAATCTAAATCGATTCCTAGGTACTTTGCAGATTATTCTTGTGGTATTTGTATGTTGTTTAGTTTAATCGATGAACAAGTATCCCTTCTTAGCATGAACGTGGCTTGTATTGATTTTTGTTCATTCAGTTGGATTTGCTATTTCTTAAGTAATTACAGTTTAGATGTTTTTGTAAAAGTATGAATGACAATTTTGGGTTTGTATGTAAAACCATTATAGCCCCATTATACGCAAACGTTGCGACAGTGTTTGTTGTCGGTAGACCTGCAGTAAACAATAAATATAGAACCGGACCCAGGACACTGTCCTGGGGAACTCCGGAGCTAATTAAATGTAGTTCCATATAGGTATTCTTGCAATTAATTCTGGTTCCGCTCACTAAAATACGATTTAAGTACTTCGTAAAGGTTGTGAGGAAATTCCTGTTTAATTTTGCACATGAGACCATTGTGCTAGACTTTATTAAAAGGCTAGTTGATGTCTAGAAATACTGCGTTATAATATTTTTAGTTATTGATAATTTTACGAACCACTATATGCACCAATTCTACGATGCCATGTCTCTCCCTAAACTCAAACAGATGATTTGGGATATTAAGAAACTTATAAGGTCAATTTCAGTTGTTGTCTAAATTCTAAAAGGATTCTTTTAGTTTGTTTTAATTTTTGTTACTACAAGGAGCAATTGTTGTTTAAGGGTTACCATCCATTAAAATCTCAGATCAGCGTTTTGTATTATTAAACACGATACAACCATAATCCAACAGTTGCATTTTAATATTAAAATACGTTTTTATTATTACAATTAAGGAAATGTCCTTTACTTAGCTTTTAATTCAAAATATAAAAATAACATTTGTTTCATTTAAACACAGTCAAATTAGGAGATGTTCAGATATATGGTGAATTTTAAATAATATTTATGTCACAAGTAGTACCCTGATTACTTCCTTTTTAACTGTCGCCTGCTGCTTTCCTAACTAAAATAAAATTTTCTGCTCTGCGTTTCTATGTTTGAAACTTGCTCCTGTGGGCTCACTAAGAACAAAACACTTTTCTGTTTGTAGTCGATTAGCAAATTAGTGCACGGTCTAACCAAGGTTTGAGGCTGAAACCCCCTTTTTTCCTTTTCTACTCTTAAACTCTTTCTCTATCCCAGTTCTCAAGCCAAAGAAACCGTTCTGGCCCAGTAAGTTTTTCTGTTTTGTTTTAAATTTTTCATAAATTACTTTCTTGTGTGCCAAAATAATTCTGGTCTTTCGAAAATAGTAATTATTATATTTAATTATCTTGTAATTATTCCTATTTTTTATCTAGTAATCCACATATTTCATTGAGTTTCTTAAATAAAGTTATGCCGGTAGTATAAATTGTAACTATATTCAAAAACCCGTTTAGTAATCGGAATAATTATATTTATTATATGTACATATAAAGCAGAGTTTTTCGTCGCCAGCGATTACGGTTGTGTATTTTGGCGAGCGCCGGTTAATAAATCTCTACAAGTCTTGCCTAGCTCGAGAAATTACAGAACAGAGCTATTACAGTATTTGAATAGGTGGTTAAAATAATTAAATAAGTAAAGTGCAAGGAAATTACACATTGCTTTTGCGTTCGGCACGAGATTACGAACGGGTCTGGATGATAACGGATATCAAACGGCTGCGACAAAAATAAGTTAAAAATAAAAACAAAATAATATTTAGTTAACAATTTTGCAAAGTCGGGACGATTTAATTATGAGAGTAACAGTTCAACGACGCATGTTAGAAAGTGAAAGAATAATACACAAAGAAAAGCAGAATTTAAGGAATAAAGAAAAACGATAAGAACACCACCAAAAAGAAGAAGGAAAAAACTACAGATATAGATAAGATAAAGAAAATGGTGGAAAATCTCATGCTTGTAGTGGACAAAATAAGCAAAGATCTGCAAGTCTACAAACAAGAAATTTTAAAATTAGGAAATAAAATAAAGATTTCAGGGAAAACTCATTAGATCATAGAAGAATATGAAAGCAACAAAAAAGAGAAAAGAATAATATTAAAATAACGGGTGTTTCGGCGGAACAAGGTAACGAAAAGGAGGAAGTGGAACGCCTTCTAGTTAATACGCTACATGTTAATACTAGAGTACCAGAAGCCAAGGTAATACGAGCTCGAAATAACAAAACGGAAATTATGAGCAATAAGCGTAAGTTGAAGGGCTCCAATATATTTGTAGATGATAAACTAACAGTCGAATAGGGAAATATTCAAACCAATATTAGAAAAGTAGCTAGGTATGAAAGAAATAAGGGAGCAGCAATTAAAGTTGACTTAACAAATTAATTGAAAATGGAAAAGTTTGGACATGGAATTTTAAAAGAAACGAGCTGGTCAAAAAAGACACTAATTAAAATGAAACGCATAAATGGATAACAAGACGCCTAAGGTGAATAAAGGCATATGAAAAGAAATACTGTAATTTTAGGTTCATAAAATATAAAGGGCACGTATGCGGAGGAGATGTTACTAAGTTCAACGGAGGAACTTAAGAATTATAAGGTGTACATAGTGGGGCTACAAGAAACAAAACGAAGTGAGAAGAATATAGTAAAAGTAAGTGAATATTCATTTATAAATAGTGGAGATGAGAATACAAAGTTAGGTATTGGTTTTATGGTCAGCTGTACGTTGAAGCACTTAATAATAAATTGTAACCCAATGTCAGGTAAACTATAGAGGCTGAGGATAAAAGAAAAATATAAAAATATCAGTATAATTAATGCACATGTTCAGTCTGAAGAAAAAAAGGGGATGAAGGATGTTTATTACGAAAACGCAGAAAGACTATATCAACAAGAACGGTGTAATACCGCAAAGGAAACTTTCTACAGCGGTGCGAAATCGTAACGGTCACTTCCGATTTGGCTGAGTCAATCCCATGAAAGGTACTGACCTAAGATGTGTGCATGCCAAGTTTGAAGTGAATCCGTTGAATAGAACGGAAGTTATAGTGTCTCCAGACACACAGACAGACAGACTGGATGATAATCTCATTAACTTTCTACTATAAGCTCCGCTGTAGAAAGTTAATAACTACCTAAAGGTGATGTAAAAATTATCATACGCGATTTTAATGCCAAATTAGAAACAAGAAAAATTTACGAACAAGTTATAGGGAATTACAGCAAGCATTCAGAGAGTAATGAGAGCGGAAGAAAGATAGTGGAGTTCGCTCAAAAAATAAATTTAATAATTTTACTTATTTGCAGTAAATAAAATTGACCATGTGCTTGTCGAATAAAAAAAGTTACAATTGTTGAAATATTTTACTAACCACTTTTTCGTTAGATCAAGACTAGCAGCATTGCAAACAAGAAAATCATAAGAGGTAAAAGAAAATAAGGGGGTATATAGTCGCCCAATATTAAAATAAAATTTAGAGCGAGAGCTGCAGGATAGGAAAAATGCTCCAAATACAGAAAATAAAGTTATCTTCAAATGAAGATATTAAGAAAAGAAAATACTAAAATCATCGGAAATGTTATTTAAGGAAGGGCAGGAAAATAGGCGGGTTAAATGGTTTAGTGGTGAGCGTAAGATAGCCATTTTAAAAAGAAGCAAAAGTAAAATAGCATTGTGTGCTAACAATATGAAGAGACTAAAGGAAAGCAAAGCGAATCTGCCACAGCAAAAATATTATATACAGAACAAGAGCTTAAGAGCAACAGAATATCATTTTGCTGGCAAAAAATTAAAAAAACTTACTAAAGGGTAACAAAGGAGAACGGAGATGTTAAAAGGGAGCCCTGTTTTGTAAGAATAAGGAGAGAAATTTAGTAAGTGGAACCGAAGTAAAATTAGTATGATGAACTGAATATTTTAGTGAAATACTAAATGAAGACAGTAAAAACGAGATAAAAGAGGAAACAAGAAACATGGCAATAATTCAAAACGTACAAATAGAAGATAAGAATGCACCGGAGTCGAACAGAGAAGCGATAGAAATGATTAAAAGATAAAAGAATGATTAGGCTGTAAGAGAGAATGAGATTACGACTGAACTTCTAAAAACGGCATGTGAACAGTCTACATATAAAACTGCATAAGTTTCTAAATAAGATATGGAAAAAGGAATAAGTGCAAAAAAATGGTCGGATTCAGTGATATACCCGATTTGTAAAAAAAGTAGATAAAACAGTATATGTCGATTATAGATGCACCGTGCTGTTAGACGTTACATATAAAGTGCTAGCGAGTTGTGTAAAAACTAGATTAATCGAAGTGGCAAAAACAATTATTGGAGATTACCAATGTGGATTCCGGAAAGGCAGATCGGTCAATGATCGAATGTTTATTGTAAAACATGTAATCACAAATAGTTATAAATATATAATGAATAAAGTACAAGTAAAAGGAAAATATTTTAGAATAATTTGCAATAAATCGAAATTTGAGACAAAGAGACCTCTCTCATCGGTATTATTTAATTTATTCTTAGAAAAAGTACTACTGTGTGCGCCAATCTCCAATTTCCATTATTTGATTTTTAAATTAGGACCGGCCGTATTATGGTTCCCTCCTGTATATATATTTAGTTTTGATCGGCCACGAATTTGCACGAGCACGCGAGGCGCTGATATATAGGCCGCAGTTTGGGCCGCGGGCCGCGCTTTTTGGCCTTCTGCTACGCTCGGGCTTGGTCTTTTACTATGTTCTCGCATGCGTCGTTATTTTTAAATTTTTCGTAAGCCGAAAGCATTTTGACAGATAGTTCGCCGGCGTGTTTAATTTGCAGTAGAAGTTTTCATTTTCTGCGAAGCTTTTGTTAAAAGCTAATTTTGTGGCAAAATTAGATATTTTGCCGACCAGATTAACCTCCTCCCGGAGGTCCTTTGTTTCCCGATTGCATTTTGGGGTTGACATTTTTGCTGGTAAAACTCGATCCATTTTTCTCTTTGCTCTGACTCGGCAAGGAACGGCTCCGCTGTGAAGATTGGGGTAATCTAACCTATCTTTTTACCTGCACCCTTGTTTTCTCTTCTTGCATCCCTGGGATCAACAGCACAGAGAACCGATATCTGGGGGAAAGCGCCGTTTCCACAGATTAGTGTTTTTTTTAGCTTTCGCTTTGTTTGAAATTCCTTTTGTTCAAATTTAAAATTACTATACAGTCCACTTTTCGGTCTCAACAACTACGTAAAAGCATAATCCACACAAAAGGCTTGATATACCACCATAAGCACTAGCCGATAACACACGCAGATGATTTAACCCTCATTACCGGGATAAAGGTGAAATTGAAGGATGTACTAATCGATCTGGAAAGTACGACCAAAGAATATAGTTTACAATTTAATGAGGACAAAACTAAATTTATGGAAGTAAGAAGAATGTCACAGCAAACATATAGTAGTGATACGAACCTCTGAAGGAAGAGAATGTGTTTAAGAGATTAGCTGAAACTAATTATTTTGGGGCGATGATCGCGAGTAATAGGGAGAAAAAGGTAAAAGCTAACGCTCGCTTAGTAAAAGGTAGTAAAAGTGGGAGACCATTTGTAAATCTATTTAAAGGAAAATGTATATTAAGACAACCAAAAATAAGTATGTATAAGACTATTATCCAACCGGTAGTATTATAGGGAAAGCTGAAAGGCGATCAACAAAAGGTAAACATCTGGGAAAGAAAGATCTTAGGGCAAAATGATGGATGGGAGTAAACAAAACGATCAAATGCTGAAGTGACGGAACTGTATAGTTACGCAAGTTTATCTCAAGCAATCCGGGCCCAAAGAATTAGATGGTTGGATCACCTGCAAAGTTTGGAGAACTGTAGGGCAACCAAAACAGTATAAAAGCATGAAAATAAAAACAACCGATGAATAAATTTTTAGACTCGGTGCTCGCGGATTTGAGAACAGTAAAAATCGATAACTGGAAACTCAACACCCAAGACCGGAAAGAATAGAACGCTATAACTGAACAAGCTTTAGGCTTCTAGCCCTGTAGAGCTTCGTCAAAGTCTACTTTTCAACATTATCAACCGCCGACAGTATGAATTTTGAAAAAATAAACATCGCAAAGAAGCTCAAATTGCAGAGGTTTACACAAAAACGGAACTTGCATATCAAACAGAAGTAAAATTCTCAGTAAGGGTGGTCGCTGTAGTTGACGGGTCATGAGCGAGTACTCCTTTGTCTGAGAACCTAAGGCGTGAGCGAATTCTTGTTGAAAACTTAGATGTATGTAACGTTGTGGTATTTAAGGTTGCATTTTAATAGGTACAATAATCTCCAGGCTGCAGTGCCAGTAGTTGCGCCCAACGAAAAATAAAAACCTTGGTAAAGCTGCTCGTTATGCAATTAACATCTTAAATAGATTCCAAAAACTTTAATATCTGCTCGAGAAGTTGTCAGATAAAGGTCTTGCCTCTAGTTTCCGGATTATATCTTCAGAGAAAAATTAATTGTTAAATTCCAAGATAAGCAGAACTTAGCGTTACATTACTTTTGTAAAATAATTAAACTCAAGAAAGTGGCATTATTTGTAAAAGTTTTTAAAGGCCCAAGTATACACATTTTTTGTGATTTAATCTATCTGTACTTAACTCTTTCAAAATTAGAATTAGAAACAGTAAGAGATCTTGAAATATCGCTACACAAACAAGACGTGTTCTATCTATATATTTTTTATCGAAAATAAGTCTTTGAATGCTTTAGTTGCGACTTAAAAACTTTACTAATTGGTCAGGAATAAATAATTATGCACTAATTGCCTCACTTAACAATATAAATCTAATTTTTGTAATTACAAAACTTGTACACTTTGTGAAAAAAACTACACAATTCCGTTTTCTTAAGTTCGCTCGCAATAGCAATGAGTAGGTTAATGTCAAATCGCCTTTGATACCTGAAAGTCCTACTGAAAGGGCATATTTTCCAATGGTGGTACTTCTGTGTTGATGTTTTATTAGAAGCAGATGTGTTTTTGAGGTCATTCAAATTAAATAAAGTTTATTTCATTTCATTATTGTCAGCCATTAACATTATATTATGTCGGAATGAGAAACGTGCATATTAGAATTCATTTTCCGCATTGAAGAATGGTTCTATTAAATATTTCAATCATTTGGATCTAGAAATTACTAATTGAGCAACATAGAAAAAATTTGGTAACTTCATTCTATCCCCTGCAGACCATTATCTATAAAAATAAGGAAAGTTGCATAGTTTATTCAAAAAACCGTAAATAAATTTTAAAAGGGCGTTATTCAGTAGCCCCGACGTTTGTAAAACATGTCAAGTCTTTAGAAAGCTCTTTGGAAGTGTGTAAAAAACATTTTTTATATGTAGAAATAAAATTGTCTTTGAACATGGAGCTTAAAGAATATTACATGTTTTTTGTGAAAGACTATAAAGATAAATAGCCGAAGATGGCATTTACCGTTTTTATTTAACTGTACTCAGATTAAAGTTTGTCTAGAACATCGTTTAGTTTAAAAAAATCTTATGTCGCTTCATACTAGAAAAAAAAGGTTTCCGACATTTAAACAGCATAGTCTTTGATGTGAAACTCGATAATAACTTTGAACAAAGAAAATAAATTCCCAAATATAGCTGAAGTAGATAAAAAGGTATTTTTATGACTGAAACCAAAAATAGGGTTATCCAAATTTATTCCCATTTAGTTGGAATATTCAAAAAGAAAAATTCGAACTGGTGATGTGGCACAATCATTCCAAATTGCATTTCTCTTCTTTGTAGATTTTAAAGCTTTTAGTGAACCATTTCTTTAGATCAGTTTGCTTAAAAGTGAATATATAAAACTATCGGCTCTTGCTTGTATTTTCAATTTACTCGGATTTATGGTCCCTCAAACTTTTAAATCAAAATTATTAATATAAGGAATGTAGCATTTAAATTTGCATTGAGATAAAACACTACCCCATAATATTATGAAAGTTAGTAAGGAATTTAGTCTTGAGATACCCGTTGTGTCTATAATAAGGCTACATAGGTATATATCTATTTTTTCATTTTTTAACGTTAATTTGGTTGCTTTTGCAGAGGCTTCCAAAAATCATACGGTGTATAGGTACGAATGTACTTAAACAATCGCTTTATAGAAATAAGCTTTATTTCTGCGGAAAAAATTTTCTTCCTTCAAATAGTCTACTTTTGTTACAAATAAAATATCTACATCATAGAAAAGTTTAACCCCAAAACAGTAATCGTATATACAAAGTTTAGAAAATATTATACATTTCCTGTCCTCTGGTATCAATTTTCCATCTCTCGAAAACCACTCTTTATAGTTTAATGGTCTGTTCTTACTTTTATTGTTGTGAATAACTTTCTTTTACATCGTCGTTAAATTTAACGGAAATACTCAACTACACAATCAAAGTTTTAACTACGCTTCAGAACGATTATAATGTATTTTAAACTTATTGAACCAATGTCGGACTTGGAAAACTATTACGCATAATTGTGTACATTTTAGCTTTTTATAAAAGAATTTTAAAAAAGCTCATATTTACAACGTAATAATTTAAAATCCGTAGAAAAATTTAAAAGAAAATCTATTAGAGATTATTCAGACTTGTTACTTTGAGAATTTTGGGGTCCGGTCCTGGAATAGCACAAATTTGCATAGTTATTTTTGCAATCCAACATCTTGTCGCTAATTAGGGGATTTAAAAGTAAATTTAGTGGGAGGGACTGTGACCCAAGCGAAAATAAAGAAGGGAAACAACCTACCACTAGCAGATCTGAAGTAGAATTAGATTTAAGAAGTAAATTACTCCAACCACCAATTTGAGTTTCGTGAACGACATTCAACAATCCAGCAGGTGCATAGAATAGTAAAAATGATTGCAAAGGGTTTAGAAGAGAAGAAATTCTGTAATGCTGTATTTCTCAATATCCAACAGGCTTTTGATAAAGTGTGGCATCCTGGTCTTCTATACAAGCTGAAAAACACACTATCTAGTAATCTCTATCTCCTTCTAAAATCTTATTTATCTGATAGAAAGTAAAATACAACGGATGTCAATCTAACTTTCATGCTGTAGAATCCGATGTCCCACAAGGCACCGTCCTTGGACCATTCCTATTTTTAATATACACCACCGACCTACCTGAAACAAATACTACTACAATTGCCTCATTCGCCGATGATGTTGCTGTGCTATCCACTAGTAAAAATCCTACAACAGCTTCCGAACAACTACAAACCCATTTGGATCTGCTTACGGAATGGTATTATAAATGGAGAATGAAGATTAACCAAGCTAAATCGGTCCAAGTCGCGTTCACTAATCGACGAGCAACCTGTCCACCTTTAACAATCAACAACATATCCGTACCTATGAAATTTGAAGTGAAATACCTGGGACTCACCCTAGACCAACGATTAACATGGAAAACCCACATCAAGACTAAACGTAAGCAAATGGACATCAAACTTCGACAAATGTATTGGCTTCTTCGACGAAAATCAAAACTGTCGTTAAATAACAAAATTCTGTTATACAAATGTATAATCAAACCTATCTGGACTTACGGGCTTTAGTTATGGGGAAGTGCTAAACTATCAAACCTGGAAATCATGCAAAGGTTTCAGTCTAAAGTTCTCAGAATCCTGGCAGATGCTCCTTCGTATGTCAGTAATTTCACACTTCATACCGATTTGAAAATTCCAACCATCAAAGAAGAGATCGAGCGCAGTGTTATTAAATACCAAAATCAAATAATCAACCACGACAACGCTCTGGTAGAGCAGTTATATGAAAGCGGTCCAAACACAAGAAGACTCCACAGAACGTGGCCTCAAGATTTAATATAACGAAGATGAAATCATCCAAAGGAAAAGCATTAGTGAATACTTCCCTTATACACTTTGTATTACATTTATCGCATTTACTTAATACTCCTTTCCTCTGGAAGTAGATTGTAAATATATCAAAAAAAAAGAAGTAAATTAAGCCGTGCAGAACGAATGCAAGAATAATGAGGCTAACAATCGGACTGATCGAGGTCAGCTGCTTCGTGCGGTGCAGATAAAGGCGAACTATAAACATTGTCCGAACATAACAACAAACGGGACGGATCGAGGAAAAATACATTTTACAAGAAAGAATTAAAGATCGGTAAAATGCAGGCAATGCTAAAAGAAATAAATAAGAAATTAGACAGAACGAAAGAAATAGAGCAGTGCATAGAAAATAAAAAGGATACTCCAAATTTAAGGGGGGATATACAATTAGACAAAAAGAAAAAAGCCGATTTTTAGGAATTTTTTTAAATTGGAAATTAACATTTTACACTTATGAAACTGTAGGTACTTGAAAACAATATACTGAACTTTGAAAAAAATTAATGTAAGTAATAACAAAATAGCGGAGTTATTATATAAATTGCAATTTTTCATAACATTGTCATAATTTTTTTTAATTTATCAAAAAACAATTGATGTCATCTAGAAGGCAATTGTATTGTTTAGATGTGTGCAAAGGTTTAAGTCGATTGGCTGAACAGTTTTTGCGCTATCGTGCAAGCCAATTTGGAAAATGTTATTTTGAGATAAACGCAATGCAAAAATTCTACCAACGGAAAAACTCGACTGATGGAAAAATTCGACGGACGGAGAAACTCGCCTGACTGAGAAATTCGACTGACTGTGACTGTAGCTCTGTAATGTACATTCCCTATCCCTATTCTATATCTGCTTTCAAAACACGAACAAAAAATAACAAGGGAAAGGTTCTACACAGAGAAAGCGGAGAGGAGCCCCTCGCTCCGAATTTGGGCGTTGAGGCGCAGAATACACAAGACTGTAACTTTTACAATTTTTCAAATTTTGCTTTGAAATTTTGGGGAAATATCCTTCGAATATCAGTTAAAAAATAAAACAAAAAATGAATTATTTGAAAGTTTTAATTGTATATCCATTCTTAATTAAAAATAAATAAGCAACTAAAAATAAAAACGAACTTTTAAAATTACAACGAGAGAGGAAAATCTAAGGAATGGCCAGGAAACAAAAAAAGATATGGAAATAGCAATAGTAATAGAAAAAACTTAGTAAAAACCAAAGAACTGAGTAATATTAATGGAACTCGATAAATTGACAAAGAAAATGGAGATTCTAAAAGGATCTAAAAATCTAAAAGTAAGAAAATATACATAGAGCATGAATATTCAAAAGAGATGCAATTAATCAGAAAAGAATTTAGTACAAGGTCACCACGCAATCCTAAGATACAACAAACTAATAATAAACGGAGACGACTAATATCTGGAACAATTAAACTCAATAGGAAAGGAACCTGAAATAGACCTGGGGATAAAAGAACACCAAAAGAAAAAGTGGGAGAAATAAAAATCAGCGAGAGATCCCCTGTAAATGAAATACAGAACCAAATATATAAAATAACTAGAACAAACCGAAATACCGCAATTCCAGAAAACTCCAGGAGAAATTAACCTATACACAAAGAAATATAAAAACGCAAGCACCGAAACAGGACATAAAAAAGACACAATCAAAAACACTATAAAAAGTAGAAAGGGAGAAGAAATTAAAAAACGAAACGATAGAAAATATAAGTACATTAAGGCCAGGTTCTCATTAAGAGGTTTCAAAAAATCGATTTTTTGTTGCATTTTTTGATAGCTAATTATCTGTAGAATATATTTTTTTAAAAAAGTTATAGCGAAAAGGTAGCGCGTTTTCCGAAATATTTTTGAATTTTCCACCTTTACGTACATACCATGGGTGATCATGGTAAGTATAGTTACCTCGAGTGCCACCAGATGTCGGAATATATGCTATTACTTTATAGATGTGCTTCTATATATACTATAAGTCGACCACGTACTCCGAATACAAGCAGTTCCTGTACCGAAACTTTAAACGCGTTTTTCTCGAAACCACGTTTTTCAAACTGGGCGGCACGATTTCTCAAAAACTATTGAATATATATAATATTTATTATTATTTTTTTTCTACAGCATTTTGAAGAACAGAAAAAAGCGCGATTCTAAAATTTGCATGTCCGCCATTTTTCCAATTTTTTACTTTTTGTTAGTTTTATAGGTTCATCCTCCCACAAATGTAATATATTTCATAAACATTTTTGATTTCTTATTTCAGATGATAGGAACGAGTGCTAGAGTGCCGCCCGCTTGGATACTTTTTTTGAGGCGGCCATGTTTCAGCATAAATAAACATTATATTATTTTTTACTAAAAAAAATTTTATGCATACTTTAAGACCTATTAAATAAGTATCAAAAAATTAAGTTTTTTATTTACTTCCTTCTATGAAAAAAATTCGAGAATATCGTGTTATTTTTGGGTCGCTAGATGAGAACCTGGCTTTAATAGGAAGAGAGATAGACAATTAGCAATAAGCAAAAAGGGGCAAAGAAAGTACATATTTAACAAATAAACAAATTATGAATTACTCGGGAGTGGACACAGAACAGAAAACAAAGGAGAAAGTAGAAAGTAGGAATAATAGCCACAGAGGGAACAAAAAAAAATAACAAACGTCAAGACACTAAATAGCAACTACCATAAAACTAAAAGAAACAATTAATATTATCCAAATCTGCGCACCCATAGAAGGAACAGCGGTGAAAGAAGTGATAAATTTTTATGCTTACCTACAACAAATACAAGAAAATCAGAATACAATAATAATGAGAGACTGAAACAAAAAAAATTGGAAACCCCAAACCGGAGAAATAACCCAAAATCGAAATGGAATAAAATGATAAACTTCTGTAAAAGACACGACCTTTAAGTAGGAAATGCGATGTGGGATAAATCTTTAAAGGATAAATATACATTTATTGCAGAAAAACGCAACGTCAAAAGCCTAATATATTATATAACAAACACACAAGATTTAACAGAAAAAAATACAAATAATCGAAACAAAGAAAGAAGCTGAAATTTAAATAAAACACAGATTAATAGCAACTAAATACAATAATAATAATAATACAAACAATAACCAAAGAATAAGACTATGTAGCAGATTGGCAATACATAAGTTCAAAAATATAGAAAACAAAAATGCCAGAAAGATACAGACAAAGAATTTCAAAGAATGATAAATCTACAAACAATGTGGACTCTAGAAGAAAGAAAAAGTTTTCAAGAAAACAATACTAAAGTCAGCAAAAAACAGGCGGTATAAGTAAATATAACAAACACCTGAAAAGGACAAGTTAGTGGAACAGTGATATAAAAATACTAGTAATTAGCTTGCCAACGATATATTCAGACAAAATATATGGGAGAGAAAAAAATCTATACAATAGAAATAGAACACAGTGAAAAAGGCAAAATAAAAAAATAAAAAATAAAACTTGGCAAAGTTTGGAGAAGAGATAATAGAGACACATAAAATAGACACAAAAAAGTTTTGGGCGAAAATAAAAAGATTAATAAGCAATAAAAGAAAAAGTATGAAAGCAATAAAAAATATCATCAGTCAGGGACAAATACAATTAGATACAAATGAAATACTAGAATCATGGAAAAAATTGTACAAGAATCCATACCATACAAAAGGAGCATCGGAAGATAGTATAACTTGAGACCAAATAGAACATGAACAAGTAATTAAGAAGGAAGAAATCGAAGACACAATTTTAAAATAAAACTCGGTAAAGCCTGTGAGGAAGACGCTATAGCCCCGGAGATGATTAAATAGATTGGGCAGAAACTAATAAACTGGTTATGGAACATTTGCAGACAAGCATGGCGAGAACAAAAATTCCGAGAGTCTGGGAAAATAACCTATTAATACCAATTTACTAAAAAGGAAGCCAGACACATTGTGAAAACTACAGGCCAATGTGCCTAGTCCAAACCAGCTACAAAATATACCCAAAAATCTTAGAAAGAAGATAAAGGGACCAGATCGAAGTAAAATTAGAAGAAGAACGTGCAGCTTTCAAATCAAATAGACAAACAAATGACAACATATAGTACATTATCAGAAATATAATAGAAACAAAAATTGAAGAAGGAGAAGAACTATCCTTAACATTTATAGATTTGAAATCTGCCTTAGATACAGTAGATAAACGGGAAATATGGAAGATCTTGAGGGAATTGGAAGTAGATAACCTAATAAACACAATAAAGCACATATGAGTCAGTAAGAGGAAAAAGATAAATGGAAATAGAGAGATTAGACGAGATTAAAATAAATAAATTAATTATTCAAAGGGGCAGACTAAGCCTCCTAGTATTTATTATTATAATAAATAAGATAACTAAATAAATTAAAGAAAAATACAGTCAGTTAAATACAGTAAGCGGTTATAATAATTTAGAAGCAAAGTAAGTAGTCTCCTATACGCAGATGACGTAATATTACTATCTGACACTAAGAACAAAATGCAAAATTTAATAAAAAATATTTAGTAAAAAATATATAATTGTGAATGAAAAACAAGACATTGGAAAGAGTATCTATTTCTTTTCCACTTATTCGTCTTCATCATCCCTACCTAAAGCGAATAATTCTACACTGCGTTGTGACGTTTGAAATTTCTTTCTGTGGGCTCGATAAGAATACGAGACCTTCCAGGTCTCAGTCAATTAGGCAGTTAGTGTACGGACCGATCAGATATGTCGATAAGTTCGAGGCTAGAAAATTCTTTATATTCTCTTTTATTCTTAAAACTCTTTATCCATCCCAGTTCTCGAGCCAAAGAAGCCGTTGTGGCCTTCCGGCAAGTTTTTTGTTTTAGTTTTTAAATAAATTGTTCTGTGGCCCCCAAAACACCATTGTTACTAAGACTCTACTCTCAGCTATTTTTTGCTTATGTTTTGCTACCTTAAAAAACGATACATCTTGCCATAATAACAAACTGCAATTTGAATTCCTTTTTTGTATTATACAATTAAGTTTGAAGTAGGTATATTGCGTAAGTTGTTGATGTTTTTTCCATTTATATTAATTTTCTTACCATCCCAGTTGAGTTGTTTGAAAATGCATTCCAACACGGCGGTAAAAGGTTTAGAGAAGAGAGTATTCCTCTGTCTAACTCCTTTTCGCAATTGGAATTTCTTACTGGGTTTATGTATTCTTACACACGCTGTGGAGTTTTAAAATATGTTATGTATTAGTCTGGAATATTTGGAATCCATACGACGTTGGTTTAAAGTTTCTAGAAAGGCTTTTATTTCAATCGTGTCAAATGCCTTTTTAAAGATTAGTACTAGTGGCCTATTGTATTCTACGGGTTTTTTACTAATGCTTTTATAATATGCAGATGGTTGTTAGTACCGTACCTCGCCCTGAATTCTGCTTGCTCAACTGGCTGGTGAAAGTTCAACTTTTTCTCTAGTCGTTTATTTATTATTTTGGTGAACATTTTTTATAAGTGGGAAAGTAGAGTTATTGGTCTATAATCATAATTTCCGTTGTATCACCTTTTTTGTGTGTTATAATTATGATACTATTATATCAGTGTCTTGAAAGAGAGCTGTAAAATAGACATAGGTTAAACAGATCTTTAATTAACGATTCCCTCTTTTCTAAGTTGCTAATTGCTAGTTGCTAGTTGCTGTCCCTCTTTTATTTGTCAGCTTTATTATTTCCTTTTTGCTATGGCCGAGTTTTCTTTTTAATAATTCTAAAGTTTTGTTTTCTTCTATTATGCGCCTAGTTTGTTTATTATTTTAGATTTTTATATCGTTTCTTATATTTGTTAAGATTCTTTTATTTATTTCTCTTATATTTGAGATGCTGGTAGATTTTTGTTTAGTAGTTGCCTTCTGTTCTTTAGTAGTGTTCCAATTTTTTATTCTGCACAAAGTTAATTTTTTTATTCTGTTTTGAACAGCATCTGTTTGTAGCGTCAGTTATAGCATTGGTTATTGTTTCATTGAACTTATCTATAATCGTGTTTGTGTTTTGGGTTGTAGTCTTCCTTAAGTTATTTGCCAGTCTTTTGATATTTCAGTATATTTAGCGGATTTTACCATATTGGTGCAGGCTTGCGTTGTATCATTTTATACTGTTCTTGTCCTACGCTGATATTCACTAAAACTTTAACTAGACGGTGGTGAGTTCCTGTAGAGAATTGGCTGAGCACGGTTACGTCCTATATAATAGATTTTTTATCAGTTATTATAAAATCTATCTCGTTCTTGGTTTTTCCATCCAAGTTTTTTTACGTCTATTTGCTTTGTGTTTTTTTATGGAAAAATCTGTTCATTACAAACAAGTTCTTTTCTAGTAAGAAGTGCAACAGTGTTTCGTCTCGTGGATTTCTCATGCCATAGCCTAAGCTTCCCAATGCTATTTTCGTTTTGTTTGTCTTAAAACCTGCTTTAGCATTAAAATTCTACTTATTCCAGTGTGATAGGTGTCCTCTAGTGCAGTCTTTATCTGACAATGAGTGGTTGGATGTGGGTTCGTATACTTGCATGACTTTAATGCTGCCTCTTGTGTTTATTTTTAGAAATAATTAAGCAACTCGTGTTGATATGCTTTCTATATTTGTGATATTTTCTGTGTGCCTTTTGTGAATAAAGAATTCTACGCCACCTATTGCTTTATTTCTGTTTCCAATATAGTATAAGACATAACCAAACTTAAGATCTTCACCTAGTTGTCTTACTTTGGATATTTCTACGATATCTAACTTTGTCACTGATAGTTCTTCTTCCATCTCCATCTCTATCTGGCGTTGTATTTTGCGATTTTTAATTTTAACGATTTTCTTTGCTTTGCTAACCCCCCCCCCCCCCACCCACCTAAACAAAAAAATTATAAGACAGGCTGAGGTTTCAACGTGATATTCTAAGCTACTTCTAAGTACTATTCTACTCACTTAGAGTAATATTACTTTTGCAATTGTTTTCATATTTGACATTTTTGCACTTTTGCGATGAAAGGGAGATTTGGCAATTAAACGCCACGTTTGCCAGTTGGATTGGCGAGTGGGTAGACTGTATGGATGATAAAAGTATGTAGACTATAGGTAGAATTAAGGTCAGATCTGCTTCTCTGAAGTAGGTCTATCCTATCAGAATTATAGAGAAGTATTTACCCGCTACCGTCCTTATAACAGATGACAAAAAAACGGAAAGAGAGTAGTACAACTAAAACAAGAAACGAAAAAACTTGGATTGCGCATAAACAAACAAAAAATAGCGCTAGACGTTAATATTATAAAAGAAGTAGAGAAATACAAATATTTAAGTCACGAAATCTAAATCAATAGGGATAATAGGATAAGGATAATAGACTACTTAATAGTATGAAAAGAAAGATTTATAATCATTGCATCTTGCTTGTAATGACTTACGGAGCAAAAACTCTTGCACTAACCAGGAGTAGTGTAAATAAACTGAGAATAGCCCCAAGGAATATGAAAAGGGAAAAGCTAGATCGTATATGCTACACTGAAATACGAAATAGAACAGGAATTGAAGACATCATAAAACGAATTACGATTCTTAAATGAAACTGGACAGGCCACGTTGCGAAACTCACAGATGATAGATGGGTATTTAGAATAACAACATAAAGACGCCGTGTCGATAAAAAAAAGCAGAAAAAACCCCCGCCACAATGGGGCGACGACCTCAAGAGTGCAGTAGGTCAATGGTGGAGAGCGGCACAGGTAGAACGGAATGGAGACTTTCAAGGAATGCCTACGTCCTGCAAGTGGACAAGTGGCAGTGTGATGATGAAGATGACGTATATTTTTATATATTATTCAGTTTGAAATGTTTATTATGCTATTGTTAAATTTTTGTAATGCGATGTTAGGGTACTTAAGTTTTTGTTTTGCTAGCATGTCAGTTTGTAATGTTGTTTAGGTTTTCACACTTTTACTGACATTATTTATTCAACTCATCTTAGATATGTACGTATGACTATTGAGTATTTATTTCAATTGTATTTAAGGGTATTTAAGTCCAATTGTTCTGCTATCGTACATAAATGGAAATAAAAACAATCAAAATTATTTGAAACAATTATATGTAAAGATTCTCTAATTATAGCACAAGATTACATAAAGATTGTTTGCATCACAGTAAAACATAGTTTTATAGTTATATAAATTCTGTACAAAGACAAATGATTTTATAAGGTTATCTGTAATTTTTCATTTAATACGTGGGAAGTTTGGAAAAAACCTCCGTTTAGTAATTAATGACAAACAAGCATAGATACTGAATCTTTATGATAAACAATGGAAACTTACAAAAGTACATTGCACATATTATAAAGTCTTCTACTGTTTCAAATTCCTTTTACAAGAAACTCTGAGAACGAAGCCACCATGTCACATTATCTTGAAGCGCAGTGTAATCATCAAAGCGGTGTGATGCAACCTACTATTTCATATGCATAAACGAATCTTTTTTCAATTTGCTACATAATTTTAACGCTGGCTAAAGATGGGCGGCCAATTTTTGCCTCATCGTTTATTTAAGTGCCTCATCACTCATTTTTATATTAATTGATCCAGCGATGAGTGAACTGAAACACAACCTTTTCTCAATTCAAAAATTTCTTCCGAATTATCCTTGTATAACAGTTAGTTCTATTTTCTAATAATTTATGTTTTTATATATATTTCTTATTTGCTGCATATACAAAGATAAATTCATATCTATAGAAACTATAAATATAGAGAAGTATTAAGGTACTCTTTTCTAATGGAACATCCATGTCAATGCTTCTTTAAGCATCCAAAACAATTATCTCAACAATTAGTACATATACATTGCTTTTTTTGATTTGTGCTTTGAAATATTCAACGGTTATTTAACGTTTCTACATATAAATGAAATAGGGCATAATTAAAAAAGAAAAATCTGAATTATATAAATAACACATTTTAAGAATAATTTTTAATTTTCTATTTAAATTGCGTATTTTAAATTACATATAAGCATTTAGTCACAAATGTTTTGTAACAAAATGGAAAAATCAGTTTTCTAGCTAGCGAAAGGCTTGTAAGGTTTATTTTTGGTGTTTAGTGTTTTGGATAAAATAATGGAGTTGTGTGTTAATAATATTGACTTTATTCAAATAATTGGCAATATCCAAACATTTTAGATTGTTTTGGTATTAATCTCATATCCACATTTTATGACTGACAATTTTTGTAATTCTCTACATATTTTGTCTCGTTGAAAATTTTGCTTCCAATTGTGTGAAGTTAGATACCACATTTTCTAAAATAAAATATTTTTTAGCCTCCTACGTCCATCTGTGCAAAAGAAACGATCCAGAAGTGGCAAAATGTTTCGTGCAGACGCTATACGATATAATGCCGCACTTGGTCAAGGGAATACCAGAAATGGACGTGCCCTCCATCGATCCCTTGGCCTTCACATCGATTTTAGTAAACACGGGAAATACTAATTCGGTCAGTATAACCGTGGACTTAACGAACGGTACAGTGGAGGGGTTGAAAAATCTAAAAGTCACCGATAACGTGATGGACTTCGACAATATCAAGTTTTCTGCTAATCTCTTTATACCGCGGGTGAAACTCGAAGGGAACTACAAAATTAACGGGAAGATCTTGCTCTTCGAGCTTAATGGCGATGGGTTGATCGTTTTTAACGCCAGTAAGTACTTTTAAAATGGCACTTGTAAAACTTTTTTTAAGATTCTTAATATAGACTAGCTGTTTTTATTTTTTGTGAATAATGAAATTTTTTCAGATTGCTCTTATTTATTTATTTTGTTTTGTAATTAATCACTAAAACTGTTTTTATTTATATTTCTTTATTTATTGATGTCCATTATTTGCATTTTTAGCTGATGTGCTTTGTAAGGGCGTATGGATGGGCAACACGCACGTAAAGAAGGGTAAGACGCACATCAACATCGATAAGATTGTATTCAGCGAAGTGCAACTCAAAAACATGAAAATTCGACTGGACAATCTCTTTAGAAATGATCAAGTCCTCACGGATACGGTGAACAACGCCATCAACGAGAATATCGATACCCTTCGAGAAGAGTTGCAGCCACTAATTACAGAAACGTTATCTGAACTTATTAGAGACTACTTCAACAGGGTTTATCGGCTATTTTCCATTGACCAACTTTATCCAATAGCGTAAAATTCGTTAATTATATAAAATATAATTGATTTATTTTACGTACAGTTACAAGCAACGACAAATGCTTAATTATTTTTATGTAAATCTGTAAATGTTTTACTAAGAATACTTCAAGTTTAACTATTTAAAAAATGTATGTGCTGTGTTATTTGTTTCGTTATGTGTTGCACGTATTGTGCAAAAAAAATGATAATTATATTGTTTTGTGCTATAAGAATACAAAAATTGGAAGTTAAGTTAATTTACAATTCTGTTTAACATTATATAGATAAATAAGCAATAAAGGGGACATTTATTAATTAGTAGTCAAAGTTTCTGAGTAACAATTACAGTAAATAAATAGTAGTAAACTTCTCGCCTTTTGCGCAATCTTTCGTTTAAGATTACTTTCAATTACATGAACATTATTGGTTTCGGATATCAAAATGTTATCTATGGTACGTAATGTTATGTTTTTACACTTCTATTAATGGCAAATGATGGGCACAGACGTAGTAGACGTCCTTGTTACTTGCATTTATGTAAATATGCATTGCCAAGTGAAACTGCAATGCATTGTAAAAGACTTGCTAACGGAGACACGATAGAATTAATGGTTTAGAGAACTACAAAGCAAGAATTTATTCGAAAAGTAATTTACCTACAACAAAGTAAATTTGTCGTCATAAAAACTTAAATATTTTAAAATTAGTTGCATTGTTTTATTTATGCAGTTTACATGTATGCCAGTATTTTTAAAATTTTGAAAGTTGCTCAGGTTGGCAGTAACTTTCAAAATTTGTTTTATACAAAAAATGGTAGAGTGATATTATTTTAAAGCTAATTATTTCTTTTTTGTAGCATTTGATATACTTAATTTGTTAGAGGTAATTAGAGGTAATATATACAATTGAGTATAGTGAGCAATTGTACAATTAGGTCGAAACTTCTGACCACCTTTTTTGAACTCCTCATTAAAAAGTAGAATAGGAATGTCTCATAAACCCGACCCATTGAAACACCCCTAAGGGGGGTTTTCATGCTTTTTTTATTTTAAAGTGACATATCTCATGAACGATAATATATAGAGTGCTGAGACCTTCATAGTTGATTGGTTGGTCTAAGTTTGAGTTTCCAAGGTGTTTATGAGTTTCAACATTTGTATATATTACCGTTTCGCCCCCTGTTTTTGTTTGAACCAACAAGCATGTCTATGATCTGTGAAATAACTTATAACAAAAATATTTTATTTGCCTATTAGTTGCCAAAGCTATGACATTATTTTAAAGGGCAAACAATAATTTTAAATATTGAATAGAATATTTAACAAATGTCCGTCAAGGTATAATTAATACTCTTGAATTCTTCTGAAACAATTCTCGATCGCTTTTTCGTATAACTGTGGTTCAATTTTAAATTTTACAGGGTCTAATTATATTTAAACAAAAGCAACGTTAATAGTGTATAAAGTTCAACATCTCACATTTTTAACAATACAAGCTTAATAATAATCACAAGTAAACATTTTCTTGCAAGTGAAGAGATCGACTTTATTTATATTTGTTTAACAATGAAGTATAAGTAAAATAAAATGATTATAAGGAAAAAAAATCGATACCAACCTTTCTTGGTTAAATGAGTAAACAAAGTTGTTACAGACACATATCTATTTTTTAAACTACTTTAACATCATGAAAAGAGGCTAAAAGATAATGATTATAAAAAACAGGAGTAACAGAATTGACATAATGAAGCGGCATTATAAAAAGTTGTTTTTTGCATCTTTTCTCTTATTTAAATTAACTTCCAACCTCGTTCTACTACATTTTTAATCCTATAATAGGCAAATCGTTTGAGACCTTAAATATCTGCACAACTAGAATTATAGTCGTGTTCAATTTTACAAGTGTTTGTGGCGTGGTAAGTTTGAGTCTTATGTAAGGTATATAAAGTAGTAGATACAACAGGTCCAATGCTACCGCCGGCAGTAATGCAGAACTATAAAAAGGTAGCACTTATGACCTCTTGGAATCCTCTTTTAGAGGATTGATGCACGGTTGCACAAATGCATGGTAATTATGTTTTACCTTTAGCAGTGGCGTAGCTAGGTAACCAAAGGCCCTGGGGCAAAAAATAAACTAGGGCCCCAATTAAACTATTTAAAATCGTTTGTTCCGTATTCGTCGTGTTCCGAATTCGACGTACTCCAGATTCGTCGTAATACAGTCGACTCCATAATAAAATTAAAAACAAAATACAAATTGTAACTTATTTTAATGAACAAATTAAAACTATTTTATGAAAATAAAAGAAAATATCTACCTGTTACCGTTCAAAAAATACAGTACTGTGACAGACACACAGACAGCAGAGGCACGTTAATAGGGTCCCGTTGAGCACCCTTTAGGTACGGAATCCTAATTAAGTAGAGATTTTTGAGCCAATAACACCACTTTCTTGACCGAATATACGTTTTACGACGAATCTGGGTTACGACAAATCTGGAGTACGTCGAGTTCGGAACACGACGAATACGGAACGAATCTTTAAAATTTTATCAATACAAGTCAAAATATAAATATGTAGTTACATTTAAATACTTTAAAGTTGCAAAGCTACTTTATCATCAGTTCTTTATTGTGCATAGCAGGGCACGTCCTGATTCTACACGCAGAGTTTAGGATAAATAAATTAATATAGGTATTGGTATTAAGGCAATTAGGAATAAAACTAAGTACCTAATCAAAAAGTTTTTATTTTGCTTTATTGTACATAAAACATCAAAAACAATTTATTTAGCGATGTCATGTACGAAGGTAAACTTATCTCTATAAAGCATCTCCTCTAGTTATTATATGAAAGTCGGAAGTTTAGTTTATCTATAATCGTTTCCTAGCTTTAGTTTTCGCAAATGCATCAATTACTTCGGTTAAATCTAAACTTGATGCTTCTTTGTTTTCGATTGCTATTAGTGATAAATGTCGGAGTCGAGCTTGGCCCATAGTATCCCTCAAATAGTTTTTTATAATTTTCAATTTGCTAAATGATCTTTCAGCTTCTGTGGAAGTGACAGGAATTGTATGGAACAGTAACATTGCTGTAAATACTTCTGTTAGGTCACATTCCAACACTCCATATTTGCTCATTATTTCTTTACAGAATTGGTGAATAGTCCATGTTTTTGCCTTAGTTAATTCAGGTAAAAGCAGGTGGTAAATATTAAGAAATTGAAGGGAAAAGTTAGGGTCTATTATATCAGAATATTTACGTTGGAATTGGTCACACTTTTGTAATAAAGTTGTTTCATCTACATCCAGTAAAAATGTTGGTGTTAGAAAATTGAATATTTGTCTGACTGTACTCATGCCAGTAAAACGTGCATTTAACTGAGTTATTATTGTGTCTAGTACATTATTGAAAATAGTAATTTTAAATATTTAATTTTTAAATGTTTTTTTATTTTCCTTTGCCTTTTTTCTTTGAAATGGGGATCTATGCCATATTTTGTTGCAGTTTCACTGGCTTTGCGTTTAAATGATTCGAAGTCATTTCTATAAATTTGCATATTTGCATTTGTTTCTTATAAAGCTCTACTTGCTTCGTCCAAATCAATGTTGCATTTTTGCAAAGTTTTAGATGCATAATTGATATCATTCAATATGCAGTGAATGAATTCACAAAGGAACGCGAACTCGAAATTTAGCATTTTTGTTTTAATATTTTCTACTTGACTACGCTCATCTTTACTGGAACTTTTGAGAATGATTTCTGATTTGATTATATCGATATAACGAAGTTTTACTGCAGATATCGTATTAACCCTACTGGACCATCTAGTCGGATTTAGTTTTTTTAGAGTGGTGTCCGATTCGCCAGTGAATTTTGACAGCAGATCCCAGCGTTTGATGTTAAGTCCGAAAAAATTAAACAAATCTTGCAACGCTGCGAAATAATTCTGCAATTCCAAACAATTGCTAACAGCATCATTTACCACAAAATTTAAATTATGAGTGGCGCAATGTACGTACTCCACGTTAGGCTGGATATCCTTAATTTGTTTTTGTACACCATTGTACACACCGCTCATGACATTCGCTCCATCATAGCCTTGACCCACACATTTTTTTAAATCAATATTTTTATCCTTAAATAATGTAGTCTGATTGACCTGATTGACTAAATCTGCTGCGCCGTGTTGGCTGGCTGCGTAAAAACCTAGAAAAGTTTCTTTAACCTCTATGTCAACTGGCTGTCCATTTTCCGATCTGCTTATTACTGCATATCTCATAACAATGCTCAGCTGGTCTACCTTCGATATATCCTGTGTCGTATCCAATATGATGGCGAAAAACGGCGACGCTGTAATCTGTTCTAGCAGATGATTTTCAAGTGTGGTCCCCAAGCAACCAATCATTTCATTTTGAATTGTTGCACTCAGATATCTTGTTGATCCTAAAAACGATTTTAAACAATAATTAGAATATAAACAGTTAATTTTAATAAAAATAAATGAATAAAAAACGACTACAGTAACTTAAATAATTTTGTGTTTAAATTGATTGATTATTATTTGATTAAAGTTCCACATTTTAATACCCCACTCGATGGATTTAGAAAAAAAATTTTTATACCCTGTGTCACTCGCTCTACAAGACGACTACCTCATATGTGTTTAGGCTGTAGCAGAGTACAAATAAATCCACATACATATACTAGGAGTCAGTATTAGAAGTAAGTTTTGTAAACAAAGAACTGTCACTTTTTACGTCATCTTGATTTTTAATTAAGGGTTTATGGCTTGGCAGCAAGTTATCAGTTATCAGACCATCTACCCTTTTTTGTTCTGACTAAACATTATTTTTAAAATCAGTAGCTTAAAATACAACAAGAAATATAATATTTTATTTTTCTTAACTTAATTTAACATATATAATTTAATATAAATAGTGGTTTACTCACAACTCTAGTACAAACCTGATAACTTGCTGCCAAGCCATAAATTCCAAATACAAAATCAAGATGACGTAAAAAGTGACAGTTTATTGTTTACAAAATTTACTTCTAATACTGAATCCCAGTATACATACATACAAACTCTCGAGAAACATATCCCTCCTTCTGAAGCAGTCAGATAAAAACTTAGAAATAAAAATAATACCTTTAGGCATATACAAAACTTGCCGCAGTATGTGGATTATATCGGGCGACAAGCTCTACAACGGACAGAAAATTTCCATGTTGCCCCTCCTCATTTAAGTTTTCTGGATGTCCTCTTAAAGCTAAAGAACTCTTTGCTAGGATAAGTATGACATCGAATAATCTTTGAAGAACCATTATCCAAAATGACGCTTCTTTACGAATTTCATTTTCAAGTTCCTTGTCGATAGTTGTATCACTTTTTTTTCCAAAGTTCATACAAAACACATGCTTCCGTATGACCACTCGAGAAACTGTGTTGTTTTATTCGTTCTGATAAATGTTTCCAGTCCCGAATTCCCTTACACCATACATTATTCCTTTCCGAAGCAAATAGCCAGCAGGGTTGGCAATAGGCAGCATCTAGTATCTTAGAATAACACAACCAAAAACGATGAACTGGTCCATATTTAGAAGATGAAAAGTAGTACCATTTTGAAAAACACCTGTTGTCCTGGTGGGCGTCTTTTGGAAAAGGTCCCGAAGGCTGTAAGGGTCCACGATCATGAATTTGACGTTTTTTATCATCACTTAACAATAAAATGTTCGTAAAATTTCTCAAGTCGTATGACGATTGATTGTACAAATTTTCGAAAACTGACGAGATCGTTGGTTTTTCCGCTGTTACCTGTGCCACGCAGACATTGTCGTCGTTGATGTGATCAGCGACATCCTCCCTGATGGCGGTATCTTTAACTGCAATAATTGTCGGATCTCCTTCAGTAGGCTTCTCAGTCTGCACTACAGCAGACACAATCACATTGTAGACGGCTGACTAAGAAATGTGTCAATTTTCGGAATTTTTGTCTAGTATCTTTTCTTTCCTGACGTTGTCTGTGCTTAAACGCACCGCTAAGTTTCTTCTTTTTATCCATTATTTAAGTTCTCTTATTTTTGCAAACTTATTACGACATAATCAACAAGAAACGTAATTGATATATAACGTCACGTCGTTGGGGAATCCCCGGACTCACCGGTAAACATTTTATATCGATCGACAGATGGCACTAGCAAACCTATACTATAATGCTCCGATTACACTTCTATGTATGCGACACGAAGCTTCGCGAATGTGCCTATTTGCCTCTTGCCCACACTAGAAAGTAAAAACAAGACAAACGCTTCCGTTTCCGGCAAACATTCGTACGAATACTTTCATACAAGTGTGGTAGAAGTGTCATGTACTAAAGAATAGCGTTTCGTTTCTCAAGTAAAAATATTATTTTTCAAGTAATAGTTAAACGAGAAAAAAAAATTAAAAATGAGAAAAAGTTTGCTATAAAAGGTTTTTTGTTGCAATAAAGTTTTAATTTACTTAACGGATTATTTTTATAGACCGTTTATTATAATTGTCTATTTCCACGGTTTTCTGTGTGCGACAACGCAAATAATGACTTATTGAAAGTCAGCGTATATCGTTTTTAAAATCACTCTACTATAAGTACCACCGCTTCTCATAGGTCCGCCTTGCGTCAAGCGCGTGCTGTTGAAACGCAATGTTCGACGGCGCGACTGTGAAACCAGCCTAAGAATACAGGGGAGTTCCCCGCAAGTTTCAAACAAAGATGTTCGAGACTTGTTGGGAATTCCCCTGTATTTTTTCAAATAAGTTGCCATTATTAAAGTCGCGTTTCTGGAATCTGGTTTATTTATATTCCGAATGTGGGAGAAATTTTCACTAGTTCAATTTATAGTTTGCAAGTCAGAGTCCGAGGGGCCCCCTGAGCTTGGGGGCCCCGGGGCACTGCCCCGTCTAGCCCTCCGGTAGCTACGCCACTGACTTTTAGGCAAAGTTTGTTAATACATTTTTTAAAACGTAATTTTCAAGTATTTATGTAAACAAAACCAATTATATTTAGGTTGAATAATTTACACTTGTCACAAACTAGGGATTTCTAATGTTTTTCATGCTAAATAAGTATATATGTAACTAAGTATTTAATTCTTATGGTTAAATAGGGATATAGCTGTTCAGGAATTGAATAGTCGTGCTAGGTGTTTTGCGCAACGCAACAAAATTACAACGGACAGTCAATATTAATCTAGTGACCAAAGAAAATGATGCTGCCAAATGATTGTGCAACCGAGTATAATTATTTGATCTAGCCTTAAATTACACAACTAAAGGAAGGATGTAGAAAGAAATTAGAAATCATTATAGTCTATTAATACTCTAAACAATATCGTTATTGAAGTTGTTTTCTCCTGTTTAAAAAAGAGAAGAGAAGAATTTACAGCAGTAAAAATAAATACCAAAACCATTGACGCTTATAAAAATCTGATCTTACATTTACACAAAGAACACATAGTCTACCAGACATATCAAATCAAACAAGAACAAGCCTATAGGGTCGTCGTACGCGATCGAAACTATTAAATCCATATTCAAAATATAAAGGATCAATTGTATGAACCAGATCATTATGCAAGATATATCATGAGTATCACACATGTAGAAAGTAAAGAGCTGGTAACAATGTTTTTCGTCCATCTCAAACTACAACTGAAAAATAAAGAAATCTACAAAATACTAAAATAAGGGTAGATGCGCCACGCATCAAGAACAATATAGTATAATATACAAGTTTCCAGCCGTATGATCACTATGAGAACTACCGCGGGAAGCCTTACAACTGCATTAAATGTAGATGATCACACGATTGTAAAACTTGTACCTACGATCTTTGCAATGACTATCATCCTGATAATTATAAAGGGCACATCGTCTATAGAGACTTAAAAACTAGAAACATACTTAAAGAGACTACCACAAGAACGCCAAATACAACTAAGCAGCATATTTCCATGACCCTTCCCAAACTATTCTTAAATAATACCACGAAGAACCAACAATAATGACAAGATAAATTTACCACTTTTCTAAATGATTTCAACAATGTGTTCTCTCAACTTCTAAATCAGAAAAGCATGATTTTATCAATGTCACTAACAAGTTAACCCACTAATGGCCACTTATAAAATCACTCACAGCTGAGAATCACTCAACACCAAACACATTAATAAAAATTTTAAACCACTACTAACTATTAACATTAGTTTGTATATAAGTAACGTATCAGGTAATTTGGCTATTTATTTTCTATTTTACTATCTAGTTTATATAATTTCGCAATTGTAACACATTTTCTTTACACTTATTTTTTTATTAATCCAAATTTCTCTTATACATTATTTATAAAACTATTGTTATTAACTATCTGTGTAATATAGAAAACAACTAACTGAAAAACATTTTAAAATGGCGTATTATAAGTTCAACTGCAAATTACAGCACAGTATACGTATATAGTATTTATTATTGGTGCAGTATTTTTGTCAGTCTACATCAATTCTCAATTATTTTTTCATAACCCACAAACCCATTTGTTCCCACCACAGACTTGCTTGAAAAATAGCAAATAAAAGTGAACTAAACCAAAATTATCTATATCAGCTTCACTCTAAATCGTGCGGAATGCTGACAGGATCCTTAATAAACTGAAATCCTTAAAAAAGTAAAGCGCGTAATTTGAGTCTTCATTTAGATACAAAATAACTAACATTGAAAAAGTTTTTGTTAAAAAACAAAGAAAATAATTTTGAAATTAAAAAATATATTGTTCATTTGTTCGAAAAAATAAAGTAATATCCAAACCAATCTGGGCATATGTAATTGAACTCTAAAACTGCTCTTCTAAATCAAATCTTAATACAATTTATTGTTTTCAGTTAAAATCATTTGTAATTTTAAACTGCATACTAACATTAGAATACTAATGGTACAAAAAAAAATGCATCAGAGAAAGCACTATCTGCTACAAATCTATACAAGTACTCTAGCGTCCAGTATGCATCACGATCCTCCTCAAAGATTGAAGAAAAATTTACATTATTATATACTTATTTAGTTTTTGTTATGTCTGATATTACTTTTATATATTTTATAACTATTGTTAATTTTAATTTTAATTTAATTCCGTGTTATTTGATTTTCTAATTATTTCTGATGCTTATGGTAATAAATTAAAAGAAAGATATATGTTTACATAAATAATTATTTACAAATGACTATAGGTTAGGCAACTCTTATAACAAAATTGTAAGAGCATACATAAAGTTTTGATACATTTACATTTTTATTTAGAATGTCAACATTTTTTCATAATTACGCAATTGTTATGGAAAAAGGTACGAACTTTTAATTAACATTTTCATATTAAGAAGTGTTTTATGAATGTAGTTACTCTTTTTTTACTTTAAAATAACCAGAACTGTCCCTTTTAAAGAGACAGCTTTTACAGAGAAATACATAGGTCACTTTTTAATATCATAAATAACTGCAGTATTACAAGACAATTTATATGGATACTAACTGAAGAAGGAAAAAAAATAAATAAAACTAAATAAGTGTCTAGTCTACTTATTATTGTATGAAATATAAGACATAATAAAAAAATTTCAAATGCCACAATGTGTTCTATGGGCTTTTATTCTAAATTGTGTATTTGAATTGTAAAAATATTTTCTTGTTGAACGTAGTTATTTATAATCAAAAGTCCATATATCAATTTATTAGTTACATGTTCAATGGATTTCAAGAAAAAAAAACGTTGCTATATTTTTATGCACAAGAGATAGAATTAGAAATATGCCAAAAATACATATTTATTTATAATCAAGAATTGCCACCCCAATTTTCACTTTCATAATGGTAAAATGTAGAATAATCTTAAAACGTGTTTATTTTATTATAATGGAAATTTTGTACACAGAATACTATGCTTCTACAATACATAGTTCTTAGAATATGGATGTTCCGTTGAACTGCATCATTTTTGAGATAATTCTCTACGCCTTGGCATCTACTTTAAGGTAATTTTCAAGAGAATTTAGCTCTTCAATCCGGGCCTCAATATGCCTATTTCCCAAGGACAACTATGAAGCTTTGGAGAAGATTTACTATTTATTTGGTGGGAGTTGCTGCGAGTTGAGGTATTTCTATATGACAGGTAATTGTTATACTATCATCTCTTGTATTCATGAATTGAGGGCATTTTTCTATTTTAATTGTGCCATGAATTATTCTAGTAGAATGGAAATTGGGAGCAATGATTTTCACGTAGGTGAAGTTAATTTTGTGGTTCGTTTAGAAAATGTCAAACAGTTATCCTTTTTCTGTACAACCAGAGGGTGCGTTTTCCAATAATAACGATATTATTTTAAAATAAAATAAAAATTACACTATTTCAAGTACAACCAAACTTTTTAATTTTGATGTGTATTATGTTTTGAACAATACATTATTTAAGTGTCCACCTCGGCTTCGTACACACGTGCACATTTGATAAAAAAGTTTTTTAATAACATACGGTTCACTTTCAACAAGATCGAATATCTCCCCATTACCATCTTTATGTAGCAGCCTATTTGGATACGATTTTTCCGAACAAACTGGGAAAACAGATGGTTTGTTGAGTAAACTGTTGTAAGTCTGTTGTATAAGTTTACTACTTTGTTTAAAAAGTAAAGTGATTTTTTTAAATTAGTGGAAAAGTTGTAATTTAAAAAACTTTTTTTCTTGTATTGGCACAATCTTCAGTAACATTCGATCCTAATTTCAGATGATATGTCATATGTAAGTTACAGAAGTTTATTTGCGTAGAATGTTTACCTTTCTTTATATTTTAAAATGTTGAACAAAGAAGTTACGTTAAATTTTGTGTTACAAATTAATACTACTAAAACGTTCAAAATTATGCAAAGAGTATTTGGAACCCGAGTCCCACAAGGCAGTATATTAGGACTACTTTTATAAAATATTTATCTTCAGACATTCCAAAAGTTGAAGCCACTCTCGCAACATTTGCTGACGACACAGCCATAATAACACTAAGCAATGACCTAACAGAAGCAGTGCAACTACCACAGACTGCAATCAACAAAGTATGCAAATGGTTTAATGAATGCCAAGCAAAAATATTTAATCTAAGAAGAATCCGCAACCCAACCAACATCCACATTAACAACGAAATTTTTGAATGGGCTAGCCCCGATAAAACAGTAAAATACCCAGGAGTACTTCTAGACACAAAATTATCATGAAAGCTACATATCAACCATAAACTAAACGAGAGTTATGCAAAACTAGCACAACTATATCCACTATTAAACCAGATATCTAAATTAAAACTAAATGCGCAATCATAATACACAAATCTCTCATAAGACCACTAGCACTTTATGAAAACTAGCACTACATGAAAAACAAATATGATCAAGTTACAAAGACTACAGAACAAAGTCTTAAGAATTTCGGTTAATACGCTATGGTTTATCAGAAATACACAATTGCATCAAGAACTAAGAGTTCCTACCATAAACGAGTATATAAAAGAAGTACAAAAATAATAACATTAAGGCATGCAATAGAGCAACTCACTATAACCTTGCCAAGCGGAATATCTACACCCGTCTAAAACGCAAACTCTCCCAAGTCCTATTTTTATCAGATGAAGCCAAATAATCACACAACGAAGTTTAAGGAATCAAGATGCCTCATAAATTAAAAGTCATTTATAGCATATATTAACAATACCATGTGTAACATAAATGTTTATTGATCTGACAAATAAATATTTAAAAAAAGATAATATTTGTTGATCAAACCTTATAAAGAAAATTGTATTTTAAGCTATTCAGAAAATGTCGTGGATCCGTATAAGGTAAATCTCGTTCTAGTTGTCCGTCAACATCAATACCCCAAAACGCAGCAATAATTATTCGCGAGTCTTTCTCCAAAAATTCAACAAATATACTTTCACAAGCGCTATGTTCTCCAGATATGTTACCATGCCACTTTTTCCTGTTAATCGAATAAAACCGCACTTCGATAAACCCTATTAGATTTGGTTGAATCGATAAGGAAAAAATCGTAGGCGGTGTTATTGAAAATTCCAAAAAGTGAATGTGAAAAGTGTACGGGATAACATTTAAGGAAACAAAATAAGTTTGAATGAATAAGTAAATAGTATTTGTTTTATTCAAGCAGTCACCGTACTTTCTGAACAAAGTAGTAATTTGCAAAAAAATTTAATCTCAAATGACATTTTTTGTTATGTAACTATGAAAAAAATCTCTGTTTTTGTTAAAGCCACATCGTCAATCCGAAAGATTTTTTACAGCATACATCAGTAATGAGGGACATATGGTTGAAAATTACTTATAAATTAGATGAAACCAAACTAAGTGTAATATAACAATAAAATATAAACATATCGCATTGTATTTGTATCATAAACTGCTCAAAATTTAAAGCTTTTTAAATTTTTAAAATGTTGGCCAAATTTTAAAATCTTCCCAAATACATACATATATATATATATATATATATATACAAAAGGATCTTCACAGCTAACGCTGTCTTCCTTCACTCGACCGTTTCTTCCACTCCTTCTTGTCTTCCCAATCTCCGTCTGCTAGCCCTCTTCTTTCCATGGCTTCGTCCACCTCATCTCTGAAAGATCTTCGGGGTCTTCCTCTCTTTCGTTTTCCTGGAGGACTCCACTCTGTTATTTTCTTTATCCATCGATTATTGTCCGTCCTTCTAACATGGCCGTACCATATTAATTTCTTTTCCTCGATGTAGTCAGTGTGTCTTTTTCTAAATTCATTCTCCTCTCTATTTCTGCATTTCTAATTCTAATCCCCAAATACATAAATGTTAAAAATATGGCCACGCTTCTATCCAAAAATTTTAGTCCGTAAAAGTTGCGAGATCTAAACCAATTAAAGCCAAGTCATTTGTTCAGAAGGACAAGTATGCGCAACTATTTGCATGCGAAATCCCTCAAAATTTTGTAGCCTGAAATCTTTAAGGTTGCTACATTTTTAGATAGCGCTTTTAAAGAGAACATCACGGGCAAAGTTTTAAAGTCTTATCTCTGGTGGTTTATATACCTTTCTTACATGTGAAGGGTACTGGGATTAGCGTTGAAAATTTTGAATTTCTTAAAACGAAGTAAATTGGAAATTCAAATATTTTTTAATAGTTTAAGGAATATTTGGAGAATATACGGAAAAACTTTTCCGAATTCACCTGTTAAGTTATTAAAACAAGTGTTATGTAAATTTCCTGATTTTGCCGCAAATCAACCATTTATTTTTCAGTTTTCTTGATAGTGCAAGGTGATGTCCACCTGCCTGACTAGTTTGTTCACTTATAGCAACAAACGGCTTAAAAATTTAAGGACGTATTAATGAGAAATGAATGCAAAAAAAATAAAGGTCGAAATTTTGGTCGCATAATTGAGTTTACCAATTTTGTCTTGGTTTCATAAGTAAGTGATGGCAGGAACTATGTACTAAAAATATGTACTATACTACAAAGTAGCTTCGGTAAAAGTTTAGGCTTAAACAGAAAATATTGCGAGAGTTAAGAAAAAGAAAGAAACAATGTAAAACACAAAAGAATAGAGAAGACCGCACAAAAAAAATTATATCCTTAAAATCCAACATCGTATAAGAGTTGACTGAGACGCACTAAGTTTTTCTTCATAAATATTACTGTAAGATTTACAGGGTGCGTACGGTATTTGAGGACACATATATGGGGCTGTCATTTTTAAAGAATATTTTTTTTTAGATCATCAATGGAGAACTATAAAGTAACGCAAGAAATGAAGAGACTCGCCGATTTAGAAATCTCCAATTTTCCCATCTGCATTAAAAAAGCATATTAAGGGAGGGTTACGGTACACCAACCACCATATGAGAACCAATTTGACTATCAAGCTGGTCTTTCGACAGAAACAGTACTTCAGTACCTTACTTAGAGAGTAAAGAAAACGATGCACAACAAACAGATTCTTCTAGGTGACTTTTTGAACATAGAAGGGGCTTTTGAAAATACATCTTTCAACTCCATAACTTTGGCGCTGAGAAGGCGTAGCTCCCACCAAGACAACCTTGTTGATAAATTTGCCTGCACGATTAGGGAACGGATGCAGAGGGCTCTGAACGTGGCTCTGAATGGACTGAACGAAAAGGTCTCAAAGTCAGTCCCGGGAAAACCACAATCATACCCTTTAAGTAAAGGAAAAAATTAGAAGAGCTTACATCTCTCTTTCTTGACAAAATAGAAATTACCAGATCTGGAGAAGTAAAGTATCTAAGAGTCGTTTTCGATTCTAAACTTACTTGGAACCGTCATATTGAGAAAGTGGTCGATAAATCGGTGACAATTTTAGCAGTTGTTAGACGGATGATCGACAAGTCGTGGGAGCTAAAACTAGGAATGGTACACTGGTTGTACACCAGAGTGGTTAGACCCTCTCTTACATACTCAGCTTTGGTCTGGTGGCCCAAAGTTATACAAGAAACTACTAAACTAAAACTAGGCAAGGTACAAAGACTTGCCTGTTTGGGTATTACAGGGGAGATAAGAATCATGCCCAGTGCAGCAATGGAGACTCTTCTAGACCTCTCACCTCTGCACATAATGATTCAGGAGAAGGCAAGGCTGTATCACTACAGGCTGGATCATTCACTGTATAAGATACATACGAGTACAGATCATACTAGAATAATTAATAATCGGGGGGGCTCTGCTTAAAATGAAGACGGACCACATAACCTCAAAAACATGTGATGACTCTCTATTGAAGATGATCATGCAGGGTGGACGTAGAAGCGAGATATTTAATCAGGCAATTGCACCTGGTAGCCTAATCTGGTACACAGATGGTTCTAAAACCGAGGTGGGTAACGGAACTGGAATATATGTTGAGGCTTGAAGTGTAGAGCTAAGCTTTCTCCTGGGACAGTACACCTTTGTCTTTCAGACCAAAATATACACCATACTACAGTGTGCGCGTGAAAACGGTAAGAGGAGCTACAGGAGCAAGCGGATCTATATTATATTAGACAGTTAGGTAACTTTAAAGGCTTTATAGTCCCCCAATCGGATCTCCGGGGGGGACAGTTTTGAATAATGCTGAGAGAAAAGTAGTGAAAGGAAAAAGAAGAACAAAAATAGCGACGTGGAATGTGAAAAGCTTGTTTACAGAGGGCAAAATAGACAACACTGTCCTTGAAATGAGACGTTTAAAACTAAATATATTAGGTATTAGTGATGTACAATGGCCGGGGACGGGAAAGTACCAAACTACAAACGGCATGATGTATTACTCTAATAATGACGACCCATCACATCGATACGGAGTGGGAATCATTGTGGATAAAGCAACCAATAAAACAGTGACGAATTTTACGCCTATCTCTGAAAGAGTTATGCTAATAAAACTAAAAGCACAACCAACTAAAATAAACATAATTCAGGTCTACGCTCCAACAGCTGAAAAAAGCGAAAACAAAATCGAGACATTCTATGAACAGTTAAATTCTGCACTAAAGTTAACAAAACAACATGAAGTTACAATAATCCAAGGTGATTTCAATGCAAAAGTCGGCCGAGGAAGCATCGATACCTGTGTAGGAGAATATGGACTAGGCATACAAAATGAAAGAGGGGAAAGACTAGTCGAGTTCTGTCAAACCAGCAACTTTGCAATAATGAACACGTTTTTAAACTTCCAAACAGGAGACTATACACTTGGAAGGCTCCTGCAGATGGGATAAGGGGTATTATAAGGAACCAAATAGATTACATACTCATAAACCAAAGATATAAAACTCTATAAGATCAACAAAAACATATCCAGGGGCAGACGTCTCCTCGGATCACAACCCAGTAGTAGCAACATGTGAAGTAATATTTAAAAAAGTAAAAAAGACAAAGTTAAGCAATAGAATTGACACCGCAAAACTAAAAAATATGGAGATACGTAAAAAAGTAGAAGAACAAGTCAACAGCAACCTAACTAATGCAAAACCAAATATTAAGCAAACAAAAAATGTCAACGAGAAATGGAAATACATACAAACAGCAATTATGGATGCCGGTAAAACATCATGATGACAACAAAGAAAGCTAAAAGAGATGGATGAATGAGGAGATACTTAAACTAATGGAAGAAAGGCAAAAACACAAGACCACAGATCCCACACGATATCAGAATATCAATAAGAATATAGAAAGAAAAATAAAAGAAGCCAAAGAGAAATGGTTGTCCAATAGATGTGAAGAAATAGAAGATTACGAAAGAAAACACGACAACTTCAATTTACATAAGAAAGTAAAAGATATGGCGGGAATAAGAAGAATAAAACAATCATATATTCTGAAAGACGAAAATGGGAATACCGTAACGAGTGTAGAACAGAAACTTAAGATATGGACAAAATACATAAAAGACACGTTTAACGATGAAAGAACTAATACACCGCAGTGGGATACTAATAATAAAATAGGCCCCGAAATACTTAAAAGCGAGGTACTACATGCGACCAAACAAGTAAAGAGTGGTAAGGCGGTCGGGCCTGATAAAACACCAATTGAACTAATAAAACTGATAGAAGAAGAGACAATAGATGTGCTACTTGAGCTATTTAACTTAATCTACCAAACAGGCATGATACCAAAAGACTGGCTAACCTCAACTTTTGTAGTACTCCCCAAGAAGAAGAACGCAAACAAGTGCTCAGAATACAGGACTATAGCATTAATGAGCCACACCTTAAAAATATTTCTGAGAGTAATACACAACAGAATATCCAGAAAACTTGATTATGATATCAGTAACACACAGTTTGGCTTCAGAAACGCTATGGGAACTAGAGAGGCGCTGTTCGGTATAAATGTGTTGATGCAGCGATGCTTGGACATGAACTATGAGATCTATGCCTGTTTCGTGGACTTCGAAAAGGCATTTGACAAAGTCCAACATGAAAAACTAATAGAGATTTTAAAATCAAAAGATGTGGATGAAAATGACATCAAGATCATATGTAATCTATACTGGGGCCAAACAGCAAGGATTAGAATTGACAATGAAACATCAGAGGAGATTGAAATTCTCCGGGGAGTAAGACAAGGCTGTGTGATGTCGCCTTTATTATTTAACGTATATAGTGAGGCCATCTTTCAGGAAACCCTAGAAGAACGCAAGAAGGGGTAATAATCAATGGCGAAATCGTCAATAATATAAGATTCGCAGACGATACCGTTATAATAACAAACAACATAGATGATTTACAAGATCTAATACAAAATTGAACAACACATGCAAGGAGTACGGGTTAAATATGAATCTGAGCAAGACTAAATTTATGGTAGTAACTAGAACAGCAAATGCTAATGCAAATATTACCATAAATAACACAATAATAGAAAAGGTAAACACATATAAATACTTAGGAACATGGGTAACTAACGATGCAAATCACTCAAAAGAAATAAAGACAAGGATAGAAATAGCCAGAAATACTTTTGTAAAGCTCAAAGGTTTCCTTTGTAATAGAGACCTCAACTTAAATCTTAGAACAAGAATATTACGCTGCTACGTCTTCTCAACCCTATTATATGGAGCCGAGGCTTGGACCGTAAGACAGAACTAAGTCAAGAAAATAGAAGCCTTCGGGAGATGGTGTTATAGAAGAATGCTTCGCATTTCATGGGTGGACCATATCACAAATGCCATAGTCCTACAAAGAATGGGCAAGGAAGAAGAAGTAATAAAAACAATAAAACGGAGGAAGCTAGAATACTTGGGACACATAATGAGGGGCGAGAGGTACGAGTTGCTAAGACTGATAATGGAGGGTAAAATACAAGGGAAGAGAAACATAGGGAGACGAAAAATGTCCTGGCTTCAAAATCTTAGAGAATGGTTCGGGATAACATCGGCAAAACTTTTCAGAATTGCTGTAAACAAAGTGAAGATAGCCATGATGATCTCCAACCTCCGTTAGGAGACGGAACATCAAGAAGAAGAAAGGCTTTATCAAGCACTAAAGAATTATCTAGACTGGTATGGGAACGCATCAACGAACTCAATGCACTGGCAGGACATAACACGGTGAACTGCTATGGGCACCTGGGTATTGTGGTATCTACGCCAATGAGAAAGCCGATGAATTAGCTACGCAGGTTTCTAGTAAGGCTTACATTGGCCCAGAACCTGCTTTAGGAGTCTCACAAAGTGCTGCCCAAAGCTTTATCAAGGAGAGGACACGCACTCATTATGGAATGTACTGGAAGAATCGACCAGGGTATAATTGCAGCAAAATCTTCAACAAGGGACCTTGCCAAAAAAGAGCCACAGTTAAAGACAACCATAGGGTTCCTCACAAGACACGCGATTGTTAAAGAACACCTCTGGAAAATTGGCAAATTTAATGATGAACTTGTATGCAGACTCTGTAGCAAGAAACCAGAAAAGAGCTTTACATATCCTACGTCATTTCCTTGAATCTTTTTAACTAAATTGGCATATTTACTAATTTCGATCGATTAATATTAGACATCATCTAAAGAATAAAATAAAGAATAAAAATACGCTGCAATTTTGTATGTGAAAAATATTATTGTTACCAAAACAATAATCAAAACATAATGGAAACTAGTTACCACAGTTGCAACTAAATAATCTTGGCAATAGTCGCATGGGCAGCTACAACAGTTAATCACATTTTCAGGCAGTAATTGAACAGATTAGGAAACGTTATTACTCGGCATGTCGTTCATGATTTGTTGACAAGAGTATAAAAGAAAGATATCCCAAAGGTCACTTTCATATTCATATATTTCAAAGATGCTGTTGCACACAAATGACAAGCTGAATAACAATTGTGATACGTGCGCGTAAGGCAAGGTTAAGCAAAATAGAAGAAACTAAAAATAATTTAATATTCCGAAAACATGCAGTGAACATGTTGATGTATTCTTAATTTGAGCAGTACGGGATATGTTTTTAAAGGCTAATATCTTTACGAGTAAAGTCGTTGAAGCTTGTAAAACTGATAAATAAACGTATATATTTCATATCAACGTTGTATAAGATAATTAGGTGTTGCAAAAGCATCGTAGAAACACGAAATTATAAAAAGATGACGTATTTTGATAGACAAGTTAATTAACAACTAACTATATCTATTATGTGTAAATTAAAGTAAAAGAAAAGTATAAATGATGTTATTGCGTTGCTATATTACTAAACAAAAGGTATGTAAAAGTAATTATACAAGTTACAACAGCAATAAATACAGGGTGGGACAAACCCCACTATTTGTAGGTATTAAAATCAAACAATTTTATTTTATTTATTGCAACAAATTTTAAGAGCACAAATGGAAATTGATATAAAAGCAAAAAAGTTTGACTTTTTGAAAATCACTCCAAAAAGCTGACGATCATCATTTTGTATGTATTGTCTGGGTCTCGTACGGAAATTTTCACTGGCACGTCGTAGTACCGCCAGTGTTATTGAACGAACTTCTTCAATCCGCACTTTTAAGTCCAGAATAGTTGACTAGGGGAGTCTCAAAAACCTTCAACCTGCGATATTCCCATAAAAAAATAATCACAGAAGCTCAGGTCTGGCGATCTTGGAAGCCACTGAACATCTCCAATCCTACTGATGAGGCAGTTTGGGAAAAAGTTTATCAGAAAGTTCGTTCGCGCCCTAGCTGTGTGACTAGTTGCTCCATCTTGTTGGAAATGAATGTTCTCATTCACAAGAAATCGTTGAAGTTATGGAATAAAAAAGATTTTTAGCATTTGAACATAGCGCGCTGATGTTACAGTAACTGCATGGCCATTATTATCCTCTAAAAATATGGGCCAATTATTCCATTCGAAGAGATTGCACACCAAGTGTAACTTTGGCCGAATTAATAAGACGTTCTTGAAGTTGTTATGACCCAATAACAAAAATTGTGTTTATTGACATATTCACTGAGGTGGAAATGAGCTGGTTATTCATAGATTATCAATGAGCTGTGGGTCGCCTTCAAGCAGATGTAACATGTGTTGACAAAAACCAACGCTGATAGAATGACCTCCGGGGCTCAAAGCATGGACTACTTACATTTTGTACGGGTTTAGATCTAAGTCATCATGCAAAATTCTCCTTACTGTTCGAGCCGAAATTTCGAGCGCATTGCTGCGACACCTGGCAGATCTTTGAGGAGTTCTTGTAATCGCTACTTGTACAGCCTCTACATTCTCGAGGTTCCTAACAGTTCTTGCACTACCACATTTTCTTCTTATTGTTTGGCCTATTGTACGTAAGTTGTTAGCCCACACAAAAATGACTTTTCTATTTGGAACAGGAACACGAAGAGGAAGATGAAAATGTTGACGAAACGCGAGTGGTGCTCGTGCGCATCTTCGACCACTTTTTAAATGCGCTATGACAGCGAAACCTCGTTGTTCACCGGTCCATCACTGCCTGCTACCCCCACTTACTATACAAGCTTGTTAGAAACGTGCAGTTCGACTGTCCTACCATGTATATATTATATTTTATTAATTGAGTTTCCGTTAGCTTATATGTGCTGGTCGATATTTATTACAAAAAACTAACAAAAACAAATGTTTAATGTTGGAAACTTTTTACTACTTTTTAAAATATTCTCCCTTATGATAAATACATTGTTGCATACGCTGAACCAATTTTTAGAGCATTTTTCCATAGCAAATCAGGTATCTTCGAATCATGGGCTTTGAACGTAACAACCATCTTTTCCGACGTTCACACAGTTTGTTTGTCACGTTAACCCTAGGATACTTAACCAATAAAATATCGACATTTACACAATCCGGGCTTCTGAGACCCGGTATGTAAATTCGTGTATAGTCATAACAAACACACAGATATTGAAGTAAAACTTTATTTATTTATACATAGGCATTCAGTGCTACAACATCAATAATGTTGAAGAAAAATGTCATGAGCCATCGTTTACTTTGCGTCTTGCACGTATATGTCGAAACCATTTGATCTATGACGTCAACACCGCCTTTTGTTCTATTGTAATGAGAGATGATTACGGGCTTCCTCTTAGCGTCATCATTGATAGATGCGTGATGGTGCATGGTGCTTAGTAAAATTACAAATTTGTTCTTTTTAGGTGTGCAACTTATCATGGATAAGTTATTTCGAAAGCAAAATAATTAAGAGCAACTACACGATCTTTTGAGGCTTTCATTTCTTTTGGAATGTCACGCTTATTTTGACGTAGTGTTCCTATAACAGTAATATTTTTATTCAACAGATAAGTTGCTAGTAGAATACTAGCAAAGAAATTATTTATCATGAGATTGAGACCATTATTACGAACGCCACGCACAAGAGTTTGTACAAGTTCAAGCCCCAGGTTTTTATGCGGGGGTTCTTCGGGCTGATGACCAACATAAACTAAACCATCCAGAGCATAATCAGACTTAGATTCACACATCCAAAATATTTTAAGTCTATATTTTGCCGGATTACTTGGCGTATTATGAACGAATCTGTACCTACCTCTAAACCCAACGAGTTGTTCATCTATAGTTACATTGGTATCTGGTATGACGCAGGTTTTGCATTGTTGAATAAATAAATCCCAACATAGGATATCATTGCTAATTTATCGGTTTCCAAGCGCATATTTCGAGTTCTCTTATCGTCAAATCTGATGAATCTTTGTATTTTTTCAAAGCGAAATATGGACATTGTGGCTCGGTATGTAGAATTAACAAAATCTCCAGAAAAAGTTCTCTCACAAGAACATCCCAGCTTATGCCTATTCCCGTATGAATAAGTAAACCACAGAATGCAAAAAGTTCATTAACGGTCACATCTTTCCACGGTTTTTCTTTTGCTCCGTAAGCGTTTTCCCTCTAAATTAGTACAGTTTACAATTTCTTGTATCGTAATTGCAGCTACAAATAATTGAAACGCTTTTTTTTTGGTGTTGCAGCCATATTATTTCTTACCAGTCCTGGTCTATGGCGAATAATGTTATGTGGTTAAATTTTATTTTTTGCTGGAGGTTTCAAACTTCAATCCAGACAACTTGGAACAATATAACCACTCGTTGAAGCAAAGGTCGGATTACCAATATTGTCAGCATTATCCTCTGAATTATCGTCTCCATTATCAGTACTGGATCAAGAATACTCGTCAGAAGACAATTTGTCATAATTTTCTGCTTCTGACACATCACTTTCCCTGGAAGGTAAATCATCATCTTCAGCTGCCCACTGCAACAGTATTTCTTCATAGCCGACACTACCAACTCTCATCCTTTTCACACTCTTCTTTGATGCCATTATCATGTGCCTCACAAGTTCACTGAATGCAACTTTTATTTCAACCGAATGACAATATTAGCTAACTCTCAGCCAGCTATGAACAAGTCTATACTTGTTTTATAGAAACTACACATCCATCAGTAATGCAGGTTTCAACTTGCACAATTCTGTGTAGCAGTGCTTGACAAATTATAATAACTCTTAGCCGGCTATGAACAAGTCTATACTTATTTTATAAAAACTATAAGTAAACGGGCTTCAAAGACCTGGTTTATGTAAATACGGGGTGCTAATGGAAAATTTTTTTTTTCGATTTCTAAATACACTTGAGTGTTTTTGAATCAAGTGCTTGTTAAATAAATACTTGCTTAGAGCATATCTAAATGCTCAAGCCAATTGAAATTATTTTAAGCAAATTAAAAGTTATTAAAATCTCTCCGGGTCTGAAAGGCCCCGTTGATGTATCCTAGGATTAAGGACAAAGAGGGGAAAAATCCGGGCTATATGGCGGATAACTCATCAATTAAACGTTTTAACTGCTCAAAAAACTTGAGTCCATGTGTGTAAGCTCGCATTGCCATGGTGGGGTGATCCGGCGTAGCACATTGATTTTTGTTATTTCTCCGAATGCTTCTAGTAAACAAATGGTTATGTACCATTTAAAATTAACAATTATACGATTCCCTAAAGTTACCGTTGCGTCTAGTTTCTCCAAAAAGAAACGATTCAAAGTGATTCGTCCACAAACGACTTTTGTTGGATTTAGCTCATTTTAGAAGATACATACAGTCAACTGCTGTTTATTTTCGGGCTCCCACGCATAAATACAAGATCCGTCATCTATGACGATGTTATAAACGGTTTTGGAAGCACCGCGATCGCATTTCTTGAGCATTTCTTTCGACCAATCGACACGAGCCTGTTTTTGAGCGATCGTTAACTTATGCGGGATCTAATGCGCACACATCTTTTTACTATTAAATGTTTATACAATATCGAATGTATGCCAGTCATATGCCTAAGGATTCCTGAATTTCACTATAAGTCATTTGACGATTTTGCTTTATCAGTTCACGCACGGCGTCGCTATGTGCTGACACCTGAGCGAATTTTGAACGGTGTTTAAATTTATCCGCCAGCGAACTACAAACACGATTAAATTTATTGAACTAACGATATACAGATGACTGTGTGGTTCTTTATCACCAAAAGTCAAAATGAGTTGATCGACGTACTATTGTTGAGATAATCCACACAAAATTACAAGTACAAAATTATCGTGGAAATATGTTTAGTTCTATTTTTTGGTCGAGAAGAAATTTTCAACTTAATAGAAATAAAACAAATAGCGTCCTTATGAAAACACATTCTGAGTACGCACGCCGCACAGTGGTTCCAAATGCCGAAAACGTAGGTAATGAGACCTACAAATGGTTTTGTTTACAAACTTCTGTATCACTTCTATACTTAAGAAGTTTTTGTGATCGCTGATTACGAATCCGACATTCTTTTGGAAAAACAAAATAGCGGATCTAATATGGCAGCAAAAAATGAAAATATGAAACAAAACGCGTATTTCTTCTTTAATTTGGTAATTTAAAAGATTTTTGACAATAATTATAAGAAACAACTAAACGTGAAAAGGATAATGCTTTTTACTTAAAATATTTAATTCAAATAAATACAAAAAATAAAAAATGAAAAAGTGTTCACTTGCACATAATTTTGTTCGATTGACTTATCCGATTCATAATTCTATGACTCATCAGTTAAACTAATGTCACTTTCATAATTTGTTGATTCAATAGCAGATGGCTGAATCAAAGTTCAAATGCTTCCGGCGATAAGGTCTTAATTTTTTTAGTGGGTAGCTTCTTTAAACTAGAAATAAATGGGTATGATGTCATCACGAGACGTAGAAAAGTATTTTACGCCGTTTTGGCTCAACTACATTTTCGCGCGTAATATTTATTAAACAATTCTTGTGCCTCTTCGTACATTTGTCCAAATGGTAATAACAGTCTACTATTTCAAAAATTTATGCACGGAAGTTGGCATGTAGAACCAAGAATATAATTGAACAAATTTTCTTACGGTTTCCAAAACGTATGTTTTGAAATAGACAACGTTAATTTTATAACCTCTTGAAATTGCCTGCAGCACAATGTAAAATTGTTCAATTAATCCTTGATCTACTCCCATTATCAATAAGAAACAGAAGCGTCTTCAAAGAATCGAGCAGTGTTTCGCCATTGAACTTTCAAAACTAGGTTTCGGTTGATCGGCAATAAGTCCCAGTTGTTGACGAAATTCCAAATGAATATTTTTCTTTGGAGTTGCAACTTTCTTCTTTTCGTCAGAAAAACACAATTGCTACTTTTTATGTCCATCTTTTATGATATGTACAAGCAACATTCAAAAAATTGTATCCATGCATGAAGAGAAGAAATTCCAAATTTAAAATTTTCCTCAGTGATTTTTCTCTTAAACATTGCGTCCATATCATTAAATTTTTTGGCATTGCCTGGCATAAGTAAGAACGTTGAGCGGATGCAATGTTTATTAATGCGTTGCAAACTTTACCGTCAATCATGGTAAATGCAAGGTGACACGAAACGGTTATTTGATTTCCGTCCATGATTATATGAAACGGTTCAAATTGCTTCTCTTGTTCTTGAATATAATTCATCTCCTTCATTGTGGTTTTTGAGTTTTCGTGAAGAAATTGAATACGTAGAGGTCTACAGAATCGAGAAGACAAAAGTCGCGGATTTTTCCAAACAATAGTTTGATTATGAGCAGATATAAGCTGCAGTGGCACTAGGAAAGTGAAAAATATTCCGGCATCTTCATCATTATCTTACTTTTGTTTATAAATTTTTTGACCGGAAGTCCCATTGCAACCCCATTTACATACGAAATGTAAATTACATAAATAATCTGAAGTTAAGTTTTTAACTTCTTTTTACGCCAGTTGTATGATGTAACAAAAAATGCAAATTTACTTCACCACTTGATTCAGTAAAAGTCATATCAGCTTTTAAAGTGTAATATTGCTGTTTGACTTTAAGTACAATCTTATAAGCCGAATATAATTTACAATTGTTGGGCAAATTTGCGACACGAAGTCCCTTATACTGAATAACTGGCAATCTTTGTTTTACATAAAGTAACGCAGCATCTTCAGCGGACATGGTACTTTTAGCATTAAATCTAAGGATCGTCTGTACTCTTGTGCTTTTGATGAATTGCCTGAAGTGACGTCATTGACAATTTTTGAGGCATCACGTAGTCCTGAAGCCCGAAGGCTCGTATGTGTAGTATATGCCAGTTCTAAACTTGTTATTGAACGAAGTTTTTGAACACTTCTGCGCTTCGATCTTTCATTGAAAGTTGAGAAGTCTGAATTGAGCTTAACTAAACACAAGAAAATGTATAATTAAAATTTTCAATAGGACAGTACTACTTAAAATTTGATTATTATTTAAATTTTATTCGTCTGGCTGCTCTGGAGTTGCAAACTTTTTCTGTTATATTGAAATTAATAAACACTTCAAGTTATTCTTTGTATTTTTCCACCTACCACTCGCAAGATTATCAATTTGAAATAGATATCTGGCAGCCTACATATAATAACACAGCTCTTTCTGTACCAAAATTAATTATTATAATTCATTTACAAAGAAATTCTTAGAAATAAATAAATTTACACTTGATTTTCTTAGTTCAGTTAAATTGTCTCCCGCTGTAGCAAATTCTGAAGACCATAATACTGGATGAAGTAAAATGTTTTTGAAATAGGTAGTAGTTAGGAAAAAGGAGGTTGATAATTACCGTACACTGTAAGCAGTTCAGAAAGTTCAGTCTCAGTATATAGTATATAGTGGTCATGTCTACGGACTTGCCGTTTTTTTATATCAAAAATCAATCAAATTACACTCATTTTTGCTCCATCTCTGCCGTTTTATAAGCATTTTATAGAATTAAAGTCTACGCTGTTAATTAACAACTTAATACACTAAAACATTTGGTTTTCAAATTGTCCATTACCACACGTGCGGTATACCAAACTGCATAATTTTGCTAAAATTGCCAGTTAATTCAAAGACTTCGTCTAGAACACTCTCCAAATTATTCAACTAAAATTATTTTAGTTTATGCAGTTCAAACTATAACGTCCCCACCTAGTTATCTTATGCTTTTATTCTGTATTGAAAATAAATAAAATGGCATCCCAACAAAAATTATCTAAATTAAAACGTTCTTTATGGTTCCCTGTCATTTGACTATTTAGATGTTAATTGAGATCTTTGTTTTTTTATCCGCATCAAATTTTCCTTAATACTCTATAACATGCTATTTTGTGTCAAATTAAAATCTGGAACATTTTTTTTGTAATTATTACCTAATCTCCGTACCTTTCAGAAAACATTTATGTTTTTACATTAAGTTGTTGTCAAAACATACATCACTACACTATTGGCTTTTTTGTGCCATTATGAATAAGTTAAAAGAGAACATTTGCAAAAAGCTCATTGACGAGTTTTATAAGAAACATGAAGAGAAAGATAAGCGTATTATAAGTCATATCAAAAAGATTTTTATAAATTACCCTATATGGTTTCAGCAAACGTGAATAGAGTGGAATAAAGTTAAATTGGGCTGAAAAAAGTGGACATATTGCAATAAAAACCCCCGAAAAAAAGAAAAATTGCTTGTCCAGGCAAATTAAGGAAATTTAAAATAATTCACATATATATGTTACATATAATTTTCAAAAGTCTTTGTTTCTGACCACCGTTTCCTTAGACGCCGGTCTACATCTCTTTCGCGTTTGGGATTGTAGTTTAGAATTTTCTTGGCTATTCTTTTGCTTTCTATTCTATCGATGTGCTTTCTTCATCTTTCTCTGTAATCGGTTATTCTTTTATTTATGGCGTAGATATTTAATTCTTTTAGTACGCCTTCATCTCGTATTAAGTCTCTTCTTGTGCAGCTTTTCACTATTACAATTTTTTTGTTCGCCTGTACTCTGCTGTCGTATTTTTTATTATTCAGCCAACTTTCGCTTCCATATATATTAGTATCACTGCGTTGCTTTACTATTGGTAAAGAGTAACGTGTTCAGCCAATGATTTCTATCCAATTTCAAATTATACCTTTGGTTTTTAGAGTTTGACGAAAACGTGTAACCGTGGCTCACTCTATGATTAACTCGTATTTATTTTGTAAGTTTTGTATTTGTGTTTATTACTATTTTTGTCTTGTAATACAAGCTTTTAATTAGGAGATGTGGTGGATATCCATTATTTATTGTTGTCGTCAAGAGCCTGTTAAGATCAATACAAAGAACTTTTAAAATCGAAGAGTGTAGGCGTCAAGATAAAGCCGCTGCACTATAAAAATATTGTCGCTGCATGAACTTCCTTGTTTAAATCTACTTTATTCTTCTTATAGTAGTGTTTCTGTTTTGACAGTCAATTTTATTTCCTTTTTTAAAAAAGAAAATAATTTCTGCCGTTCTTCATAAATTTGTAATTTTTCATCTGTACCAAAACACATTTATGCGATATAATAACCTAAAATGATAGAGAATGCTTACATATTTAACTAATTCTATACCTATCTCTTTTAATCCTACGGATTTTCGGTTTTTCGTATTCTCTAATGTGTTTTGTAATTTGCCCATTGTAATTTTATCAATTTCAGAAAGGTTACTGCCATTAAAACCTGCTTCTTTACTTTCGATTTCCATTTCTTTATCTAACTGTTCTTTATAGTGTTTTGTCTTGTTTCTCTTTTATTGTTTTACTTAACTGCAGCTTTATGTGTTTAAATTAAATGCCTCATAACTTTATATGCTAGCGTTTTGTTTTCATGAATAATATGTTCAGTATCCGCCATAAATTTGTTCCAGTAACGTTGGTGAGCTTTTTCCCATGTGCTTGCTTTTTTATCTACAACTGAGTGTAATGTTTCATTCCACATTCACACCGATTGTTTTCAAATTATTTTTTTATTTCTCATCGCTTCTTTTGCGGCTATTCTCGTAGGTGTCTTTACTTATTGGCATTTTTGCTAAATATTTTTTTTTATTTCTGTAAAATTTCTGATTTCTTCTTCCTGCAGTAAATATGTTTTAAATACTTTAAATCTCCACATATCAAGTTCCGTTTATTAAGTGTTTTTTAAACTCGATTGTAAAATCTTTCAGTATATTCTTTTCTCCTATGTGCTTTCAGCCTATACGTCTATGATATTTAAGTGGCTTTAGTCAATTTTGAAGCGTGTTGTTAGTATTCTTTTATTTATATATGTATAATTTGTTGTTTCTATTTTTCTATTTATTATCTATAAGTACTGCCATTCTGCAGCATGCACGTCTATTTTGTAATACTCCAATATAAACCACAAAATAATCACTTAAATCTTGAGTACATTTGAACTCTTTTATTTTCTTTATGACCACGCTATCTATTTTCATTCTTTCAGTTCAATTTTTGTAGTTTCTATTTCGGTTACATTACATGTAACTACTGTAGTTTTATCGTTTATATCAAATTGTTTGTCCTTGTCGTGTCTGCTTTGTCTTCTTATAAATCCATCCGGTCTTGCTTTAGAGTAATTTAAAATTTTTCCATCGCAGTGGACCAATCTGTAGCTGGGATGGTTTAAGTGGGAGGTCTAATATCGTTAGATCACGTTGTCTCTAGTTGTCTCCCTCCGTCACGTAAGCCCACTTCATTCCGATGAGGGTTTGCTAGTCGATTAAAATTAATAGTTTGTTGTTGTAAGCGTTTCTTGGCATTTTCTGGAGTATACCTAGCGACATCAGAACACTTTACTAAAGCTCCCTTTTCCTCAAACGAGCTTGGAACTGATTACGGAAACTTAATGAGACTCATAAGTATGCATGGAAAAACTATGAGAAAAAAATAACAGCTTCAAGATACAATTAATGCATCTAAAGATGTAAAAAAAATGCGAAAAGAGTGATTGAAGCCGCCGAATCATTTTATAGCAATGGACGGTACTATTATTATTATATTTGTGCCATTATATTATTATTATATCTTTTATGCGAAAACATAGTAATGATACCCTATGGCCAAACATTTCCGATGTCTGTTATATGTGCGCTGAAAATGCACTTAGCATATTGCTGCAATATATTACAAACATTGGTTATTATTAAATAATAACTGTATGGCGACCTAATCATATTAATTTTAAGTTTGAATGAAACAGAAACTTAATAAATTCAATTTGAAAGTTTTGTATACCATATTTTATGACAAAAAAAGTAAATAATATTTAGAAGAAAATGTTACCAAAGTTTCTCAGCTAAGACCAGTTGAACACTTTAGATGTCATCTAAGTTATAAAAGTTTATAAAAGTAGCTGTAAACCAAAAGCAGTGAAGGAATTAACACAGCCAGAATCAAAAATAACAATTGCGGTTTACAACTTTGAGAAGTTAATGCCTCGTGAGTATCAACAATCGAAGAATTATTTGTAGACTACATTCTATACTATTACATTAAATCAATTGTTATATACGTTTATCATTTAAATACAATGCAGTACTGTTTTTTAAGGATAAAATAAAGTTCGAAAAGAATTTCCGGACTTTTAGTTGACAAACTCTTATTTTATTTAATTGCAAAAGCTACATGTCAAAAATGTTTCTTTAGCTGATTTCATTTAAATACATTTGATTCTACTTTTACCACCAACAACGCTGAAGATGGACATATTTAGGTAAGAATAAGATCATAGTAAAACTATTCAGATGAAAACAAGTTTAGTGAATCGCAGATGAGTGTAACTGAAGCTCTTAAAATTCATGTGTTGGCACTAAATGTAGATATTATTCTTTTTGTAAATTCTATCTGTATTGTGGACATTTATTTTATCACTCCGTTTTATTAGATGATTATCAGTAGTGACAACTTTCGGATTTCCAAATTAGAGCCCTAAATATTTGTTACATTCCTTCCAGTAAAGTTATAGCGTTAGTGTATCTTTATGTGTCAGTCAATTTTATAGAGCAAAACCTTATACCTATAACTTTAAAGAGTTTGTAGAGTACTGTAACACAACATAAATTTATAAAAATTAAGATCAAAGTTTTCATTTACGCATATAGTAAAGATTAGAAAAATATATTTACTCTTCATCAGCATCATCATATTCTTTCATCAGCAACTTCCTACTGTTTAAAAAATGCATATTTTTAATAGTCCTATGAAGAAAATAACTTTAACTTTTCTAGTATTGTAAAGATTTGTCGTTATTCATTATACTACGTGCGCAACTAAGTTTCCGGATTTTTTCGATCAATGAAAAATGGAAAATTTCAAAATAAATACAAAAAATGGTTTATTCACGTTATCGTCCCTCGCTAGCTACACGATAAAATGATAAAATGGCGCGTCTGTGGACCGAAACCATTCATTTAACCAATTTTGCACTTCTTAAAAATTGGCCAAGTGTAGCCCAGCCAAGCCATGCGTTATTGACCGGAACAAGTAATAATCGGAAGGGGCTAGGTCTGGCAAAAATCGGCGGGTGCGGTAACAAATCCCATTTCAGCGTTATGATGGTGTCTTGGACGACGGAAGTGCGATGGCACGAAGTATTGTCGTGCTGCAATATCACTCGTTTGTGTGTCGTGTCTCATTCTAGCCTTTTTTCAAGCAATGCATGGTTCAAATTTTACAAATGTTGTCGAACCCCGTTAACAGTTTCGCCCGGTTTCAGCAGCTCATAGTACATCATTCCTTTCTAGTCTCACCAAACCTGCAGAGCTAGGTAAGTCACAATTTTTTGCGTTTGAGATTCTCGAAATATATTCAATTCTCATCGCAACAATTCGATGCAGGAAACTCTTTCCTTTATGCCTCAAAAACAAAATTTTGAAAGTGCGACACTCATTTTACTTTCTTTAGAATTTTTTCCATGGCATGTGAACATTTATAAATACCTTGGCGAGTCATCTTATATTTGCGTATTATCTTTATCCAGTAACACTTGCAGATCGGCGTCCTCAATTGTTTTTGGCCTTTCGGAGCGCTCCTTGTTCGCAATGTCGAAATTGCCACTTCTTAAGCAAAGGGGGTATTATAGTCTAGATGCCCGTTTTTAAGGTGATTTTTGGGAATTAATTGTACAAAAGCGGTTAAACCTACTGATCTCAAGTTTTGTGTTCATATTTATTTATATTTAGAGTAACATCGGAAATTTTTATATCGCTTTTTATAGTAAACTGTGTGAGATATACATAAACATACAGGTCATGTCGCAAAATTTCGTTTCTATTGGGCGTGGTGATTCTCGTCATTTGAAATAATCGATTTTTTTTTATTTTATTCTGTAGGCATGTGGTTACCGTTCGGACCTCTAATAAATAATTTAAAAAAAAACTGACAAAATGGCGGCGCTTGAAAGAAAATATTCCGATTTTTACTAAAAAATTTCACTTATCACGGTCCGAAAAAAATAGTAATTGTAAACAGATATAAAAGTTAGAGGTTCAAACGACGATATGTGTAAAAAATTAGAAGTCGATCGGCCTAGTAGTTTGCGAGACTTGAAAAATGTCGGTTCGAGAAAAACGCGTTTAAAATTTTTCTTCTACGGACTCTGGATTTCTTCGTATTGCCAAGCCGTAGCACGTACTTAATTCATTTATAATAGCTTCTGTCAATTTCCCTGTTCCTTTTCCATCGACGCATTTGTTGTTTTGTTTTAGCATTACTTAGTCCCGTACCCATACGCATTCTTTTTTTTCAACGACATAATTTTCACCATATACCATAGCCTCAGAAACAGATTTAAATCTAAATCTTTATATCTCGATCAATTTGATGAATTTCATTGTAATATTTTACGGACACATTCTCAAGACCCCAAACTCTACGAAAATGCCAAATAAAAAGAAAATCAATTTTTTGGACCGCCTAGACTATAATACCCTCTTAAACCAATCTTAACAAGTACTTTTCGATGGTGCGTGTTCGCCGTACGCCTCCTTAAGCAAAAGACGTGTTTCAGCTGAATTTTTTTTAAGTTAAAACAGAAAAGCAAAGCTTTTTGCAAATTCTGTTTTTATTTGGCGCAAAACTCGACATCTTCGTTGTCAAAAAAAATATTTTTGTGTTGTGATATGTGTTAGTATTACGATCTGTTACTGTTAACAAACACAAACACACATCTTCTTCGCGTCTTTGGGGGTTTCTGGGTCTCTAGCCCCTAACCCTCATCTCTTCAATGACCTGGCTGGGATGGTGGTTGGCCTCCTTCGCAGCCCGCCCCCACACCGCCTTACGGGAATCAAGATCTTCGGGCGCTTGTGGCGGGCGCCTCTGTCAACTGCGTAGTTGTGTAGGCCACGGATTGCTGGATTTCCGTGGCCTTGGACGCTCACATGAAGTGTTAGAGCGCAGTGGGAGATATACTCCTGGATGGTTGGCACGTTGGCGTCTCTATGTAGGGTGGTATTTCTGACGTACCACGGAGCGCTGAAGATGGTCCTTATCGCCTGGTTCTGGACTATCTGGAGTTTATTCACGTGGGTTTTCGCCGCATATCCCCAAACAGCATATGCGTACATTATAGTGGGCCTGATGATGGTCTTATATAGTAAAATTTTATTCGCTTGGGACATTTCTCTGTTAGGGTGAATTAGGCTGTCTAAGACTTAGTGGGCTGCTTTAGCTCTTGTCACCATGTTCTCCATGTGAACTCTCCAGGTGAGCTTCTATCCAGAGTCACTCAGAGGTACCGTGCCTCTTCTTTCCAGGGTATATCTCTTCCGAAGATCTTGATATTTCCCAGGTTACCGCGCCATCTGGTCTTCTTCTTGGTGGAGAACAGGTCCGCGCTCTTCTCGGGGTTGATCTTGATTCTCCACCGGTCGCACCATTCTTCAATTTGGTGGAGCTCCTCTTGGACATACCATGGAGAGCCTCAGCGAGCTCGACATCACCGCAGTGTCGTCTGCAAATTGGGTCGTTTTCGTAGAGAGCGTCGTCGGAATGTCCTTCACGTAGAGATTAAAGAGGGTGGTGGACAGTACCGAGCCTTGGGAGACGTCTTTCCGATGACTGACGCCACCGAATTTGATCCGGAACCTTCTACCAGACAGGAAGGACCGAATCAGCTGGACCATCGGCAGCAGGATGTTGTCAGAAGCCATCTTGAAGATGAGTTCATGGTGCCACGTCTAGGAATGCTGCAACGGTGTATTGCTTCTTGACAAAGTCTTCCGTGATCTGCTCCACCACTGACTGCTATTAACAAATGTCCAAGCTATACAAAAACACAACTTCAGACATGTATGTCGACTACACGTGTCGTTAGCGCCATCCATGTGTGAAACCCGGAAACTTAGTTGCGCATCTTGTATATCAAATATCATATACATATGTACTTATAGCATTATATAACATTTAATTGATTGTTTAAATTTCTAACACTTGTATGCAACCTAAATAGTTCAAAAGAGTTTTATAAATTTGTTACGTCCTGCTGGCATACACAGTTATTTATAAAAAACGGTTTATTATTGATAAAGTATGTATTAGCATGTAACAAGTAATAATCCATAATTAATAAATTTAAAAAATTGCAGTTCGTATTAAAAATCACACGTTGTCTTTTTAAGTTACCTTCAGATGACACAACAAGTACATTGGATACAATGAAACTTGTTTTAAAATATGCAAGGCTATCAACATTTATTAAAACTAAATGTAGGTTTAATAAACATTTAGTTTCACCATATACTTACGTTTTGTGCAACATACTTGTCGTATGTTTTATTACAGTCTTGCTAAAATTTAAAACTGAAAGAAATTGTACTCCATGAAATAACATTAAACTCGCTGGCTAGATAACAGAATAAATTATGCACATGTATTAAGTAACTTAGGACATAAAACGTAATTCAAATGTTATTTTTACTAAAAGTGAAATAAACTGACTAAGAATTTAAGTATGAAATCGAATTGAAAGAGACCAATTCTCCTAACAATAAAAATATTTACAATTTGTTGATTTCATTTTATAGCTTTATTTTATTTATATAATTCAAATTTTACAAACCTAATTATTACTAAAAATTGTTTAAAAAAGGATAATTATTCCACAGCTTTAATTAAGCAAATTAAGTTTTTAAAATAGATTTACTATTTGTTTGACTATTTATTTTTATATTACAATTATTTAACAATATGCAAGCAATGTTTATTTGGTAGGTTTTTAAAACTAAGGCTAATTATTTAGTTTCACTGGTAGATCTGTTTACAGAGCACTTCAATTCATCACGCAAACTGCTTCTTTCACTCTTTCACCTCAAAGTCATTAAATATCATCCAACACTTCTTTTACTTTCCAAAATAATTTTTTTTGCCAAAATAATGGTACTCCTTTGGGTTATTCACTTTCACCTGTCGTAGCAAATACATGTATGACAGACTAAAATAAAAGCCCCCGCATATTTTTTCTTAAAACCAACTGATTATATAGGGTATATTGACAATCTTTTTTATTTCGTGTTGTGGACAAGATGCGTTTTTTTACCTAAATAAAACAAAGTTTACACCAATGAATGTCAAGTTTACAATAGAACCAGAACAAAACAATTCTTTCCCTTTTATAAACATCTGTCAAACCAATAAACTAAAATCAAAGTCATTACTGAAATTCTAATACAAAATGGATATTTCAAAAAATCTGTGAAACATAGCATTAACAATGTTAACGAAACCACAAATTTCAAATTCATCATATTTCCGATCAAGTGAAAACCTTGTCTTGCATTAAAAGTGCCACTAACAAAATAGGTCGCTTACTAAGCAAACAGAATACACAAAAGGTTCTTACAACCAAAAGTAAACTTTATCAGCTCAGTTAAGAACCAATCTCTCTACTAGTTTCAAGAATTTTAAGAATGATTTTGTATTAATTACAACAGTACTTACATAGGCGAAACAAGCAAATATCAAATCACGTATAAAAATATTCTTTAATCGTGTGGAAGGGTGATAATTCTTTGACACTTACCAAACATAATAAAGAAACTGTTTATAAAATTAGTTCTTTCAAATGGAAACTTCTTGACTACAGACGAATTCAAAATAACTCTTTATTTGAAAACCCTTAATTATTCCAAGTTATCAGTTATATAATGTATAAACTTACCGCCTCCTAGTACTTTCTTTGTCAAACATTCACTTTTCATTCAATAAATAATAAAGTAGAATACCCAAAGGCGGTCTTTTTCTATGTCTCGCAGTTCTCGTTGGAGATTAGGTAGATTGAGATCCATACTTAAAAAACAATTTTATCCTCTTGTAAGTAACAACAAAATGAATGATAAAAAGTAGATAATTTTTTAAAAATAGACACGGTTTAAACTATTAATCTAGACACATACTAAAGTCTATGAAAAACTTTGAAAAATGCTGTACATTTGTGAACTAGGTTTTAGATAACACAAAAGTTGATGCTGATTTTTGAAAAAATAACTGATATTGAACAATTAAGCTTTTTTTTAAATAGCTTTACAAATCGTCAAAATTGTCACATCTGGGTAGTAAAAATCCACGTGCTATTGCATTGTTTGTTGTGCATTATGGACTGAAGAAATTATTGTTCCGTACTTACTTAAGGATAAAGCCGACAACGCTCGTACTATCAATGGTGTACATTATCGAGAAATTCTACATAACTTTTTTTTAATGAAATCAACAATCTTAACTTAAATGATATGTGGTTTCAACAATATAAAGCCATATATTACACAGCACGTAAAATACCTGTAGCAAATTTTTTGGCCGTTATTATGCAGAGGCCTTGCGATCTAACCCCGTCAGACTTTTTTCTCTAGAGTTATCTAAGAAAAAGGATTATGCCAACAAACTTGCTAAAAGAGGATATTAGACGTGTTATTGCTGAAATAGGGCCGCACTTATAAGGAAGCACAACAAAAAAGTAAAAAAACTAATATGCAAAAGGAGCCGGGAGGATATGAAAAATGACGACAACGCAAAGAAACGAAAAGTAAAATGTAGCAAAATATAAAATACAAAAAAATACCGCAAGGCTAAGTCCATGGAATATCAGAACCATGCTGGCAAAAAAATGATGGACTACAAAATAGAATACTAACAATACAGAAAGTAAGATGGAAAGTAAAGGGAAAAATTAATAAGCAAAACTATACTACGTAAGGAAAAATAACCAAGGTAGTACAGGAACAGAATTTACGGAAGGTAAGAAACTGAAAAGAATTATCTTAGAATTATCAAGAGAATAAACGGTGGGATCTGCTACCTAAGAATAAGATGTAATGTAGCTAACATCTCCATAGTAAAAATGTATGCATCAACTGAGGAAGCAAAGGAAACTAAAAGATAACTTTTTTAACGAACTAGAAAAAAAACGTGAAAACATCCCAAAGCATGACTGTCTAATAGTCCTTGAAAATTTCAATGCTAAAGTAGGAAAATAGGAGCATATCATTATCATTACATATATTTAAGACGACTTTTTGTATTCATATATATCGGTATTTTAGGGTAGTATTGGTTCCGACCACCTCCTTGTAAGAGGCAAAATAATGGAACTAAAAATGGTTACTATAAAAAACAGAAACACGTGCAAAATAGAAGAGTTCAAAGACTAGAATAAACAATATGGAAAAGAGATAAGGAGGCAGAAAAAGTTACAGAAAAAAGAACTAATAGTTTGATCACGACTGCAAAGTAATAAGGTAAATTTGGTAAATATAGAATAATAAGAATAGCAAAGACACTTCGAAAATTTGTTGAAAACGAACAGCGTAAATGTAAATGATATAAATGAGGATACAGATAATCACAACGAAAGGACAGAATAACTGACACACAAAAAAAGGAATTTGACAAAGCTAAAACAAAATAATGCAAGAAAGATAGATAACATTTTAAATAAAATGATAAAATATGGAAGAAAACACCTAACACAAAGACTATACAAACTAATAGTCCAGATATGGAAAAAAGAAATTTACCAGTTTGATAAATGTAGTGTATAAAATTATAACCACATTATTAGACCACGTTTCATCTATTGTCACAACCAACGAAAAGGACGTGTCATTTATGGCAGCATCAAATGTGAACATATCCCGAGACATTGCCACCCGTGCAACCTTCTCTTCGTCGATCAGCATCCGTGGGACCCATTTTAAAAAAAAAACCATTCGTATTTTCAGGTTATCATGCAAAATGGGCTTCACAGATCCTACGGAAATTCCAAGTTTAGAGGCGATATTACGCACATCTAATCTTGTTCCAATCGCGCAAAAATCGCACCAGAATCGAGCACCTGGTAAGGCAAACTGGTTGATTCCACAGACACCAGTTTGGTGCCCGGAAAATATATGGACAGCTGGATGCAATTGAGCTCAAGAGTGCAAAAGCCGAAGATGCGTGTTGTGCCGCGATCGCGCTGGATAACGCGCATAATTTGGGAGCTCGAACGGAGAGATCGCTCGGGCAACGTAATACACTTAGTAAAACATTATTTTTCGGACCGTGAAGCATAAGTTGAGCTACCCAACGCGATCGTTAAACGTCTAGTAACTCGAGGATGCCCCCAGGAATCTTGCTCTGGGCCCGCCTATTGGAAGCTCCTGCACGAAAGTATTTTTCGCGTTAGGGTCCCTAAAGAATGTGAAATTATAGGATTGTAGACGACACACTGCTCATTGTGTGGGCAGAGCAGTATAAAGCATTAAAAAGTACAGTTAATGAAGCACTTGGCTCTGAGCATTTGGGCGACAGAAAAAAAATTAAAATTTAACGAGTTCGAAGGGCAGCTTTTTGGGATCAAACCGGGACAACAGCGGTCCTCATTTCTCTTGGACGGAAATAGAATATATTGTAAAAACGCAATCAGATGCCTAGGGGTCGAAATCGACGATAAACTTAACTGGAAACAGCATATTAGATTAGCGGCTTATAGGGGTAAGCAAATCGCGCGTAGAATAGAAACGGCAGCCAGACTAACTTGGGGATTTGGCCGCAGAGCTCTAAGGCACGTGTATGACGGCGCAGTTCAGCCAGAAATGTTATATGGGGCAGAAGTCTAGGCGGAAAGGTGTAAGGCAGAGCAGCCTAGGCAACTACTCTCGGCGCAATGTATCTTGGCGGTTAAGGCGGCGTGCGCTTACAGGACGCTGGTCAGCGAGGCTGCCCTTGCGAGCAAACTGCCGCCGATCGATTTTGTGTTGCAGGAACTGGCGGACAAGAGGCAATTGCAACAGAACCGTGAAGCAAGACAACTTTGTATAGAACTTCAATTGAGCCGGGCCGAAGTGGAAGCGCGTTTGCCGGAGGCTGACTTGGAGCATCTCACAGACAGAGTTGGAATCGCTTTTTCCATCGGAGAAGAGGAAGCTTTCACGACCAGATGATACACCGAGGGTTCAAAAACAGACAGTGGAGACGCCGGAGCTAACTATGTCGTCTTCTGCAATGGGGACGAAATACACCATCGGCGGTTCAGGGTTGCGACCGAGTGCTCGGTTTTTCATTGCGAATTGGTGGCAATATGAAAATGCTTGGCATATTTTTATAGAAATAGGAACATTTTCAACGCGTGTTCAGTTGTTTCTTGCTTGCAGCTGGAGGTTTTGACGCTCGCCACGGAGGTTTCAGGTTCCATAAGACTATCGTTCCACTGGACCAAAGCACATGTGGGCACACCAGAAAACGAATGGCCTGACTAATTGGCAAAGTAAGCGGCCAAGCTGAAGGACCCTCAGGAGTTCGGTACAATCCCGAGGTCACTGGTGAAGGAGAGGATTCGGGCCCGGATGAACGAAGGTGGAGCGATAGATGGCAAGCGACTACTACAGGGACCTTGGCTAGAGCAAGCGAGTCCGCTGAATAATTTATAAACAGAAACACCGCGCCATTTTGTTACGGGTCACGGAAACTTCCGATGCTATCTCACAAGAATAGGCAAACTGCAAGAGGATCCGATATTGTGCGAGTGCGGAGAAGAACAGAACGCTCAACACGTGCTTCTGGACTGTTCGTTGGATGAGCAGCACCGATTGAGAGCAGAGAGGTGGCTCATCATTGAAGACGGACTAGTGTGGCCGCGGACGATGTAAGACATTACAAACCTAACGGAGCAGAGAGCCTGGTGGAGGGCGTTCTCTAAATTTGCTGCAGCGCTGGAATACTTGGGTATCTCAAAGACGTTTATATCGCGGGCTCGAATAAGCGAAGTGCGAACTATATTTAGGTAGTATAGTTTTAAGATAATAAGAAGGCGTGTAATAATGAGAGGGGTGCCAAAGTGTATCAACTGGCACCACTAGGATTAAATTTACCTAGAAGTAAGTTAAGTACAGCGGTTTCATATTGTGAATCTGGGAAGACTCGGTTGCCCCAAATAACCCCTCCTCGGGTTTTCCGTGGTTTTT